>JAOQGH010000012.1:62272544-62357772 GCA_025769975.1 Gallinago jamesoni
CAAAATCCCTCTGTGCTTGACGTCTCTTTATCCTTGTCTAAGATTATTGCTCTGGCTGCAGCTCCATTACCCTCCATCCCCAGTCCTGGAGACAATTTGGGAGCCCCGTTTTCTGGATACCCGTTTTGATGTCTGTCCTTCCCTCCTTCTCTGGCCATGGCAGCTCCACAAATTGAGCATGAGCACCCACACCAACTACCTCTGGCTGTGCCAGTCACTGTCGCAAAGTCTTCCCACTCCCTGGGTGGCTGGTGGTCCTTTCCTGAGCTTTGGCCCAATCCTGGTTCCCCCACCCTGTGCACAGGATCCTTTTGAGCAGATGCTCACACCTGCGGCTGCAGCGGACACTTCCCTTTCCCTGAGCATCACCTTGTCCCAGTTAATTAATGTGCCTGGGATCTTAAACCTGTATTCTAAATTAAAATAAGTTTTATTATAGAACCTGATTGTGGTGCCATCTGCATCATAGATGGTGCTGTGTCATTGACTGCTTATCCTGGACCAACCACGTTTCTAGTTAGGTATGTCTGCAAAGCAAAAGGGTGATTTCAGCAGCAAGCACGCATTAGCTTCCAGAAAGTCCACGTAAAAAATTATTAATTTGTGGGTGAAATTAGACATGGCGTTCAGCAGTGGCTTACTGCTGTACGCAGCATAGTAATATTAAATACTCTGGTGTCTGTGAATGCTGTGTTTGTTAGACTTAGTTCTGCACACTCAAGACCTACACCTTGAGTTTCCCAGTGCTTTTCCCAGCCTTTCACCCAGCCCTGTTCTCCCACACTTCCCTGTTCAGCAGGTTTCCACTTACAGCGCGCAGTGCACCAAAGGCTTATTAGTGTCCAGGGGTGAAAATTTTTTTGCCTAAACCAAAGGCTCCAGTCAGCCTTTTGTCACTGCCAAATTTTTTTGGTCCTGTTTGTCTTAACTTTTTTTTTCATTAATATTTCATGTTTCTTACCTGGCTGAGGCAAAATATGTTCTTTTTGCATCAGTAACCTTGTTTGTTTGTGTTTTTTTCTCTTACTGCCCTTCCCTTCTCAGTCCTTCTGGAGGTGAATTTTGAGCTTCTCTGTATTTTTCAGGTGCTGGCAGTTTTCAGGTCAGAAAACCATTCTGCAACAGGAATAAGGAATTTCATTATTAAGGAGGAAGGGTTTTTTTTGTGGGGGTCTCCCCTGATTGCCATCCCTGGCGAGAGTTACAGGGCAGAAGCAGAGATAAAAGGAGCAAAGGGTAGGACTGTTTTCAAACTTTGTGGTTGACGTCTTTTGTCTTCCTTTTCATTGCCTTGATCTTATGTGTGTTCTTTTGCTCATGGATCCAGAGGTATTGCCCAATGAGATTTGCTGTGAAATGCATGAGATTGTGTAACAATTGAGTTACAGCTTTTTGATTTTCCTTCTTTTTCGTCTACATACCAAAATGTTTCCAATCTGTAAATCACTTTCTACTTCTTTATGCTTTTGGCACTATACCTGTTTGGTGAGGTAGCTGGAGCAAAAGGATCTTGAACCTAGGAAGTAAATATTTTATTTTCCCTTTCCGCATTGGAATGTCCCAGCTTTATTCTTGCACATTTTTTCTCCCCCCCTGCTATCTACCACTGGCTGTAGAAGGTAAACACTGGGGGAGCTAAATGAGATTACAGCCTCACTTTAGTAACCTTTCTTAGTGAATGGGCAGTTGATCTGCCCATAATGCAAAGCACTTAATGTATTGAAGCATCTAAGAAAGCATGCTACTAGTTCACCACTCAGAGTTCAATTCCCGGATAATAACATTTATTTATAGGGAATAAAGAGTTAGTTCTGCGATGGCAAAGTAGATATTGTCACTCAAACCATGGTCTTTTTATTAACCTCAGATTTATATGGTTAAGTAATTGTTGTATTAGTAGCATTTCTTGAGTGGTAAGGAGGGGGGAAAAAAAAATAAGACAGATGTCTGTGAACAACGTGCTGCTTGTTTATTTATCTGTAGTAGGCTGGGGCTGGTAAATTGGCCCACTGTCACGGGGCTGTGAGCGATAGCGAGCTGGAGCTCCGCAGCCCGAAGCTTGAGATGCTGCAGCAGCTCACGGGCAATACGAGTCACGTATTTCTTTGTGTGTACATCTGTCTGTCCTTTCCCCTGCGTAGCAAGAGGTAGGGGAAAGACTTCTGCAGAAGCACCATGTACTGAACTTTGGTTTTCTAGAATAAGCCAAATTGCTTTTTTTGCTATTTGTTTATGGATGTCTTTGACTTTCTGTGGAAGTGGGACATACTTCCCCAGAACAGAAATCCTTATGTGTTTAATGAATGCATAGCACAGTAGTAACACATACAGAATGCTTGCATGTACTTTTTTTTTTTCTTAGTGTGATACTGTTCAGATTTTGAAATGAAGGAAAATTCTGCTAATATTTCCACTTCTACTTTGTTCTTCCAGTTTCCATAACGTTTTAAACTAGAAATGTCATAAACTTGGTATGAGGCTAAAAGCTTGTTACAAAATAAGACAGGAGGGTATTTGGAAAAGGAAAAATATTTAATCTATCTTCTTCATGGCCATTTTCTTAAACCTGAAGTAAACATGGTGAAATTGAGTGAATTTCTATTAAGCAGGCTCCTCTGCTTTCATGTCACGTACTGAACAGACAATTGATGGCATATTTCCAGCTGGCAGAGCTGTTGAAAGGTAGCATGCGACTTCATTTTTTTCCCCCCCTTTTCAACATATGATTGTGCAAGTCTAACTAAATTCATTGGAGAGTAAATATTCATTCAGTATGTAAAATAAAGAATAAATCTGCGAGTTGGATTCAGTGAGTAAACAGATTATCGCATTACAGGGTTTCCTTCATTAGAGCAGGTGCTTTAGACACACAGATTTTTCAAAGCTGATGGGATGATCAACTTGATATCAACTGTTGGAGTCGATACAGAGTCCCATAAGTCTCCTTTTTGGCTTTTTAGGGGTTTTTGTGGGGAGGAGGCAAGGGGAAGGAAAAAGGTGGTTGTGCAGTGAGTATGTCCTAATGCACGTGCAGAAAAGCAGCCTGTTTAAATCTGTCGTCTTTTTCAGAAGTAGTGAAAAACTTCACCACGTTTTAGTGGCTGTTATTTTATCCACATAAGGTACTTTGTCTGGGACTAATAATGTTGTTTGCATTTGCTGCTGGTTGTGTCTTGATCGTGTTTTCCCAAGCATTAGCTGCTTGTCTGAGCATTAGCAGCTTCTCATGGCCTTCCTCTTGTAAAATAGTGGGAGGTGATAATCTGACCCAAATAGACGAGTGACAAACACTGCTTGCCTCCACCTTGAACTGGTGGATGAAATCCTGCCTTTCCCCTCTGGAAATAGCTCTGGTACCCCTGTGCTCTTGTGCTGCCTGGGGACATCGTAGCATCTGGGGAGCATTTCAGAGGGTTAAAGCAGATGTAAGGTCTGTGGGCAGCACCAGCTTCCCAAATTTTGAGCAGAGATTTGCTATAAGACTCTGTGTTGGGACTGTATAGCACTCGGTGTAGATTGTGGGATATTTTCAGAGCAAGGTGCACTTCCCCAGTGCTTTCCCCCTGAACATTGTCCCCTGGTGAAAACAGTTAACATCAACCCAAAACAAGCCTTGTGACTGCCCGTGGCTTAGTTTAGTCACATACCAGAGACAAAAAATCATTGAATTGCTCTTTCCTGACATGTACTCCTTGAATGGAGTTGGTGTAAATTTAGTCAGTTCACTTTGTTGAGTATCAAGAGCAGTGTGATATGTAAATAAAGCTTTATCAGACGAGATAGATTTAAAATTCCACAGTTGGCGAGGAAGCGTTAGCAGTATAATATAATACAAATATTTACACAGTAACTTCTAAGTCTTCAATAAGTGCTTAATATTTGAAATATGTGTTGTGAAAACATTGACTGATTAAGCCGTGCTATTGCTGCTACATCTGTATGCAGCAGCTTGTGATGGCTGGGAGGCAGGAGGCACAAGGAGGAGTCGGTCACCTAGGAATGCAAAGGCATTTAAACAAGTCACACCCCTTTTTTTTTTCTTCCTTTTTTTTTATTTAATTAGGATTCAGCACGATCTGCTCTCCCAAGGCAGACATAACTGCATCCCTGTGTCCTGTTGGAGCTACTGCTCTCAGAGGCTGTTGCATTTGTGTGACGCGACTGGTTGCAATCACGTGCCCGGTGCGTCTAAAACCATTCCAGTAGCAAAATTGAGCTACCAAATTCATGGCTGCCCACAACAGGGAGTGTAATCATTGCTAGTCCATCCCTCCTCCTTGTATCTGTCAGAGAGATTTGATAGGGAATTACAGCGGACTATAATGATGGATGGTTAATCTTTTGCCTGCATGCAGCATCTCTGGGCTCTGTAGCCTCTCTGCTTGCTTTGCTGGGAGCAGAGGAGATGCTCTCTTTGGGTAGGTGTATCTGACTTGCCCAGTCCATCACTGCATTCAGCCTCCAGTTCCAATATTAGTCATGAGTGAGCTCACAAAATAGTAAAATCAATAGACTGCAAATTAAAATAAGCAGAAACACAGCTCCTAAAATTGCCTGGATGATTCTCCGCTACCACCTCACTTGACAAGAGGCTGCAAGAACTGATCCATGCCTAAAAATGTACTGCTGCTCGCTAAGCCAGTCTTTGGTTTTGTCTTTTTTTTTTTTTTTTTACCTCCTTCCCCTTTGGCTACCCTGTCTCAACTTCTGCAAGAGCACAGCAAAGCTGAAAACGAGCGTGGTTTGGTGTGTGCTTCAAGTGTGAGAATTGGGTTGAGCTTATAGCAGCTGGGGTGGACATGCTCTGACCTACAAATCACAATCTGCCTTCAAAACCATTACTTCACTCTCGCGTTGCTCGACCTTATGCTAAACAGGATTTCGACAGCTCCTGGAATGTTTTGGTGTAAACCTGTTGCTGATAAGCTCTGCTCTGCCTAGATCCCCGTGGCATTCTCATTTCACTAGAGCTGTCCTTGTCCACAGAAAAGCTAACAAGACAGCTTCCATCCAGCCCACGGTCTTTTCCCTGGAGAGGGGTGGAATGATGTGGCTGGCCAAGCAGGAAACCCAGCCCAAATAACCAAATGCTGCCTTTTTTCCTACTGCAGGCTAATGCAAACAACCAGCACCTGATGCTAATGATGTGTGGGGAGGTTTCTATCCGCTTGTGCTTCTTCCCATTCTCCAGGCACCTCCATGCTGCCTCTGGGCATGGCAAGGCTGGAGGTAGACACTGCTGCACAGCATGGAGGAGCCTATAAAGATGCCCCAAAATCCCGAGTTGGCATTTGCCTGCTGCTCAGGCTGCAGGAAGGTTTTCATATCTGTCAGTTGTGGTGGTAACAAGCAAAGCTAGGTTTTGCCAGAAGAAGATGAAACAGCGGGTGATTTTGTCAGAAGCTGATGTGAGGGATGTTGCTCAGGGTGGTTTACCAGGTGAGTGATGTGCTGTGAGGTTCACCTGCGAAGATCCACCTTCAAGATAAGGCTGCAGTGCCTGCCCATCCTGGTGATGGGAACAGGGTGAAGGTGGTGACCTTGGCTTGATGCAAACCAAGAGGGGTTGGGGTTTGCAGGGAGATGATGTAATTCTTATACTGCTCACGATGTTTTTGCAAGGCTAAGAGCAAATAATCTTGAAACGAACTGGCAGTTTTATGATTGGCTTTTATGAGCTTTTATGATGTTTATAATCTGACATTGAACTCGCAGTTTAAGAGGTGAAAGGTTTAAAGGAACACAGTAGCAAAGGCATACCACTGAATTTCTTCTGGGTGTAATTTTAACGTACATCTTAGGTGCTTCCCTAACGTGGTGGATTTGCTAACGGATGGGCGATCCAGTTCACAGTGTGTGTCACCATGTAAAACTGACTCCGTCTTCATCCTGTGTTCAACATAGGGAAGAATTAAATAGAAAATATAATTTTGACTTTTTTAAGGAAGACATGGACTGGAGGTAGCTGCCTTGTATACTCCCTACGTCCCAAAATGCAGTCTTTGTGTTTCCATTTAAATCCGAGCCACAGAAATATTATACATCGTCCATGCCCACTCGTTTTCTTGGGTGTTTTCCTGATACCAGTAAATATCTAAAGTCCCCTGCAATCTTTCTTAAATTATGACCTTTTCCTCCTGGTACTTTTGGAGAAAATGACTGATTTTTGTAGGCTCCCCGTGTTGTGATCCTGCCTCCACTTCTTTCAAGGGATGTGTGCTTCCCAGATCCTGCCCGCAGACGTTTGCATTACACGCGTCCAGCGCGAGCCTCTTCTCCCTTGAACCATCCCTTCCTGTTTCCCTGCGTTATCTCGTATTGCTCTGCGGGGTTCGGTGAGCAGCAGGTTTGCTGCCGGCTAGCTTTTTGAGGTTTCCGTTATGCACAGTGCTGTATTTGTCTCCTGGTTCTTCGATTTGTAATGTTTTGCCTTTGATTGCTGCAGAAGGCATAAACAAGCCTGTCAAAAGCCTCGCTTAGCGCGCAGATTCTGTGGGGGTGGCTGGCAGCCTCAGACCCTAAAATAGATCTCGCAATGAACTGAACGGCTTAAAACCCTGAGAATTTAATTTGATCTCGTTGCTTTAAATATTGGGACTGAATGAGGATTTCTCTAACAGAACAGAAGGTGAACATGTTGGTATGTGACAGTAATAGAAGAAGGGTCCAGACCTGCTGTCATTGAGATGCTCTTCTGCAATCAGTGGCTGGGCTTGGCCGCTGGGTAGGGGCTTGCCTGCTGTACGGCGTTGTGTACCTGGGGTGGGGAGGGCTCCGTCCTCTGATCTTACAGCACCCGTGGGGAGGTTGTTCTGAAATGCTTACCTGGATCCTGTTGTGGGATAGACACTCTAAAGCAGTCTCTCGTGGTTTTAGTATCTGTTTTATGACAACTTTGTGAAGGAAGAAAGGAGGAGATGCAAAATCACGCATGGGTTCTTTTTTCGTCTTTTCTTTTTCTTTTTTCCTTTTTCATGTAGCACCATGCAGTTTGTAATATCGTAGCTGGGGTTTTCAGTTGTGGTGGTGTGAAGGTAACAATGATTTGGCTTCGACGTGCCGTAACAGCTGCAGAATTCATTGGAGCTTAGAAGCTTGTGAGTTATAGCTGTGATGCCATTTACAGCTTTTATGGAAGAGCTCTTAAATTTGTGAAATGTGTTACTTTTTGAAGTGCATTATATTTGTAATTTGAATTCTCTAAAATCCTGTCTGAGAAAAAAATAGCTTTGAAAATCCCCCTCTGCCTGCTAAAAACACAGGGAACTCTTACCAGCCGGGGAAGCAAGTCTCTTGAATTGAGTGATAGAACACATAGATGGATTTGTAAGTGCTAAAATGTCAATTAGTGCACTTAAAAGCTTAATGGTTGTCTTTGATGTGCTTCTAATTTCTTCAGTAAAGTTTGAATGTTGCCATTGATCAGGGAGTGGAGGAGGGATGATGGAATTGAACGCTAACCCAAACACTGCGCCGAGGGGGGTCATTCTCTGCAGACCCCCGGTTGCAGGAGCTGTGCAGGCAAAGGCACCTGGCACCCTCCTTGCCCATCACCCCTGCTCTGGTCCTGTGCCACCTTGTGCTGCCTGCCGAGAAACCCGCAGAAGAGAAGGAAAAATAATTGTGCCTTCGTTTTTGAAAGGTCTCTCGCAGACTTGTTTGGGTTTTTTTTGTGGTTTTGTTTTTTTTTTTTTTAAATTAAAGAATTATGGAAAGACTGAAACTTGATTATGTTTTTTTCCTTATCAGTTTAACACAAATCCAGCTGTTGTGAAACACCTCTGTGTTAAAAATCATTCTGTGCAAAATCAGTTATCCCCATAAGAAATAACTTTTTTTTTTCCCCCTCCCCTCCCTGTTCCCCACAAAGTCTCAGGGGAGGCATTGTGTGGCTTCGGGGAGTTAGCCATTGTGTGGCTTCGGAGAGTTAGCAGTGGCCATTAGCTTTTTCTCTTCCCTCACGTTTTAAGTCGTAGCAAGAACGGAAGGTTGCGTGTGACAGAGCAGCACTCCAGTGCAGCTCCCTCTGAAATTCTTGACTTCTGTACCCTGAGCAATCTGCTGCAACTTCCATTCCAGGTAATGGCCTTTACCCTCCTCGGGCACCGGGGTTATTTGGAAAAATGCTTTGCGGGCCTTCTGGGAAGCTACTGGGGTGCATTCACCTAAATTGTTACTGAGCGATTGCCTCATAGAGCAAATGCCAGTTTTATTATTTGCTTCCCTGCACTACTAAAATACCATCATGTGTTTGCTGGGGAATATTTTGGAAGGCAAATACATTTAATACTAAAGGGCGAGCTTGGTAAAGCTCTGGAGCATAGGTTTTCACTGATTATATAGCTTATCTTCGTGCAGAAAATTTGCTGATGTAACTAAACTGACCTGAAAATACATATAGAGTAGCTTTAGAGTCTTCTCATATGTCTTCTTTAATTGGCTTACAAGTGAAGAATACAGATCTAGTTTACTTTTCCCAGCTTGAATGGATTTCCTCCCGTTCCCTCGCAACCCCCTCCAATTTTAAAGGATGTTCTGCCGGTGGGGAATGTAAACAAGGACAAAAAGTATCTGATAAAATCTCATTTTTTGGGGTAGTTCATCAAGCAAAATCAACATTTCATGCTCTTAGTGCAGTATCAGCGTATCTATCCCAGGACCCTGTGTCGATATAACTGATTTGGTTCCCCATCTGGTTCAGTAAAATTGATTCAGACCCCAGTATTTCCCAGCAACAGGTATAGCACGTTTGGCTCTGTCATTACCCCTCCTGGGTTTAAAGTTTGACAAGATGGCTTGGTTAGTGAGCTGTTTTTTTTTTGTTGGTTGGGGTTTTTTTAATTAATCTTCTTTTAAACCTGGTGATTGCCTGAATGAGGGGCATGCTGTAGGCTGACGTGAAAGAGGAGGAAACCAAGTTAAACATTTCCTAGCTAAGGCAAGGGACTTCTTGCGTCAGCTGTACCTGCTTTGGGTCAGTTTTACGCAAATTTAAAGGTCCATCGCTGTGCAAGTTACCCCGTGGGTGGAGTTTGCTGTGCCCCAGCTTTGGAAATGCACTCCCCCCGCTGCTGGCCCTGGTCCTCTACAGAGGTTTAGTAGTGGACCTACTTACGCAAACGCGCTCTACTGCAGTGTTGCCCAAGTGAGTTAGATGTGCCAAGACCTCCTGTTTCATCTCTTTGTACTGGAAAGTTTTAAATGGGACTGAGTGAGTGGCTCTGCTTGGTGCAGGGTCATCTAGCAGGTGTATGGTGACATTCCCAAGCCTTCACGGGGACTTCTATCCCAAGCCTCAAGCTTGGGAAACATCCTGTTCCTGATAGGCACAGCTATATTTACTAATGTAGCTATGCTATATAGGCTTTGGGGTAGTTTATTTATTTAAAAGAGGGAGCAATGAGATGTATTGGCAGATTCATGTTTTATAAAAACTCCTAGAGAGCAGATAGATGAACAGATCTTTTCCTATTATAGGCAAGGCTTCATCATGCAGGTACCAAAGTCCTACCAAAGAAATGACGTAAGCACTGACCTCCTATGATTTGTGTGAGGATGGATGCTTAACGCGTCAGCAGTACTCCAGCTTCTCTAAAATACTGATATCGCTGACCTTTCAAACGCTGTGAGATGCCAGAAAATTATATCTTTTTAAATTCCTGCAGAAATAGTGAAGGCAAATTTATAACTCACCAGTTGTGTCTTTCTCTTTTCCCTACTACCTTCTCTATTTTGGCATGTAAAAGCAGTTAGTATTTTTCAAGTGAAGGATCAGGCTTTCTGTTTGAAGGTGAAAAAAGGTCTTAGGATAATTAGTAATATGCAGCAGGATCGGATTAGCCACATTAAACTTCACATCTGTAGGTCTTATTATCAGACATTTAAACTGCAGAAATCACTTTTTATTGGACGATATTCGTATGGTTACATACTGGAGCTTGAACACCTTATAAAAATATGAACTGAATCAAAATGAAATTAATTAGAATATATTTGAATTTAATTATCTTGAGCTGCTGAATACTCTTTGTAGATACTGGGTTTTATGTGTCTGTCTGAAGTGTACTTGGTGGAGAGTTTTAATTAGAACTGGAGACAAAGTAAGAATATTTGGAATGTGAAATTTATAAATGGCAGTGATTTTCAGCTAGGAGTGCAGAGGTTTTTTTGGAGCTCACTACCATTTCTTGCTTCTCTTTTTCCCCTCTTCTTAATAAGCTACTTTTATGTTCAAATTAATACCAGATCCTGAAAAAGAAAAAATCCTGCTGTGGCTCTTGGTCTTCTGCAGCATGATCAGAGTTGTCAGATCCGCAGCTGCAGGAGATTTTTACCTTTGTGTGTTTAATGGCTCATACTACTCTGTTCTTTGACAGTACCATTTAACCATAAAAGTGCAGGTCTGTGGATGGCACAGGACATGTGGCTGCCTTGACTACTGTCTCAGATGTCAGACATGCCAAGACTCAAAGAGCTGATTTGGCAGCTGCCCAGCAGATTTTTATAAAGGCTCAGTTGGTGGCCAGAAACCCAGGCTGTCAGAGTTGTGTTATGCAATAAATTGTTTTTCAGCAGAAGTTTCTAATCCAATTTCAGCTGTAGTTTTTTAGTAGTCTGTAATCAAAGATAAGTATACATTATTTCATGGTGTTTCAGAGAAGTGAAGACGTGCACTGTATGTCCTCGGTCAGGTTGGTTTGTTTGTTTTTCTTTTAAGAAGGGTTTAGACCTGTTCACCTGAATGGGAAATGATGCGTAAATTATTTTGGTTTCTGCCCAGAAGGCATGTGTCTGTATACAGAATACTCTTTCAAAGATAATTAAATGTGCTTTTTAGGAGACACTCCCTTTTTTTTGAAGAGAGCACCAAATAAGGAACCTATTTACCAAATCACAGCTTTTCCTTAGGCGTAAATTGGCTGCATGTGATGGTCAAACAGAAAATTGTACCTTGTTAGGCTGTGATCTACCTGAAACATTTCAGGCCCTGTCACTGTAAAAGATAGATATATGCTGCGTATATTTCCCTTTTACTCCCCAGAGTAAATTTTTCACTATGGGAAAAGGGAATATGGTTCATCTGAATGTAACAGGATATTTGAGGTTTGCATTGGTTACATTTCAGCAAAGTGATTTTAATTTCTTGAAGACTGTGTGCAGTGCCCTCCCTTCCTTATGGTGATTGTCATGGTTTGATGTCGTGATGGGCTTCCATCTTTCTCAGCGTGGGTTGCTGCTGAAAGGAGCAGTCCTACCTTTCTCCCCCAGTAGTAATTCCCTTAGTAATAAGGGAGCCGATCTGTCTGAAAATGATCATTTTTCATGTGTTGAGATGGGATTTTGACTCTTCTACCCAGTTGAGTTGGTCAAATGGCTGCATAAGGGCTAGTACTGACATCAGGGCTGGGGTAGGACTGCTGTGGTGGCAGGGAGAATTGCTTAAGCTGGTTATGAAAACCAGCTTAACCAAAACCCCAGTCTGCATAATTATCTCATACCTTCACACCTTTTTCTTCCAGCTCTCTGCCGTCCTTGGCTTTTTGTGGCTTGCTTCTGCATGCTGCTGGCTCTCATCAGAGCCCAAAACTGGCGCTCTGGTTGCAAAATGGTTTATTAGATTCCTGGTCTGGCCTAAGAAAGTCCTAGATGTGGAGTCACTGCTATTGTCGAGAGGTGGTTTGACTCCTGCTGTAAGTTGACAAATTAGGAAACTTTTGACCTGGCTTTACTCTGAATTTGTTTGTGTTTAGCTTTTTGTTTTTAAAGTGTTTATCTTGGCAGACTGACATGGGAAACAGTTGATGTCTTGTAAGCTTTCACTAGTTTCATATTGAGTAGCAGTTCTCTAGAGGTGCAGAAACATCGCCGAGGCCTCTGGGTTTATGTAAAAGAAACAATTAACACACGAACCCACTGATTTTTAAATATTTCATTATTAAGCCTAAGATAAAGATAGGAACTATTTTTTATGCCTCGACTCTAGGAGCCTATATGAAAATGCTAGTGACTATGTTTAGAAATTTAGACTGTAATTCTTCTACCCTAATGTATTAATGTATTCTTGCAAGAGCAGGTTGAAGCTCACTGGGCTCAAAAGTGCCCGAGGCCTTTAGTGACCCAAAAACCAGAGCATTTCTCTCCCATACTGCTCTTAGAAGAATTCAGTCTGAAAAGAGGAAACACAATCCTTGGTGCAGCAGGAGGCAGCGAACGAGTGCGAACCAACGGGAGTTTGTTGGGCATGAAAGCTGTAGGAGAAGTGCTAATGCAGGAAGAGGAGAGATTTTTGTTTTCCTCTATCCTTTTTTTTTTTTTTTCAGTGTTAACATTGGTTGTGCTAGTCAGGAGCTGTAATATATCGTGAGTTCTTTGGGGAAGTTTTCTGGAAGTACAAGGGAAAAAGTCGCTATAATCACCAGATGCGCTTAAATGCTAAAACAGAACCATTAATAAAGAAAATTTCCCCTTTCTTCGTGTTAGTTAGCACATTTTTAAAACATGACCTATTTTCCCAAACTAGACAGAACAGATTACATTTTCCAGAAGGCATGAGTCACTGTACTATAAAGTCTCCAAGCTGTATCAATCTTCATCATCTTAAGCCATTCATGAGGTTTTATTTTTTCTCACTGAATATAAGCAGTTTGTTTTAAATGAGAAACTGCTACATCCTCTCTGGATAGTTAAACTTGATTAAAAGGTTAAATATTAAATACGTGTGAACTTTATTCTGAGAGGAGAAGGGAGCGGAAGGACCTTGATAGTAAGCAAAAGACTGGAAGGATATTGCTGTGGGTATATTTGGGTATATTCAGTTTGCGTGATGCTGTGCTCGGCTGTAAGAAGTCCAAGCAGCATGATAGCTGCCAGAAGGAGCCAAAAAAATCTTTATTTATGTAGCTTCAGTTGACTGTATCAGAGTCTGATTTCAAGTTGTCACCCTGGGAGTTCAAACTTTTGCTAGGAGTTTCTGCTGAGAAGAGATTCTGCTGTCTGGCTGTGGAACCAGCCCACTTGCTTCCATGACTTATGTGGAAAGAGAGAGTTTGCACCAATAGGCCAACGCTGGGGTTTTCCTCTGGGAGCACGATGTGCGTTCAGGGTGATGAGAAGGGTGATGGGACTTGGCGATACAATGGAGACCTCTGCTAACCCAACAGGGGAAGTACGTGTGTTGATACGGTAGTAAGACTTTGCACTTTCTCATGAGGTTCACGCCGTGCCAGATGTATACTGAGGAAGTGGGCTTTGTTAATGAGTAAGCGCGCTAATTGCACTTAGAAGTGGTAACTTGCCCAAGACTGCACAGAAGCTCTCTTTCAGCTTCGGAAGGCTTATCAAAGTTTTCCACCGATTTCTCTTTGGTCTGTCTTTTAGAGAAAAACAGGTATAGCTGTTTTCCATTGATAATATACAGCCAAAAGGCAAAATCTGTTGCAGGTCTTGAATCTAGTAAACAAACATTTCCATTTTGGTCCTTCAACTGAGAAGTAATTTATATGATCTCTGAAAATGTGTTGTCTGTTTTTCATGAAAAAGACAGATTTTTGTTTTGTTGCTAACTAAACACAGAATAAAAACACCCTTTGAAATAGTTTTCCTTCAAAAATATCCTTGAGGAAAGGGTAGAAGCTTGTGGTTTATTTTTCCCATTGCTTCAAAATGACCTTCTTACATCTGCGGGAAAGACTCTCTGGGGGCTCTTGAACCATGAAAGCATATTCATTTAGGGCATTGGGTGCCACAGTGATTTTAACCGAGCGTTGGCTGCAGCGCTGGAAAAAGAAAAAAGAAGGGGTTTGTGTTTTGTTGTTTTGCTTTCTGCAACCTGGCATGAAGAATGGGGTTAGGAGATGCGTGCTTGGGAAAGACCCAAAGAGAGAGCTGGAAACACGCCAGCCACACTGAGTCATAACACACATGCTTATAAGTATCTTTGTACCTTACAAAGTACTGACTTCTCAAATAAAACCATCTCTGCTGTTAGAGAAGTACTTACATAAAAGTAAAACAAATAGCGTGGAGTGCCGCATGCATTCTCCCTTGTTCCAGCTCTGTTTTACCCCGTGAACTGTGACTCCTGTTTGCTTAAGGCAAGGTCGGGCTGGGCTGATGAATGCCGCATCTGGTGATGAATGAAGGGAGAAGCTCAAGTTGTGCCTACGCTTCCGCTGCTTCTCGTGGGGCGAAGCAGCACCCAGCAGCGCCCGCTGAGGTCTCACCTACCCAGGAGGCGGCGTGAAGCCTGCCTCTCGCTTCTGCCTGCTCTGCTTTATTGTTTTGGAGGGGCGTGATTTGAGTTACAGCCTCAGGAATAGAAAGGCTGCGTGCAGGCCACACGTGCAAACTGGGCAGCTGAACTGCAGGGAACAAGCAGCTAAGCTGGAGGGGAATGGTGACAGGTACAGGTGATTTCATTGCAAATATATGCACACTATATAGTGATGTGCATCACTTATAGACATCTCTATATAGTGATATTAATGTATGCATTATATATTAATTTGAATATATTTTAGTTTCTATGCACGCATACATGTATTGTATACTTAAGGTATTATATACACTTAATATGCACATAGCAAAACCACACACACACATGTATGTATTTCTTCCCAAATTAGCAGTATGTGGCAGCAGTCTGTTGCACTCTTCTACAAGCTTCACCTCTACAACTGTGGAGCTGAAAGCAAGCTGCCAGCCAGGCAGAGAAAGAGAAAAGAGAGAGCAAGCTGCGGTGCTACCCGTGAGGCAGCACCCTGCGCAGGAACGGACTGCGTAGGGAAATGGAGGTTGTGCTCCTCTTCCCATCCTCTCAGTCCAAACTTGCTGAACTGTTGCTTGGTATGATGTGTGGTTACCCGAAATGGCATAGCAAAGAAGGTGGCATGATTAATTTTTTAATTTTTTTTTTTTCTTTCCCCCAGTTTAAAGGAAATGATGCATTTCTGTTTCTTAATTCTGCCCCAGGGCTCCCCTGGTTGTTTGTGTCTGTTACTTTTTTACTGAGTTTATAAAATAATTGTATTGTCAGATTGGGAGGTAGAAATCATCTCGGCTCTCCTGCACAGTGAAGGCGATGGGCTTGCAGTGATGAATTCACCATTTAACATACTATTCAGTCCTTTTTTTGGGTCCAAGTCAGTAATGGACAATCCATTAGTTCACCATAAGTCGTTTCAATGGCTAATTACTTGCACAGTTGCAGAAATTGTTCTTTAATTCTCTCTTACAGGCCTCGAAAGCCTTCTATTATCAAATTTCTACTCCCTGTGGAAATATTTAAAGGCAGCGATCAAGTCAGTCCCTTTGAGGTTTTGTTTGGTTTTATTTTTGTTTGTTTGTATTTGAGAAGTTACATAGATTAAATTCCTCAGGGCTTTCACTTGAGGATATTTCTAAGTGGTTCGGGGGGGTGTGTGTGTGTTGTTTTGCTAGAGTGAGGTAACTCTTCCAGTTGTTGGTGGTGTGAGTGCAGAGCAGGGTGCACCGCAGCTCTCCCTCCACTGGCGTGACGAGGCAGAGACGATCTGACCCATGTAATTATGGTTAAACGTGTCGGGAGCTGGAGCTATGTCACTGGCGGAGGAGCAGCTCAGCTGGGCTCCCAGTCAGCTGCTCTCCGGCTTGCGGCTGCTTTTGTGCCGCAGGCTCGGGGGAAGATGCCGTCGACAATTGAGAAACCTTTTTATTGTGCCTACATACGGAGCCACATGAATGCGGATGTTGGCAGCAGCATAGCCCCTTATTCTGCTGACCTTGGATAACATGGTATTGGGGAAATAAAGGACGTTTTTTCAAGCCACGTGATGGGTGCGGGGAAAGCCCACAACAAAGTGGTATAGGCAGGCCAGTGGCTGCAGCCTCGGCACAGCTGGGCTGGTGGGAGCTCTGGAGTGGAGAGATTCCCCCATGGGCACTTCTGTTGACGGCACTGCTGTTGTAGAGTAGGGGATGAAACCAGTGTGGTTCATCTCGAGCTCTACAGCTCTGTGAATTGAGTGTGGTGTGAAATGTTACCGCGTTGTTTTAGGGGGGTTGTTGAGGGAGCTCTTTGTTCCCACCTCCTGGGACCTGTCTCCTCGCTGGTGGCATTGTGGCCCATGCAGACCCTGGGTCTTTGGGAAGGTGGGAGCATCTCCTGTAGCAGGGCTGCAGGCTCCAGCTGGCGCCAGGAGGACATCTTGGTGGCGTTGTCCCTCAGAAAATAGGTTGCTGGGTTGCACCCTGTCCTTCTGCATGTCCAGCGTGCAGATGACTTCAAGTTGGGTGGGAGTGTTGACCTGCTTGAGGGTAGAAAGGCTTTGCAGAGGGATCCAAACAGGCTGGATTGATGGGCTGAGGCCAAAGGGATGAGGTTCAACAAGACTAAGTGCCGGGTCCTGGATGTGGGTCACACCAACCCCAGGCAGCTCTACAGGCTTGGGGAAGAGTGGCTGGAGAGCTGCCTGGTGGAAAAGGACCCGAGGGTGTTGGTTGACTGTCGGCTGGACATGAGCCAGCACTGTGCCCAGGTGGCCAAGAAGGCCAACTGCATCCTGGCCTGTATTAGGAACAGTGTGGTGAGGATTCGGGAGGTGATCATTCCCCTGTACTCGGCACTGGTGAGGCCCCACCTTGAGTACTGTCTCCAGTTTTGGGGCCCTTACTACAAAAAAGACATTGAGGTGCTGGAGCGGGTCCAGAGAAGGGCAACGAAGCTGGTGAGGGGTCTGGAGAGTGAGCCTGATGAGGAGAGGCTGGGGTTATTCAGCCTGGAGAAGAGGAGGCTGAGGGGAGACCTTATCACACTCCCAGGGCAGGTTGGTCTCTTGTCCCAAGTCACAGGTGATAGGACAAGGGAAAATTGTCTCAATTTGTGCCAGGGGAGGTTCAGATTGGATATTAGGAAAATTTTTTACATGGAAAGGATTATTAAGCATTGGAATGGGCTGCCCAGGGAAGTGGTTGAGGCACCGTCCTGGAGGTGTTCAAAAGACATGGTGCTTAGTGATGTTTTTTTTTATTATCAGAATTAGGTTGATGGTTGGACTAGATGATATCAAAGGTCCCTTCCAACCTAGACAATTCTATGATTCTATGTGATATGGGGAGAGGGAGATGACTTCTGCCCTTCACAGAAATACTTTGAGAAGGTGGCCTAGACCAGAGACCTGGGCTGTAGGGTGACCATCTCCTCTCCTGCACCAGGGACGTCACTAGTGTGTCCCAGGGCACAGGCTGTACCTGCCAGAGGTCATTTACCTGCTCCAGTCGGCTCCTTGGTCGGCACGTGCTGAAATAAAGATGAATCCTGCCAGCAGGTTTCACCCTGTTGCTACTGACACAGAGAACGCTGCTGTGTTCTCTTTGCTGTGAGCTGTTATGACAAAGTGGGTTTAAGTGGAATTTGTTTCTTTTAATTTTTTTTTTTGGGGGGGTGCATTTTTATCAGGCATAAAGGAGCCAGTGGGATCAGGAACCGATGGGTGCTTTTGTGCAGCTTCCAGCACTCCCGGGCTTGCAGGGCTTGGCAAAGGAAGGGGTTTGATGGCTTTGGGACAGGCCTGGTGTTTCACAGGGGAGAGGCCTCGGGCTGACAGGGGCTCAGGAAGGCAACGTGTCTCTGAGTATGGCTTATGTTATCTGGGCTCTATCATTGAGTGTTTTGTGTATGCTTGGCTTAAAGTGTATAAAAATACCGGGTGATAGTTTTGCTGCCTCTTGGTGGGTTGCTGTGTAACTCATCTAGGCTTCAGACTCAGGAGCGGTGTGCCTGGCTCTAAGAGGGCTCATGGTCCTCTTCCTCATATTTGCTGCCCATTATATTAGGAATTAGTACAAATGCCAGTGAAGAGAGCAAACTGGGTCTGCAGGCCTGTGTCCTTAATATGGAGGGGTGCTGGAGGTGTTTACGACTGTTTCCTGACAGAGCACAATTCCCTTGAGGGTTTATTAAGTAGTTCCTGTGACAACAGAAATGTGTGATGTCCCGCCAAGGCCTTGTCTGTGGGATTCCTGTGGGGGTTTCCTCTCTGTACCTACCAGTCAGTGGGAATGTAAATGGGCTGTCTTTGGGCAAATTTGCTTAAAATTGAGTGGGCTGCAGCCCCTTCCGTGTTTAGTGCCGCTTCTGGTTGGGGCTGAAGTTATGTTGGCAGCAAGATGGTAACCCAGAGTTTGTGTAAACCTCTGTTGACAAAACAACTGGATGTACTTAGTCCTTTTAAAATGCTTGTCTAGAGATATTATTTTTTTTTGGTTGCAGTGGGTGTTGGGTTACAAAGTTTGCTTTCTTGGCCCAGCTGCCGGCACTGTAAAGCTCCCTGGGCATAGCTTGGCCTTGTTCAAAGTATAGTAGCTTGTCCCTCGTGTGAAATGCATATCCCGCTGCCAAAATGCCTTCTGCTTTCATTGCATTTGTTGTATTGCCTCTCTCTTCTCTCTTTTTTTTTTTTTTTTTAATTTCTTTCCCCCTGAGTAATTTGTCATACAATTATTTTTTTGGGGGGGGGAGGGGGAGAGGAGGGAAATGTTTTTGATCATGATTCAGCAGCTAAATGCCAATATCTCACTAGAGGAGTTAAGAAAATGGTTGCTCTAAACTATACTTATTTTTTTTTAAGTTGATGGTGTTCATCACTTCTTTGACACAGGAGATGGTATAAACTCTCCTGCCTCCTGGCGTGGTCGCGGATGGGGGTTTTGGAGTTTCCAGTGCAGCGTGGCAGTGTGCTGTGGTGCACTTCCCTAAATAAGTCCTGCCTGCCTAGAAATGTTAATCTTTTTGCTTGGCGGTGATATAGCCCTTGAGGAATTCAAGGGCAAGAATCCTCAAATAGTGATTTTTAAAGACCCCGAGACAATTATAGGGCTTATGAAAATATGATGACTTACCTGATCTCATGTCTTTATATCAATTTGCTGACTTAATTTATTTGAATGCTAAATGCTTTAGGGAAATGCTTTTCCAGGGAATTAATCTTTTAACTAAAGCAAGTACTAAATATGACATACACTAGTATTCCTTTTGACAATATAGCATTTGTCTCTTAAAAATAAAGTAGAAAATATATGCCCCAGGGGCCAAATTCCACTTTGCTTTACTCTGAGATAAATTCAGAATAACTTCATTGTTATCAATGTACAACTTCATTGTAATGCTACAATAAATGCAAATCACAGAACCAGAGGAAAAAAAAAAATCCCCAGTACAAACCAAGGCCAAAATGAACCAAGAAGAGAAGTTGATTCACAAAATGTACCTCTTAAATTTCTGCAACATTCAATTTAGCGGTGGTTTTTTTTCCCCTTCCTCTTAATTATCTGAGAGCGCACTTCCTGGCTGTGATAAATTTCTCCATAAGGGATTAATTCATAGGATTTTAACAAATAAGTTTTACCTCCTGTCTAACACTTGGTACACGGCTACTGCTGTTTACAGGGTAAAGGATTAGAGGGACGGACTAATGCTCTGATTTGATTTAGTTATGTTTCTGTTCTCTGTTAGAGTTCGTGGAGTTTAGGTTGCATTTTGTTACATAGTATTTTTCTTCAGCTTCTTTTTTTATTACAAATAATCTGTGTAGGCCTATTTTATTGTGTTTTGTTTGTTTTGGTTTTGTTTCAGGTGCATGCAATTAATGTCTCCTTTCCATTTCCTTCTTCTGTAGGATGACAGCGATGGGATTCCCTGGTCAGAGGAGAGGGTGGTGCGGAAAGTCCTTTATTTATCTCTGAAGGAGTTCAAGAACGCACAGAAGCGGCAGCACGGTGATGGCATTAGTGGGAGCCTGAAGGCAGTGAACGGTGAGTACAGTACCGCTAGAAGGACTCGGTCCTTTTCAATGCAGCTCTTCTGCTGTAGTGAGGTAGGAGACCAGCGCACCATCTGGCATGCACTGTGCCCTTTTGATTTGCACAGAACTACTTGTTTCTGAAGTGCTTAAAATGGCCAATTTGAACAATCCATATATTTTGGTTTCTGGTGAAGTGATTGAGATGGGAATCAGGGTGGAGGGTAAGTGTCAGGCACCTCTGGTGGGCCAGCTACATGATGTGCTGAGTATGTCGACAGAGAAGGTATCGATTTAAAGGTGAGTGGTTTCAGTTACCTTGGGAAAGGACAGCTGAACAGAATTTGCCAATTCTGTGTTATTTAGATGCAAGAAAGTGGCTAACCAGCATCTGTAACTGGAGTGACCTTGGTCCACACTGTCTGTTGTCCAGAGGTGAAATCGCATAGGACCTACATAAAAAGATTTAGGGGACAAACACTAAGATGTCAGACTCTCCTACTTTAGCAGTTCACAGAGCAGTTGCTTAAAGGCTTTAAAAGCAAATGTAGACAAACCTAGATGACAGCGTCTTGAAAGAAATGTAATTTTATTTGGTTAATTCTTTGGCCAGTTACTATCTGTTGCTTCCCCCTCTTCCCTTACAGCTTGCTTAAAAAAGTCGTGGTGTCCTGAGAGGTGAATATAAAGTGTGTCTCTCTCAGATTTGCTCCCTGACACAGGGCCCTTTCTTGAAAAGGCTTTGTCATGCTGGCTTGAGCCTTGAAAGTGATGACTAGCAGGATTCAGATTTCTGGGCAGGCTTATGGTTTTCTCTTCGCTCCCAAGAGCTCATTTGTTTCTTTATGGAGGTTTATGGCAGCTCCTTTTAGGCATGTGCATAACTATACATGTGCTAATGCATTAAAGCAGCAGCTGGGTGCTTACTTGGTAGGTTATTCATATTTATATGTAGCTTTCATTTTTGACATGGTGAGTCAAATTTCACTGCATTTTCACTGAGTGTTATTGCTGACAAGGCAAAAACCTAGGAGAGTGGCTGGATAACTACAGGCAGCATGATAAAGTTACTGTATTGCGTAAGCAATTGCAAACTCCTTAATGTGATTAAAGAAGACCTCAGACTTCTGAGTTCAGTAATCATATCAAATACTGATCTGATGGGAAGGGGCATCTAGCTTTAGCAGCAAGCCATTAATAAGCTTGGAGGTGTACACAAAACAGTGCTGGCTTTTTTCCCTCCGACACCTCTGCATCATTGATCTTCTGTCAAACACAATTTCTCTTGGAAAGTTTCTTATTCCATTGTGGGGGTTTTGTTTAGTCAAAGGAAAAAAAGTCTAAAGGCGTGAAGCACAGTAATTGTGTGTTAGGAGGCTTTGATAGCGTGCCAGGTTACAGGATGACTGAGGTTTTTATGGTGTCTAGTTTCTCCAAAGGCAGCTTAGATGAAAAGTGAGTTGGCTGGGAATGCTGTGTCGATGCAGGTATCAGACGCAGAGTATGCCACCGGCTTCCTCTGGCAGCAGCACGACTCGCATCTTCAGAGCTTGCCTCTCACATTCAGAACTGTAGTGTTCAGTGCTTTTTCTCCTTCGCAGAACTAGGTGATCAGTTCTTTGGGAGGTTTTTTGGTTTGGTGGTTTTTTGGGTTTTTTTTGTGTGTACCAGAATGATATTCTGTGTTACTCGTTCTGTTTGTTAAATGATTCTTTAAATGTCCTGTCTCAGCACTGCTCTCTTTCAACATCACTGTCCAAAAGCTTTTTTTTAATCTACTGATATTTGGAAGACTGTTTTCATTATAGAGAGGAAAGCAAGCTTTGCAAAAGGGAGGGAGATTGATACTGTGTGGTGACACTAAGAAAATCAATTTAAACATGCAAAAAAAGTAGCCATGTATCTCCAATTCCACAGGTCTCTGTGGACTGAGGAAAAAGCAGGTCATCTGAAGAAATTACCAAGCTATTTTGAATTTAGGAAAATGTAATATTTTAAGAGTGAGGCTTAGATCCATGATTTCATACTGTTGGAGTGAAAAATGTTTCCTTGCATGCGTCCTTTGCAACATGCAGGCCACAACCAGTGTTTTTTGTGAGATACTCCAAAAAAAGTAGCATGCGGTTAAACAAGAGTTTTGAGCTTTATGTGAGCAATTTCTTAATTAATATTCAGCACCCATAGCTCTCAGGGAGGAGGGTATCTAGCTGAAATAATTTGAAGCTAAATGTGCTCAGTGCCTCTGTAAAGCTGCCTTCCCCCTGGCCCCGCTTGAATTCTGACTAGGTTGCTTTGCCTTGCAAACGTAAAGGAAAGGGTTGCGTCCAGTGTAAGGTTTGTGCTGGACAGTCCTGTCACTGTCCCTAGTGAACTCTAAATGGTATTACTCCTTGAGCTGTTGAAAATCGAATAGGTCACCTTCCAGTACCTGGCAAATGTAACCCTTTCCAGGAGTGGGAAGGAGGCATCTGAGCGGGGTTCAAGTTCTCCGGGCTCCCTGCTCAGTGTGGAAGTGTAGATTGGTCTCGCATACTCCTGAGAGCTCAGGGAATGGCAAAAAACTAGCTAGCAGGATTTAATCTTAGTGCCACCGTCTGTAATGCAGAGGTTGTTTCTTTGTTGTGGTTTTGTAACTGTTATCCCTTAAATTTATTTATTTATAGATTTGCAATTTGTAATTTGTTTCAGTAGAAAGTACTTTTGGCAATAGAGGAAAGTAAAGTACGCACCTTGCAACTGGTGTCTTTAAGAAGATTTTTTTATGGATGTGAAGTGGTTGAAGTTGCATACATCGTGTTGCCAGTGTTTGCCAGGCTACAACTAAACTCATATGAAAATGAAAAATGATTGTCAATGGTAATTCAGCTGGTGAGTACAGTAGTATCACTGTTAATAATTAGGTAGCTGGAATAATGGTGCCTCTTTGATTGATAGTGCAAAAAGCAAGTCCATTTTAAATGTGAGAAATGAACCCATTAACAGGAGTCTCTTCTGTACTAAAGTTTCTGCAAGCTCTAAGATGGTCTGATGGTGGCACAGAGAAGATTAACTTCCATGCCTCTCTGAATAATAAAAGTAAAATAAAATAAAAAATGCAAATTACTTTTTGAGATTATATGTATTATAATACATTGTCTGTCTCCGCCTTACTATTAAAGATATTTGTTATCCTGAAAACAGTCCTGTCATTTTCAGTTTGTGGCTGAAACCCTGTAACTTAGGTTGTTCTGATGAGTAGAGGGATTTTGTTTGGCGGTGGTGGTAGGTTTGCAGGTCTCCTTACTCCTACCTTTTTTTATATCTCCTTTTCACTTGATGATTTCTGCTTACACGTTTGTGCTGCTAGTTATTTTTCATCCTAACTGGTTTTTTGCTTTCTTTATTCTTATTTCCTACCCCAAGCCAGGATTTCAGAGAAAGGCGAGCGAGTGTATTGTCGCTATTATATGGGTGGGTATATTGCATGCACGTTTATGTTGACTCTAGATATTCACAGAGCAGAGAATGACACCCTACAGCATGGCTTTGTTTGCTATGTGTTCCTGTCCAGCATGTGGGAATATAAAATCTGAAGGAGATGATTCTGCAGGTTGTCAAGAAATCTTCTGCAGCCCTAAATGGGATATTGGAACTCTGATTATGGAAACAAGGTCACATGCTGGAAAACCCAGAGGGACCTCTTTAGTGATTTTGATTACTGCTGCCTGTCATTTGTGTTAGGATTTTAAGAATAGGGATTGGTGTTTGGAATTGTGATACCAATTTTCAGAGATCCTCATCTAAAAGGAAAGCTAATTCCCTTGGGAAATTGTTTTCTTCTTGTGTAGCTTAGAATGTGAGATAAGGCTATAAAAAAGGCAATGAAAGATGTAATTATTGCTTGCGTTCTATTTATGAGAATAAATCCATATACTCAAAAGAGTATATCATAAAGCAAATTTTTGTGACATAAAGGTTTTAAATTATTTTTTTTTCAAAACTTCTGATAAAGAAGAAGTTTGTGATACAAAAGTGCTAGTATTTTGTAAATGGAAAAAAGGGCCAAAGTTTTCTTGTTTTTTTTTTTTTTTAAGGTGGTTAGTTAATTTACAGAGATGACAAACCAGACATCACAATTATTCAAGCAGATAGTGCATTTTCAGCAATTATACTTTGTCCTAGAGAGAGGTGTCATGGAAATTTCCAAACATGCCAGCTAGGTTAGGCTTGTGGACCACATGATCTAGTTGGGAAATCAACTGTATGTGAGGGAATGCTTTGGTTGAAGGCAGAAGTTGGAAGTCTTGCTCACTTAGCAAATCAAGAGGTGGGTAAAAATAGGTAATTTTGCTATTCTGAGAGATTTCACCTTATGTTTAGGATTGTTTAAAGTAATTTATTCATTTATATGTGTTTTTTAAACAGAGAAGGAACAATGTCAGCACTTGGATGGGGGTGGTGGTTGGTCCATGGATGTCTGTGCTGCCTCTTCCTCCCTTGCTCCTGCTCTCAGCTGTTCTGACACAAATGCTAACATGACTTCTGTTGGAGGTTTTCTCTTTCTAAAAATGACATGTCTTGGTTCTGAGAGGCAAGAGCCCATGGCAGGAACACAATGCTAGACCCAGCGGCAGCAGCCTGCTCTAACACCTGGGTCTGCTCATCCCTTGGCTGCTGCATTGGCTGGACAAGCCGGCCTGAGGCAGGCAGCAGCGTTATCTGGAATAGCTATTTTTGTCATTGCTGCACAGATTTTCAAGTGTTTCCTGCTCACTGAATGGGGGGTTCTGTTGATGCTCCCCAGAGGGCCATGTTGAAATGAAGATGCTCAATGGTGCTCAAAGGTGGCATGGGTCTGGGTTCATCTGACTCCAGCTTATTGGTGAAACCTCTTTTCCCTGACCATGTAGATGGTACCCCAGATGTGGCATAAAAATTGTGACAAATGTGGTAGAAACACCTAAGCACAGCTAAGCCAGATGATTCAGCTCAGATCCATGCATTATCTACCAAATGCCAACTATGTGGGGGTGGCAGCAGCTGGCAGCAGGGTGACCATGTCTTCTCTGGGCTGAGGCCACATCTCTTCTCTTCCCACTTGCGCAGAAGAAAACACATCAGCCCTCATGGAAGTGCTGCTGTCTCATCTGTGTCCCTATGTGCCCACCCAGAGCTGTCTGTGCCTCCTTCCTCCCTGATGTAGGCCGGACCCCACCACATTTAATTCTGAACAAGAAAGTAGCCCTCTTTATTCACTGTGGTGGTTCAAATATACAGGTAACATAATCTTTCTTATTTCTGAAGGCTGCAATTAAATACTGGAAGAAGGCTTTATGCTAATGTTTGTCTAGGGAGCTTTTTCACTGCATCAGTAACGTGAAATTGCATTTGTTGACAGTGGGTAATGTCTGTCTGTCTCCTAAGTTTTAGCAGAAGATTGTAAGCGTGCCAAGGACCCTTGTATGTGTAAGTGGATTTTAAAAATGCATTTCCAGAAACAGAAATACCTTTTTCAACTCTGCAGTATTTCCCCTTTACATTTAGAGTAAACAACATTTCTGGCTAGTTTTAAACTGTGATTAAGTATAGAAGTCTTCAACTAAAAGATTCAGATCATAAGCATTTGAGCAGATCTGTCATGGCACTCGACATCACTTTCACTTTGGTGCTTGCTGTCAAGTGAATTTGAAGATTAACAAATAAATAACAGGATGTTGGAGTTGGGCTCCACTGAAAATTTCCAAATCTCTTTTCCTTTCTTTGTTTTTTAGAACAGGATTCATTTTCAAGCCTGCCAGCGACTTGCTTATTCATTGGCTGACACAGGTTCATTTTGCCTTTTCCATCATCACCACTTAAAAATATTCTGCAGGCCAAATTGTGCCCTCAGTGATCTCTACCCAATTCGATTATGTCTGAATTGTGCTCCTGTCTTAATACAATTTCAGTGTGCAGCGAGACTGCCAGAAAATTTTCTCTTGCAGGACACCCATCATCTTTTTTCTCTCAAAGATAACAGAGGTGGATATTTTTTTAACCAGAGAAACAGAGGAATTGTGTAATTAATTTTCGTAAAACTTCATTTCATGGCCATCTGAAAAGAGTTGCTATTACCCCTGAGTGTATTTCTAGTCCAAGTAATTCTAAAAATAATCTCACCTCCCTGAATATTGCTAATTGTAGGTAGTGGAAAATGAAAATGGCAGAGAATCTGCAGAGGCACGTGCATAATCTGTAGGAGACTGAATTATTGCAAGTCTAAAATAAATAAAGTGAGAAAAGGTAAGGAAGAGTTCGGCAGTGGCTAATGGGTCTGGTTCCACTCCTTTCACCTCCTGTCTTGTGCTGGCTCTGCCATTTGTCTGCCCATGCAGTATACCTGATTCAGTGTACTAAAGTGGCAGAAAACTAGCCCAGAAAAATTATTTTAAAAAACAAATAATTTTCTTCAAGTTGAATGAACTACAGTGATTCATAAAGAGGTCAGAGAAGCACTAAGTGCTCATTTGTTAGAGATGAGGGGCCAGTATACCTTGACTGAAAGTTGGAGGAGGAGACTAGACTTGTCTCTTTTGTAAGATCCTCAGTTGGCACAGTCATCTTGCCTAGCCACAGCCTTAGGATTGGTGCAATCATCTCGCCCTACCACAGCCTCAGATGCTAGAAAGGACAACAGTTGCCAGAAATAGGAACAAAAAAAGATGCAGCTTAAAAATTTGTTGAGAAGTCCTTCACAAGTGTAGGTGTGAGATTTACGTATTTCTTTAAAAAAAATAAAATACAAAAATACAAAATGCTACTGGTGTAGTGGTGAAATTCACTGTATAGACTGTCCATGGAACAAAATTTTTTCTTAATCCCAGCAGGAAACAACAAGTTTGTTTTCCTTTACTTTTCCATTCTGCATAGCTGCTGCCTTGGGTTTATTGTGTGTATCAGCAGTCGGGAGAGCACCCTTGAGTGCAGACAAACAAACTGCTTCAGTCTAGCTGGCAGCCATAAAATCGCCAGCCAGCCTAAATTTGCACCTTGACATCTTTTGGGCTGGCATGTACAGCCAAAAGTTTGGTGGTGATTTTACCTTCTAGGATTGCCAGCTCTATCAAAAATTCTACCTTTTCTTGTATTCTAGTTTGCTTATTTTAGAAATGAGACAAAGACATAACTTAGCAAACTGTTTTTTTGGACTGTAACATTAAATGAGAATGCAAAGCTGCACATCTAACTCAACTATTTCCTTGGTTGGCAGATAAAGAAGTTTAAATTTGGTGTGGGGTTTTTTTTTTATGACTAGATTTTTACTGGGATGTTAAAAAACAGAGAGATCTGCCTAGAGCACTGTCCTTCAAACTGACAGGTTTGAGTAGATGAAGTTCATGCTGGTGATCTGCTGAGAACTGGTGGTTGGTGCTGGTCACTTTCTCCAGCTGTTAAGAGGAAGCAAAGAGATAACTTGTAGTTTACATAGAAATCAAACTGAAGTTAAACAGCTGTTAAAGGTGGTGTAAATGATGGAGTTACACGGCATGATTTGCCTGGTGGATCGTGCTATTGAAAGGGATGGAAAAGTTGTGTGAAGTGCAGACACGAAGTGGAGATGAAGGCAGCAATCCAGCAGTATGTGCAGAAAAAGTGAGCAAAATGCTTCTCTAAGAACAATAATTCTCAAGGGCATGGGAGGGGGAAGGAAAATACCTCTTTCTGTCTGTCTGATGCCCAATGCTTATCATTTTTATTATTTTAGTATTTATTGAAATGGCCTGGTGGAGACTAAAGTTCTGCAGGTTGGAATACATAGCTGCTGTTATAAAGAGGGTTTAAATTTCAGTATTCCTGTTGCCTCCATCATTGCCCATGATTGGCAGAGAGAAAGTGCGTTAAATAAAATTTGAAGGACAAGACAATAAGGGATATAACCAGAAAAGCAGGAGGGAAAGAAGTAGTCAGTCATGGAAATGGTATATTCTGTTTTATTAAGAAAATAGAAATGTGACAGGAAATAAAATCAGTGTCGTGAGCAAAACCAGAAAGAAGTTTGTCATACACACAGACTGTGTAATACAGTTTACTGTAGTCAGTCCTAGGGAACTGCCTTTTCTGAAACTGTGTCTGTGCTTAGCTTTGAATAAGAATTTCACTAATTATTTTTACATTATAGCTTTGAGCTATTAGCTCAAGACTACATCTTGTGGAGCATTTTCAGAGTATTAGAGTGAACACATTATCAATCTTCAAGGACTTGTCTTGTGTCTTACAACCTCCACAGCAGTTTTTCCATGAAGTGGGGGGGCATTTTAAAAATGGCTCACTGTTTGAAAGAGTGGAAAGAGTTTGAGAACTCTTTGGTCCAGCAGAGCATTCTTAAGGCCGTTTGGCTGTGTTTAATCCGTGTAGACATCATGTGTGCGTGTAAACCTTATTGTGTTAACCCTGTCAGTAAAGTGGTTTTAAAAGAAAGAGTACAGATTAGTGACAGAGGGTTGTAACTGCTGATGGGCACAGTAGCCACTTCTGCAGGTTGCCTGACACAGCTGCCAATGCACCTTACTCTGCACGTCAAATACCCTCCATTGCCTGTGTTCCCAGGCTTTGACTTGTTAAGTGTATGAGTTGCCAATTGAAATGGGTTTGGGGATCCTTCTAGTGACGTGGAGTAAACCTAAAATGTCAGTAGATTGGTATCATGTTATTTTTAGGTGCCATCAACCCACGTTTGAACATAAACTTTCTGCTGTGAAAAGCAAGAAAATCAGATGCCTTTTTGAGTAACAAAACTCTCCAGGAATTAGTCACATTCATTTCATGGCTCATAACAACCTGGGAGATTGGTCTGCACTCTGAGTTCATGCCTCCATGTTTCGGTGGGATCTTTTTGATTTAAAATCTCCAAGAAACTGTTCTGAAATAACTGCTGTCTTTCGATAACTGATGATGATGAGAGGTTCATCACATAGCAGATACTTCCCAGCACTTGTGGGTGAATGCTTTCCGGAAAATAAATATAGCTTACCACGTATACTGTTAAGTCATAGCAGATTGCTCTACATCGTTATAAATGCGCATACATTTTAAAATCTTTTTTTGTGTGTCTGACTAGCACAGGTTTATTCCATGTAGTTAACATGATGTTGTATCCAGAATTAGATGAATACACGTTTTCAGTAACCTGCCATTGATGTCCTTTATTTACCAATTGAAATGAATTTAATACTGTTTAGGGGGTGTCCAGTCAAAGGTGTAGACGTAGAAGCCTTGTGCTTAGGGTGACAGAGGATGACAGTGACAAGATTGACTTGCAAGTGTTGTTTCTGGTACATCTGAAGGAGTTTCCAGCTCCGCAAGCTAAAGGCTGCTCATTTTCCACCTTTATCCATCCTGTTTTCTCCCCTCACAAGACTGTTAGTGAGCATTGCAATTGCAGTCGGGACCATGTGATGTTTCAGATCTGTCCACTAAGAGGCTAACTCGTTCCAGATAAGCCTTGAACAGACAACATTCATTTTTTACTTTGCTCAGAATTTCCTGTGCTTTGTTCTGCATCTGTTTGTGAAAGACTGCGTTATCTTTGAAAGCCTTCATCTTGTTTTCTTTATTCAAGCTATACGCTAAAATGGAAAAAAGGAAGAGCTGGAAGGAGCCCAGCTGGAGCAATCTGCCAAGGATCCCGCAAAGGGACAGAGCTGGCAAACTCTTGAAACCTCTTCAGCTGACCTCTGGTGCAATTTGGGAACCAGGAGATAAGCCACGTTTCCTGCAAAAATTTGGCATCAGCCGGCTGTTCCAAGTAATGCCCCAAAACATGCATTTAATTGCATTTTTCTTGTCCTTCACTCATCCCTTATTTAGATTAAGTAGCAGTCAACCTTAAAAATATTTCAGTTTACCCTCTTCCTACTCTTTGTGTCTGTGTGTGTGTAAACAGACAAGTTAGAAGTAAATTGCACCGTGACACACTCTGTTTCAGCCAGGTTGCCTCAAAAGCAGGTTGTTCCTAAAACACCTCCTTCAGACAGTGGTCTCCTCTGCTGCTGTGAAAGGCGAAAGCATTTCATGGCCAACTGCTTTTAAAGATGCTCTGTTTATGATGGCTACAAGACACCCCAGTGTTTTTGTCACAGCAGGTATGTGGAGAGATTGAAAGAAGCTTAAAAGTGATGAAAATGGCACTGAGGGAGTATGGTTTTTCCCTTTCTTCTCATCGTGGGAATTTTCCACCTTGGGGTGGAAATGCTGTCACATTGTTAGCAAGAGGGTGCTAGAGCAATGGAGAAGTGTATTCACTCGTACAGGACATTAAGAAAAGGCCGTCTAGGTTGTACTGAAGTGTAGAGATGGAGGTGTACTGGATAGAGAGGGTTGAAGAGGAATTTTATCCCCTTCTGTTTTTTCCTGACCCCTGCTCCCTTGCTGTGATGTTGGGATAGCATTTCAGAGCCTGAAGTGCTCTCTTCCTCACTAACCCCGTAAGCCAGAAGGAAGCAAGCAATATGGTTGCACAGAACCTCAGAACTGAGGCGTCATGGGAATGGGCTGGGGTTGAGGAGAGGCATATTCCTGTTACACAGTCTACATGCAGGGCTTGATTTCTCTTCCCTCATGTTGCTTCCTGTGGTGTGTCTGTCCAGGAACATGCTTGCTTTTCCTAGGAGAAGAGTCCCGACACTTCTCTTTAATGTGACAATCTACCTGACAGGACAGTAAGCAAATAACTTAGTTGTTTTGCCAAGGTAATGAAATCTGGTACTTTCTACACTAGTTGTTCTACTTCTGTACATCTCAGGAGGTCAGCAGTGATTACCTCCAGGTGTAAGCCACGAATAAGGTATGGAAGTTACCAGAATGTGGCTTGAATTCCAAATCTTCTTGAAACATAGTCGTTGCTACTCTTCTCCCTCCTCCCCAAAATCAATTTAAGATGGCCTTTTGTAAGGAAACGAGGTCTGTGGGTAGGGACTACTTGTCAAGTTTTATTTAGATGGAAACCTGTCCCAGAAGCTTTACCTCATCTCATTGTCCTGCAGGGATGAACTTCAAATGCCAGTTTCCATTTGCCCCAAAATGACCTTTTCTAATTGAAATGGACAAGGCTGTCTTAGCTAAGTAGATAAACACAGCCCATTTGCAATTGTAGATTTAAATGCTCTCTTTCATAGATTACCTTAGCACAGTATGGCTGTGTCCTTGAATATTTAAAGTCTCATTAACAAGAGACCAGAATTTAATAGTAAAAGGTCTTTGTGAAAGAGAGGTTTTTGAGCCACAAGCTGATGTTGATCTCTCCTAGATTGGAGGAAGACTGTTTGGTACAAAGTCCCCTTTATGCCAGCATGGAAGGTGCTCCAGTAAAACAGGCATGCAAAGTCTTGAAGGTTGATTAACATCCAGAGCATAACACAGGGTTATACACAAATACTCTGCTTATAAAGTAGAATAAGTGTATCATCAGTTAAAGGATTCCTTAGCACAGAAAACCACTTTTCTTTCTGTTATTTGTCTAGATGTCTGCCACCAACAGCCTGGAAAGAAGACTTTTTTTTTTTTTTTTAGACTAGTTGACTGATTGGGAAAAGGAGTTTAAGATACTGTCTTGAATATTGAGGTTTATGGGGAAGATGGTTTTGCAGTCTTTTGATTTCCCTGGTGTAGTCGGATATCAGTATAGTGCTGGATTACCATCTGGCTGGATCAAAATTATAACTGCTAAGTAAATTTCTATTTAAAGCTTCTCAAATCATCTTGGACTTAGTGAGGATCGTCTCATGAAAACTAAATTTTCAGGACTACTTAGAAAGGAACTGATTCCACTGAGAAAGACATGTTACTCTTCAGTTTGTGCTTTCCTACTTCTAGGACAAATTCTGGCAATACAGATGAAGGTCTTGGAAACTTTACCGTGGTTTTAGGAACATAGCTTTCAGCTTTTCTGCTTTCCCTCCAGATTTAGGTTGACTAGGCTCTTCTTCAGGTAACAGGAACCAGAGAGTAGCCTGAAGGAGACAGTGTTTTCCATATCGGCTTTGTTTCCCTTTACTTGGGGTGAAAGCAATAGAAAAGTACTGTTTTGGTGCCCTCGTCATGAGAAGACTTCAGTTCCCTAAAGCACTAGGCATAGTAGGAAGGACCTCACTAAGCTTTTGATTTGTTTTTGTTTTCTCTGAAAATGAATGCTATCCTGCAGCTTGAAGGATGAAGTTAAGGAAAGGCAAGTACTCTTCAGCCCCAAGGTTTGGGATTAAATGGTAGTACAAGTTCAGCAGAAGGATTTGGGGAATTCTCCCACTATGAAGAGGTGCCCTCTATTGGGGGCATGTTTTGTCCCCATGTGGCCTGTTAGGAGAAGAAGAGTATTTTGGAAAGCAACACCTACTTTCATAGGGAATGTCCTGCTCTAAGTCAGGTGTGGACATGCCAAATGGAATTAATCTGTTAACATGTAAGAAACTTCTACTGATTATGTAAAAAACATGGTCCTTTTTCCCCCAGAAGCTTATAGCTTGTCTAAACCTAAGTGTCCTTTTGGGGAAGAAACTGGGTATTGCCCTTCTGATTGAAACCTTAAGGCAGAGCTGCTGCCTTGGTCAATGACAGGATTTCATTGCAGGAGCTCACACATCCGTCGGAGAACTTAAAGGATTATGCTGGCTTAGTACTTAGAAATTACATCGAAAAACAAAGGGAAAAGCTGGTTGCTTTCAGAGCTTGCAGAAGTTTGCAGAGCTTCCCACAATGCACCTTTTTCCCCTCAAAATCCACTCAAGTGTAATCTATGTTTCAAGACTATGCAAGCTACAGTTTTACTTTACATACTAACCAGTGACGTGCAGCAGATGTTGCTGAACACATTTTGTACCGTCTCTAGAAACAGATCATCTTAAACCTGCGTATGTCCCTGAAACACCGATGCATGGCTTCCTTCCAAATTGCAGAGAAACTGCTCCCAGTCCAAATCTAGCTGTGTCTGCTGCCGGTGCCTGTCATGAGGGATATTCCTATTTATACTGCTTGCTCCCTGTGAAATGTAGGTCAGGTTTTTTAGCTTATGATTGCTCATAGGACAAATAATTCTCAGACACTTCCATGTTAATACTGGAGAATTAGAAGTACTCCCTCTCTTTCTGTTTGCCTATGCTCTTCATTGTCTGTCATCGTCCTTTTTCCTCCCTTATAATCGGAAGGAGGACAATGTTTTTTCCTGTTTCTCTGAGTATTTCTCCTCTCCAGCTACTTGTGTGTTTCATTCCGTCTTTGTCCTCTTATTTTCTGTGCTCCCTTTGAAGCGGGAGGGTCTGTTCCTGCGCTGTGCCGTGCTGCGAGGACAACTCCAGGCTGCTTGCTGCAGGCTCAGTGTTACAGCTGTGGAGATCATAGATTTCTGGGGTTTTGTCTGGGTTTTTTTTTCCTGCTTTCCTCCCACAAACTCCTGGGCCATCCAGTCTAATGTGAGAGCAGATTGGCCTTAGTATTTGGAGAAAAGATCTATAATAAGCACTGGGGACATTCTGGTAAAAAGCATCAGCATGATATATCAGCTCAGTTGGAGTACTGACTGTATGTTAATTCTCTAACTTATAATTAGCTATATTAAATTCCAATTTTCTGAAAGGAACCATTATCAAATAACGCTCTGTTTGAAATCTCAAAGAAACATAAGGAATGAAAGCTTAGCCCTCTTATGCTTTCATCTTTCAGAAGCAATCCCTATCTCAGCATCTTGACCTACATTTTCTTTTTACCCTCTCCAAGAAACATTGTGTGGATTTAATGTCTCAGAAGGGAGGTAAGGATTTTATGCATGTGTGTGTGTTGACATATAAAGTTTGGGGAAAACAATGAGGCCTTCATGTCCCCAGTGACTTTTTTTTTTAACTTGAAAGTGTTTTCTCTAATATCTCTGAGGCAGATTTTAAGTTCAGAAAGAAATTAAATGTAAAAAGTCCACCCCGTTCCTTTTCAAGTGGACTACTTTTATCTATGTAGCTTCTGCCAAAGCCTTTCCTGATTTTTACATACTAGTAGAGAAAAAAAAAAAGGAATCTCCTGCCTTCTCATATCCACCTCACCTCTTGGGATCCACTCATACAACTTCTTTTTACCATTAAACAGGATGGGGGGCAGAGGTAGGTGGGCAGGCTTATTTTTTGGAATGGGGGGGAAAGAGGTGTTTAAAATTATGGGTTTGTTCACATTGATTCTCATTCTTAACTGTGAGGCTGTTTGTTGTTACTAATAAGCAATTTTACATGGGAGTTGGAGCTTCACCTGGGTGTCCCAGGGGTGCAAAGAAGCAAAGGCTGTCAGTGCATCAAGCAGCTGGTGCAGGTTATGGGCTTATCGAGATCCCAACTTTGATGCTGTCAATGATGATTGACTCTGTGTACTGCCCCTCTTCCAAAACACAACGTGGCTTACCTGCGGTGCTGCTTTCCAGCTAGATTGGTCCATCCTCCCCTGTTGGGAGAGTGGCTCCAGGTATGGTTGACCCCATCCTTTCTACCTCATCCCAACATGTGGGGCTATGGTTATAAAACAGGTCACCTTCTCTCAATGCAGGATAAATGTTGCTATAGCCTCGTCCTGCATGGGGACAGGCAGAATTCTTCTTTGGGTTTTTGGGGGGGATTTTTGGGAGTGGGTTGGTTTTTGTGGTTTTTTGTTTGTTTGTTTTGTCTAGCACTTCGAACACATGAAGTGCTAGGTGTATGCTAAACATTAAGACTATTTAATAGTCTTTGTTGGTTGAGTTTGGCTAAGTAGAGATACCTTGAAACACAGTGTAGGGAATTCTCTAACTCCAGAAAGACTTTTGTTGCCTGAACTGTTTCTGTTTAATATTTCTCTTAGCATTTTATAGGGTACTGGGAATGTACACAGGGACTCCAGTCTTCATTTTTGTCTCTGCCTTTTGTCTGTCCCTTCAGTGTTGTCACATCATCTTGAAATAAAGTTAGGCAGGGTTTTTTTGAATATCAGTAATGTACTTTTGGCCCCAAATCAGGTCTTTTTTCTGATTGTAGTAATACAGTGGTGAACTTCAGCATACACACAGCCTCTTGGGTATATTTTGAAAGCTTGCTTACTGTTTTTATCCTGCATTTCTATGCTTTTCCATTGCACACACCTCCCACCCCTTGCCCCTTTTTCTCTGATGCTGTACTTAAAGTAAGAAACACGCTAAGGGGTATCAGTCTTCGGTTACACGAATGGTTGGAAGGAAAATTCTGTGCGATGAATTCTTGCTTTAGGGAAGGAAAAATCAGTATTCTTTAAAAATTACAAGATAGTGCTTTATCTGTTTTGCTTGCTTAGAAAGATAAAATCCTTAAATACACATCACTGTATGGTCTTGATTGTATGTGTGTGATGACAGTTGTTCCAAGGTTTCTATTAAGTCAGGAAGCAGCTAATGTTGTTTCACTTCCCCTTCTGATGCCCCGAAACATGAGCAAAAAAAGCTGTTTAATAGCAGCAGAATATTTCATGCCGGTGGAATTTCTTTAACTCCTCCGGGGGCTGTGTGGCAGGAAGTCTCCTTAACATTTCAGAAGCCCTTTCTCCAGCATCAGGTTTTCAAGTGGCTGGCCCCCTACCCCAGCTCTCATCTCTTCCCCCTGTGGTTCGCCTGTAGAGCTCACAAAAGGGAGGTGAAAGTAAGGTTAAGCTGCTGGTCCCAAGAGCTAGAAATAGAGATGGAAATTTCTTGGCATATGAGGAGCGTTTGCTTGAAGGCTGTTACAGCACTGACGTTTCACATGCTGATGCTTTGGAGAACTGCATTAATGTTGGCGAGAATCAGTTGTCCCCCCAATTAAAATGAGAACGGTCTCTGCATACTCTCTGGCCGGTGGCTGAAGTTTACATTATTGGATGCCTTTAAGCTTGTGTCACTCTCACTTTGGCCTATGCATCGTTCCTGTGGAGAGATACTCAGAGGTCAGCTGATGGCCGAGCGTGGGCTCCTCCTGCTTTGTCCCCTCACCTGCTCTCCAGCCACTGCAGCACCAGAGCCGGTCTGGGAGGGCAGGGGTTTCTCCTAGGCATCTTCCAGCTACAGATTTATTTCCTGTCATTTTTTTTTTTCATTGCACGTGCCCAGCAGGTAGACGGCTGCTGTACATCAGAGAGCCTCCACCAACCCCTGCCGCCGCTGTCGCGTAGGAGATGGGCTGGGATCCTTACCTTAGGCAAAGAGTGCTCAGATGGAGGTGAAATGTCATCGCTCCCATGCGCGCGTGTGGCAGAACGATTTGTTCATTTGCGTTGGGCTTTCATATTGCACTTGTGATTTCAGTTTGCGGCGGTTGGTCTAAACGTTTTACTGTCACTGTCATGAGCCTCCTCTCCCCTGACAATAACTCTGCAAACAGATTACAGGGGGCTGAGTCAAAACAGCAGAGCAGCTCTTCATCCTGAGCGTGACCTGTAATTCTCCGACCTTAAATTTAAGAAAGTGAGGAAATGATACTTGCCCGCCCCCACTAAAAAAAAAAAAAAAAAAGGAAAGAAAAAGGGAAATCCCTTCCCCCTAGGAAGGGGTGAATATAGTTCTACAAGTACTGATTTCGCAGAAAGATAGGTGGGGTTTTTTGGTTTGTTTTGCTTTGTTTAAGCAACCTGTTTGTGAAAATATGTTTGAAATATGTTTGCTTACTGTACGGAAAAAATTTTTATGGCCACATTGCTGTTTCATATTTTAAAATGATGCCAAGTATTTAAAATTTTTTTTTTTACTCTAGTTTAGCAAGCTAGATGTAAAACCAGTGACAAGGAAAGACAGAGACATCCCAAAGGTTCAAAGGCTGAGTTTTGGGGGCTTTCCAGGTGTTTTGAGTTTTTTGTATTGTTTTATGGTGCTTTATAGCTGCTTTCTGTGAAGGAGAGAAAATAAATGGTACACTGGGTAGATGGTGTCAAGGGGAAGGGTCCACTCCCAGGAAAATCAGCTGCTGGTGGTTTTGCCCTGAGGAGAATCACCTTTTCCTAACTAACAGTGAGGTGCTGAGCATCATGGATGAAATTTAGGGTTACAGACAAAAGCCTGGGAAACCAACAGCTTGAAAAAAGTGTTTGAGAATTGCTTAGGTAGCTTTCTTCCCTTCTTTCCTCCCAGGATGTCACAGGGCAGTGCTGGCACATCCCTGGCATTGCAGGAGGCAGCCTGCCGCGCTGCCTGCAGACCAGCCAGGCTGCTCTTACCTCCTGGGGCAGGGGATGGCTTTCTGGCACGTTGCTGAAGAGGCTAGGATGTCAAGTTAGAAATGACTGTGGCCTGATTTTTTTTAAACTCAGTGGATATTTAATTGCTCTAAACTCAGAGATCATAATTCAAGGGCTTAGTAGAAGGAGGTGCCATGCCAGGAAATAAAAAAAAAATCCTTGTCAGCGAAAGAGGTTGACAGCTTGACTCCTGGAGCTGCTGCTGAATGATCTCAGAGTTAGGGAGGGCCTGTTCACTAAAAAGTTATTGAAAATGTGGAGTGAAAGTAATTAAAATGGTTTAATTCAAATATCTGTCATGTGTGACTTGAGTTCTTGTAAAACATCTAACATTTAACTCAATTACTTTTTCCTGGGATAGAAGGACTTTTTCCCTCCTTTTCTTTGACTGATAACTCAAAGCATTTCCAGTGAAGAAAGGGCTGGATCTGTACCTATGTCTGCTGGCTGCATGGGAGGGTCACTGGTGCTGCATCACTGAGCTGTGTGTTCTTGCAGCACATAAGATCTTCATAGCTCGTGTCACATAGGGGGAAAAAAACATTTCTTGTATCTGTCTGGAGGGATGCCCATACTCCTGGCAAAAGTCATGAAAGGCAAATCTTCCATGACATGCATTAAAATAATAAAACGGGACTATGCAGTTAGAAGTATGTCATTCAGCGTTTGCTTTTGACGCAGAATTAGAGATATTTAAGCAGAGCATAACCTCCTCAAAAGGGCTTTCTCGCACTTCTCTTGTCCTTCCCCCATCCTTGTTCCTATGTTATAGAATCATAGAATCATATGGGGTTGGAAGGGACCTCTGGAGATCATCTAGTCCAACCCCCTGCACAGTATGGCATACTACTGTGCTAGAATCCTCCTAATCCAGAGCCTGATGTTTTGCTCACTGTGTTGAGGTGTATGTAGAAGTCAAGTCCTACAGTTATTCCTCCGGTCATGTGGTTTATGTGAGAAAGAAGTTAACTCAGGCTGCCTGTTCTTGCTACCTGAAGGGCTGGGCTCATGCAGATGGGCATAAGCAGAGGGCTGGCCGGGGCCCTGTCGCTGAGTGCCTTCCAGGCCCAAGATGCTGGTTGACCGTAACTCTGGTTCCAGAAATGGGCCTTTCATCGCCTCTATCTGCTGAGATCGTAAGCCCGTCCTGTTTGTATGATCCCTCACCGCAGATCAGTAGGAACTGTGCTTTGTTAGAGGAAAACCACGCAGCAAACGTTCGTCAAGATGCTGTTTTGCTATTGTATCCATTTTCATGCAGATATGCTGTTTTCAAATTATACAGCCTGTAAGGGTTTCCTAGAAATCATAACAAATATAGCCAAGCCTTCCTAAGCCTCTGGATTTTAGTTGTACATCTCTGATTTTTCAGGTTCCCAAGTATTCACTGCTGGCAGTGAGACATTGCATGCCTTTTTATTTTCCTTGTTGTTTTAGTTGCATGTTCATATGTTGTATTTTCTTCCAATTAACAGGCTTTTCCTTGCTTCACTGTGGTTGCCTTACCTTCGTTCTTCCTCCTTCATTTATACTCTGTGGAGACACTATTGCTAATTTTTACTTTCTAGCATAGAATAGCTGTTGTCTGGAGACATACTCTTGGCATAGCTTTCCTTCTTGTGTTACCTAAAATAACAGAATGTCTTTTATTTTTTTTTTCCAGTTTTACTAATCTGTCTAGTCCCTCAGTGCCAAGGTACAGGTATTTTTGAAGTGTGGATTTATTATTTCTTTGTCCATCCTTTCTGGATGGAAGCTTAACTCTGAAACAGCTAAAGTGTTATTAAACCTAAAAGCAAATCCCAGTAATGCCAAGATGGTAGGAAATAATTGACTAAAAATTAGGACTGCTGTAGTGGTGTACAACATTTAAGATGGATCAGTAAAAGTGATTCAGAAGGGGGGGGGAATTTCCCTCACTTGGTGCTCACATATTGGTGACAAAGACCAAAAATGCTGACTAGCTTGCTTTACTTAGTTCTTATTTACCAGAATAATGCATGCCCTCTCTCTCACAGGAGGGGATATTGGTGAAGAGCAGGCTAAAATACTTTGGAAACTGAGTCAGTAACTTTTCTCCAAATCACTAATGAATAGATTTAAACCAAATAAAAGTAGAAGAAACAAAACATTTTAAAAGGAAACATTTTGTTTCACAGGCATGTCAAGGGCTTCCTTGACTCTCTCCTCCCCTGGGTTGTTATCCTACTGGTTCTCCATTCAGACATTAAATTCCCCAAAAAAGGCAGGATAAACAAGACATGATAGTTTTGGCATAAAACTCAAAGAATAATTTATTCATATGTCACTGATAATTTTGTTAGTACCTGAGAACTTAGACTTTTCTGTCTCTCAGTGGTTATGTCCATTTTTCTATCACTGATGTCCTTGAACTAAATAGAGATAAATTACACTTGTGGACCTGCCTCTGCCTGTAACTTCAAATAAAATGCATGTTTAACGCTGTTCCCAGATTGCATATGTTATTACCAAACGAGAGATATCCTGTAGGACAGATGTCCCTGGCATAGCTACAAATCAAAGAGCACTTGCTCTCCTCTGGGAGAAATAAAGACACTCTGTCCGGCGCCAGAATCAACATGAGACACACACCACTGAGGAATTTTAATCTCACACATCTCATGTCGCGATTACAGTCTGCAGCCCTCCCTTGCATTTCACTTTGGTGGTTGATCACACTACCTTTATTTCATGGGTGGGTGAGCTGAGGGAGATGACTTCTCCCAGGGGCACCCACTGGGTTGTGGCTGCATCTGGACAAAGTCCAGATCTCTGCATCCTAACTGAGCTCTCTTCCCAGGGGTGGTGTTCTCTTGCTGCTGCAAAGGTCTTTATGCCTTCTCTACCCACACCTCTCTCAACACAAAGGTCTATATCTAGGATCTGGCATTTGGAGTCCTCTTGTTCCTCTGAAGCTTTCTGACTGCAGTTGATGATGCAGTACGTGATCCTCGTTTCCACAGTGCTAACAGAGACTGCTTACAGTACTATAAAATTATGGTGTTTCTGTTTGTCAAAACTTAGTGACTCTTACACGGCCTGGTACCTACTTACTAGGAAAGCTGCTGCTCTCCCCTTATCACACAGCTCCAGGGGCAATTGGTAGGAGCTCGATAGCACACAGGTACCAGTGTAACAGGTAGGGAGCAGCTGGTAAGGTGGTGGCCATCAGCTCTCTTTCCTGCTCTCTGTTCTGCTTCATTCAGGACAAGGCCTAGCTTTTGGCTCTTGTGGCAACCATTCCTTGGGTTTTCTTTTTCCCCCTCTTAAAAATTAAAAAACTTGGGAAAATTCAAGGTAGCTATTTGTGGGTTTAAGCTCTGACTTAGCTCTCTGCATTTATAGGAAGGGGATTTAGAAAAGACTTATTTGTTCCCCCAGCTTTTCAGGGGTCAGTTACAGCTGCTATCTCCTCCACCTGTGTATGAACACCTTCCCTACTGCTCAGCCTGTCTGGTCCTCCTGTTCCCTCCCTTGTCCAGGCCACACTACCACAGAGCTCAGGCTGATGAACCCCACTTCTTCCTTACGGAGAGTAAGGTGCCAGAAGGGGTCTTGTGTCTTGCCTGGGGGAAACTGGGCATCACAGTTCCCATTGTGTCCTTAAAAGTGGAGAAATGTCTTTTAATCAGAGAGGTGTGTCCCTTTGAATATTTTCTTTTTAATTTGTATAAATCTAAAATAACAGAAGTATAGACTTCAGGTGAGGTTTTTCTCAGAATATGGTATGTTGCAGGCGTTGGTAGATTTTTTTTTTTTCTCTAAATGTCTTCCAGGTGCATATTTCATAATAAAACTGAGGCTTGAAGTATATCCTATGGCTTAGGGTAGTTTCCTGGCAGAAATAAAATAGGTTCATTTTTGACTCTTATATTCTTGTTTCTACCAGTTTAATACCACTACCCCCACCAACCAACCCTCTCCAAATGAAAAGAACACAAAACACCCTTAAGAGTGTTGAAACACCAGAACAATATAATTTCAAGTACTGCTGCTAACAGGTACTTGATAATAGGCTCACGTGCAGGAAACAAAGTCACATAAATGTCTTTGTTTGCTTAATAGCGATTTTGGATGTAGATGTAATGGGAGTAAGGGTCTTCTTTCAACCTGCATTATTTAATCAGTTCTCTTTGGTGATCTTGTCTTTTGACAGGCTGACAAACACATCTTGTGCTGTAATGTCATTCATGCTTGGCTTCCATATTAATGATGTATATCTACATATAAAACCACTCTTCTAGTCGTCAGTTATGAAGACTATACAAGCTATTTGCTAACAATTTTTGGCAGTACTGCTTTATGCATATGCTTTGTTATGTACCACAATCAACCTAATGTCCAGTGGCTTGTCATCTGAAAAACCCATGTACTGTTAATTACCATCATGGTGGCAACACAGAGCATTGTGTAGTATAAACAAGGACTGTTTCATGCTGTAGTTTTTATTTTGACACAGAAAACTGTTGTGGTTTTGCATTACTAAATGTGAAAAAAATAGAATTTTCTTTATCATGGCTATCCTTGAAAATAATGGAAAGGGAATAGGGTATCTCTTATCCCAGATAAAAATGTTTTGGCTTGTTTTGTTTTTAAATTATGTTACTACCATGAAAACCCAGTTCTTTAGTCTCTAAGACAACCATGGCATGAAGATAGGCCTTATTTTTGAGGCGTGTTGTCTGTTTAATATGTAATGTAATACCTTGTCATGCTGTGACAATGTGACAGATGGCATTTGCACTATAAAACAAAATTATCTTTTGTGCATAGCTATACAACAGCTAAATACAGTAACTTTGTACAGTATGATGATTAATGCAGACTGTTGCAGATGTTTTAGAGATACCAGTATATTTTAACTTGGCATCAAATGATTAATGGTTTTATTTTATGTGCTTACGAAGATTTTGGTAGTGTTTCTGGATGTACTCCAGCAAGTAAGGGAGTTTTTGGTAGAAGATTAAATTTAGGGTTACAGACAATGGGATGTGAATTTGTATTGTACTAAGGCTGTTTGTGATGGTGTGTTTTGATGAGGACTATTCATTTACAATGATACTTTGTAAGTACATATACCAAATTATAGCTCCTAATACACTGTTAGATCCTGTAGTTCTTAGGTTGAAGGAAAACAAGAGGTGTAGGTGAGTCATCAGTTTATTATATACAGATTTTCATACAGAATATTACTTGCTTGAAACTAAGGGCCAGAGCTGAAGGTAATAGCTTTTCCCCTCCATATTTTAGGAGTAGAAATCACATGGGGTGATTTTCCACCATGCAGTATACCGAAGAGTTTTTCCATGTTCAGGTGGCACAGACCGTGGTGTGGGATGATTAACCCCCTTGTTTTCTTATGTTGCAATTGCATTTATGGCAGTTTTCCTAAAAGGCACAGTGCAAAAAGAAGACAATAACTAGATTTTTTTCAAATCAAGCTTTCTTGTGCAACTCCCAAGAATGCACAGCTGGTTTGGACGGGTATATTACTCCATAAGTGAACAAAACTTTAGCTCCATGCCTACATAACTACAATCTGTGCTATTGCATGCTCTCATAAATAACACTGTCATCCTAGTGTGGTGAGAATGCTGCTTCGAGTAAATCCACTATTTTAACTTCTTGTAACTTGTGTTTGTTTTGCCAATTGCCCTGGAAACTGGGCCGTCGTACCAGTCCGGATCGGTTCAGCTTGCAGGGATCAGGAAGGAATGCAAGGAGGAGGGTTCTGGGGGGAGGCAAACCCAGTATCTCTTGGCAGTGGGAAGTGGGTGTCCCTGTGTGGTCAAGAAGCATCCAGGAGCAGAGTTATGTGTTACACATATAGCTGAGATCTGCACTATAGCTTCCTTGCCCTGAACTGTGTGGACCAGCTGATGTTGGGTGTTCATACCCTGTAGAAAGCTGTGGATGTGGTCAGATTGAAATCCCTCTTATTTAGGTCGGTTAATGCGTTTGATATCTTTGGCTTGTGTTTGTGTGCTGTTGACTGCTGATTTTGCTAATGTGATGGCTTTGCGGGTTGCCTCTGACTGTGAGAACTGACTGGAAATAAAATTGAATGTATTTCTTTTCCTAAGCTGCCTTAGGACTGGGAAATGGCAAACTAAAATAGGTGTTGCTGGTTTGTTGTAAGAACATGGAAATGTTCATGCTCAGATGCCTTGTTGGCATTAGAGTAAGTGATGTAGAAATAGTGTTTTGGAAACATTGTGAAAGTCCCCTCACCCAGCCACTGTGTTCAACTAAACACATGATACTGAGATTTGTTCGGATGCTCCCCTTTGGTCTCCTGATTATTCAGTATCTTTAATAATGAAGAACATACCAGTAATTGTAATCTCATCTATTCTTAAAACCGACTAACTAACCCCAAACTGTGCCTTGCATTTTTTCCAGCAGCCCTTGTGTTGCTGTTCTTTGCTTCTCTTTTCTCTCTCTGTTTTCTTTCTATGTATTTCATCCTACTTACATGGTATGTTATTGTACAGTGCATTCCCAGGTACTGATTTTGCATCACGTGTTCAGGTGCTCCCGAGATCTGCCTGGCACATGCCTGTCAGTCCTCTCTCCAGATGACCAGAGAGGGGTTAGGTCTTGGCTTGAGAATGGAATTGTAGATTGCTGCTAAAACTCTGTGTGTGTATATCACCAAAAATAGTAAGGTTAGCGAACCTATACCAATATAAATTAAGCCCTGCCTGCACTGGAGTAGTAGTCTTGCTAGTCTGTGAAGACAAACTACTTACTTCTATCAGTGCAAGCCCCCTGAAGTAAGCTCATTTAAGGAGATTTAACTGTTCTTTACACATGCTATTTTTGGTGAAAGGGAGATAGCCATTGCTGGAGAAGGCTCAGCAAGACCTCTGCTCGGTTAACAACTACAGTCAGGAGGCAAAAGGATGCAGTGGGAACAAGAGGGAGCACACTCTGCAAAGATTGTAAAGCCATGCTATCCGAATTCTGTCGGGATCACCCTAGAGGGTTCAGCTCATTGCAGAACCCTTCCTGCATGTAAAAAAACAAACAAACTTGTAGCCACAGACAGATTTGAAAACATTCAGAGTGTGGAACGCAAATAAAAAGAGGACAGAAGTCTCTTTAATAATGACTGGGGTGCAGAGGGCAGAAAGGGCTTTTCTGCTTTTCCCAGCTTATAACAGAGTGGACTTAATATTCACATTTACTACTTTATCTCAATGCAGTTAGAAGCTGATGAGTGGATGTTTTTTTTTTTTTCTTTTTAAGCAGCTTGTAAATAAAATTGCAGTTTGCTATCACAGCTTATGCAGAAGTTTAAAAAAGAATTCAGCAAAACTGTGAAGCTGCTATGTGGCTAAGATATATTTTAGAAAGGCTATTAAGATCTCCATGTTTCAGTTTTAAGATACCCTTTACAATTACTAGAAATTTGTAATTGGTCTTTCTCTTAAAGTATCTAGTCTTGATCAGTTAGAGCCAGGACAGTGTATTTAAGGGATCACAGATGCCATTTGATATGTAAGTTCCTGTATTTCTGACTTAATTAAATAATTCATTATTAGTGACTTAGTTAAAGCAGTATTTATTCAGTGGCTTTGAGCAGTTCAGTGTTTCAGTTCCTTTTAAACTTTGGCAGCAAATATGCTCTACTTCACATAAGTCATTTTAATATATGAAATTCTACACTGACTTATAATCCAAGCTGCTGTACTTCAAATTTAATTTTAATGAGGCTTAGTTTTTTAAAAAAATATTAAATCTAATTTGACTTTTAAAATAAACACTTTATATTACCAACTCTGATTTATTCTGCCTAGTTGTTCAGGCCTTATGGTCACAAGTCCAGCTGCCAGGGGAGAAGGCAGTGAGAGCTGGGCCTCTGAGATGAGTCCAGTGGACAAGGGGCAGGCAGCCACTGCCAGCTCTCCAGCAGCTGAGAATGTAACTGGTCACGGGCTTTGCTTTGAGCCAGGGCTTGCTGGCATCGTGATTTAGAGGCTGAAGGGCACAGCCATGGAATAGCAGTAGAGGAACTATTTGTCTCTGATTTTATTTGGTTTGTGATGGCTTGCTGGTTCCTTGACTATTGCTGGGTGCTCTGAAGTAGCCAGGATTGAAGAGTGGTTCAGCTCTTCAGAGTATGCAAAAGAACCATTTTTTCACTTGGTTGCTTTTCCCTCTTTATATACATACACAATTGCAGTACTTTGCTTTTAAGAAACGTGAATGCTTGCTGCTTCCTGTAACTTTGTTAAACTTTGGTTATGCGCTGGACTCCATTCCTGCAGTGCACCAGCAGAGCTGTATGTCCCATCAGCTGCATTGGTGCCAACTCATTAATGGTGATGGGGGTGCCCGAGTGTCGCTTGGCGCAACTGTGGGGTGCTCCCTCCCACCCCCCCATCTTGGGGCCTACAGACCCTTTATGGCTCCTGATAGATGCACAGCAGAAAAGAATGTGGTTTCTTGCAGTTAGAGATAGCAGGAATGGCCTTTGAAGGAAAAGGTATCTGGGGGCAAACTGAATGCATTTGATATAAAAATGATTGAGTGGCAATAAACTTTATAACAGCCTACTTCAGCATGTGCTTTCTCTCCGGTGCTTGGAAAGAGGCTGTGGACTGTGGCTGTCTGTGCCTTTCATCACTTGGGAACAGATTTTGCAATTATGCTGGCCCTGAAAACCTGTAGAACATGACACCCGTTCCCATTATTTATCAATATCTCTCATTTGTAGTTTTATGACTCTGTTTTAGGGCACTTGTTTTAATTGGTTTCAGCTGATGATAGCTAACTTCAGTTATCTGCAATATTATTGCATTTAGGGTTATGATGAATAATAGTAGGCAAACCTATATTTTTCCTTAAGAGACACAAATCATGCTTGTCTTCCAAGTGCGCTGATGGTTTGGCAGGGTGAAAGGATGAATAAAAATTGCCTTCCAAGTGTGTGCAAGTTGACAGCCCAAAAGGTGATTTTCTTGACTCATATACTTCAGGTTCCTGGATTTTACATATGGCAAGTCTCCAGAACAAATATTGCTTTTGGAAAACCTAATCAAATTCTGCCATAAGAGTTAAGTTACTGAGTATCAGGCCTCAAATGATATGCTTGATTTAGGCTTCTCTGGAGTTTAAAAATTGTAAATTTTATCAGCAGTGGTTTCATGGAAAAATGCAAAGCAGAAGTTGAAACTTATTTTAAGAATAAACTTAGGCACTAAGGCTTCTAGTGAGCGTGAATTCAGCACAGCAATATAATCTAATGTTTTTTAAAAGGTTGCCTTCATTTCCTCGGGAATGCTTCGAAGGGATGCTGTCACCCCATCTCATATCATTGTGTTACATTAGAAACTTTTCTGTAGTATCATGTGCTGATACTGAAATTTGTATTATTTGTTGGGTCACAGTTTGAGATCGCTTTAATGGAAAGGAAGTATCGAAAGGAATTTAACAAAAGGGGAGTGAAAATGTATATTGGGTCATTTAACTTCTCTCTGCCAGTCTCTGGCTGTCTCGAAAAGACATTTTAATGCAAACATTGGTGCTTAGTTTCAACTTTTGCTTTGTGGGCTCCATATTAGTAAGAAAAACACTGAGCTACCAGTTCACGGCATCTTCTCCACAAAAAAATGTCAAGGCTTGTGCTTTTAAAGACAGCATACAAAAACTGCAGCATGTGGCCACCACTTAGCCACATTTGATTCTAAGTCAAGAGAAATTTGGTGTAGTTCAGAATGAGTAAGAATGAAATTTGATTAGAAAAAGAGGAGAGTGATATGATTTAGTGATATGATGTAGACTTTGGATTAGTGTGTTTAAAAACAGGCAATCAGAGCGATTAGATTTGGATTGGAAGCGCTGAAAGGTTCGAGAGCCTGCTAGCAGGTGATGTACCACACTCAGTCATACTGCCCAAGTGAGCAGTGAATGGCCTTGTGGGGATGGAGCGTTTGGCCGAGGTGCTGGTCCTTAGAGCAGAGAGCTTGCCGCAGGAGGCGCCTTGCTCTTGCTCTGGTTATGCTTCTGTGTCTCTTTGAAGCTGAGCTTGGTTGAATGCTCTGTTGCGTGATGAGTAAGTGCATTGATGGTGTTAGATGGTGATTTTCCTGAAAACAGGGGTCTGAAATGGGGTAGCACTGATGTAGCAAACTAATGGAAAGTTTTCAACTGCTGTTATTAGTAAGCATTTTTGGTTTAGTACTCTTAAGCCTTGCTATCTGGCTTATTTTGAAAGGGGTCAGCCCCCTCCCTGTTTTCTTTCTATGCAATTATAGAAAGGGAGACTGCAATTACCAAGGGAGGGGAGTCCTACCAGTGTTTATCTAGGGAAATAAAGCTGTATTACAAAGCTTTGTTGTGCCATTTGCAAAAGTATTTTGGTAGAGAGATGGGAAAGCATTCTCCTGGATAAAGTTGCAGCTCCTCTGGTAATAAGCTCTTAAAACACCAAGTAAATATGGACCTGATAAAATTTTTAGTAATTATCCTCCCTTTCGATCCCAAAGTCTACTATTTTAATTGTTCCATAAATCTGAGCAGCTTCACTGTCTCTCTGCTATTGCTTGTGAGAGTCAAATTATATTACTCATTTGAGTAGACTGTGCAAAATTTGTTAAACATGATGCTTGTATAGGCTCAATGCTTTCTTCCATCTATGTGGGTCTGCTTGCTGTAGCATTCCTGCAGGAGAGAAAAGGCACAAAAGGAAAGGCAGCTGTGGTGGGCATTTCCCCTGCCTTGTGTACCTTTGCTGGCAGCCTGGAGTTTCTGTAGTTGAGTGACATTTGGCTAGAAGAATCATAGTTGAGAAACAGATATTTGATGTTCACCCCTTTGGAATTTAGGATTTTTTTAAAAAAGATCATAAATTGCAATGGTTGAAAGCAACAGAATGAAGAGCAAGACAACAACAAATTGACCAAACGGCAGCTTAATTTTTTATTGATCTAGAGAGAATTACAAAAGGCTCTCATCGATGCCAGTCAACAGGAGTTCTGTAAAACAGGAATGAGTTTATGACTAAGCTCTGTCCTTTTTTGGGTAAGGGATGTGACAAGATTATAAATACTATTGCAAAAACCCATAGCGTATTTATTTGGGATTGGGGGCTTATGGTTAACCAAATTGGAAACACACAATCGGGCAGGTTCTTACGGTCTACCTTCATGCAAAATCCATGTTATCAGCGTATCTCTTTGCAAGATGGTTGTTTTAGACATCAACATTGTACTGTTAGTGTCACGCATAAATTATTATAAGTTTCATTTGGCACTGGTAATGCTGGTTTTGAATATTGTGTACTACTTTGTCACATTTGCAGGACTTCTCACTAATGGCCAATCTAAAGGATTAGGACCGGGATCAGAACAGCTGGAAAATGAGAAGGATGATGCATCGCAAGTGTCCTCAACGAGCAATGATGTTAGTTCTTCAGATTTTGAAGAAGGGCCCTCGAGGAAAAGGTCAGTAGTGTGTTATGATTAAAGTATAGCCTTTCTGTTTTGTCCCTTTTGTGCTATAAGGTTGTGATTATGTTACCAGTAGGGTATGGTTGCACCTACTGCCTTACCTTAAACAGACTTTCCAGTGTGGAGTCCTTCAAGTAACAGTGAGGATATAGTAAATTTTGCTTCGTCCATTGGTACAGGTGGTTCTTGTTGTTTTGGAAAACATGGAAAAGCAGTTGTTGGTTTGCAGTAGATGATTGCTAAATTAAATGTCTTAAGATTCTCTCCCTTCCTGCCCTCCCTCCTCCTCCCCTGGCTTTGGCCTCTCAGGGACATGTCATTATGTATGTGTATGTAATTTCAAGGAAAACATCACTGAAGGAGTTAGTGTTACTGTTGTTACTTTTAATATTCTTGTGAATGAAACCATGTGAAGTTAAACAAAGACTAAGCGGATGCTTCTAAGAGAAACTGTATAGTAAGGCAGTGTGGTGGGTGTTGGTTGCAAAGGACTACTTTGAGATCCTGCTGTATTAAGCTGCCTCCTTGTTTCCTAGAAGTCATTTATGAGGTCCTTGTTGAACTCTTATGAGTTCTGATCCTGAATGTGCAAAATGTGGGTTAAAATTGTAGGACTCAAGCCAATCTATTATAGAAAATATGCTGAGAATGCAGGAGGCTGGGAGTTGTCCTCTGTGTGAAGTAAGAAGCAAAACAGGCTGTCTGAAAAATGCCATTCAAAAGAGAGGAACAGAAAATGCTTTCTCACCCTTTTTCCTCCACGCTCCTCGCATGCTAGTCCCTAGCCAAAATGAACCATAAAATAAAGTTCTCTTTCAACCAAAAGAAGCAGTCCTTATTTCTGCATGACCTTATGATTTCCCTGAGAAGCCCAATGGGGTGAGGAAAGTGGTGCTTTCCTGGACACCCCCCTGTTCCTGTTCCTGTTCCCATTCCCGTGTCCCTCAATTCTGGTTCCCGCAACCTTTTCTACCCCCTGAGCAACAAACTCAAAGTCTAGTTAATATACTCACTCAGCTCCTCTGGTGCTTCAGAATAAAATTTGTGTTACCTTGTGTACTGGTAGAAATATTGTAAGGCTCATTGCATCCTACTGCAATGAAAAATATTTGTGTGTTTATTTTTGACTTTATGAGATATAACAGAGGCTTGAAAATTATTTTGGCATAGAAATTCAGGTGACATCCACTATAGGTATGATCCTGAGAGATAGTGGGCATCTTTTCACAGCGTTGCCACTGTTACTTGCGTACTACCTTAAGGAATTCTTGCTGCCCTTTGCACTTGCTTTGTTCCTCAGCTGTGCTGACACAACTGTTTGCAGGGTCACATCATGAGTAGGTTTGAGGAGCTGGTTAGGATTTAAAAACAATAGTGGGAGGAAGACAGATTGAGACTTTTTGCCAGGGTTCTTTATTTTTAACCTGTGTGAGTTTTCTTCTCTTGTTCACAGCATGTTGGCAGAAGCAGCTGACAGTGCAATCAAGGGGGCATCCCCTTCGTCTCTTGGGGGGCTGGCAAGGGGCAGGTGGAAGGGTTTATCCCTTATGCTGTCCCTGCTTCTGGTGTCCTACACAGTCCAGCTTCAAAAATGAGTGGGATTGCTACATCACTGTTCCAAGAAACTACATTTGAGTTCTGCAGGCAAAAATATTTTTTGAGGAATATTTGCTAGGTTTGGGCTGTGGGAATTCAGATACTTGAGAAGCAGCTGGGTGGTTCAGGCCTAACAAAAGAGAACTCAGTGCCTTTGATACTTTTTCAGTTAAAACCAAAAAAACACCCCAAAACAGAAGCTAAGATGAAAAATATAACTCTGGCTTTTGTGGAAGACAAGGCATCATTTCAGTTCTTATGTATTCTGAACTCCTGACATAATACTATGTTTGTTGCTTAGTTGCCGTGAAGGAGAATGTTCCTGTTTTATTTCCATTTATACCCAATAGAGACTTTTATCTACCTTTTTTCCTCCCCTAGCTTCCTCTTTGCAGAGTGACTTCTTCTGGGCTCCTTCTCTTAAGCTGTATTGTTTCCTTTTAGGGTTTTTGTTTTGCGGAGCTGAATATGTTTGCTTGATCCAGGTCATCTTGGGATCCCACAAAGAGTTGTGACAGGAATAGGAACAGGTGGATAAAGGGATATGCAGGGGGATGAGGAGGGGGGATAAGACTGAAATGGGATCTATGGGTTCACTGCCTCAGCTCATGAAGTTTTGAGAAATTGTGCCCTCCTTGTCTTCTCCCTGGGCTTCCTCAGAATCGAACTTTTCAATTGTCTGTTCAGCTGTGTGGGCAACTAATAGCACTCTTGTATTAAAATACACATAAACACTGTAGCCTTAGCATGTTCTTAATGCATTTTTCCCCCTCCCCAAAACAAGTATTTGTCTCCTCAAAATACTGTGGCATATAGCTGGTGGTATATGCAGTGGAATGATTTTAGGGATTGGTGCACTTAGTGAAGTATATGTGTTTGGAACTTGCTTTGTATAATACAGTGAGTTTTGAGTACCAGGTTTCCTGTGGTGTTTGCACCGTGCATATATGCAAGTTAATATTTACGTTTTTATGGGTGTGGGGTTTTTTTGGGTGTATGGCAGGATTTATCTGGTAGCATTTTCCCCCTGCTAGAGCAGGTCACATAATATAAATGGAATAAGGAGGTAGGTTCATGCATGTGTGTGTATAATTTGCATTTATAGTTGATCCAAATTCTTCCTGCTTCAGCGATGATTTGCAGGAGAGCCTGAATGAACAGTAAGTGCCAGTTCTTATAACAAGCTGAGTGGAGAGTGAGTTTACTAGCAGTGAGCATTGCCTTATAGTCTCACTATGCCAGCCAACTCTGGTGTATTTTTTCCTTGGGTCAAAACTAGGTGGTGGCTGCTCCTGGTGAGTTACTGGTCAGAGGACTTAGTTGTAGATAAATGCTGACAGGCGTCTGTGGGCAAGGTAAATCCCTACCAGCCTGCCTGTTGACCAGTGAAGGGACTACTGCTGAGTTTTCCTTATTTCACACATGCATGCCAGGCTGCGTAACTCAACAGTGGAACCCCCAACCAAGCACTGCTTCAGGTTTATCACATCTATTTTTTTTCATTTTCAGCCCTTGTCCTAGTAACATAACTTGACTGAATTGCCACGTGATGTACGGGGAGCATTGTTATGAGAGGAAGGATTGCAGTTCTGGTGAAAGTACTCTGATTTAATATAATGCTGCAGATTTTGTTCAGAAACTCACTTTAATACTTCTTTGGTGGACCAGGTTTTTGAAGTCCTAGTGCTGTTGGGCTTCCAATGGCTCCAACTAGTCTCTGTAGGTATTTTGTCAGTAATTAACACCTTTGCCCTCTGGGGACTGGAGGAAGTTTCCTTCACAGCCAGGTTTTCAGCCAATGGGGAAAGTCCCATCTCCATTTCTTTTTAACTGTAGGTTTTTAAATTGCAGCAGAAAGCATGGAACAGTGCTGGAAGTGTGCAGCATGCCATTTTGTGATCCTGCGGGTTTTAGCTGTGATAACTTGGTGGTGGTAAGGAGGGAAAGAAGTGCATGTACAGCTTTGCCTGTGCAAAGTCTCCAGATCAGTCCAAAAACTGTAAGCTGTACTTAGAGAATAAATGGGGTTTAATGAGGGTTGGCAGTGGCAGTAGTGGCAGGCTCAGGCTTCAAAATACATAAATATGAGTTTCCACTCAAAGAAAGGACAATACTTCCTTTGGTCTGAGCTGTGTCTGTTGCAAGTGACCAGGTCTGGGGGGAAGCAGAGGGTTAATCCTGAGTATAAATACTACTTTCAGCCAGCAAAGAGGTGTCAGTGTTATTCTAACATTTGGCAAAAAGCTGAGCATGCTAATGTTACCCCAAATCTGTTTTGTAATGTGTTGCTGTCTAACTCCTGTGCGAATGAAAGCAGTTCTTCAAGGGTTTTGGGAGAGGTGAACAAAAGCGTTGGTGTACAGGCTTGGTAAACTCTCAGGTTGGATGGTCTTCAGCAGGTAAAGACCATGCATTTTAAAAACCTTAAAAAAGGTAATTGCTGAAGGAGGAGAAGTGCAACTTTAATGTAGCTGCATGTTCTTGGTATGAATCTCCAATTTCCAGCTATGATTCTCAGTTGAGTAGGTCAATATGTAACAGGCCAAAGGTGTTTGAGTTACTGTCTGGATGCTTGTACATTTTTATGGGCAGCTCTTAAGACTACAACCCCTGGCAATTAATAACAGTGTGCAGAGACAGCTATATATTTTCTAGCAACACTTGCTCACCTTACCCAAGAAGAGACATATACAGAGCAGACTCAATGTGACAGCATGTAGTAAGCTTTTGCTTGTTTCCTGTTACTAATCAGGTGGCTACTCATTTAGATGGCCCCCTTCCCAGAAAAGCACACAAGGAATTGCCAAACGCACAAAAGCGGTTATCTTTTATTGTAAAGTTCTGTTAATAGAAGGCTGGGAGGAGTGGGAAGTGGGAATAGAAGTGGGAGGAGGGTGACTGATTTTAATAGTCATTAAGCTTTAAATTTGGGGTTTTTCACTTAATGTTATAATATTTTCTCCACTTGGTTTAGAAGAAAAATAGGGCTGAAGAAATCTTCCCGCCTTGCAGGAGCAGCAGAGCAGATGCATGTCACCCCCTGGACCAAGGGCGTGTGCAGCTCCCAGAAGACACATTGTCCAGTTCTGCCACAGGGAAGGTTGCTGGCAGCAGGAGAAAGGGACAACACACTGGGGAGCAGTAGTGTTTTAAGCTGCCACAGCTAGATTGGCCAGAAATTGCTTATTAGGAATCTTCTGAGGCCTTTAATTAATACAGCAGCTTTTTGCTAATGGTCTCAAGCATGTGACAATCAGAAGTGTGGTTGTGTGTTACAGCAAGGCGAATCCATGGGATGTGATCCTGCCTCTCGCCTCAAGCTGGCTCCCTGCTGCCTGCTCCATTTTCCCGTTTGTCTTTTTTAAAAATTTTTATTTTTAGATTCCAATTCAACTCCTTGAACTGGCTCACTGTGGGGCAAGATGAGTGTCACGGTTTGTCAGCTGAAACGGTGGGAGTATGTGGCCCAGGAGGGGCCTCCTTTGGCTGGTGGCCGCACAGCTGCTCAGCTGGCAGAGTTGACTGCACCCTCAGCACAAAAAAAGCCAGGCGAGGGTAGGCAAGCTTCTGTGTATTAGGCAAGCTGCTAATTTAAGTGGTTTCTTGGTTTCTTTTAGTGATATATACTTTTTAACTTGAGCTGCAAAAGACTTTCTTGCAGCAGAGCTGTCAAGAGATTGAGGGGACTCGAATTTAGTTTCTTCTTTTTTTTTTTGTCAACTTGTTTTTATAGTTAATAATGAACAGTGTCTTTAGCACTAGACTTAGCACCTTCCATGAAAGACGTAAAACAAGGTCAATCCTGTTCCCACATATGTGAGTTTGTGAGGGATTTCTGCTCAGCATTGTAGGTGATGGAGAGAGCAGTGTATCATTACTCAGGTGTGAAAGCAGGTGACTTCTCGTAATATCAAAGTGTTTTTCCAGGACTTTTTTAGTGAATAGTCTTTTCACTAATTGAAACACTATATAATGTATTTGTGTTCAGCTGTTGCTGCTACCACATAATGTAATCCCACTTATCAACCAGGTGCTTCTATTATTTTTTTCTAATTTCAGCAGGCTATGTAAATCCGCATTAATTGTTTGCTTATGAAGATCTACATTGATCCACAATAAAACCAAAATGGCAGTAAGATTTATGTATAATAATTTTGATTATTTTTTTTTACCCTCTCTGGAAATCCTGATATGAGTGGAATATATTTTTAGTGTAGCACATTTATATTTAAATAACAAGCCTTATAAAGAAAACAATAATAGTCCGTTGGAGTGGATTTGCACAGGAATAGTAAAAAGACAGATTACATGCTTCACAATGGAAGTCAAGGAGCTCATTCTATGTAGTTTGAAAGGGAAAAAATCAGGTGATTAATGTTCTTTCAGTATTTTCATAAGGAACAAACACAAGTTGTTGACATGGATTGTTCTATCTGACAGGCAGATATAACAAGGTACAAGAATCTGGGAACACTTTAACTTTGTGGGTAGACAGCTCTGTAAACAACTTGTCCGAGTATTGATTTAATAATTGTGAAGGTACAATTTATAGTGGCTGAGAAGTGTTAGGTAACGTCCGCTTCAAACTCCCTTGTCTTCACCTGCCACCTTCTCTTCAGATGTCAGAGTTGGAGGTCTGATGACCTTGGGCTTGGGCTCAGCCCCTTAGGGACCCAGGGGAGTTTCCAAAGCCAGACTGGATGGGTGCAGTTGTTTCTATGGCAAACACTCTTTCAGCTGCTTGATAACTCATCCTCCCTGTCATTCACTTTATTCGTGTGTTTCACCCCTGTGTAAGACAGGCCAGATGTTGACTTCTTAAATACCACGGAGAGGTTGCTCTGAACCTATGTAGGAAATATTTCTCCATTCATAATTTCCCCCAAAAGAATTTAAAAACAAAGGCATATGGGAAAAAAAAAGCATATAGTTGTATTTTGAAGATCATGGCAATGCCATGATTTTTTTTCTGGGGAGTTATTTTAAAGACTGGGATTCTATTTCAAAATTTTGATTCCTAGAAATTAGGCATCCTAGCATTCACAGTGATCTTACTCTTTTGGAAAACAAGAGGTTACTTAATGAGAAAACATTTAGCACCATCAAGTAAGAATAAGATTTCAGAATTACATGAAACAGATTCAGTTTCTTGCATATATTTAAAATTTGAGCTTAAAAAGATGTCAATAGATAAAAATACATCTACCAAGAATAAAAGGCCAAAAATGGAAAAGCAGAAACCTGTTCCTGAAATAAAAATGTAAAATGCTGTCATATTTGGCAGTAAGTAATTTGCTGAGATCAAACTTAGGAACAATTTTATGAAGGCCACTTTTTAGTCTTTTGAAGGATTAAGAAACAAAGGATATGGGAAGTACAGTCTGAAGATTCTTGCTGGTTTCTATTTTGTAGTAATAGTGGGCTCCTTATCTTTTAATTCAGTCTAACATTTGGAATGTAAGGCTGGTTTACCAGAAAAGATTTTACATTTTGTTGTGCTAGGCTGGACATGATTTAATAGGCTGCACTATTACAGCTTCTCCAGTCTCCAAACAAGATCCCCAAAGATCTTGCTGATAAGCACTGTAAGACCTAGTTTGTGTTTTAACTAATACGGAAGCGAACCTGTGATGGAAGCATCTAGTTTCTTTTAATATGAACATTTAGAGGAGATTTACCACAGGCTGTTTGCATACAATGTCATTCCTGCTACAACTCTGACCCAAGTGTTTTGTGTGTGCGCTAAATGAAAAGCCAGCCTGGGTTGGAACTATGTTGTCGTGTGGCTCTGCAAAGATAATGATATTAAAAAACCAGAGTGCCATTCCAGTATTTTAAAGTGGAAGTGTATCCTAACATCGAGTTTTAAATATATTTGGGTTTTTAAATATTTTTTGTAAGTATTTAAAGTTAATATTTATGCCATATGCTCATTTGTCATACCTAAACTATAGGAAATCTTATTCTGTATTTATTCCTGTGGCTGATCTGGACAATGTGTGAGTGGTGGGAATATATTCTTGACATGTTCCTTACAAATGGGCAGTGTGAGTCTGGGCTGCTCCTGATTCACCAAAATTGACCATGGTGCTGGTGTTAGTGTTGTTACGGGTCAGATCAAAGCAGATGTTAGCCCAAGGAGGCAGTGGGTCACAAGACTTCCAGGTGGGTGAGAGAGGTGAGGGATGGTGTGAGCACTGGTCAGAATACGGCAGTCCTTTTCACCAGCATTGAAGCTTGAGATTGTAAGAGTTCTCTTGCTCTGAACTGAATCTGAAAAGCATAGATCTTTTTTACTGTAAATACCTTCTCTGGAATATTTTCAGATGTCTTGTATTGATAGAAAAATCACAGGCATTTTACATATACGGCCTAGCTTATGCTGATATAGTGCTTTTCCTTTATTTTTTCCATTGCTGCATCTGGTAGCACAGGATTTCCTAAAGGAAGCTAATTGTTTTTATTATTCTTAACCTGAACATTTGTATTTTTACTATTTTAATGGTGTGTTTATTGTTAAATAATTTGTACAGTAATGGCCATGTCATTATGTTTTGATTTTATGCTTTCCTTCTTTGCTCTTCTCTCTTGGTATTTGTTCTTGGCTCTGATTAAGTAAACTAAAGTTGAAGGGATCATTGACCATGTGGCAAATTATTTGCAAGTTTGGGTTTGTTTTGGTTTGTTTTTGTTTGGGTTTTTGTTTGTTTATTTGTTTTTCGTTCCAGTTGTATTACAATCTATTTCCACTGGTAGCATCCTTTCAGCTTTCAGACAAGTTCTCCCCTGAGTTTCCTAGTGGTAGTTACTATGGAGATGAGTGTCCACTCTTCCTCTTCTCCCTTGCCCTCCTCCTTTCCTCGAGCTCCTGCAGCTGTTATTTATCTTTTTAATAAAGTAAGTAGATTTTGGACAGACCTTATATCTAATGTCTCTTCTATTGCAACATCATTTGCCTGTAATGCTTTCACTTTCATGAAATTCCATAGATACTCTTTTATATTAATGAAAAACTTTGGGTGTGAGTAACAGTGAGGAGATCCTTAGTTAAAAGGGTCATTCCTGGAGCTATTATCTGATTTGATCTTTTTTTCACAGTTGAAGAGCTGTTCGTTGGAGTCATAATTCTGCAAAATGAATTAACTGGTAACGTGTGTGTGTATGTATGCTGAGTGTCTAGGATGGCTTTTAGAATTTATTTATTTTAAATGGCAGCTTTTGGAATTCAGTATAAACATGTTCTGGTGCAAGTTAAAATTTCTCTGATGAAGCAATGAAAACTTGAAACAACACATCATTAGCCTTTTAAGTCTGAGAGACTTTTCTTTGCACCTCATCATAATTTTGATGGCTCTTTATACAGCTTTATATATTCCAGCTTGAACAGAGAAATGTCACTGTTGGGTAGTTGGCTATTCTGCAACAGATAGGATACTTTCATTTGCACGTGTGCTATTATATTTCTGAAACCCTTGTCTTGGGGAAGCGTAGTTTCACTTGATGTCAGTGGTTGGTTAAGTGACTTAGAGATTTGGAATGTGCTCACTTTACCACGACTACCTGGCTGAGGGGACATCCCACCCAGAAAGCCAGTGTAGCTGCACTCCTGTTTTGATGAACACTTGTTTCTTAGGTAGCTGCTTCTTCAGAGGTTTTCCCTCTTTCTTTAGGGAGATCGTGCCCTAGGTAATTATGAATTGCAATGTTGCACTGTTTTCCTTTGGCCTGCTGAGCACTGTCATCTGTGGCTTTCCACAATCAGGAGCCTACTGAGAAGTCCCTCTGTTTTACAACTGCTTAAATACCCTACCTTGGGCTGTTGGTCAGATAACGCAAATCACATTGCCTCCTTTAGAGAGCTTTGGGTTGAAATTACAGTCTAATGGCCCGGTAGGCAGCCAGGGGATACATGATAAGGAGGAGCATGCTTCCCCTGACCCCATTTGTGCTGGCTCTGGCACGGTTTGCCACCTAGCAAAAGCAAAGGCAGATGGTTTTCTGCTAGGTTAGTGGGACTGGTCTCAGGACAGATCCCCTGGGCACCTCAGTGAGCCCAGCAGAGGTGGCCACGGGTAGAAAGATGAAGAGAAGTGTCAACCCCTCCGGGTGCTGGCAGGCTGCCCTGATCAGCTCAGCCCTCTGGGGTAGCATTGCTCTCGCATGTATTTTAAGCAAGCAAACACCTCGTCTCTTTGGTCATTCTTCTTCCCTGGTGAGGTGAGGGAGAGACTTTGAAACCTTTTGCTTTTTGTCTTCTCTGCTCTTTTATTATGCCTTAGATTATTCCTGGCCCTGTGACAATTTGTTCTGCAAGTTGTCAAGCAAAATGTGTATTTAAAAATAAATTACTCTAAAATTTTAATCAACTCTTTTTTTAGAAGGGAGTCTCATGTTTTTCTCTTGCATACGTCTAGTTTGCTGTGAAAGTGAGCAGCTGGGACTTTCTTGATTGCTTCTATTTTTAGTGTCGTCTTCTTTACACCTGCACATTGAAAAATCATGAAGTTTTCTTAACAGGCATTGAGAAATCTTTCAGCCCCCCTGACTCTTAGGTCAGAAGCCTGAAAGCAAGCTGGCCTGCTAATTGCAGTATCTTGGTGCGCTTGGACTTTTAATGTTTGTCTTACACTAGAAAAATTGACCACTATTGATTTTTCTTGAAATCTAGTTCATCCCACTCGGTTGATTTGTAAGAGAACAAGAAGGCAAACCAGGTGTAGCACGATTTCCGAGAACCCCGCTTTTACATCTCTAGGCCTATGAAATCCTCTCATTACTTGAAAATTAGATTTTAAGTATTGAGTCATACCTAAGCAAATGCAACCATGCAATCAAGGTTTGTTTTTTATCTGTTTTATTTAATTTCTGTAATGTAGAAATCTTGTCATCAAATTTATGCTTGATACATGTGTGACATGCCGTACCAGTTTAAGAGTATTTAATTGCTTCCAGTTTCCAGATGGACTGTGAAATAAACTTTAAAGGTGAATCAGATGAGAAATGGAAAAACAGGGGAGATAGCATTTGAGTAAAGGCCATGCTATTCTTACCAGGAGAATTAACTGGAGTAATTCCAAAAAAGAACACATGAAAAAAAGGTGGTTTCTTCCTTGAAGCTTACAGTTGCAGGACCCTACCAGAACATGAATTCATGAATTTATTGCTCTCTGTGCAATAAAACAACAGTATCTCCTAGTAGCCTGGTACTGTAGGTACAGGGTAAGGAACACACATGTTCAGATTCTTGCCATGCTGTGTGGCCTTGCACATCACTTAATCGCTGTATCTCTCTTTCATCTTCAAAATTAATTAGCAGAGTTTTGAGGGATTTAAGATCGGAGTAGTAGTTGTTTATTGTTTTGAAGACTAAAGTGAAAAAAAAGTCTATTATTTATTTATATGTTTATATATATAGATATGTGCATGTCTATTTTTGGTTTTATGTATTTATGTCTCCACTTGCTTGTTCTGATATTAAATTAACATAGATATTCATAAATAAACAAAAAAGAAATTATCTCTGGAAGGAGGATTTTGAGAGTGCTTTATCAGCACAGCTGCATTCAAATCCATTTTTAAATAACAAGAGTTAACTCCTGGATCCATTGAAAGACTGTGCTTATTCATTATTGATTTCAGTGGGTCAGGCATTTTGCTAAGACATCTGCAGGCAGAAGAATGCTGTAAATTAAGTGCCCCTGGTTTTGACTGCACTTGGAGTAGGCCTGCTTAATATCCCAGATTCTTCAGCAGAGAGTCTTGTTTATTTTCTTTTTCAGTTATGTTATTCTGTGTATGCTGGAGTTTTACATCAAAGAATGAGCCATCGGAAAGTGATGCCACATATTCTCTGCTGTGTATTTCCCCAGGCTCTTAGCAGGCTCATGTCGTCTTGCTGCCTCTGTTGAAGTTCGTCAGTGTGAACTCTGAGAAATTAAGTGTTTATTGGATGGATGGCTGTCAATCTGGGTTTCATAGTTGTTGGTTACTTTAGTGGCAGAAAAAGATGTCCTCTTCACCCACAGGACTGTGTGTTCAAAGTCCTTTGCGCCCAGCATGTGTTGGTGTTGAAGGTCCTACGTTGCATCATTTCCTCTAAAGCTATAGCTTATTGTGCAGGGTTACTAATTCAATGGGAGTACAAAGAGCATATGCCATTCATAGTAAAAATAGAATCCTCTCACCTTTACATTTTTATTCAACGTTACAAGATAATTCAATGAAAATAGCTCAGATAATGAAAGTACCCTGTGTTTTCTAAACCACATTGTGTTCTTCTTATTTCAGTCTTAGAAATTTCCCAATATAGAACTTTATTCTGAATTACGGTCATTATTTTCAGCTCCATAGTTGCATCTTTTTGAGCACTGGTTCCCCACCCCCTATTCTGAAACTCTCCAGTTTCAGGAAATTTAACTGCTTTAGCTGTTTGTTGTGTGTGTCATTCTTTGGTGTTATATGCTGTCTTCAGTTCAGGGCTTCAGATTGATTTGCTTCTCTATCAGGTTTTTACGTGTTGTTCAAAGCCCTCTGTCTGTCTGGGGATGCAGCTGTATGCTAATTTCCCAGTTATACAAAACACTGACAGGTCGCTGCCGAAACATTTGGTCTGCTTGCCACGGAGGAAGGAAGTTTCTGGGATGGGTAAGAAAGGCAGGGTATGGGTCTGTTGCTGTTTCTTGTTTCTTCTCAGCTCTTGGAGAGGAAGATCCTTTTCCTGAGACAGAGTTCTGAGGTTGTTAGAAATGCAGCTCTGACACATCATTATTTCTAATTTTTAATATGAAAAAGGCAAGTTAAAAGGGAATTTGTTAGAAGTTCTTGTTACTCTGTCTTCTAAAAGGAAGTGTGGATTTAATCTTCATATACTGTATCTTCATATAACAGTTTTTAAAGGCCCTTTGGGTTGAAGTTGTGTTTGACATGAGGACAGATGACAATATTTCAGTATCTGGGCAGATTTCCAGGCCCTGATACTAGCTACATGATCTGATCTCTCCTGTCCTCTGGGTGTGCTCTTTTTTCCAAGACTCTTCTCACTGCTCAGGGACACATCTTTTAGAACTTGACGTTCCCAACTAGAAAAGCAAACTGACAAAAATTTCTTTAAGCAGAGACATGCACACCCTCAGCAATCCTTTTTTCTATTACAAAATAGAATGCCCTGTTTAGTCAAGTACCATTTGTAGGCTGGAAATTATGTGAAGATTTCTAGCAATGTGCTTCCAGAAGAAAAAAGAATTTTTCTACCATTAAGTCATAGTGCAAGGGTGATGTCTATGCAGAAATTTGCTTCCTCTCTTGCCCCTTCAATATTATAGTATTTACTTTAGACATAAAGAAGGCAGGACTTCAAGGGCATTTGGTGAAAGATGTAGGTCAGTGCTATTCATGGTCCCAAATAAAATATAGGAAGAAGAAAGTCTTCTCTCGCCTTCCTGTATTTTTTCCCCCAAAAAGTAATTGATAAGGGTACTAGAGTCTCTTTTGCCTTTTCCACTCAGGTTCTTGTTTTTAATGTAGTATGAAGAATGTTTTGCTTTTCTAAGGTGACTGCCTCTGACGGTTTGCTGTCATTTTATATGAAAAGCACCAAATCCTTTATTCCTGAAAACAGAAATCCATTTTCTGTTTGTGTTTCTCTCTGTACTTCTTTAGTGATCATTAGACAGTCCATGATGCATGAATTAGTTGTTGAATTCTCTGCTTTGTTTTCTCCTTGTTTGTTCCTTATTCTGCTGTTTCTTTGGACCATCCCAGCCTTTTCTACTGAATTGTTTTTCTGCTAGGTTTCATTCAACAGAATCTGCGTCGTTTCCCAATATGAGCCTTAATGAAAACAAATGTTTACGGCGTTTCCTGAACATTAGGTGAGCTGCTATCTTTAATTACGAAGGGCTTGGATATGGAGGAGGAAACCCACTGGTCTCATTTGCCTTATTGGCAACAAAGGGTCCTAGGACTGTTTGTGCTCAGCTCATTCATCTCCCTCTTCTTTGCAGACAAGTGAGACTTTCTGAGCATTTGAATACAGTTTATTCTATCAATTAAAAAAGAACAAAACAAAACCTGTCTCTTACATTGCTTAAATACCTATTAAGCCCATGAACGGAATACTAATTTAGGTGGTTCTGTATAATGAGCTCTAAATTTCTGAGTCATGTCGGCCATGGAACCTTTTAACGAGGATGTGGAAAACCCCACAAAAAACCTAATGTCAGTCTCAGTTCCTTAATTATTTTAATGAGCGTAGAAATGAAAAGCTCCAAAGCATTGTCTCGCAGTGGTTATTTTCCAGATTGAATATCAGAGGGGAGGATTTATGAAGATTTTCAGGCACTTTGCTGGGGTGGCTAAAACACGGAGCAAGAAGGTCTGAGCATTGGCAATACTCAATGCCAGCAGCACACCTTCTCAGCTGACAAACCCTTGGGAGTTCTTCAATGGCATGAGATGAGATGGCTTTTTATGTTTCTCTCCCCTGACTCGCTTTTCTCCCCCTCCCTCTATATTTATGCCAGCATGTATAAATCTGTGGCATTTAGCTGGTGCAGAAAGGAGATGTCACAGTGCAGAGCTGCACTCTATCAGCTCGATAGGTAGGCAAAGGTGTTAGCTAAGGTGCGTACGTGAGAGTCATTTACCCCTGAATGGGTGTCACTTTGAGTTCATGTGGATTTTAATTAGGCGATGCAGCGATGGTAGGCACTACCTGCATTACAAAACACGGATGCTACTTGAACATCATTTTTTCTTCCTTTAATACATCCACGAGTTTCTTGATTCTGCTACCCCGGTCCCTGTAGAAGATGCCACTGAGTGCACAGTGACAGCTTGTGCGCTCCCCATGCGTCGCAGAAAGCGCTCTGCTCATTCCTCTGGAAAATGTTATTACATACTGCAGCGCGGTGCTTCGCCCTGTCTGCTGGGGCATCGCCCCTCTGTTTAGGAGGGCTGCAGTATCAAGTCGCCCATTTTAAGGGTAGAATTCGGCATTACTTGATGACACGTGAAACGTAACTTAATGCATTTATCATTGCTTTATAAATTTTCCAGCCTTACACGCTGAACATCCCACAGTGTGAGCTTCATTTTCTCCATAGCCTATATGATTTGTATTATTTGTAAATGTGCTCATTTATACCAGGGTGAGAAAAATAAAGGCAGGGAACCTTGGGAAATGCCAGCTAATAAAAGATAAGACAGTTGTGTTTTCTGGTAAACAACGAACATAGCAAAACTGGTGATGCTACAGGCATGTTGTGTTATTGATGAAAACAAACTGCTTACTGACATCTGCAGCAGCCAGCCCCTGACTAGTGGCATCCCAGAGCCCTCCCATGCCACGTGTTAGGCAGGATTGCTGTGAAAGCTGCAGGTTTTGAAGGGTTTGGGAGTTAGTTCTCCTCCTCCTTAAAGGGGTTTCCTTTTTCTTGCAGATTTATGTTTGTTACAGGAAATAAAGGAATAGCTGTTCTTTTCTTGCAGGTAGTATTAAAAGCCATAGCCATTTCTTTTGGATAGAAGATTGCTTTAGCCATCTGAAGTCTCCTTTGATAACAGTTACAGTACATCTGCGCTGCATTTCACATGCTGTAGACCCTTGCTGCTTCTCATGAAAAGCCCTTGCTCTCTGCTACATTTTACTGCCTGATGCAGAAGTGACTCTTGTTTCCTCAGGCCATGAATGTTCCCCAGGCCTCTGCGCAGAGTTGCTCTTAGAACTGAGAAGCTTCGGTTTAGCCTACATTTCTCCAGTAACTGCTGTTACCCTACTGTGTTATGAAGCTGATTAATTCAATCTTCCTATTTATACTGCTGCTTGCACAATATTTGTAGACCGATTTGCCCCCTGGGTTTTCTTCCCCAAGATTCTATAAATTAAGGTGCTGTAGTTTTAATTTGTATTTCTTGTCTAGAATCCTGACAAGTTGAGGAAGAGGAGAGTAGCACCTTGTTTTATAGTAGTATTCAAATGATTCACTTGAATAATTACAAACCCTAGCTCTTGATACTTCTCACTTTCCATCGCAGCCGTCTAGATCATGAAGAGTGGTGTTCAGGGTCAGCTGTAGCTGATCCAAAGACTGTGCCTTGTTCATGACTTCCCTTCACTAAATGGAACGGGGAGCATGGAAATATTGCCAGGAAATACTTGTAGAGTTCCCTGCTACCTGCAGGGTAGGGGGTTGTAGAGCATCTGTAGAGCAGGCAGAGAGGGGGTTGTAGAGTCAGAGCTGTTCTGACTTGTTCCCTGTGGCCTAGGGAACCTTATGGCCACTGTGGTGGGGATTGACACTGCAGATCTCCTACTCTGCTTCTCTTGGCTCATTGTAGCTCATTATCTACCCCCCTTTTCCCGCCTGGCAGGTTTTCACCTTGAAACCTCATTTCTTCAGGGAAAAGATTGTATGTAATAATTGTCTGCTAAATCCTTCTGAAGAAACTGCTCAGTAGAAGTGAGTAGTCTTTAATTTGACGCTCTTAATGCTGGGCGAAGACATGAGCGACAACAGCTGCTTTGCTTTGCATCTGCACTTTGAGGGTGATGGCACTCCATTGGTTTCATTTGAATTTAGAAAACCTTGCTTAAAGGGCTAGAGCTGGAAACAGGCTTAAAGTCTCAGTTCCCTCAGAGGCATGTTTTACAGTTATTATGGTGTCTGGTTCACAAGTTTGGAAGGATAGGTTCCTTGCTAAGTCTGGAGGAGTTTTGAGTTTTATTTTTTGGTTGTTTTTAAAGCTTTTCTTCACCCTCAGGGAAGGGGAGAGGTATGTAAAATGCAGTTAATTATGATGGTTTATTATCTCATTAAATTATTAAATACCTTCTGCAAAGCTTATTATAGTAATCTAAAAATCGGCTATTCATATTTCTGATCTTTGTCTCCAATCCTTGCTTTTTATTGTAGATTATATATATGTATATGTGCACGTGTGTGTGCATGTAGATGCATGTATAAAACATTGACTAAAGTAAATCTCACCTAGATAGTTTAATTTTATTTAACTTAAAGCTTTGTGAACCGGATCAGTCATGTCGTGCTGGCTAAGGTCACACAATGGCTATGAACAGGGATATTGTTAGTGAGTCAGTTATTTCTAGCGTAGCTTCTGATCTTGCAGATTTATATAACAGCGATGCATGGAAGAGCTGGAGCATTTTTAAAGCTGCCTGGCTGTGAGGAGTTCCTCGTGGGTGGGGAGAGCCTTGGTGAATGCACAAAAATATCGATTAGCACGTTTGGCAAAACTCATACCTAGATTCTGAACCTTGTATAAGACCAGGGATGTCTCCATCTGGTGTGGTTTTAATATTGCCCGTATGCATTCAAATGTGTGGTTGGAGTCACTACCTTTTCTGAATAATAGAATTTTAATATTTAGAGAAGGAATTGTAGCTTAAATTTCTATTTATGACAAAATCTGCCGCCTCCTGCAGTAGAAAGCCATCCCAGAAATACAGCACATCATGGAGTTAGGTGGGCTGGAATCTAGGGTATCTTTAGAAGTGATTTTAGATTTACTGATCCAAAATCATTCACATCTTAGTGATGGTGCTTTGCTGAGATTTCTAGATGGCTTATGTTAATTTAACTTAAAATGTAGCTTTTAAATTAATGAAGTTAAACTGATGCAAGAGGCTGTATGGACAGGCTGTCTTTTTGATTTATCTGTCAACAAGGCACTGGTTTAACCTACTCTTAACCCATAACAGTCCATGTGGATTTGAACTGATTTAACAAAACTTATTTAATTAAATTGGGGCAATCTTGTGTTGCCAGTAAGGCCTCAGGAGAAGCATCTCTAGTTCTGCCTTTTGGCATTTTCTTCCCTTGGTAATGGTGTGATAAAAGATGCATTTATTTTATTTGTTGACTTTGTTGACTTAATTCTCACCTTCAAGCTATTAAGATTTCCTTTAGTGCTAAGGGCAGTCGCTTACACAACCCACTGTGGTTGCATTTGTTTGTTGTTTTGAACAGTAGACCTAGCTACTGAACCCATAATTAATATAATTTAAAATAGAGAAAATACTCGGGGTGGGGTGTGGGGTGGTGGGGTGTGTGTGTCATGAAATCCTCCATGTATTTGTTTACCTGTGGCTCAGTGGTTGGCTGGGTATGAAAAGGATTACGTATTTTGTCAGATTTCTGCAGTTTTCTAATCAGGCATGTTTCGGCCGCATTGATGTTCTTTCCTCAGTCATCTGGTCCTTGCGGGATTTCCATTTTATTTTCAGGTAACTTCCACTTTCATGAGCATACTGACGGCTCTTTGCACTCCCTCACAATGTTTTACTTTCTTTATTGCTCCTGGCCTTATTGCCTGCTTTCTGTTATTGCTCAAGTGCTCTTTCCAATTTTGCTTCTTTCGTTCTTTGGCAGGGTTTCGTGTGGCGTTTTCACCAATTGCCTTTCAGATGCACAGCCTTTGAGAGCTAAATGAACTGGTGCCAAGAGTTCATCAAATGTTCACCGGCGGTCCCAGATGAAGTAATTGCCAATTTCTTGCCGCTCCTGTGTGGGAGCACTCTGCCACGACCTATTGCACGGCCATGTGGCGAACTGGCCTCAGGTCCTCATGTGATTTAAACATACCTGGGTGTAGGCACACACCATTTTTCATAGGATTTTAATCTTTCTACCTGCCCTCCTTTGGTCAACATCTAATTTCAGCCTGGGAAAGGAACAGAAAAGCAAAGTGATGTGCCTGAGGACTCCCAGTAAATCAGTGACCAGGCATTGGCTCAGTGCTGTCAAGGAGGAAAGGTGGCATTGCGAGCACCACAATGGTGGGCCTTTGTGGACAGATTTAGACTGTGCTTAGTGAGATGGGATTTCCTTGCTGAGGTGCCTCTTTTCCTCCAGAGCCACATGTGACAGGGCCGAGCAGATACTACCAATAGGCTGTGTTCTGACTCCAGGGGGATTTGAGAGATGGACACCACCAGCTGGAGTGACGAGGAGGAACCTCTGTCTTGCAAGGAGACTCCATGAAAAATGTAGATCTGGGAAGAAGTTTAAGCTTAGGTATGCAATGTGTTATGGAGGATGAGGTTGTAAATAAAAGTGCTAGGATGCAGCGAGGAGCAAGGTGCTCGCTGAGGCTATCGCATTTCAGGCTCAGTGTTGCAGTTCACATTTGAGACTAGGTGTGGGAGGTGTAGAGCTGGCTGACGTGTATGTACATATACAGCAAGAAGTGCTTCAGTCCAGGTTGAGTTTGTAATGCAATGGAAGGCATCTTGCTGCCTGTCACAGGATGGGCTACCAGCAGGTTAAAATGGCTGAAAATGAAATTAATTAAGTATCAGAGTGCGTTTCAACTAATGGAGACATCTACTGAACATGACCCTAAGGCTGTCGCAAGCATATGTTCCTGGAAATTACAAGTGGTCTGCTCTCAGGGCCATTCCTTCACTCTTGCTACCTTCACTCTTGCTATGGGGTGTCACCTCAGGCTCGGCACTGGCAAGAGATGCTTCCCATTCACAGCTGATCAGTGGCAAACCAGGGCAGGGCAGCCACACCTCAAGGACACTTCCAGAGGAAGCGCAAACCAATGTGCTAACCATCACCAAGCCAGGACTCTTCACCCATGGGGCACCTAGATCAGCAAGTGCCCAGCTTTCATGCAGTGTTGCTGTCGGTGTGGACAGCATCTGGGATGCCATCCTTTCCTTCCTATTTAAACATTTCTAAGCTGGGGCTTTGCTTATGACACTACAGTGAAGTGTGGTGGGTGATTTGCTCATAGGGGCAGAAATGCATGACATCGGACCATGTCATTGCTTAAAAAAAAAAAAAAAGAAAGAAAAGAAACCCTAAAACCCTCAAGGTTATTGTGAAAAAACCCAAACCACCCAAATTTGCCTTCCTTGCTGCAAAATCTTGATAGAGACTAGGCTTGTTGCAGACAGGTTGACAGCAAAGGGGACTACACTGGCATTGCTGCCAGGCACATTTTCTTTTCAAATTTTACAGTTCAGTAACTAATGTGTTTCTCAGTCAGCTTAGGGTGATCTTAATGCAAACTGCTACTGGAAAACACAGTACTTCTCTCCCATGAGTTCTTGCCACTTCTTTTGTGCCAACACCAGTGCTTCTGTGCCTATGAAACCTAACCCGACAAAGAAAAAAATCAACCTATAAATTAATTTTCAGCTAGATTGACTTCCTCAGCCAGCTGATTATGGGGTCTCAGGAGCTCTAGTGCTGGCATAAGCAGGAACATGTGTCTGGAGATGAAGGGAAGAGTGTATACCGTACGTCTTTTCTGCAGCAGCCTTTGCTGAGATCAGTTTAAACCAAACTTACAGTGGAAAGGTGAAGCAATGCAATGGTTTGCCACTCCAAAAAGGTGTGATCCCATTCCCTTTGCTCTGATCCTGTCTGTCTGGTAAGTTCCCATCCTTTCTTGGTGCGAGTCAACAACAGGATGCAGACCTAGAAGGAACATGACTTTTTCCTTCCACCATCAACAAGCTCTTAAATTGTCTTATTTGTACCATCAAATGTCAGGTATCCTGCTGCTTTTGCTCCACATGCCACCATTTCCTAAGAGTAAAAATAAGGAGGGTGTTAGGGAGGACGAAGCATTGATAATTCTCACTATTCTGTGAACAAAATTCTGTGACAAAAATACAGAGGGACTGTATTTTTGTCACTTCACGGACAAGTCGGTGTTGTGTACATACAGTTTGCGCGTGTTTGTTTTTACTCTGATTACCTGGTACCAACATGAGTTCAATATGCATGTTATCTTTTTACTGGAGTCTCCTGGGGCAGAGGGGAGTAACACATGGGGCAAGAAGCAGGAGAGTATTGAATACTTACTACTGCAGGTAAAGAAAGAAAGTCTGTGGAGAAGGCTACAGATTGTGGTGGCAGAGGAACTGTTACCATAGTTTCCACCCATATCTTTAGTTCCCAACTACTTTATCTGGCATTCAGGAGGAAGAGAAAGACAGCGTGCTCTGGCAGTCTAGCCAGCCCTCTCTCATAGGATTTAGCGGCCCTCAAAGAAGAGGTGCGGGGTGAATGGCGCCTTTCCTTTTCAGGTCAGTTTGACTGGTAGCAGGATGTGTCATGGATTGAAAGAAGGCACAAACAGAGTTACCGGGACAATTAACTGTGTCTCCCTGATTGACTTGCAAGAATGGGCTGTACGACTCCTGGGGAGGAAGCCTGGAGAGGGTTGTGGTTTGCTTCCAAGGGAAACTTCATGCAAAAAATTACAATGATGTAGAAAAAGAGAAGAAACCAAGAAGGGCAGATGGGACTTGCTAAAGTTTATCTCCAGAATTATATAAGGGTAGTACAGGTTTAGCATCATGGAATATACTGATGTTTATTTTATTTCCCTTCCAGCCACCTCTCCAATTTGTGTATAGTAATCTTCATTGGCAAGATGATGAATGTGATTGATGGATGTTTTATGCAAAAGTGATCACTTTGCTGCAGCAGATACAGGATATAAGATATTTTGCGTCTTTATTTTTTTTTCTATGGTGCATCTTAATGTTGTGGTTTTACAAGAGAGTAATTTTGAGTCCCTGGTAATAGCCAGATGGTAAAGGAGCCTTCGCAAGGCCAGCCCCATGGGAAGTGCAGATATCTGGTTTCAGGGGGGGTTAAATTGCAAGCTGCAGCCTCTGCAAGAGGTTAAAATGCCCACAACCTACTGACCGTGTGACTTTTATCACTTCCTGCCAGCAGATGGAAAATTTTATTCAAATGGTAGGGATTAATGGAGGACTTAATTGAACAGGAAGTTTTTCAGCCATTCAGATGATGGCTAAAATGATCCATACACTGTTACTTCTGACATCTCTGCCAGAAGTAATCTCTGGCTTTCTGGCTAGTGTAAGTTGCTTTTAGGGCGAAGGTGAAAGATTGCAAGAGTTGAGGTATGCATGTTTTTCTGAGATTGGAAAACAAGAATGAAATGATCTGTAAAATAACTTTTTTTTTTTTTTAATAAAAAAAGCACAATTGCAAAAGGCTGCTCAAAGGGAAAAGAGAATTTTCCCTCGGTCACATGGCTTTGATCTTGCATCCTCTTGAGTTTCAGCAGTTGGTCAAATTACTAGGGAGGGAGCTGCTGATATGTTTGGTATTATTTGACATATCATTCACCATTCAGTCTGAATCTGCAACTGTTTTGAAGAAGAATATTGAACAAAGGACAGCACTGAATTTATCAGGAACTGGGTTTCGGGAAGTGCCGGAGGGTGTCACATGAGTAAGGAAGTGGGAAGCTCTGTCATCTGAACCATGCTGGTTTTGTTTAATGTCTGCTGGTTGGGAACTGGGAAGGAAACAGGTTTTGCAGATGTCCCTCCTATGTCTAAGAACGCTGAAAACGATACTAGAAGAATATTGAAGTCGCACAGTGGGTTTGTGCAAAAAGTGGTTTTGATTTCTGTGTAATTAAATAGGGGGGAAATGTTCAAGTTCTGTGAAAATGGGCAGGCTTTAACATTCTGTAGGCTCTCTCCCATAGGGTTGGAAATCTTTTTGTAGGGACAAAAAGGGTTTTGAAAAAAATATATCTGTAGTAAATAACAAGGTGCCTGTTAGACGTAATCCAGCACAGACAGAAGGATGGTGTTGCAAAACACATGAAGTGAAAGGGCAGACCATTTTGTTGCCCCTAGGCTTCCCCATGCTGGCTTTACTCAATATCAGAAAAATAGGAGAATTGCTTTCATATTCCACTTGCAGCAAGCCCAGGCAGCAGGACTTTGTCAATTTTTTGCCAGTAGGTGGAGGCTGTGCAAGTGAACTGGAAATTACATCCTTCTTCCAGTATGAAAGCTGTTTGTTAGTGTGGAGTTCACCTTCTTTATCTTCAGCACATGGGACAGGGTTGAAGGTGAAAAAAAATGGTATTTTTGTGGTCTTGAAGAAGAGTTTGTCAGGACATAATACTTGCTCAGACATCTGCTAATCATTATTAAAAAACAAGCAAATGTGAATGAATTCCTTAACTTTTTTTTTTTCCTCCTGCCCTGATTTTGCATTTTAATGTTCTGGCATGCGGTGATGCTCTTCTCTGTGCAGCAGCATGGCATAAAATGGCAGGCCTAACCTAAAGTCACTCCTTGGTGATGTGCTTCCAGTAGAACTTGCTGGTATGGGGGGCTGGGTTTAGCTTAAGCAGAGAAGTAAGAAGCTTGGGTCACGCTACCAGAAAAGAGGGGAAGCTCCCATTTCTGGATGGAGGGACCGGTAACTCCAGTCTCCACTTATTTGCTGAGTGCTTCTATAGCTATCTGTGCTCAGATATATTTGTTTAGCAGCTTGCAGGGTGCCCCGGTGAAGAGAACCAGGCAGCAGATGTAGATGAGTAGTGCTGCAGAAGAAGAATGGCTCCAGAGCATGGTGCAAGCTGCAGAAAGCAGTGCTACACAAGCAAACTGCACAGGAGGGAGTGTGCAGAGGAGTCAGAAGCTGTTGAAGCTGGCTGGTACTGCTGAAATAAGCGCTTGTCAAATGGCACTCAATACTGATCCACACTAAGGCAGTGACTCCTGCTGTAGCTCAGTCCCACAGAGTCCACTTGCCTGTCTTTTCTAACATCATAAGCTGTCTCTAGTGAGCAATCTGCAGCATGCATAGCGTGATGAACAACAAGGAGAGACGTGTATCCAGGACAGCCCCCTCCAAATGGACTGATGCCACACATTCCTGTTTCTTGTCCCTTCTCTCTGGGGATGCTTTTGCATCACTGTGCATGTTTGTAGCATGTGTGAGCATATCTGAGCTCGCCTAATTGAATGCTGTGGTGGTGAAGATGTCAGCATAACCAGGACCTTGGGAGGAGTGTTGTAGGACCCACAGTGGAGTCTCTGCAGCATTGTTGTTAGATTCCCATGAAGCTACTCCAAAATGGGGAATTTTAAGAACCATTGCTGGACAAAGGAAGGGTGGCACCACCTGTCTCTAGTATTCAGAAGGATCTCTTCTGCCATCTATTGCCATGTACAGCTCACCACACGCCTGTATGGAGGAGAAAAAATTCTTGTCCAATCTCAGGTGGGACAGCCTGGAGAAAGTGGATTTAAAAGAGCCATTGTCTAGCTGAAATAGATTGTCTAGATCTTACGCTTCTAGATGAATAAGCCTTTGGACCTGAATTTATGGACAGTCTGTAGGACAGTTGCTGTAGTGTGATCAGAGAAGAAGGGCAGGTACTGTGGGAAAACAGCTTCTTGGGAGTTTCATTCAGCTGACACATCCTCATTGGGTCATGTTTCCGCTGCTCCGTCTTCCTGGGCAGCAGCTGATAAAACCCTTCTGTACTTGCCACAGCCACCAGTACATGGGATGGGTGGAAGTGTTTTGGTATTTGGTGGTGATTAATGTACTTAAATGTAAATTGACTTTTCTACAGCTGCTGAAGGCTGGGCTGGAACGGTCCCATCGTTTAGATGCTTGAAGGTAGTTGTGAAGTTTTGTAATTGTATTGTATTGGAGTTGTGCTTTGGTAACCCAGGAAGTGAGGCAGTTTCAGAAATGTGAATACCTTCTCATGATCAGTAAAGGTGGTCAGGACAAATAGGTGATTCTGGAATTAATGACAATTTGGGCAGGTTTTATCAAACAAGTTTACGTTGCCAGATGTACTTTGAACTAGTCGTTAAGCATAGGGGTTAGCTCAATTATCATTCATTAAATGTTATTCCCAGGAACCTTTCCATTGTTTGCAGGAGAGGAGGTTCTCAGAAGCCAACTGTTTCCTATTTAAAACAAACACAAAACAAAACAAAAATAAAACACCAAAGGAACATGTGCATCCATTCATTGTAGCTTCAGTTTTAGAGCAAGAAGTGTTATTTATGGAAACATGCCCCGTTAGGCCCAACGATCAAGGATTGAATGGAGATAGACATAGTATTTTACTTTGATTTCTTCACTTGAGAATTTAAGGCTACTTTAAAATTAAGTTATTAGTTTAGGCCCAATTTTAAGTTTTTAGACCACAGAAGGTAAAGAAGATTCAGTGAACAAAGGGATCAGTAAAAATAACTTCTGAAAAGTGTTACATTCCACCTTACTGGAATATTTTATTTACTGAAAATTAACCCAGATTCTTCTAACAAGACAGGATTGAGAATCTTTAAGAATAAGAAGCTCTTACTGCTCTTACCTAGTAATACAGGCCTGGGTCATAGCTTGGATTACATGATCTTGCAAATAATTTTGAAGGAGCTACGTCTTAGAGTGACCACAAGCTTTGCACTGGTTACCTGTAGGTGGTGTCCACATGGATGGGAGCAACCAGGTCTCTCACCCTCTGGTTCCTTTCTGATACAAACAGGTGTGGAGATGCAGATGATGATTGAACCTCAATTTTCACAACTGAAAACTTGGTGGCAGAAGCAACCAAGACATGGCAAGCAGCCATGTTCTTGAAATGGGCACCAGATACCACTGATACAGGCAGAAAATAGTGTCCCAGAAAGTTAAGGGGGTGTGGAAGAGGAAATGCAGTTCAAAGGACTCTTTTGTATGCCTGTTTTGGTCTGCTTTTGTCGGTATGTCTGCTTTTGGTGTGATGCCATTTATTCACCTGATGTTTTAACATGGAAGGCAGTAGTTACAGTGGTATGTGAAATCATAGAGATAGAAATGCAGCTTAGTACTACTAGAGCTAACACTTGTGCTCAAGTGTGCTCCAGGGAGAGCCAACAAGATCTCCTTATACTCTGAGGGCAAATTCCCCCCCATTTTTTTGCTTATTGAAGTAGTGTTTACCATCACGGTTGGGGAAAAAAAATTTGTTAAAGTTTTGACAGTGTTGATGTAGACTTGTTGGTTTGAATTCTGGAGCCCTGTTCTCATGAATTGGTGATACACTAGAAGATTACTATTTGGAGTGAATGTCTTAGGCTTGTTCTCAGCAGTGAAAGGGTGAAATGCAGCTTAGCTATGCTTCCTGCTGGCACATGCAATAAGTGATAAGGATTTCCCAGTTGTCCCATGAAGAATGATACCTCCAGCACCAAGTTTTGCATGCTCACCTTGGGCTTGCCTAGAAGTGCCTGTCACATGGTTGATTTTGTTTGAGCTGGAAATTTCACACTTGATAATCATCTGATCTGCAGCAGATGCCTGGCTATTACAGCCTAAATTACTTTTTTTTTTTTTTTTTAATTGAGGGCAGAACATATCTACAGCCTATTACTTTCAGACACATTTACCCTAATAAACAAAGCTGCACACATGGACAAATCTTTGCATACAGGCATGTTGTTTGCTGGACCAAGTGTCATGTTGTACAGTGCTATTAAACCAAATGTCTAAATTGTGTATCGGCTCTGATGGGAACAAAAGATGTTGTGCTTTGAACCTGATCCAGATCAGGGTAGGGAGAAGTAAAACTCAGAGATAACTGTTTTGCCAAGTGTCATAGTGAGGAAATGAATAACCCAGGTACACAGCAGAGGGGAAACTATAATGATATTGGTACAGATTGGTCAGCAGAAAGGCAAGAATTGGTGAGGTAGAGTGCTGTCCGTGCCAGAGCCTTCCATGTAATGGATGCTACCAGCTGATGGAAGGACAGTCATAAGGCTCTGCTATGGCCGTGTGTGGCTGTATGGGATGATCAGGCTGAGACAGCAATATGGGAAGGGTCCCACAGAACTTAGCTCAGCTTTATTTGTGCGAGAACAAATGCCTGAGTGGAAAAAAAGTAATACACAGTGTTCTGCTGCCCGGATTGAGATGAGAGGTGTGATACTGAAAGAGATCTGGGAACTGCAAAGCCTAACTGGCACTAACAAGATCCCCAAACTCTCCCTGCTTAAAGATGTGTTGTGATAGAGGATGGCTCCTCAACAGCTAGCCTTAGATCAGGCGGTAAGCGGGTCTTTATTCCTAACTATCTGTACAGTGTTTGGTGAAAACCAATACCAGCTCATTGCCACCAGTTAGTAGTACCAATTTTAATGTGACAAAAGTAACTATCTGCAAATACTTACATTGCAGTTTCTCAGGAGGAGAAGTGACAAAAGCAAAGTAACCAAATACCAATGCTGATCTTAAAAAGACAGACACGTAGATTCCTTCACTTTAGCTTGCAGGCTTCTTGCTAGCAGCTCAGAAAGTGAAAAACACACTGTATTGAAAAGGGAAATGAGAATTAATTAAGAAATGGTGATACTCAAGCAGCTGCTTAAACTGCTGTTTCCTATAGGGTTTGGAAATCTAACTCTAGCAGTGCTGTTATAAAAAAGGACAAACATCATGCAACAGAAAAGCAGGAAACAACAAAGCAAAAGTGAACTCGAAGGAGAAAGAAAAAGGTTGTGAGACCAAACAGCAAGCAAATATTGTAGTATATAACAAGCAGGAAGTTTTGTATAAACCTGCAGATTGCCAGAGATTAGAGACTGCTTGATAAAGATAGTTTGTTTTGCAAATCTTGTTCCAGTTGAGATGCTTAGCCTCTCAACCCAGGAACTTATTATAAAAAGGTTAGTATGAATACATATATATTATCAATTCAATTGCGCATATTGTTCCTTGTGTGTGTTTTATAGTATTTATGCTTTACTTTCACTTAGGACTTATGGAGTAATAAACTGAAAACAGTCAGATTTTTGTACCAATGTACAACTGAATCTTGCATACTGGTAATTTAATCCTTGGTTTGTAGGTAACACAGTATGCACTGTTATCTAAAGTAGTAACGTTTACTAAATTTAACACAGACTGGTATTACTAGCCTGAGTTTTGCTTTGCAAAGAAAAGACCACCTTTGTGTAGTAGGTGTTTTTCTTCCTAAACATGTCCTTTTCTACAAGCTGAAGGAATGGTGCTAGGATATTCTATTTTAAAAAATGTTTCTGAAGTGTTTTTAGCCAATATAAACTGTAGTGTTTCAATTTTAAAGAATGCAATTTGCTTGAAATATTCAACTAAAAATAGAAAAGCTTCAAAAAGTATATTTTGCATTGTAGGGAAGTGTTTTCCAGCCTAGTCTGAATTTGTATACTTGGGATATTTTTGTAGTGGAGTTTTAGTCTCTGGCTGTAATTAGCTGTCTTGGACCTAAACAGTCAGTTCAGTAGAAGAGAAGCGTACCAAAAGGAGGTGAGGCTTCCTTAGGCTGAGGCTTTTTTGGACTTCATGTGAATAGGTAGGTGTTTAAAGTCTCTCAAAAGCAGTAGAAGGAAAATAACATTCTGTTGAGAGAAGGGGAATTAGTATTTATTTTTAAATAGTTTGGATATTTCTGGCTGCTTTTGGATGTTGGCATGATGTTTAGATGTATTTTGAGTTCTTCCCTCTTCCTTGCAAAGTTTTTTCTGTTTGTGCATTTGGAAATCTTACACAGCATATACCCTTTCAATGAGGATGGATCAAGCAGTTTATTTTGAGGACGCAAACAGGATTTTTGTTGTTCTTTTTGCCACTCGTGCCAATTTGCCTTCTGTTGCCAAATGTGTGCTAAATAGGTCATTCCAGCAGAAATTGTTGCAGTAGCAAGCAAAGAGCAAAGCCACACTGATGCTGTTATGTGTTTATTACACACAAAATGTCTTTTGAACACTTTTATCACTTCCTTACCTGTTCTGCCTTCCTCAGAAGTGGTGCGTAAACGAGTACAACGGGCTGCTACGCTTGATCTGATGTAACCTCCTTTTTTGGCAGCAGCTTCACACTTATATTGGATTAAGTGTAATGTGAAACCGTACCTGAAATAATTGGTTTTATGCTTTTAGAGGTTTTCATGGGGGCGTAAGAGGGTATTAAGATGCATACACTCCCTTACAAGGAAACAGTTTTAAGTTATTGCCCATGTTTTGAAATGTATATATTTTTCCTTTGCTGGTCCACCTTTGAAACTGGTCATCTTGACACAAATCTGGAGCAAAGGCTGCTTAAAAACTTGGCTTTTCTTTCTGAACCTTGGTGGCTCATCTTAATGTGTTGTATCTACAGAGTAGCTTCTTTCTTGCTCATGGCTCAGCCTCAGGCGTTGGAAGTAGGAGCCTGTGGAGCACATGCCTGTCCATTCAAAGAACAGTAGTTGTTGCAGAAACCCAAAGGATGCTGCAGTTAAAAAAGGGTGCCTTCATTTACTAGTGTTCATAAGGAGACCAGTTACCCTGTAACTGCTCAAGGTTTTAATAAAAAAAAAATGGGTATTTCATAAGAACCAGGCCTGTTTTTGTGGGACTGGTGAGTTCAAACCAAGCAGAGGAAGTACAGCAGATATCAACAGAGGTGTGAGAGGAGAAGCATCTCAAGACACATCTGACCATATAGCAAGAAGTGTCCAGAGCCTCCCAAGGAAGTGGCAACAGTTCACAGTTGTAGCCTGAAACTTGGTGGAGGGAAGGTTTTCACTGTCCTCACTGAAATAAAGGGCTCTGCAGAAGCATGGTGGGTAATGAAGAGCTGGTGATGCTGCCAGGCCAGGCCATGTGCTATGCAGGAAGCAGGCAAGCAAAACAAGTGGGGAGTTGTTTGTATTGGGAAAGGACAGCAAGCGCAGAGTGTATTTTCAGAGACAGACTTGACCAAAAGTACTTTGGATTCAGTAATTCATTTCATGTCTATGCTGAACTTAAGTTATTCCCTAATCCTCTTGCAATGCTCTAGGGACCGATAATAAGAATGCTGCAAACAGCCTTGGCTGATCCTTGCTGCAGAGAGTTAATTTTGAACCATGAAACAGGCTTAACCTTTACTTTTTGGGGTTGTGGTAGTCATGGAGTCCTCCTCACTGCTTATCTTTGATCACATGAGTTTTAAGTAGGTAGTTTCAGAGATGCGGTGAGTGGATAGTGTATGTTTTTAACAGGAGGCACGTTGATGGGGAAAAAAAATCACTGTGCAGATGAGAGCAGCAGGCAGGGTTGCTTGCTAACCTTTATAATCTGTTTTTTGGCGAGAGAGCTTACATTTTGTGCAGAACAGAAGCCAACACAAAGCATTTTTTTCTGGCCGCATGTGTGGTTTTGGTGATAGAAATGTAGTTGGTTGAAATTAAAATCCCATTCATCCTGTGCGGGAGTCCTCTGTCTGCTTGAAGGAATAGAGCTTTGCAAGGCAATCTGAATAATTTTGGGAATATACAGGCAGACCTATACAATGGCTTCATTCTGGAAAGATAATTGTTCATAGATATGAGGAAATATATGTTTTCAGTCGTCTTTTAGTTCCAGTTCAGGAATTATAAGGACCATGATAAAAATAAACAAACCACCACAAACCATCATGCTGTATTTGCCATTAAGGAGACGAAAATAAGCAGTAAGAATAGCTGGTGGTTTTTGTTGTTTGTGGGGGTAGGAGTTGGATGGTGAGGACATTTTATGTGGAGTTTAGGGAGAAAATTGCTAATGCTACTTTTGTTCTCTGTTGTCATTAGGACACATATATATGTTTATACAAACACTGCTGGGATTTTAAAAAAGATTTTTCTTCTAGTTTAGTCACTAAATTGTGGAAGTTTAAAATACAGTAACAAACCTCTTCTTACCCAACTATTTAAGTTTAATAGCCGTGAAAAAGAAGAGGTTTGTGAATTATGTGTTTCATCCACACTGAACGATAACTGTGCTTTCCTTAAGTCATAACAGTCAAGCCTGCTGTGGAGTGACAAGACCTGGCTTTTCCTTCAGTGTTATTGATTCATGTTTCAGTTTGACATTATGTAAATACTCTGCTATTAGGGAAGAAAATGACATAAAATTGCATCCTTTCTCAATGAGATTTTAAGTTCTTTCAGTAGCTTCTCTCCTTTTTGAAGCTATAATAAAGATCATAATTAGAATCCCAGTTGCTTAAGTGAGAAATTAGCATGTTCTTAAATGCTGAGCAGAGTCAGGTTCCCAGTGAGACCCCCTCCGGGTATCTGTCCTGCCCCAAAGCACTTTCCCTAATACCAATTTGCGTTCTAGACGTATTAAAGAAAATCGTATTCATTGCCACCTAGCAGTTAATCAGAGCCTTCAGATAGGCTTGAAATAATTTGCAGCCTGACTGCCAAAACCACCTGCACCCGTTCATTTCCTACAGCCGTACCCAGGCGTGCTCTAAAACTTGTCAGTCCACAGTCCAGTACCAGGATTGTGACAAATTCACTCCATGCATGCAATTTTGTCACAAATACTACTTAACCCCACCCCCAGACCTCCTTGCTTACTGTCTTCTAGGCTGTGGCCAAGGGGACAAAAATCTAATGGCTTTAACCTGATGTGTTCCCTGTCAAAAATCTTTCCCTAAAGGTTTTGATTTGCTTTTGTAGAACTGGGCACTAACATAGATACCTTATCTATTCAAATATATTTTACCATGTAAATAAGATTCTAGCAGATTGGAATAAATTACAACTTTAATGGGGCTAAAGTAAACCTAATTTGTAAATTAATTAAAAACAAGAAGCAAAGAACACTAACACTTAAAAAAAAAAAAGACATTTTAATGGTGCAAAATGCAGATTTAGTTTCCAAATAAGTGAATGGTAAACTGTAATTGTATGATGTGCAAGAAAATAATCAGAACATATGAAACAGTAGTCACAGATTTTATAGTCAAGATGTTCTCTTTCTGGTTTTCCGAATTGTCACAGAAGATACCAAAGGCAAATAAAATATTGCCTTCGCAATTGACCCAGGTAGGAATATGTTACTGGTGGGAGATGGATTCGTTTCGAGCACTCTCTCTCTCCTTTTTTTTTTTTTTTAAACAGTGAATTTTTATGTTCTGACATCTGTTCTGCAAGTTCTGCCTAACATGCTTCTGATATGCTCTTGTTTCCACAGGCCAAGGCTGCAAGCACAAAGGAAGTTTGCTCAGTCCCAGCCAAACAGTCCCAGCACAACTCCAATAAAGATAGTGGAGCCGTTGTTACCCCCTCCCGCCACTCAGATTTCTGACCTCTCCAAAAGGAAGCCCAAGACAGAAGATTTTCTCACTTTCCTCTGTCTTCGAGGTAGGAGTCTCGCATCAGCCTAGGGGGACAGTCTCATTCCACGAACGAGCCATAGCACGTAGCACTGCACACCAAGCAGTAGCTAGACAAATGTACTGGTGCTACGCTTCAATATATTGTGTGTGTTTCAGCTCTCAGCAATTTGACTGTATCTGCAGCAGGAGCGTTCAAGTTCATGGTTGTAAGGGCCATAAAAGGGCTGGTAATAGTGCAAAAGGAAATTTCCTTTATGCTTAGCACTCTGTTATCCTTGAATGGGTTTTTATCTAGCTCTCTTAAGTCCTCCCTATCCCCCTTTGTTTTGTCTGACTATAAACTGAATAAGTGCTTAACTTGCCTAAGTACTTGTTTCTGCAAGAGGAGAAATCTGGCTGGAAATTCCCCTTGTCTACCTTCTCACTGTCCATTATTATTCAATCTCAGTGAGGCTTTTCAGCTCACAGTTGGTGGAGGGGTTGCACGTTGTTCTTAGCTGCCCAAGGAGCCGGATTGTTCCCATGGTCATAATTAAAACAGGTGAGCTCCTCCACTCTCCAACCCAAGTGCAGACAAGGCATCTGAAGTTGTACAGCAAGGTACCCGAATTGTCTCACAGTCACAGGCGCTTGAGCCTGGCTGGAGCTGTATGTTGTGTGTCTGCAATCACTGGTGTGTTTCTGTGAACCTGCATGTCAGACCTGGGGACCTTCATATTCTCATACAGCTGCCTGTCCAGACTAAGCTAAAGAAGGAGGACATCTTAACCTGGGTGGTCATTTTTCCTGGGACTTCCCATGGCCATGTGTCCCAAATCATATACTGAAGATAGCATCTTTCAGTTTAATCTCCCAAGTGTTGTATTAGCTCTTGTGGCATGTTTCTCTTTTGGCAGGTGTCCCCCTGCCCCAGCCCCTTAGCTGGTGACTGCTCCATCCTTGATGTGCTGGAACAGTGCCTCTTGCTGTCATTTTGTCCCATTACCTGTTGAAAGAATTTGCATTTGTTACAGATAGGACTTGCTGCAAAAGCCTTACCTAGTGGATTGAATCCTTCAAAGCTTGTGTTTGGGTTTCCCTTTCTGGTTCTGAGTGTTTTATCTGCAACCCTAGTAGTCAATAGCAGTCAACGCTACCTGTAGCTTCCTGTTGAGGCTTTCTCACCTTAATGCAGCATGGTTTAATTTCTTTTTTTCTTCTTTTCTGTGAGATTTTAGGCCAGTGGTAGCTTTAGATTGGTTGCTAATACACCTGTCTTGACTCTGGTCCAATATGGGAGTCTCCGTACTGTTGGGACTTCTGGTAAAGCGGGTGGGTGGAGGGGATGGAGGGGGGTGATTTGCTAGCTTTTGTGTTTGTTTAAAGGATTGAGAGGAGCAGAATCTAATGGAGTTTAAAGTGGCATCACAGTCCTCTGAAATTTAATCTGTGGAAATGTATTTCTAATTTAGTCTGCAGTGAGGTTGATCAGTCTGTTGGCAGCATGTCACTGCTGTGATCTGGGCCAACTGCCACAGTTGTTGGTGGGAAAATTCAGATGGTGGGAGGGGGTGTGTGTATGTGTGTGAGCACACATGGCTGCATTCACACACTTGTTTCCACTGCTTGCTAACTAAGCATGTGTTATTTATAGCTTTGAAGGCACTTCCACTTAAAGAAAGGCAACCTGTGTGGGGATGTGACTTATCTCCATTTTTATTTCCTGCTGTCTCTTAGTTTTCTGTTTTATCAATGCAAATGGGAAGCATGGGTACTTTTGTCCTATTCCAGTGCTTCATTCAGAAGGTTTGATTTTTTTTTTTTATTTTAATCAGTGGCTGTTTAGCTCTTGCACCTGTAATTTTCTTCTTTGTTATTCATCTGTAGAATAATTGATGTTTTGTACTGTCAATTAAGAACTTGGAATTCATTCCTAATTTCTTCAGTATGCAGGAATACTCATATATTTCAGACAACACGTGCATTCAGACGGCAGGATCCCAATTACAATTATATTAAAAACCACGAGGGAAAATCTGCTCTGAGTGCCAAACATGGCACGTTCTTGGTCTGCTTAAACAGACTGAAAAAAAGCAGAAAATGAAAGATGTCAGCTCTCTGTTTCAGCACCTCCACAAGCTTATTGCTCCATCACCCCTGCATAAAGCCTGAAAAGAGACAGTAAAAGTGTGTTGGGGGAATCTTTGGACATCTGCTACCTGGATGCATTTCTGTGGAGGAGCTGGAGTGCAGCTGTGGCTTGGAGGGAGAAGGAGTGGACTTGTTGACATTGCTATCATCATGGTTCTGGCTCTGGTGTCTGAACTGCTGTGGCCTTCAGGAGGCCCTGGCTGCCTGAGATTGTGCCCATTTGATCCCTTGGGTGGTTTAGCTCCAGGTGGTGGTCTCTTGATGTACCCATTAGAAAAAAGGAGGTGCAAAGTGTTTCTTAATATGCTTGCAGGGAGTACATGTAGCAGCCTACTGGTATATCCAGCTCTATAAAGGTCCCACAAGTAGTCTTCCAGGGCACTGGCAGGCTTAGTTTGGTCCTGCTCTTCTGGTGGTACCCCATGAGCCTGGAGAGAGAAGAGCCATCAGCTTACTTAAACTCTGCATAGGGAAAACTTGTGATTTTTTTTTGGAAGGGGTTTGTTTTGGTTTGTAACCTCTGTGCTATTATTTATTGAAGTGTTGAGGGATTCAAAATTGCTTGCATGGTGGGATATGTGTTTTTTCTGATTTCTGTCCAGTCCTGGCAGTTTGCACTTTGATAATGAAATGAGACACACAGTTATATGGAAGTAAGAGTAGAGCACTTTCAAAGTTGTTTAGCAGTAACTGTAGTAGTGATATGATCCAGGATGGAAAATCCCCATGTTTGTGCATGTATGTTTGTGGGGGTTTTGTTTTGTTTTGTTTTTCTTTGAAATTTTTTTTGAGTTGGGACTCTTTTAGGTCCTAATCCTTCAAAATGCTCCAATGATGTAGTCCCTGCATTCATGGTCAATGATTCTCTCTGGCAAGGTGGTCTTCTCCAGGATTGGTGTGAAAACATCTCTGTGGTCGTGTCTCTGTCCTTGTCCAACTGCACCCAGTGGCAGTGTCAGAAGCATGGTGTAAATTTGTGGCACAATGTCAGTGTGCACTTTCGTTTTCCATTTTTACACAGAAATTTAAAAATCCTAGTCACTTCTAGAAGCTCACTCTTCAGATTTATTTCAAGCGGTAGCAGCTGAATTCTGTGAGTGATGGAGCAGTACTGTCATGTGATGGTGTGGAGGAAAGACCCACGACATGTGAAAGGTCCTATATTTAGGAAAAGGAGTCCCATGTACCTGGCCTTTTCCCATGTTTCAGAAAATCTAATGATTCAAATAACTTTTATTTATTTAAACATCCTGTAATTTCAAAGGGAGATAATTTAACCAAGATGACCTGCGCAGTTTCATTATCCAGAATACTAGGGGCTTTAGGTATATTTTTAATTAGTTTGGTTTTTTGAACCCTTGATTTGATAATACAGTGTACTAATTACTTCTTTAAAGGTAAGCAGGGCAGAATTAAAAAGCTGTAACAGTTGATGAATATTTGAGCATTTTGGATTACATCTCACTGACCAGATTTGACAAGGCTCCCCTGCTTTCTATTATTTTAATTTTTTTTTAAATTGTGACCTAGAATTTCAAACACAAGAACGAATGGAATAGCACAGATATCTCTGAAGTGTTTTTCTGCAGCATTCTTATCTTTAAATAGCTTCTTTGAAGGAGCCTGTATGCCTTTTGCCAGAGGCATAATTAGTATCTTTCAGCAGCGTACATAGATGCAAGTGTGCCATCTCTGTGCAGTTGTACAATGGCTTTCACTTTTACCGTGTTTTCTGCCTCTGATCAAATTTTTCTTACTACCTTCTGTTACAGTGCATTTAAGTTACCTTTACTCTCCATAATTATTTACAGGTTAAAAATATTGTGAGTGTAATAATACGGGGCTAAAGGGGGAAGAAGAAACAACTCCCTGTGAGCAATGGATCTTTGGCAAAAGGTGATAACAGGAAGGCTTTGATTAGGAGGTTACATTTTAAGAAGTTTTCCCATGATCGGTTTTCTAATTAAGCGGGGCCTTTGGGAGTTATATGCTAGAGAATTTGAGGGATTCCTAAATGAAGATGGTTTAATTGAGATCTCACAAATGGAGTTTTCAGGCTTTTCCAACAACTGTTCTGCAAAACACATGACTGTTCGCTTTGAATTCTGCAATGACTTAACAATATGATGGTATCTTACAACTGGGCAAAAACAAAATAGAGAATCTACTATAGCATGTTTGTCCAAACTTTGAAATCTTGTTTCCATGGTCCTCTTGCAGCTTGCTCTTAAACAGGCTTTTTGTTTTAAACACCCTTGTTTAGTTGATAGGCTTTAGGGGCCTTTGAACCCGATCTTCTCTCTTGTGTGTCAGTAGGAGGTATTCTATTGTCTGTGCCAGTAGATACCTACAGAGATTTTCTGTTACAATAGAAGTCCCAAAAACCAAAATCTTGGGAGCTCTTAATTTTAGGCATGTTAGAAAATGACTGTTAATTAGCTTTTAACAAGGTAGAAGGTACTCTTGCCTCGGTAGTTCAGTGTCAATCGGTACACTGGCCTTTACGAGAGCTGGCGACTGCATCAATCACATTCTTGAAGTCCCAGCCTTCCAAGGGACCACGTTGCCATCATGGAGACGTGCTCACCAGATCGGAGTAAGCACATTAAATAGCAAAGCACTTGATTAGGCTGGAAGCAAAGCATTGAAATGCTGACACTGTCCAAAAATGTGGGCTGCTTTGCAGTCTAGGTTAGTTTTAATAATTCTAAAACATTATGATAATTTGTTTAGAATACTGGAGGAAGGCTTTTTATCAAATTTGTTGTTAAATTATTTGATGTTTGAGACAGAAATTTTAGGATTAATTGAAAACACAAGAATAAACTCTTGTGTGTAGAATCTTAATTGCATAAAAATAAGTTTGCATTTAGCCACTGTAATTCACAATTTTGAAGTTCCTTTTTTAAAGTTGGGGTAGCATTGAAGCATAAAAGAGGAGGTTTATCTCGTACATGCAACTGTTTAGTCCACCTGTGGAATGTGCTGCTCTGGGCTGGTAATTCACTCCCACAGTGGTTTAGGATAAGAGTGGTTTAATCAGTGTTGGCAGGGAGAAGTGGATTTGTGGGCTCATGTGAAAAGCACGTGTATGAAGTAAAAAGAAAGAGCATCACAACCG
>JAOQGH010000012.1:62357872-62395372 GCA_025769975.1 Gallinago jamesoni
GTTGGCAGGGAGAAGTGGATTTGTGGGCTCATGTGAAAAGCACGTGTATGAAGTAAAAAGAAAGAGCATCACAACCGATACCGTGGCATCATTCCTTCCCAGGGGCTGGGAGTGCTGCTGGAGTGCCATTCCTCCAGGCATATAGTGGAGGGTGGGAAGTGTATGTGGGAAGGGTTGGTTTTGAGGTTCGCTTCTGAATCTAGCCAGGTTAGTGGAGGTAAATTGCTTTGAGATTGTCAGTTATGAACTGTAGATGTTAGAAGCACTATACTTGTGTTTTTGAAATAATCAGAAGTCTGTTACTCTGCTGTGTGTTTTTGTTGACTTTGAAAAGTGAACCTTATATTATTTTTTTCTTGAAGATTCACGCATTTCCCCGCACTTACTCTGTTTCCCTAAAAAAGGAAAGATTTTCTTTGGCTTTTTGGTTCTAACTCTACTGCTTTGAAGAAAATTAGTTTTATGTCACTACAATAGCTGATAAGTTATTCATAAGACTAAGCATCTTGTGATTCATACAATGGCAGAGGGAGGTAGGGAGAGTTTGAGCATCAGTGTGCTTATGAGCTCTGTTTTGTTTCTGTACTTGGGATAGCCTTTTCCTCCCTCTCACTCAGGCACGGAGGAGCTCCCTCTGGGATTGTGCCTGCAGGTGGAGTCAAACAAGTGAGACACAATTGCTCTTTCCTATAGAGTTTATGCAGTTCATTCCCTTTTAGCCTTGCTCTGTAAAATGACCATAAAGTACGGGCATAAATTACATTTATTTGCACTTCAGGGACTTGGTGCTATGCTGCCAAAATGTAATAAGTAGGACATATAATAAATGAGAAGCGGGCCCTAAATTTTAAACATTGAGATGCCAGTACATTGGGAGCATTTGGGAGACGAGGTTTTTCCACCTGTGTACAGCCCCAAAATGGGGCCATGTGTCAGAGGAGAAGCCAAACCTCTGGATGTAGTTTGTTGTAGGGCTTGGCATGCCACGTGTTTATCAGGGCAGGCTTAAGTCCTGCATACCTTGACCTGCCTTGTGCTTAAATCATTCTGATGTCTCAGATTGTTTTAAGATTTTTCCAAAGCACATCTGGGTTATGTTTAATTGCTAGGAGGGGGGAAAAAAAAAGGAAAGGAGCTAGAGGGGGAGTCAGTGTAAATAATTCATGGAGAAGAATCCTCCAATTTTGCAGAAACCACAGCCCAAATTAAAGAGAAGGCTCTTGGATTGAGATGATTTTTGTTGTGGTTGTAACATACCAGGGTTTGAATCCTGTCCAGATGAAAACATTTGGTTTGTACTTCAGTAAATATTGCAGAAACACTGCCAGCTAATTCTGAAGAGTAATGAAATAGTGCTTTTGGCAAAGCACATGCACTTTCCATACTTCTGATTCCACTCTTCAGATCCAAATTCAGAGGTTTTTTAATATGTTTAGCTGGTCCAAGACAAAAGTTAATGTAATTTAATGAGAAACAAAATATACCGTAATTTAGGAGGGAAAACTACACATTTGTCAAATAAAAAAACCCCTACTAATAATCTCATTAGTCAAATAAAATGTCTGAAGCAGACTATAGTTTATCCTATTAATCAGGCACTTGCTGCTGAGGTCAGGGCATCTTTATGTACAGGTTACGCAAACATCAATGCTGCCTACTATTAGTAGTAAGCCTGAATTTTGCACATGCAAATGGTACATCTTTCCAAGCAAATTGCAAAAAGCAGCGCCATGACTTAAAAAAATGTGTTTGACTTCGTACTTATTGTTGTATAAGCATCAAATTATTATAGCAGAGGACATAAAATACATTTGTCATCCTTTCATATGCATTAGGCAACACTTTGTGTTTAGTTGTGGTAATTGTTTTTCCTATATAGTTAGGTTTTCTTTTGTGTTGCTCACACAATAGGAGGGAAGACAAAAATACTCAAGAGAGAATTTCAATAATGGAACTGCAGATAACTGACAGAAACAGTTGCCAAACATGCTTCAAATCTAATTTTTTAAAGAGCTGAGTATCCTCCCTTTTTGTAATAATTCATAGCTCATTGTAACCATGATGAGTGAATTTAAAAAAGAAAAATCACCATTAATGATTTTCTTAAAATTTGTCATGCACAGCAGTATCTGATCTCAGGAGCAGCAACGCCTGTTATGGTGCTGGTCAGGAGAGAGTACCTGGGATTTTGTTAGCCATCTGAGCTTTCCGTGTGGTTTGCAGTCCCTTAGTCAGCCATAGCTTTTTGTTAGGCTTTGAAAATCGCAAGGTGAAGACCAGCTTTGGCGATTTGGCCTTATTGCCGTGATTGGAGGAGGAGGAAAGGGCTGGAAAGTTCCCATCAGGTTACTGCCTGGCTTTGGCCATAGTGTTTCTGCACTTGAGCATGAGTTAACCATGACTTGTTGAATGGGAAAAGCTGAGAGGCATGTGTCCAGATCAGGGCAGTGGGTCGACAGCACTATCAGACAGGTACTCTTGGTAAAGCTGCTCAATACAACGTGTCCTGCCCGCTTTACTGTATTTGTTTGCTATGTAATGTCAGTAATTCTTTCAGCATCTTCTTTCTTCTGTTGCTCCTGCAATCTGTGTCTGCCTGCTAACTTATCTCTCACCGCTCCAGCCCCAGCACGTGAGCCCCTCTCTTCTGCTCTGCTGCATGCCCTTTCTTTCAAGCTTACTTTGTCTGCCATGGCTTCTCCTTCCTGCCCATCATGTTGCAATTGCCTCATCCTGTTCTTTGGCGATGGCGCATGCTTTTATGCAAATATTGATGCAAAACAAATCAATTGTCTTGAGGGAAAAGGGGAAAAAAGCATTTAGGAAGCATGTGTCTAGACATCATCAGGACAGAATGTAAAACGTGCAGCCTCCTCCTACATGAGACTGGAAACATACTGTGTTTTATGTTTTGTTTAATAACATAAAGTGATATATTAAGCTACACATTCAATAAGAAGAAGTGTGCATAGAAATTTTCCAAATCTTTATTTGAGAGCTTGTAACGTTACATTACAGTTACAGCATTTATTAATGGACTTTAATTTCCTTAGTCTGGGATTTTAATCTGAATCAGTTCCCTGATCCGATTCACCACATGGCCCTACAAAAAAATTATACTGCCCCAGTCTAGGTGGTGGTACAGGAGTAAGAATAAGAGGCCAGATGGGGTGAATGCTCTGTAGACCTTTTGGGAAGCCAAGAAAAATGTCCATGCAGCCACAGACAACCTAGATGGTTCCTTGTATAAAATGTCTTCTAAATAAGTGATGGGAAGTCAAATTTTATTTTCTAGATTCTCATCAGATTTGCTGAGTGAGCGGGTTTTTCAGGCACGGGCTTATTGGGTGTGCGGCAGGGTGGGTTTCTTAATGTGGAGGGCTTCTTGCATGCTTTCCCCAGGCACTGGGGGGCTGCTCCCTGGCTCTCCCCCTTCATCCACTGCACTGCCTGTGGTAGCAGGTGCCTGCACAACTTGGGGGCTCCCAGCACAGAAGGAGACTTGTAAAATTCAATACAGCCACAGGCTCTCGTAACTCTCTCGCAGATCTTTTTTTCTGCTGTTTTCTTGGGGATAGAAAGCAAGGAAGGGCGGGTATTGCATACCTAGAGTGCTGAGACCTGGCAATGCACCATCTCCCGGGCACAGATGTTGCCCCCTTTCTGGAGGATTGCAGCTCTTCTCTTTGGCTGTGGTTATTAATTAAATTCAAATGTCGCTCTTTAGATTGCCCTGGGTAGGCTTTGAGAATCAGGCCTTGGTGCTGGGGAGGGCAAGAGGAAGAGGGGAGGGATGATTGCTTATCTTTACTCTTGCCGTCTGGCTGGCAAAATGTGTGCAAGAATGAACTGGCACAGCTGCCTCATGGGTTTCTGTTGCTGAGAGTGTCCAGGCAAGGACAAAAATGTGCAGAATAACGTGTCTTAAATTAAAAAAAATCAAGCAAGTGCCTACAACTATATGTTCTGTGAACATGTGTGTATGTATGCCTCTGGTGAACCTGCAGTTTTCCTTATTCCTGTGCCATTTTGGAGGGTTTTTACAATCTTGCTGTCATGCATAATTTTCATGATATATATCTGTTATACACAGAGAAACCTGAGAGCAACAACTCTCAATGAAGTTGCCCTGTAAGGAAAGCCACCACGTTCTTTACTCGAGATGAAGACTAGGCCAGATTTATGAGGAAGGCCAGATTTATTTTGTTAGACCAACTAATATAGCTGGGAAAAAAACCCAGCTCTTGAGCGCACATTCTTCTCCATGTCTCCAATGCTCTTAGACATTCATGACCACAATAATGCTACTTACAAGGGGTTTTTATATGTAAATTTTGTTTATATAAATTAGCAGTTTTGAGTAACAAATGAGATCCCTTGCAGAGGTAGGCTATGGTATCATATACACATCCCTGTCTGGTCTTAGAGATGATGAGAATATTTAGGACAAGAATCTATTGTAATAAAGAAGGTGAAGAATCACCTAGGTTCCACTCTAAATGGTGCAGCTTTGCTCATATAAGCTTCATTAGTTCTTCAGTCACAATAAGTATGTTTTATTTCCGTAAGAGGAGTTCTGGGGGCTTATCTTAGCTCTTTGCTTGGTGCACATTAACTGCTCAGACTTACAGTTGTTGCCTAATCAACCTAGTTGTCATTCTTTTAGCTTGAATGAAATCACTGTGTACGTACAGGCTTGTCTTCCCATCATGTTGCCCATGAAGGGAATTTGCAGTATCTTGAGCTTGAACAGCCTGTTTCAGTATTTCAGTTTTCTCAGCCTTTTGAATGTGTTTAGCTATATGGACTTAAAGTGAAAGTGGTTTTAAACAGCTCAACCCGTAGGTGTGAACAGCTCAACCCGTAGGTGTGAACAAATAGCCTATTCCAGAACTGAAACCTTAATATGAAAGATTATAAAAATAGTTGTAATATAAAAAGTAAGCAAGAAAATTCAAAGCTTTTAGATTTCTTTCAGTTTCTTGCATCCAAAACAATGCTTAAATTCAACAAAAATGCATGAGTCCAGCCTTTTTTTCTTCCTTTCTGTTTTGCAAGTCAGCTTTAATAAATATGTAGGAAAAGCTAGGAAAGGGGGTGGAGGGGAGAAGGTGATCTGACTGAACGCCAGCTTGATTTTCTCCGAAGTCTCATATTGCAGAGCACTTAGATCAGTAAAGTCAGGGCAAGCAGGACTCTCCTGTGTTATTGGACATTGCTAGTCTAATTTTTCTGGAAATGTACTTCCCAAACAGTCCCAGCTGTCCCAGGAATGCAGTTTAGCCATTGTTCATAGTTCTCGATTGGAAAGAATTAAAAAAATGTCATTCTGACCAAAGATTTATGCACTGAGACTACAATGATTGAATACCAGGAGTTAGGTGGATCTTCTATCTGTTCTCTCACTTGGGTTAGACCCTCCCTCCTTTTTAAGCAGAATGACACAGTACTATATTTTGTTCTGTGCTTTTAAAAAAAAATCTAAAAAAAAAATATTGCTATTGTAATAACAACATTTGCGTTGCAGATGATATTTTTTGCTGGTTGCTGTTGAAAGCAGCTGACAGAAAAGCTTAGGGATGTGGCACTCTAGGGAAGATGAGGCTTACAGAATAGATGCTATATCTGATCTCCTATTTTAGTGTCTCAGAAGGATAAAATTTCTGACTATTTCTTTAATTATAATAGAGAGATTTTAGTCTGTGTTTGAATCTAATTTTGAGGCTTCTTAGCAGTAAGTTTCTTTTATTGCTGTCATTTGTCAATGCATTAATGTACTAATGGTGCCTGACTTCAGATCCTGATTAGAATCAATGCACAGAACACACTTGCATAGCTAATAACTTCTGATTGCATACCACTGACTTGGGTACCTAGATGGAAGAGAAATGAGTTAATTTTTCAGGCAGCACTGTCCAAGAGTGACTATTTTGGGTCTTCTAGTTAGTTGCTGTTGAGACTTAAAGCTCCCTTCCAAGTAGAACTAACGTTACTCTCAGCATCTCTTACCTACTATGGCTGATTGCTTAAGAATGTGCCAAAAAGTTCTGGGCTCGCATAAGAAATGCAAAAGTTTTTGTTTCTGTGAATTGCTTTAGCTCCCATGCCTTGAAATAATGTCAGCAGTCTTACCTTGATCATTATTCTATATATATACAATAGTTGTAGCATGCAAAAGGATTTCCCCATACGATAACCATATGTGTCCGTACATGTATGTCTAGGTTGGACGGATTTAATTCGTAAGTTGTTTCAAGGGGGAAGAATTGTCATGGCCTAGGTGCTGCTGCAGTGTTTCTCCTGCCTGTCCCAAGGCTACTCAATGGACAGCATGTGTTGCCCGTGTGGAGTTTCTCTCTGCTTGTCCCCAAGGCAGCTGCAGTCCTAAAGGGGCCATTAGAGACACCAAGAGCAAAGGTCTTTACAGGTGGGGGCTAAGCCCCTCACAGCTGCTCATATGCTCCCCCGCAGCGATATGGGGGAGAGAATTGGGAGGGTAAAAGCTCAAAAGCTCATGAGTTAAGATAAATATGGTTTAATAGATAGTGCAAAAGCTATGACCACAAGCAAAGCAAAACAAGGAATTAATTCATTACTACCCATCAACAGGCAGGTGTTCAGCAATACACAGGAAAGCCCTGCTTCATGGCCCTGCTGGGGCCTGAAGTATTAGCATTACTCTTCCCTAACTTGGAAAGAGCAATGCTAATACTCTGAAAGCCCCCTTTCCTCTTCCTTACCCCAGCTTTTACTGCTGAGCACAATGTCATATGGTCTGGGATATCCCTTTGGCCAGTTGATATCACCTGTCCCGGTTGTGTCCCCTCCTGACTTCTTTTGCGTGGTTGATGGCAGGGCAGTGTAAGGACCAGGACACTATGCAAGCACTGCTCAGCAGTAGCTAAAGCATCCCTCTGTTATCAACGCTGTTGTGGCCACAAATCCAAAACACAGCACCATGCAAGCTATGATGGAGAAAATTAACTCCATTCCAACAAAAACCAGTACACTTAGGAAAGGATGGTTTATTGCAGAAACAACCTGCCTTAGTTTTTATGCCGTGTTTAGGTATCCATTCATTAAAATGTAATTTTTATAGTTAAGAGTATTTTGTTCAAGCCTGGTTGGAGCAGAAAATACACAACCCAAAAATATACTTTAGTTAGTTTTTGGCAATGGCAACACCAACAGCCCAAAACCAAACAAACCACAGAATATCTGTTCTGAAGAGCTTGAAGCCAGAAGTGTTTTCTACAGAAGCATCAGCCAAAAAAAGCCACTACCTTGTATTGTTGGCCTGTAACCTGGCTCTCTTTTGTCCTTTGTGTTATTTAGCTACAGGAAAATAATTGAAGCGATGAGTCCCCATTCTCCACTTCTATTGACTCTCAATTTTTCCCTTTCTTCACCAAAATAATCATTTTCTGCATAAGTACAAGGCTTCTAGGTCACCTGTCCCTTCAGGGGATAGACAGAAGACTCATTTTGATGCGGAAACTAATATTGGGCATAAAGCAAAATGTCCATTAGTTGTCAGCAGTACTTGTACATTTAAAAATAGTTATTAGATTGCTGCAGTCACATCATGTGTCCTGATGCAGTGCAGGAAAACCTATACGCTGTTGCATGACATGGATAAAAGAAATTTTGTGCAAGAGTTACATTTAAATTACAACCCTGTATTGTTGTGTTGTGGTTTCAGCCAAATTTACCAAAACCAGAATGACAGATGCTTCCCCCCCAAAAAGAGAGGAGAGGAAGAAATAAGGTGATTTAGAAGTTTAGAATGAACTAAACAATGTTAAAGAAGTATTAATATTAAAAATTAAAAATACTAAAAAAAAAAGGAAATAGTGAGATAGATCCATTATATGCAAAACCGTATCAAGCTCCCAGGATGACATCACTGGCAGGCACTGTGGAAGTCCCAGACTGGACTCATTGACAGATGGGAACTGGATTCCAGCTCTGGAGTCAGGAACACATGGATTGGGATCACAGACAGAGTCCTCTTCACACGTTGGACATTGAAGAAAGAGAACTGACCCTTTGTTCCCTCAGCTTTTATTCTGAGCATGGGGCATATGGGATGGAATACCCTGTTGGTGAGGTTTGGGTCACCTGTCTTGTCTGCTCCTCCCCACGGATGTGACCCCTCTATGCTTTTTCGGTTTCCAGCCCTCCAATGAGGCAAATAACGAATTCAGCTGACCCTGGTTGTTATAGCAGTAAGTATAAGTAAGGCCCTCTCTGCATACCATTTCTTGGCATGAAGTACAAACATTGGTCTTATCACTGAGCAGTTTTCTCTGCTGTTAATTTCAGATAGTTAGAAGAGGCCTAGCTAAGATGTAAAATTACTGAACAGAAAATTGGTTCTGTTTTACCTCAAACCAGGACATGTTGTTAAGCTTGTGAATCCTCACTTCTCTCTCACTGAATTGCATGTTGTATCTTACTCTCTCACGAGCAAGGCAAGTTAAGGGGGAGCTTCGTGGGAAGTAAGCAAGAGATGAGGAGCAACATCCTCAAGAGGAGCATGTGGGGATCAGAAGACATTCCCTCTTTTCTGTCCTTTGCCAGGGACCTGCTAGGCCAATTTAAGCATCTTAATGTCTCGGGTTCTCTCTGTGTTTAAAACTGAACCAGAATGCTGCAAAGCATTGTGTATAATAGTGTAGAGGTCTGCAAAGCATTGTGAAGTAATTTTTTAATGTAATAATAATGTAATAATAACTTAAAAATATTGGCGGGGTGCAGGTTTGTAAATGCTCTTTTTTATTCTGTTTGGAAAAGCTGTAAGCTTCTAGTTTGTACATTAAGACTTCAGGAAGGCACTTAAGCACACCGTTGAAATTAAGCATGTGCATTAGTCCTTTTCTGAATACTCAGAGCTACTAATTAGGGCTTGTAGCAAGACTGTTTGATTGTCTAAAGTATGAATATAATGTGCTTGGGGGGGACCCTGCTTTTCAAGCACACGCATATCCTGTTGGTAGAAATTAATAAATACTAATTTATAACAAACAAGCATAACAAGTCCAGTTAGTCATGCACTAGTGCGACCTTCCATCTTTGAGTCTCCCTCTTCCCTTGCTAAGCACAACACTAAACTAGGTTATGATCAATATGGTTAGTACAGTGAGTGAATGTAACGATGCTAATGAGCCATTTGTTTATAATGACTAGGTTCTCCAGCCCTGCCCAGCAACATGGTATATTTTGGAAGCTCTCAGGATGATGAGGATGAAGAAGAGGAGGAGGAGGAGACAGAGGACGAAAAAACAACCACAAACAATGCTTCATCATCATGCCAGTCAACCCCCAGGAAAGGAAAAACGCATAAACATGTACCAAATGGGCAAGGTAGGTCCCAAATAGTGCTGTTCTCCTGCACTGCCTAGTAAAGAAATTTGAGTTGAATGTGCTTAATCCTTTTCCATCCTTCTGGATCTGAGTGAGAAAGGATACAGGCAATAATGAGAAAAGAGTGAGAGGCAGAGTTAGTATCTTCTGTTTTAACCTGTTTCTTCTGACAATCTGAACTTTGTCTGTGGCAGAACTATAATTGCAGGGCTGGAATTATATTTTTATATAAATCTACGCACACACGCTGGAGTTATATACATGCTATATATACAGTACATAACTGGAGTTATATACACACATATATATATGTATAGACACAAGGTCTCTCTGGCTTTTTTGAGATTGATGTTTAATCTAGAATTATTTTATTTTATTGAAGTTAAATATAAGCATTCGTAAGTAGTATCAAAACGTGTGACAGGGCAACAATTTCTCACATGCAGTATTGACACTACAATTGTAGTAGGTTAAGATACTGCATTTATGTTGTTGATTGAAAGATTTTATGGAAGAAGCTTTTTCAAGCCAGTTTTTTTCTTTGTAAATCAAGAAGAGCTGCATTCATTACACAGTATTTCTGTCACAATGACCTTGTGCCGTATCTCAATAAGTGGATCTGTGCATGTTATCACCTAGTGTAAAATGGAAGACCTAAAAACCACATTGAAATTTTCTGAGCCTGCTACTATAATGCTACACTGCCAAAGCCTTGTGTGATGTGGTTCTCTTTCCAGCAAGAGCTCTTGTATCATAATGATTCTGTGCCCTCTCAGCCTGGCATAATTTCAAAATGGAGCCTGTGCTCTCCATTCACTTTCTCAGTATTAGTTTACCACAAAAATCTTTCCTTCTCGTGACTGCCCATTCAGCTCTCCTCCTCTTAGTAGGAGGACTGAAAAATCTCTCTACAGCGAACTTTTTGAGAGATGGTTGTGACCTGCACCTGCTATTTTTTTTTTTTAATTTCATGCCACTCTGCTGTGAAGAAGAGATTAGTAGATCCCAATTACTTCACTGTGCTCATCTTCATGTCTGCCTTTCAAAAGGGAGTTTTATATAAAGGGTGCCCTTGTTACATATACCAAAATTATTTTTCATGACTATGTCTGAATCTGTTTTTATTGCACACCCAACTTCAAAATCTCTCTTTTTGTGAATGATTTGCGGAGAAGTGCAAGGGGACATTATGCCTAATAGCATTTCAACTGTCCTCTGATTGGGAGCTACAAAGCTGTAAAAGCCATGGGTCAAAACTTGGCACTTCGGGTTGATTTCTAAATATCTACACTTTTGGTTGATTTCTAAATACCTTCCCCCCTGCCCCCCCCCCCCGCCCCCAATAACAGGCATAAAACTAAAAACTCTACATGTGGAAAATGAGATTGCACATAACAGAACTGCTGCCTTAGAGTTTTAAATGTGATACATCATTACAAAAGGAGCCGATCGTGTTCCTTGAGAATGTCCCAGATGGCAGCAACTTTGAAATCAGCTTAAAACCATGAGACACCTGAAATCTTAATTGGGGGTAAGAAAAGGCAAACTTAATGAGCCATCTAATGGCTTCATAATCTTTATCAATATAGATCAGAGTAAGCATAAATGAAGCTGCTGCTTTAATATACCTGCAAAAGACCTTTATAAAATACATCGGAGACAATGTGAGATATTTTACAAAGGTGATGAAAAAGGAATTCCTAGAGAAGACGGCTTCTTCTTCTTCGTCATTGTCTTTTTTTAAAAAGAATTAATTTCCTTATTATAAAAAGAATTTCCTTACCCAGGGGTATTCCCATTTTTCAGTGTCTGTTATTTTGGTTGACAGCAATAGTATTTTTGTTTCCTGTGAATAAAGTATGTTCTGGTTCATGTGTGTCTGTTTTAAATGAGACCACACACAAAGGCAGACCAGGGATGGGTGCAGCAAATGAACTTAATCTAGCGTGAGAGTCTACTTTTAATGAATTAAAGTCTTTTGTTTTTAATATACAATGTGTAGTCAAGCACTTTGGACCTGAAAACGCATTTACTATGACATACAACAACAAAGGTTCAGAGCTTGATTAATGTCGTTAGACAGTGTCAAATGATTGCCTTGTACTAAATGGTGGCCAGAACAACTTTCCTGGGTGAAGTCATTTGTCAATATCCTCTTCTCACACCAATATGGGGCGTTATTAGGGTTGCACACGAAAACTATTTGTTGTAACCTAGTCTGTTGAGCCACCTTTTGGACAGCTAACTCAATTGAAAATGGCTAAGTATGAATTGGCAGCACATACAACATGTGGCATAGCTTGCTGCAAAATTGAAATAATTAGCTCAACTGACTTGTTGCCTTCCAACCTTACTGCTTACCTACGTATATTTAAAGCATCAGATTGTTGTGTGGAACTGTGCCTTTTTATTAGTACTTTTGATGTGCTGCACACACTCCTCCTTTCTTAGCACTTCTGATGCGCTGCACAGTTATCCAGCTGTTAGAAAGCAAAGTAAAAAGTTTGACAGGAGAAGCGTTTATCCCCCATGTTCACGGGAGTATGGAAAAGGGATGCATAGCAATGTGCAAGTCTTTCCTTCATGCGATATCTTAGTGCAGTCAGTGATAGTCTTGTGGTTAAACTGTTTTCTAAGATGTTGCTGTGGTTGCAACACGGGAAAATGGTAGAACCGTGCTCTTAAATATTGGTTTCGTGTCATTGCCAAACTTCAGCTGATTCGGCCAGATCTGACATGTGTTAAGATAAGTTAGCAGCAGATAAAGACTTGGATGTCATTGGTGGTGCTTTGTGCCTTAGAAATTTTTATTAGTTCTGGGTCTCACGTTGTGTGGGATGTTCTGCGTGTATCTCTTCCCAGCATGCTTAAACATACAATGAATGATTCTCACTAAGAGAAGATACTGTCTAAAGACTGTCAGGTTTTGTTTGCAAGAGAACTGTTTTCTTGTAACGTAGAATAAAATGTGTGGGTGGTTCTTACTTGCCAATGGATTAAGGTACAATGTCACAGTATGTGTCATAGATAATTCAGGTCAGAGAAGACCCTGGGACCTTACCTAGTCTTACCTCTTCTGCAAAATACCATTCGTAACTTTTCTGAAAAATTCAGCAATAAAATTGGCAGAGGATTTTGCTTTTAATTATATATGTCTTTTGAGGAGGTGGAGATTTTAGAATCATTCTGAAACTTGATGTGGAATTTTGGTGTTAATCAGAATGATTTTAACTGAGTTTGGATTTATAGTGGTGTTAAAATAATGAAAGGCCAGAAACTAATGAACTGAATCACTTGGTCTCCTTCTACTGACTTCAAACAGATATTTTCCCAGCTAAGAAATCATACAAACATTTAGTTGGAATAGAGAAATTCCTCTTGCTGTTCCAGTCAAGGATTTTGTCTTTTAAAAGCACATAGTTCCTTTTAACTTCAGACCTTCTAAGTAAATTTGTGGTGAATTTCAGAATTTACTTGTGCAAAATTAGGGATGATGTGGTGCTGCATATCGCAGCAGACAGAGCAGAGGTTTGGATGACTGCCTTGTAATTGCAGGCCTGTTACTGACCCTTTTGAGCATGGGTGTAGGAACCCCGTAATTCTCGGTGTTTAGATCCAGAACACTCAGCCCCGGGATGCCTTTGTGCTCCTCAGATGGATATGCTTATTTTCCAGCTTGCATTTTGTACGCATCTCAAATGACCATCAGTCTATTGGAGGCTATTACACGGCTTTGAACACAAGGAATTCGGTGGTAGAAGCCAGGCAGGAGCATTGGCTTAAACAATGTGTTTTTTCTTCAGCGTAGCTGCCAGGTGTGGAGGGAAACTTCTCAACCACAGCCTGGATGACAGGGCATCTTGCCGACAGGGCGTCTTGCCAGCAGGGAGGAGGAGATGGGAGAGACGTTGATCTATTAGAAAATTGACCTTATGCAAAGGGAGGAGGGCGTCAGTCATCAGCTGCTGTGGGCCGATGTGCAGGGAAAGCAGGTTCTCCGCGAGCGAGCTGTACTCCGCTTCCCTGGGGGACAGGGAGGTACCGGGTCTAAATTACATCTCCGCGCTGCTCGGAGGAAATTCCAAGTTGTAGGTAAGAGGGTACGCTTAGGTCTCTGTTTCTTTAATTCTTTGAATTCCTCATGACTAAATAAATCCTACTTTGATTTCATTCTGTGGCGCAACGGAAGGTTTTCTCTGCAGGTTTTCTCCTGAAGGAAAATGTTTGCCGGTGCCAAGTGTTTGGTTAGGCAGGCTGGAATAGGGAGCTGGAAGATGCAACTGGGGAGTTATTGGGTTATCAGTCCCATCACAAGAGCAAAAGGGGATAGGCGTTGCTCTACTTGAAAGGGCTTGTGGACTGGAAGAGGGCCTCGGGAGGAGCAGCATACACAGATACAGTTGTGTAGACAACTTTGAGAGTGCACACAGCAGTCTACAGCTCCTCTGAGAGGGTTGGCTAATTTCCTCAAGAGGGATGATTGTGGGATTAGGTATTTTTTTACGCCAGCACAGCAGTTCAAAGGTGGAGAGGAGTGCACATCTGAGCCGGCATACCTGGGAATGTCCTGTTTGTCTTTGGATGCCTGAGATGGACAATTAAGTTCAAATTTAGATTTAGAAAAATGGAGTTAGCCATCATTATTTGTAACCAGACTTCTTTGTGAAGGAAAGTCTGGTTTCCTTAGCTGGAGCAAACCAGCTCCAGTGTGTCAGAAGACCTACTGGGTCAGAAACGGTTACTGCTCCGTGCCATGTTTTTTTCACGTGGTCAGATAAAAACTGCTTTGCATGCCTTTTGCCTGAAATGAGCAGGGGAGAAAATCGTACAGACGCCTTTTTTTTTCTTCTTGAGGCTCAAATTTCAAAACAGACCTGGCAGTAGTGCGTAGTAAGCAGGCATCACTAGAAACACTATACTCTGCTTTAGTGCCGTCTTCCTTGCTTACCAGAAACACAGATGAATGTTTTGCTTCTCAGTTTGCAATGGATAATTTAGCAGAGTAATTTCCATACGTGTGTAGTAACAAAGATGATGCAGGAAAAGACTGTGGATAGTTTGTTTGGTTGGTTTGTGTTTTTTTTTTCTTATTTCAGGTTATAGTTCAATGCAGTGATTGTATATCTTGGGCTTAAATGACATATCTTTTACATACATTACTGTTTGAGTATGTTGGGAGAAAATTCTAATGTGTGGTTGCAATTTTTTATTTAGTCTTGCTTTTAACTAAATTTGATTTTGGGGGGTGGGTATAATAAGGCAGAGTCTAGGCATATGCATCTTTTTAGTAAAATTAATCCTGAAGAAAGGTAAACATCTAAAAGAAAAATGTTTTTTGCACCCAGCTGAAATGCAGAATGAGAAAATTTCAGGCACAGTGCTACAATAGTTAATGGGTAGGCAATTATTTTGATGATTTACAGCCTTTTGTTGAAATACCATGGAACCAGTAATTGTTGCAATAAACATTTTTGCACATTTAATTTTTCTGCAAAAATATGTAACATGAAAATTACCCGTTTTGTGGTAATTTACATATTTAAATATGCAAATAAGGCACAACACATTTGGGGATTTGCGGATTTTCAGTAGCTAGATGTATGACCTGTGGAGAAGAATAGGGGAGCTGGAAGTCGCTCAAAAAAGTTGAATTGTTATCCTGGTGAGAGACTCGTGATAACAGATAGACACGTCTTGTATGGACTTGCTGCTTAGCAAGTGACCCTTTTCATGTTGTTTATGTCATAATGGTTAGGTGAGAGTAATGAATTTGTGCTAAGACAAGACACTTGGTATTGAATTTTTGCTAGCGGTGGCATGGTATCTCATACCAATAACATTTGCCCAGCGTATTTCTGTATGTGTAGGCTTTTGAGCTGTGTTATTGATAGGATCAAAAAGACATTCAGTGTTATCTGCCACAGTTCTCCTGTTTTGACTTCTGTAGCTATTGAAGTTTTGTTGCAGAGTTGTCCACTGACAGATTGCATAGCATTGGGTGAGGGCTGGAGAAGTGCAGGAACAGTGGTACCACACATTTTGATACGATGTTGTGGTGTCCTCTTCTCCAGAAATACACCTTTGCCACTGACCCCAAGTAGGTAGATCACATTGGGGGGCTCCAGAAGACAGCTTCTATCTCTGGAAATGGTTTATAGGGGTTTGAACATACCCAACACTTTAGGAAAACGATCGGCAGTATTAAAATACTCTGTTTTATGGAAGTAGATCATTGTTTTAGTTCCTCTGGGAGGGGAAAAGAATTATTGTCTGGGTCCTTTAAGGCAGTTTGAGAGACACATAAATGTTTTCACAGTGACTTAAAACTGAATTAAAGCCAGAGCAAGAATGTTTTTGTACAGTAACGGATACTTAATGCCAGAAAGTTGATTAATATTACATCTCTTCCCAAACATGATCTATGTAACAACATGAGGTTTGCATTGGAATAGCTGGCTCGGGTTCACAACATTGGCAAGGCTCCGTTTTTGCCTTCTAAAAACAAAACTTCTCCCTTTCACTCTTACCTTCCCTCTTTGTTTTGGATAGTTTTATGAATGTGCAATTACTCGCTTTACGCGGCACAGTCTCTGCAACATGCAGCATATGTGTACGTGTATAGACCATGCATTTATCTTCCAGGCACTATTACAAAGCAAAAGGGTTCATACATCAGTACTTTGATAACAGAGTCCCCCCCTTATTTTAAGTATAAAGCATACCTGGTGCAGGAATAAACTCCAGGAGGGCCTCGGAGAGAAAGCTTTGCCCCTGGAGTCAGCTGTTGGCTGAACCCAGTCCAGTAATTCTGCTGCTTACACAATGAAAGCCTGATTATTGTACGTATTATAAATTGGCTTCTGAATGGCTGGCTGGATGTATTCTATAAAATATTTGTGTGCAAATTCATTTGTAGGAATACTTCAGAAAATTGCTGAAAACACAAGAAATGTTTATAGCTCACTTCAGTGTCAGTTTTGTAGTAAATGCTTAGTTACTCTGTAGTAATTGAGCACATCTATGGCTTCACTTGATCAAACTTTTTTTTTTTAAGCCATTATTATGGCTGCACCTAGTATATGCACAATTTGCATGGTTTGCATTGGTTTGCCTAGGGATTCTTTATCACAGTTTCAAGTGTGATACCCCAAAATCCCTCTATGGGATCCTGGGTAAATATCAGTGCCCAGGGTCCAGTTCCCCTGATGCAGAGCGCTGTGATACGTCCGTTAGGATCACGCCTGCCATAAGGTTTTGCTCTGCTGCCATAAATTATATCAGTGGTTTAAAAACACCCAGTGCTTGAGAGTTTTGAATGTAGTGGTTCAGTTTCTTTGCATTTGATCATCACTGCTAACCAGAAGACCCACAAGTATTTCACTCTGGGACTCTTATTGTTTCAGTTTAATAATAATAATAATTGCTTTGGAGGACGTGGCATTTTGAGAACAAGCATTCAGATAGACATGGATAAAAGGATATCCATTTAGTCTATTTGAAGTGTGTGAACACCAATAATTTACTTGCACTTTTAATTATTTGTTGGTAGTGCTCTTACCTTTAACTAAAAGCTGTTCTGGAAATATTGAGCTGATTAAGGTAGCATAAAATAATCATAATTCAAGATTACAAAAGAGTTCTGCTTTAATAATGTGAATTTCACCACTCGTGGATTGGGCTTTTTTCTGTCTTTCTGATTTTTAATGAAATAATTGCTTTAAGGATAAAACCTTTATTGACTACTCTTTCACAAGGAAAAAAAAAACCAACAGGGAGTAGAATATTGGATATTGTGCACGTTGGAGTTATTTCTAGGATGGGAGATTGTAGCTGGGACCTGCCTACATCTGGGCTTAGTAAAGCATAAGGGACACCTTTTCTGCTTTTCTGAATGCCTCAGAAATATTGAAGAGCTGGCAGACATGAAGGAGAATGCAATTTGCTGCATAAAAAGACACGAAAGGATTACTAATCATTTTATTGTTGAATCAGATTTGGTCTGAGTAATATTTAATGCAGAATTTTGGGTTTACTTGGGTTCATTGTTTTCTTTCCTTTGAGAAGTGAGTATTTCAGTCTTATTATCAAGTATTCTTCAATGAGATTACTTGAGGGGCTTTTTGGTCCTTCCTGATGATTTCATCTTTTCAGTGAACTACCTTGCTAGTTATTTGGGCCAGAGTTTAGCCCTTTTTGTATTTTCTAAGTCTAAATAACTTCTAAAACTTTTTACTCAGATGGAAGCAAAATCATAGTCCAGTGGACATTTCTCCCGCTCCGTCCCAGGCCCTTTTAAATGCTTGGTTTGTGATAGTGTTTTGTAATTAATCAAGCTAATGTTTTCATACTGGTTCACATAATATTTTTGTGGATTTTACAGAACTTATTATTGCAGAAAGATTTTTATACCTATCTAGCTGGATATAAAAATATTCTAGGTGTTGGAAGAAATAAACACTGTTTTTTATAGAAACTGATACCATCTACTGTTTAACTAGAGACAGGCTGACTAGGACTGTTTTGCATCTACGTTTCTCCCTTTTTATTGTGTTTTCAGGCTTTAAGCTTTTTAAGCTTTTCCTGTGAGACTGAACATTTTTTTCTCTCCCATTTCTCTCTTCCCCCTTTCAAGAATCTTACAAATTAAGACAAAAGATAATTACTCAGAGGGTAAAACTGGCAGGGTTCCCACGACACTTAAAATTAATGAGCTGTTGCATATAAAATATACCTTGTCTCATGTTCGCTGGATTGGGTTGGTTTTTTTTGGTGAACCATAAAAGTGCACAGTTTGGCTTTTTGGCTGCGTTTTCTGTTTTAGTAATTTTCAGTTTATAAAGTGGCAACTGAATTAGAAAACTAATCTCTCTGACTTAACGTTTCCGTATGAGCAGGTCAATATATACAAGTTGTTCCCTCCAAAGGAAAATATCCCTCGCAGTGATAAAATACATATTAACAAAGCTGCCATCGGTTGTTTGTGCTATGTCATATTAAAAATAAATAGTCGTGCTTCATGCATCTGCAGCGCTTTCCATCTGATGTGAGAACTCCTTACAAAGGAGGACAAATGTATTGCCGTGAACTCCCCGAGAGGGGTTGGCAATTATTATCAGTTCCATCACTGGAAATGAGACACGGAGGTTACACGACTTTCGCTGAAATCACTGAGAAATCCTTGGCTGACTGGGCAGCGCCAGTTGCTCCTGAGCTCAGGAGTGATGGAGCCACAGGGGAATTTGCGGTGACTTCACTGTCAATGGCTTTTCTCTCATTCTTTCTCAATTTATGGAAGGGGGAAAGAAGAGAGAAGGAAGAGGAATTGCAATTTCTTATTTTTCACATAATCTGTTTCAACATTTTTCACCAATTGAATATAAATGACCTGAATAACAAATTTGTTATTTGTTATCAGTATCTTACTGGAGTTTCAGCTTTTGGAGGTGCGGTGGGTGGATAGCTGGTTGGGAAGGTTTGGAAGTAGGTGTCTACTCAAACGCAGCTTAGATGCCCCTCTTCTGTCCAGCAGGATTGCTGGTTGGTTATTATTACTACAGTTACTGCTGCTACTATTGCAATACTACAGGACATCTGTAGAGAAAGCTAACCTTCACAGTTTAGATAAAAAGGTATGTATCCAAGGTATATTATGTTTAGTGATGAAAGAAGGCTTTAATTTTGCAAGAAAACAGTAACTTAATTCATTTAGCTAAATTGCTAAACAGATGGGGTGTGTTGTGTGTAATAAATACGATTTTTAGATGTGCCATTAAGTATTTATGAATTTTTTTATTTGCATCCTTTCCTAAACCATGACACAAAAGGCAGAGTAAAAAGCAAGAGTAGGCGAGTAGGGAAGGCAGGAGGGCACTTGCCATTTTTGGTGTTGGATCACGAGCTTCACGGACCTCTGTCAAGTGCTTCACTGAAGAGGGGGCAGCACTGACATAAATTCACTACATTTTTTGTTAACAAAAAAACGGAGAAATGTGACATGGAATTTTTTTAACCTTAGCTTTTCGTGTGCCCTGACACCAAAAGAGCAGTGACTATTCTTAAGTAAATTCAGCTGAGGGAAAGGAGCAAAACTTGCTGAGATACACTTGCATTCATTTGCATAATATTTATTTTATGAAAAATATGGTTTCTGTTCTGTGCTTTATCCCTTCACTTCAGCAGAAGGCTAGAGTGCTCAGCATAGATCCCAGCATTACTTTATATGACACGTTCCAAAATGGTTTTAGTATTTTCCTTTCTTTCCAAAAGTACCTTTTTCTATTTGCAGCTTGTCTGGTATAGGCAAACTGCTGTCAGTTTGGTTCAGCAGTTTGGATACTGATGAAAACAAAGCATGCTTTTTTTTCATGGAATGTTTCCTTTCTTTTACATTAATGTAAAAAATATCTTTTTTTCTGTTCAGGTTATGTTTAGAATTCCAAACTGTAACAGTAAAAAGTTAATTAAAGCTGTCATAAATAAAAATCAAATTGATAAGTCTAAATTTAGGTCAATCAAAACAGTAAGAGACCTTCTATGTTTTAATTTGGATATTGAAGATAAATGTGTGTTAACAAGCAAAGGAAATCTGTTCATATAAAAAATATGCAAAATAGTGCTTCTATTTCTGTATTGATTTTACTTTAGATATAATAAGACACTCACTAAATATCCAACACTGACAGTAGAGGAGGTTGGGTTGTATTGAATGAAGAGTTTGCTCTTATACATTTTTGTAGGGATTTTTTTCTCCTTTTTTTTTCCGCCCTTAATAGTCTGATTTTCTCTCTTCTCAGTTTTCAATGGGTCCAGCAAATCATCGAAGGAGAAAGAACCTGCTCAGAAACACAAAAGCAAAGAGGCCACACCAGGGAAGGAGAGGAACAGCGAACATAAGGCTGAGAGCCGAAAAGACCAGGCTGCTGCTAATCACCACCCTACTACAAACACTGGCTCCTCTACGAAAGGGCTCACCCCTAACAACCACCACACTCTTCATAGATCGGCTCAGGACTTAAGGAAACAGGTAATGAATTGTACTCTACTGTGGACACATGGGGAATACAGACTTTTAAGGTGCTAGCTCCATTTTTCCATTACCTGTCGTAGCGCAAACACAGCAATCCTTAAAAGCATGCTCTGGAGACAGCAGGGATTTAATTTTCAGTGAAAGAGAGAGAAAGAGAGAAAGAAGGAAAAAAGAAAAGTGATACATACATGGAAAGTCAGTATGATAAAGCATGCTTTACAACCCTGTCTTGATATTATCCAGTTTATACATATGAAAGAGTAAAGTTCACACCGCTATTTATTAAACCTTTCCGACTGGCATTCTTGTTGGCCTCTCTGCTGACGGTGCCAAGGCTGGCAGCACGTGGAAAAATGAACTCCTTTTGTGTATGGCTGTTTGCTTGGGTTATCTTAGAGGCTCATTGGCATTGGAGAGAAGCTGACGTTACACTCAGTGATGTTACACTCGGGTATCTTGTATTGCGTGTGGGCAACATAAACCTCAGAGTCTAGGAAAAATGTTTTTCCTGATGCATAAAGAAGGTGCTTGAGCATATTGCCTCCTTCACAGTGGATGTACCAGGTTGGGAGAAATTCAGACTTTCATGTTACCCGAATGAAAACTAGCAAAAAAATTCAGCAAGGTTTGTCTCAGCCTGACTTGTATTTGGGTGTGGAAGTTTAGCAGACTAATCTTTTGGTGCATGTGACTGGTGTTTGGGCAGGATGCGTCTCCATTTATTTTTGATGTTTGGATCAAAGGCATCCTAAAATAGCAAGTGTCAAATAAGTTTTTTATAAAAGACTTTCAAAATCCACTCTCAGTGTCCTTATTGAGTCTGGGCCTTGGTTAGAAGGGTACTTGTGCTAGGTTAATGCAGTACAGAAAGAAATCTTGCTGCACTTATGCCTTTTTTCTTTTTTTTCTTTTCTCAACACCACCACACCCCCCCACCCTCTGTGGTCAATTCCTAACAGCCTTACTAGAGACATTCTTTATTTGCTGGTGTCTAAAGATTTTTCTTCTAAGTAGTCTTCATTTGAGCTTCATTTGAGCTGGAGTACCCATCTCACAGGGCTATGAAGGCCTTAAATGGCACCTCTCAGTCATAGGTTTGGAAATGAAAAATAGCAAAAAGAAAAACAGTGGAGCTTTTGCTGAGGAAATCTTGCATGCCTTGTGGTGTTTAGCTTCTCCTGAAATGCCTTCACTGGATTTGTATTACCTTCTAAATCAAATTGGAGATCCTGAAGGCTATCTACAGTGTATTTCTCTCTACCTCTGTAAGACTTCCATTCTTTATACTCCTATGGCAATTTTTGATTATCTAGTCATCAGCTTGAATGCCTGCCACCTTTTGCATCCTTTAGGCTTTCTTTTTGGTGACTACCGGCATCCCATGGTCCTTGCTGTGACATGCTCTTCCATGAGCTCTTAATGTTGAACAAGTTTTCCAAAGTGCAAGATGCACTTCATACTTAATTATTTTAACTCACTGGAACTCTTGTGTGAAATGCTTTATAGTTGTATCATCAATGTATGAATGGTTAAAATTCTTCTGAAAATCAATTGCCATCACTGGTGGTGGTAGTTCTGAGAAGGGAAAAGACAGGTGTACAAGAATTTTGTCCACCATCCAAGGGTGTTTTGCTTCATAGAGTATTATATGTTTTCAGTCACGCTATGCAAAATGGAGAGAAATTCTAGAGCAGTGCAGCACAACAGTCATGCCGCATAGACACCTCACACAGTGTGGCCCTCGGGCTCCAGAAAATAAGGGGGCTGTAAGTTCAGATGATGATCCTTTTCTTTTTTTCTTTTAGAAAAAGATTAGGCATTTAAATACAGTATCTACATAAGTACTTTCTTACCAATTTTAATGAAAATGTGGTTGTAACTAATTAAAGGTGGATAATCCATTTTACTTCATAGAAAGACTTAGCTTTGTACAAAACCTTAGACTACCTGTGACATTGCTACATTTCCTGCCCTTGTCCTGAGTCTTTGTTGGTATTTTCAGTATTTTCCAAAAGGAGAGTTGTTTTCCCAGGGTGCCAGCCACATGTTTTCTGTCTTTCAGTATTGTTTTTGCTCCTTGTTCATGTGCATTTACGTGGTTTATTTATATGTGTGGTTTTGGTTTTTTCAGTCTTACAGAAAACAAAGACAGAACACTAGAAACTACCTGAGATTTTCTTTTTTCCTCTTGTTCTTTCTTTCCTTTTCTGGTGTGCACTTGTACTTGTCACATGTTCCGTCTCTCTCTTTCTTCCTCCCTTCTATCTTCCCCAATCCCCTGCTTCAAAGGGGTTGTGGACAAACGAAATGTAGTTCAATGGGGCCCTCTCTTGGCCTAATATGGTAATTTAGCTCTGCAAAAATATCAACACACAAGTGTTTTTATGAATTAATTCGAGATCAGTTGCATACCTTGAATTTGTTTGGGACCAAAACTGTTGTTGGTATTGCTAATTTGCTGTTATTACTGTGGTTGTTATCTAACAAGTTGTTTGTTGGCTTTATTTTGTGTGTGTGTATATGTGTGTATGTGTCTGGACGATGGATCCTAGGTGCTATGCAGAGGTGTGTATTTAAACCACTTCAAATCCAACAAACGCATTGCTGCAAGACCATGTGCTGGTCCCATTTGCCTTTTAAAAGATAAAAAAAATTAAAATCTATTGAACCATCTTTTACTGCAAGGCAAGTGTTCAGTAAAATGGAGAAAACAGTGGTCTGAAGACAAATATATGTCAGCAAAACTGAGAAGACAGCTGAAAAGCAAAAATGAGATTATTCGTATCCCTAGTTTCACCTTTATCTCAAGACTTTGAGTCATGTAAGGCTAATGTCAATCACTTTGTTACTATTTGAATTAAATTGACTTCTTTCTTATGTGCTCAGTGTAAGCACTGCCTCGGGATGGAGCTGTGGCATAGACCCCCATTTGGTGAACCTGCGCACCTGGCAGTGTGGCCAATTTTTTAGGCTGACTCTGTGTGTGTGTGTTTGGTTTGGGGGGAGACATATCAACAGTAGAAAGGTAAGAAAATGCCTACCACAATTTCTTGTTTCTTTTGGTTCCAATCGTCTGATGGGTCCTCAGAGACAAGTACAGACCAGGAACTTGTAGGTGATGACCGACCAGCCAGAATTTCACATTTGTCAATGTGAAATCCTGAATCTACCTGTTGCTTTGATGGTGGGCTATGACCACATTGTTTGTTCCACTTGTTTCCAGCTGTTGCAGCCTATTCCTGTTAGAAGCGTGGTCTGTTCTGGTCTATATATTACTGCTGTATCTTAAACATTATGCTGTCCTCTCTGAAAATATTCTAGATGTCTGTGGGCATTGGGGAGGGAAGAGGGAGAAGTATTTGTCGTGTCTGCTCTAGAAAGGTGATGGTCCTGAGGAAGTTTTCAGCAGTGTTTCTTTCTTGTGGGGTCTCCTTAGTTAGCAGCCAGAAAGAAGTAAGTTAATTCCTTATATTATTCTCAAAGCCAAGTGATCTCTACTTCAGGACCTGTGTGTCATTGGAATAATGTCACTAAGTTTGAATAAAAACTTAAAATAGTGTGCTTATAGTCTAGGACTGGAGGTTAGATGGCAGAAGCCTGTGTACCTGTTCAGTTCAAGATTTGGCCCTGAGAGATCTAAGCTTTCATTGTGTGGAGGTATTCTAACAACTCTAAGCAGTTGTGATAAGTTGCTGTTTCCTTAATTAATTCAGTTTTCCAGAGATTTGTATCTTGGCAGTTTTTAATTTCTGGCCTAAAGCTGGTGGTGCTGATTGCATGTTTTCCTTTGAAGAGGAGGAGTCATAAGGATCCTGCCTTTCTCCATGATCACTTTCTCCATGTCTGTGTTTTGTTCTCAGGCCCTATGTCACAGTCTCTTGCTGAGGGAGTGTCTCAAGTAGCCCTTCAGGCTTCTGTTCACAACTTCTTAAAAAAAATTCATAGGAAAACTGGACTGACGGGTACCTCCATACAGACAGAGTGCTCACTCTGAGATGTCATCTTGACTGTGCCTGACAGCACAGTAATGTAGCTATGGCGTCCTTGAAACCTTCTGGAAAACCGCCCACAGAGGAGACTCCACAACATCCATGGTCAGCTTCTTCCAGCATTTTCCTTTTCTACTCATTAGAAAGTTTTCCTAGATGTGCCTCAGATCATCTTAGCACACGATTAAAGGCTTTTTCCCCTCACTTTTCACAGTGGACATGGAAAGACCATTTACTGTGTTCTTTCAGAGGTGCTCCTTGTGCATTGGAAGACCGCTACAGAGTTGTCCCTTAGTCATCTCTTTCAGACTGACCAAGGCCAGCTTCCTTGGCTTTTCCGTAAAGATTGTATTTTTGAAATATCTGAGCACTTTGTCCTCTTCTAGACTTGCTGTTCTGTCGAAATATTCTCACAGCATGGGCCAAATGCTGGATCCAGCCCTCCATAGGAAGCCTGTGCTCCCATCCCTTGTTTTTGGCATTCTTAGAATAGGTCTCAGAAAGAGGTCTGTGTGCTTTGTACCACCGTTGTGGTTTGCAGCTCAAAGTGGTCCCCAAATGTTATTTCTCCCCTACATGTATTTGACTTGTCTTTCCTAAAAAAAGCACTTCCTCTTATTGTAGAAATGTTCTGAAAAAAATTTTCAAGATTACCTTTAACTTTTGACCTTGTCTCCAGAGCTCCTTCCAGGTGTGTGTCACTAACAAATTTTACAATAATCCAAGTTACTGATGTAAATACTTGGTAGAACCAAGGCCAAGACAAGTCCCTTCAGAAAGTCACCTGAACTGCCCTCCCAGGGTGGCAGTGAACTATGACAATGATAACTTATCTTGAGGATGACTTTCTTTAATCTCTTGTGAAGTCACTTTAGAGTAATTATATCTAGGATGCGTCTCAGGAGCTTGTTTGATGGAACGTCACGTGGGACAGTGATTGGAGCCCTACTGAAGAGAAGGTGCTTCTTTGCCTGCTTAGCCAGGTGTCTGTCAGAAGATGATTAACTTAGCTTGATGTGCTATTTTGGCAAAACTATGGGTGGTTGTAGGGTTTTTTGGGGTGGGGTGTTTAACTTTTTTAAACATTATTTTATTCATCATTTGTGAGTTTAAATCATCGTTAACTGTTTGATGATTTGTCCCAGAATGATTTTAGGGTTTGAAGTTAGGTTAGATGCCTGCCCTCATCTTCTCTCCAAGAGCCATGCTCTAAGTCATCTAGATGCTCTTTAGCTTGCTGGGATTGCCTTCCTAGCTCTTTTGCTGAAATGGGTTATGTTATGTATCTGGTAAGTATTCAGTCGGTGGTACTTTTGGTGAAAGCTAATGCAAAAGAAGCACAAACACTTTAGGCAAACTGTTGCATTTGTTTTCCATCCTTGTGTGGTGGTTGATCTCTGCTGTTGTTGTCTTTGTGTTTTTAAGGTGTTCATAATTTTTTTTCTGTTTCGCTTTATGTCCCTTGCTAACTGAAGATTCTTTTGCTCCTCGGCATTTCTCATTTTACTCATGCAAGCTTTTGCTGGTCCTATGTGGTTGCTCGTAGTCACATACTTGTGTTTCAGCCTTTTACTGTGATTATTTTCTAATTTTCCAGTCATTAGAAGACTGTGAACAGGCTTAATGGCTTGTGCTTTGTGCCACTCCTCTGAGTGGGAATTGCTTTGGTTTGGTTTTTTTTTGCAGGTGGGTTGTTTTGTTGGTTTTTTTTAAGACAGTTGTCCTTTCTGTACTATTGTCACATCTTAGAATTGAAAACTCATTTCATGATCATTGTCACTCAGATTCCCCTCCCAGTTCTCAATCAATTCGTCCCTATTAGTCTAGATGAAATCTGTAATCGATGTTCCTGGCTATTTATAAAGCCAGAGATGTTCAACACTTGTTCTGACTACTGCAGGCAGGAGGCAAAATCTCAGCAGCTCTCTACTTGTGTCTGCTCTGTGGTTTGAAACAGTTCTGCAAAAGTCAAACACAGGCCGCTATTTCAAATGCAGAGCGCTGCCTAAATTTCAAGGGAAATGGGTAAATATAACTCTGTTTGCAAGTGTTTGCTTCCAAGATGATATCTCATACATCTTTGGAAAGCTCAAGGTAAAAATTCATGTTATCAGTTAACTGGATTTTCCTAAAGTGTTTGTACCTGGGAAGCAGAGGAAGGACAAGAATATGGGTGAGTTTTAAAAGAGTTTTACTCCTGCTTCAGCTTCTGGAGCACAGAGGAAAAAACCAAAAGCACAGTAAATGTGTTGATAAGCATACGTGTTTGTGTGTACACAGAATCCCCAGGTTCCACTTCCTCTTCCACAAGTCACTTAATGGAAGACCATAACAGTACTGTATGCTTTTACTTTGAGCATTTTTGTCAATATACCTGGTTTTGGATATGTTTTCTGCACTCACAGTAGTTTAAGGACGTGCAAAACCTATGTTTAATCTTGTTTACATGCTAGAATTTGTTTGAGGTTCAACCTTGAACTTCATTTTCTTAGTAGTGGAGTTTAGCTTTGGCAGTGCTGACCCATGCAATTCCCTTCAAAGCTGAGGGTTGCTTTTGGTGCTTAACCTGTCTTATAGTAAAACAGAAATTTTAGTTTCATAGCTGGGTTTAAATGTGTTACAGAAGGCAGTGGAGTCCAGCAATTCTAGGTTGCAATAGCACATTAGTCATGAACGTGTGTCATAAATAATGTGCAATAGCACATTAGTCATGAATGTGTGTCAAATAAAAAGTGTCAGCAAAACTGCCCAGATATCAAACTTTAAAAAAATGCATTGAACTACTGCATACATTTTTATTTCAAATTAATGACTTCAGCAACAAGATACCTCCCAAGATTTAATATGTATGACAGACTGGATCCTTCATGGCTGTCCTGATCTGTTGGGTGCATAATGTGTTGAATATCTCTTTTTTTTATATATGTATGTATGTACAGACAAGAGGTAGGTTTGAATCTCAGTGTGTGGGTTTTTTTGCAAAATATGCCCATTCCAGTTAGGGTAGGTAGTATATGGAGGCTAGTTTGTCCGCTAAGAAGTAGTAAACTGTGTGTGCGCTTAAGGGAAATTGGGTGGGAGAGAGATAGTGTCTGAGGACCAGAAAAAGAAATAATGAAAGTATTAGCTTGTAAATCAGACTAGCTATGTTTTGTGATGCCATAACAGGCTTTCTGGTAGACAAGGAAGGGGGCAGTGCAAGCAAGGGACCTCAACCTTCTTAATGCCAGAGGCTTCGTACCCTCCGAAAGCAAAAGTGGCTTTCTGGGGACTTTTTAGTTCATTTTTAAAATTAATTTTTTTGTTTGTTTGTTTATTATAAATGCCCAGTCCCTCATCTTGCCTGGGTGAAAACCATTATATGAAGATTGTACGAAGGGGCCAGGAGTCAGGACTGCAGAATATGGTTGTCCAGCAACTGGGACGCTGTGGCTGAATGGTAACATTATTAATTTACTTTTCTGTTTTCTGTTTCCTTCCTTCTGCTCCCCCTGCAACACTCCTGGCATTGCAGGTTTCTAAAGTCAACGGGATCACTCGAATGTCATCTCCGAGTGCAAATGCAGCCAGTGCCAAAAAGATGAGAGAAGTCAGACCTTCACCGTCCAAAACTGTGAAGTACACTGCAACAGTGACAAAGGGAACTGTCACATACACCAAAGCCAAGAAAGAACTGGTCAAGGAAACCAAACTAAATCACCACAAACCCAGTTCACCTGTCAACCACACAATCTCAGGGAAAATAGAAAGTAGCAATGCAAAAACCCGCAAACAGGTGCTATCCCTTGGAGCATCCAAGTCTAACAATACCGCTGTTAATGGTGTAAAAGTCAATGGCAAGTTGAACCAAAAGACATGCACTAAGGAGGTGGGGAGACAGTTAAGGGAGGGTCTGCGCAATTCGAAGAGGAGGCTGGAAGAGATGAACCACATAGACAAAATACAGTCGCCCACCAAGAGAATGAAAGGGGCCGTCAACTTGGCAGAAGCTGCCAGCAAAAAGGCAGCTGTAGAAAAGCCTTTGCTGAATGGACACCTTAAAAAGGAAGTGCCAGAGAAGAGTTTGGAAAGAAATAGGCCGAAAAGAGCCACTGCTGGAAAGAGTACGCCAGGGAAACAAGCACATGGCAAAACTGAAAATGCCTCCTGTGAAAATCGTTCTACCTCTCAAGCGGAGTCCTTGCACAAGCCACAAGACTCAATGGGAAAGCACGAAAAGGGCAGTAGTAAGTCTGGGTGGGGGATGCTGGGGGAGATTCCCATCCTTAGGCCCTCCACCAAGGAATTTCATGACCCACTGATATACATTGAGTCAGTCCGAGCTCAGGTAGAGAAGTATGGGATGTGCAGGGTGATTCCTCCTCCAGACTGGAGACCTGAGTGCAAGCTAAATGATGAAATGCGGTTTGTGACACAGATTCAGCACATACACAAGCTAGGCAGGCGCTGGGGACCCAACGTGCAGCGGCTGGCCTGTATCAAGAAGCACCTCAAATCTCAGGGCATTACCATGGACGAACTCCCACTCATAGGTAAGGGCTGTGGTTTCATTGGCCTTTTGCCGCTGCTTGTTAGCGTCCGTATGCAACTTTATGCTCACTTTGCCTTTATGCTTAACCGAACCCCTGTTCAATTAACACTGCAGAGCACTGGATCTCTCTCTATCCATCAGTCAGGCATGATGCAGATAGCTTGTTGGAGAGCTTTCCTGGGAGACTGTGTATCGCCACCTCCCTCCTGCCAGCTCTTTATTTCACCCAGGGGAAAAAAAAAATGTTATGTGGGGTCTTGGTCTCCAGATTTCAAGGTCTTCTCATTTCCCTGCTGTTTATTTTTGACGTAGTACAACTGCAGGTATTGATAGCCTCAGTTTAAGCGCCTCAGGATGTATTTTGGACCTTACCAAAGATGTTTTCCGAACAGGTTGCAATGCTGCCAAGCTTGAATACAAATAGTTTTTCCCCCTCTTCCTTTAAAAGCATTTAACCAAGGGGGAAAGAAAATATCTCGGAACTGACTTCTATTTGGGTACTCAGACACTTAAAATCACAAATTTGCAGTGACCTGCTGACATTTAACAACCATTAAGTGTCAAGAATAGGCAGTAAAATGTGGTTGATTGCAAAATGGAGGTTTCATTATTTCTCCCAGCAGGTGTCTGCCAGGGCTAATGCCTGAGTGAGAATCACTTATTTAACAGAATTCTTGGTTTATGGTCTGCTGTCAAATATGACACGTGACAAAAATGTGACAATAGTTTGTAAAAACATGACAACAGCAGCATACAAATGAACTATTGAAGGAGCCACCTCCATCTCTACTGCCTTTTCAGCCATGACATAGCAACAAACTTGTGGTTTTAATTTTTCCTAGACCTCCCCTTTGTTTTTGAAGTGTTTTGAGTCAGAGCTCACAGGACCTGCATGTTGCGACTTTAGTTTTGCCTTTGAGGCATTATCCGATCGGAGGCAGCTATCCCCACTAGTTGGATTAAAGGACACGCTTTTCTGTTTAAACCATTCACAAGACTTACACAGGCCCCCCCCCTCCTCCCCATCCCCTTGTCACTTTCTAACTTTATTTTATATCACATACGGTAAGCGAGTGAAAATGCTTAAAAACACACAAAGAGATTGCCGAGTTTATGGTGAACAACAGAAAATGGGCGCAACAGAAAGATGACAGAATTTAAGGAACGAGGGTTAGCGCTGTGTTGCAGTAGCTGTGCAAAAACGTTCAAGGAAATCTGAAAATTAAAATCACTCAAGCAGCAATAAGTGAACATTTTGTATGCCTAATGTATGCAATGGTTGTATGCTAATAGAGAAGAATAATGAATTAAATTTACATTGGCAAGAGAAGAAAATGTGCAAGACAGCTCGATTAACGCTCGTGGAACAATGTTAACTTTTTAATGAAATACCTTAACTCGGCATTAAGATAGCATTACTGTTAATTATTTGTATTATTTAAGCACCTAAGAGCCTAATTAATAGGCAAGGATTCTATTCTGCTGGGTGCCATATGAGCAGAGCAAACAGTGGTCTCTTATAAAATTTGCATCCCATGTATCCTTTCTGCAGTTAATTTCCTTCCTGTCTTGTGTTTAAAATTAAAAACAAGATGGAGAAGAGAAGCTGGAGATCATCAGTGTACAAAGATGAGAAATCTGCTGATTCCAACAGGAAAGATATAAAATAATCTCTGGTGATAAATGAACACTTATTTACCTAGACATGCACAGATAACCCTCCTTTCAGGGCCAAATCACATTTCCATTGAAATGGGAATTTTGCCAAGGATTTGTGTAGTCCCAGCATTTGGTATTAAATGCATAACTGAAGATTATTTTTTTTTTTAAATGAGCTTGCTCACTAAGCAGTTTAAAAATATTCCTAACTTAGTGGAATTAAGTAAAAAAAAAAAAAAAAGCGAGATGCTATTTCTGCCTAACGTACTTGGTCTCCTGCTTAAGCCATTTTCTGTAGGTCCTTATAAGTAGGGTTAAAATTCAAAGAAAGTTGAAGTAACATGTTTAGTCAATTCTGGAAAACATCAGCCTGAGATATAAATGCTTCCAAAAGTTATGACTGTGTGAAATGGAGTTATAATTGACTCCATTTTGTAAACCTTAGCTGTAGCTGGCCCTGTGGAGGATCTGCCAGATATGCGAGGATTCGGCTGAATGATGTGCTACTCGAGCTCTAATATTGCGGAGATTATGAGGGATCATTCACAATGCAGGAAAAAATCACATTTCTTAAATAGCTCATACACAGTGTTGAAACTGGGACCTTAAACTGGGTGTGCGCTATATGTCCCGCTGGAGAACACATATAATGTTAAACCTGGACCATGCTTTTTTCAAAGTTAATAGTATGTTGCTCAACTTTATTTAGGTCGCTGAATCTATTGGGATGGAAAGCCATCTTAAATTATGCCTTCAGCTTATTTGTGAACTGTGCATACAAAACTCTAGACCAAAAAAGTAACAGCCTGTAATATAGGCCAGCTTGAAAGCTGTTTTATAGGGAAGATTAAAAAGGAAAGAACGAAACCTTTGAAATTTGGTTGGGATTTTTTTCCCAATGTTGTTGGCCTTTTCTCAGCTTCGCCCCCTCAAATTACTGAATTGGATAAATCTTGTTTCAAAGCTTTACTCTTGGTTTTGGCTGCAGCCAAAAACCTTTCCCCTCTTTTCAGGCCTTTGCCCAGCGCTGTGCAGGCAGCATCAGTGAGCAGCCACTGGTGTGGCTCTGCCTCCATCACAACCGTTGTCATCCCAAAATGCTGCGCACAGGTTTGTGCTGCTGAGCCTTCCTCCATATCGTATTGCCGCAAGCGCTGGAAGATGGGAAAGCGGAGGGAAGAAGGAAAGTTGGGATGAGCTATGAGGAGTATGAGACACAGCTCAGGGTAGTTGGAAAAAAGTAATACCGCTTGCAGTAGCAAGCATGATGGTATGTCTGGCCCTTAAGATGGTGTAGCTGTGTGTCCAACAGTAAATATTTACCAAAATGCTGCTGCTTGCACTTCTCTGTTGTATAATGGCATTTCTAAGTGTTCTGAAACCACTATGGCGTAATTTTTTTTACTTTTCTCAAAGAAAAAAGGGAAGGAGAGACGATGTGGCAGCAGCGATGTTGACGCAAGTTTTGTATTAATTCTCTTTTTTCTTTCAGCAGTGCCTTGTTGAATTGTAGGTGGTCTTTGGTCCATTTCTTCACTCTTTCCACTGATGATTTATTTCTGTGCTTTGAGTGTATTTGTGATGTTTCTTTTATTGTTCCTCATCCATTTGGCTGCTTTTTATGCTGCAGTTTGTATAATCCTCCATTTTTGTTTTTTGGATGGAGTGTGAAATGTGCTAGTCATCTTAAAACATACAAAAACATACTGGAGTATAAAAATGGATGGCCTCAACTGGAAGAATAATGTGTCTGGCATGTTTTTTTGTAGTTGCAGCCACCAACCCCAAGCAACCCCCCACCTCCCTTGAGTTTTTTAAAGGATTTTTCTACCTGTAGTGAAATTAATGGTGTTTCTGTGCTCCTTTTAAATACTAGCTGTATTCAAAGTGTTGTGCAGACATTTGATAATCAATATTTCACCCCCAGAAAGATCAGTTCTTGTATGTTTGATTGCCAGTACCAACCAGACATGGGACTCGTGGCAGGCGAGGGGAGGGTGGAATTGGGCAGGCCTTTAAAGAGCTGGGCTGCTCTCATCTCCCTGACCGCTGGATAATGACAAGGGGAAGGACTCATGTCAGGAGATAGCTTGGGGTGCTCTGAGAAGAGAACGGAATGAATCTTGAGGAGGAGAGCAAATTTAGCTGTAGGGAAGGCTATTGCAAATAGCAAAATATGATCTGCTGAATGAATTGATCTGGCAAAGCAGCAGCGCATGCCTGTCTTTAGCAGGAGGTGTAGGAGATAGAAACAGTCCTCCTCTGGTGCCCAGGTGACCAGAGCTGTATGGGTGGTACATCCCGTATGTGCCTAGCCTGGTAGCGTGCTTGATGCAAGCTGCCCACAGCTTTTCTAACCTGTCCTGTGTTTCCCTTTCCCCTCCTCTGCTTCCTGGCACACGCGGACCCCAGGAGGCTGCGAGCTCGACCTGGCCTGCTTTGTCCAGCTGATCAATGAGATGGGTGGGATGCAGCAAGTGACTGACCTCAAGAAATGGAACAAGCTGGCAGACATGCTGCGCATTCCCAAAACTGCACAGGACAGGCTGGCCAAGCTGCAAGAAGCCTACTGCCAGTACTTGCTCTCCTATGACTCCCTCTCCCCCGAGGAGCACAAGAAACTGGAGAAGGAAGTCTTGCTGGAAAAGGAAATTTTGGAGAAGAGGAAAGGACCTTTGGAGGGACATTCAGAGAATGCCTACAAGTTCCATTCCTTGCCCCGGTTTGAGCCCAAAAACGGACTCATCAACGGCGTGGTTCACAAAAATGGCTTCCGCAACAAGTTAAAAGAAGTCGACGTCCCACTGAAGACGGGCAGGCGGCGGCTCTTCGCTCAGGAAAAGGAGACCACGAAGGAGGACGAAGAGGAGGAGGAGGGAGTTCTTAGCGACTTACACAAGTGTATATACAAGGTAATGAGGCAGGCTCTGCCAATTTCGTTTTGCAGAACTGATGATGCTGTTGTCTGGGTGGCATCTGGGTGCAAACCCAGCCATCTGGGGGAGCTGATGGGCTGCAATGCCACCCCCGAGGTGGCAGCGCAGCCAGCGCCTATTAAAGCTGGACAGTCTGGTGGCTTTATCCCGATCTGCCTGGCTCTTATGGGATGTCTGGAAAAGCTTGAAGGTGTTATTGTCATAACAAGATGCACTGGGCTCTTCCCCCCTTGATCTCCTTGTGAGAGGTTCCCTGAATAGCTCTGTCCAATTATCCTTGCAGTTTTTTGTTTCCATTTTCTAGTGATATTTAAAGTAGTAATGTTCTACTTTCTCATTCCTGCTTCTTGCAAGTTTCTTGTTGAGCGAAGTAGTGCTCCACATCAAAATCACTATAAATACTACTACATTTGGAAAGGGCAAATTGCAATGCAAACAGTATTTTCATCCACGATGCCAGATTTTGCTCAGCACGAACAGTCACATGGACGCTTAGTCCTCTACATACCAAGTACATCCATTTACGAAGGAATGCTGACTCTTTCACTGTATTTTCTTTGGCAGTCTCCTACTCTGGAGCAGGACTTGGCACGGCAACTCGCAGTGCAATTTTGAGTTGCATTGAATTGTGTAGCCTGGCTTTGCAAGAAATATATCATTGAGTGCCTGTGCCCAGTAAAGGAATACACTGTTCTTCCCCTTCCAATCTCGCTTCCATCACCAAGAAATGAAGCCAGATTGCCCAAAGTGGCTTATTATTAAGCTGTTTAGGGACTGCATGAGCTTATGATGAACTTTAAAAGCTTGCTTCAGGTTTCTTTTGCAGCCTGTTATGATTTGTCAGCCCAAATCATTTGAGGACTCAGGGCTCAATTACACCTTTGAAAAGCAATCTCTGCCATGCTGCTGTTGGAGAGAAGCTTTTTCTAATGACAGCAGCGTTTGTGAGTAGTGAAGTGGCATTTCTGTGCTTAATATCCTGTGCTTAATGATGTTAAATGAAAAATTTGATACAATTTACCCTGACTGTTGTGTGAACAACCTCATATTTAGTGGGGAAATACCTCCTATTCTTTTACAGGTCAAGCCCCAAGTTAAAGTTTAGAATGTACAAAGTAACTCAAAAAAGCAAGATGGGGATTTGTGATGTGTCCCAGTCACACTTAAAAAATGAGAAAAGGCAAGCAAGCAAAGTGCAACTAATGTAGCCAGCCTGAGGCTGCTGTGGCTTTTGAATAAGACAGAGGTGAGGTGGTACTGGTTTGTAGATTTAAGCAGAGGGTACTTCATGGCATTTTGTGAAACAAGACTTTTAATACTATATTCTTTGTTTTTCTGGACTGATGGTACCCTTCTTTACGTATTAATGTGTTTCTGAGAAAATCTGAAATTTGTTTAACAGAACATGTCATTCTGTTAGAGTTTCCACAGATGATGGGATTGTAGTGGTTCCTTTCTAAAGCAAATTGCTAATTCTAATTAAAAATAAAAAACATGCACAAGGCCAAAAAAAACCTCATACCCCTTTGATAAATGCCCAGGTCAATAGATTGAGGGCTGGAGGAGAACATCATAATCATATGGCTGTAGTCCAGTTTAGGCCATAAATTCCATGCTTCGAACCATGAAGAGGCCATACATTTAGGATTTTGCACAGTAATTTCTGCAGTCAGCATGCACTTGAGCTGGAACATGTTTTTAGAAAAAGACATCCAGTCTTCCAGGAGCAGTTACCACCATATTGCATGTCAAGGTTAGAGTAAATAACCCTTGTGTTTGGTTGACTTTCTTCCAGGGCTCCCAAATTATTTGCGGTGTTCCTCCTTTCCAGGCTGTAAGGCCTGATGTGCTTTTAAGTGTGTGCTGCAGGCTGCTGCACTTGCTTTCTTTACTCTAAATGCATGGCTTTTCTACCTGACTAATAAAACGTTGTCATTTGTAAGTATGTGAAAAACTGCTGTCACCAAAGAAGGATCCTGCTGCAAGATTTTCACTCTTCTCTTCTTTCCCCAGTTTTAGCTCTGAAAATATTTTAAAAATCTGTACTGGAGCTGCCTGAAAACAGCATTTGTTTCCATACAGAACAAAGTGAAGGCTTATTAGCAGACCCATGCAACCAACGCAAGTTTTGCCAGCCCTCACATGAAACTGTCCTGGAAATCCTGTGCTGAGCTCTCTTCTTTTGGGGACTTGGCATTTTTGGATTTGGCTTAACAGGAGTCCCTCCTTCCTGCCTGTGACTATTGTGAAATCTCTGTTTTCTGCTCATTCTTATGGTTCTTTTAATGTCTTTAAGATTCATAGCATTGCAGTGTCCTTTTCTGTGCCTTCCCTGCAGGCTTGGTGATGGTGATGCTCTGAGTTGACTCTTGTGGCCACTGCAGAGGCCATGGAGAAGAATTAGGAGAGGAAATAGGAAGTTCCATCCCTTAAACCTTCCTCTCTTGTCACAGAAACAGAGACTCTGCTTAGTAGCTTGAAGCTCCCAGTTGTTGAACTGTTAAGAGATTTGTGAGGGCATTGAAAAATGTATTTTGCTCTTCAGCAATTTGTTTTGTGTTTGGGTTAAAATGCTCCATTATGGCATTTTAAATTATTTTCTGAGTTTATGAGATCCCTTAGATTAAATGCAACCTACCAAACTCAAAACAACAGAATTGGGCAATAAAAAATCTTCAACTGTTTAATTTGAGTTACAGCTTTCAGGAGACTGAAAAAAATTCCAAATTCTTGACAGAGGAAGAAAAGGGTATATGCAATTTTAAAGGGCCAAACTGTTCAGTTTTTACACTTCCTTTTTCCTTTCTTGCTGCGTATCTGAAAAAATGGAAAGACGCAGTTAATCTTGGAAGATGAGTCCATATTCTTGTTTTTCTGTGCAAAAGAGAGGAAGAGGCACGTGACTGAAACAAGGAAGGTGCTGCAAAGCTTGTGTTGGTTGGGAGGGATGAAGTCTATGCTCAAGTGTGACGACTTGGTGTGGGCCCTACATTTTACAAGAGGTTTTATTGTGAAAAGCTGCCTCAATAAATGATTCATGAGGGCATTAAAAGATGAAGGAAATTGCTTATTGCATCACAGAGCATCCAACTCCGAGGTTTATGGGAATTAGAGGGCCCCAAGCCCTGGGCATTTCAGAAACTTTTTTGTTACAGCTAATTATGCTGCATTCAATTAAAAAGTGACAATGTTACAACTGTAGGAGAATGGCGAAGTGATAGACTTGGCCTCTGGGGTAAAAGCTGCTCGTATAGTTGTTTCTAGTTTACTCTTGGGCATAGTTCTTCAACACAAGAAAAAGCTGAGGTGATTTGGCAGATCTGTTTCATAGTTAGAAAACTAGAAAGGTAATAGTCCATGTAATAAAACATTTGTTTACTTGGAGTTTTTAAGTCTGTGGTTCCTCAGATGGGCAATCAGTGGACATGATGGGAGTTAGAGGAAGGAGTGGTAGATGTGGCGAGGGGGCAAAAAATATTCAACTTTATGTTTGCAGAGCAGTCTCTACAAACTAGTCTCTGCTGCCAGCAATGGCCACAAACCATATGGCCACAGCAGCTAGTGTGGCACCTGCCAGCTCTTGTGACTCGCAGCTTCCCAGGGTGTCTCTTCTGCCCTGGAGCAGAGGAGGCGATAGGGATGACCCTTTCTGGGCATACCAGTACATCTGGGCTGAAAGGAGCAAGTGGGTTGTCATGCTCCTGCCCTCAGAGGGTGCTTCCCAGAGCATCTGGTGTTATAGGTATTTGTGAAGGCAGATGTCCAGAAACTTAGGAATAGCTTAAGCAGAAAACCATCTCAGACTCTCTTTTCGTACAGCTCCTACAGCAGTGCCAAGAAAGAGTGCACTCATTTAGCAATTTTACTGTGTTTTATTTTTCTCAGCCTTGTAATAACAAGTCCTGGTTCCTTGCATTTGAACTGCTTTTATTGAATTGAGCATAACTAGTTTTTGTAAGCAGGTCATTACAGTAATCTTGGTAAACTCTACTT
>JAOQGH010000012.1:62399235-62431712 GCA_025769975.1 Gallinago jamesoni
GCTCTAGCTCTAGGCAATCCTGCTTCAGCAGGGGAGTTGGACTAGGTGGTCTCTATGGTCCCTTCCAACTCTAAAAAAAAATTCAGTGAAAATTCAGTGAACCATAAAAGGAGGAGCTCCCCCTCTCTCTAAATATTTTGTTGGAGAAATGTTTGTGATCATACCAAGAGGTAAAGGTAAACACTAGATTATGCTGCAGACCTGGGAGTTTCTGTCACTTTCTGTCATGGGCATTTCATGGCTTTTCCCCCTTATCTGTGAATCAGGAATCTGTAATCTTTTATAATAATATACTATCAGAACAAACTGTTAAGGAAACTACATTGTCCTCAACCTTAGATGAGTCTCTCTCTGTGACATTCATCTAGTCTTAAATGACAGTAAATTCTGAATGGAAGGCATTCAGGAATCCCGTAATTAAGTTCTGAGGCCACTTTTCATACTGTGCATGTCAAAACATGTGCCTTTTGGGACTGAAGAGACTTGAATGCAGCCAGCCAGAGTTTTAGGGAAGGCTACTCTTCTTGTTTTTCCGAGTCAACAAGAATAAAACCAAAGAAGCTATTTGGTTTTTATCTTGAGGGCTTACTTGTACACATACATAGCTTCAGGTGTTCTTGTGATGATTACCTTGATTAAACATGGATATAAGCAGAAAAAGCTCATAAGAAGGAAGAAGTAAAACACCTTTGTCTATAAAAGCTATTCTTCAGCAAGGCTGTTAGGCTAATATACATTATGAACTCATTACAACTTTTAATATTGCAATAAAGTACCCAACTTTATTGAGGAAAAGAGTAATTTAATAACTCTAGGTCTGGTGTAATACCTGGAGTAGCCCTGTCAGCATTGTGTGAGAACCTGACAGAATGCTTCAGTGATAACAAAGCAGGTGACTGGGCACCAAAGCTTTTCTCTGTCTTGCCAAGTCAACTCAGCATCCAGAATTCTTCTCTTCCAAGGACAGATCCCTGTGGTGCTAAAATTGGTGGTGCTTCATTTACCTGTAGATTGCTCAGGTCACTGTCTAATCTCTCAGATTTACCTCCTGAAGAGGAAGCACAAGAGAACTCAATTTTCATGCAGGGCAGAGGCCAGTGACTTAACCTTTTTATTCAGGAAGGATCCTCAGTGCCCATTAAAAGAAGAAAATCTTGTTCTGCCCAAGACACTCAGAAGTCTATGCTGCTGCTCACTTCCCATTTTTATAGGTACATGAAGAATTGTGAGTGAGTCCTAGTGTAACTAGAATAATACTCTACACACGTGCTGCTGTTCAGCAGCTGTCACTGCCAGCAGTGCAGGTACTGCAGAGAATTTGATTCACAGCATGCATTTAAAATTGCTGTTGGGACTTGATCCTTATCAAGATGAGGTTCTTCCACTTCACCCCTCTATAACCCTAGGATTTCTTAGCAAAGTCCTAATAATTCTCGATATGGATGTAACAAGTCAGTCTTACGCACACCTGGGTAACCCAGTCATTAGAGTCCTTATTGTGGCTGCAATTAGCTGTACAGGTAGATATTGTCATCTTTTCTGGTTCTCGGCTTGAAGATCAACAAAGACAAACCAAAGTCATCATCACTACAGTGAACAGTAACGAGAAGTTCAAATCATAGCAAGTACAGCTTCCTACAGACTAATCAAGCCAGATAACCGTGCGATGCATATGGAGTTAATATTAGTGCATGTTATAAGCAAATGTCCTGACACGGTCTGTAAGGCCAGCAGAACGCTCTATGAAATTGGTGGAGAGACAGGATGGATGGAGGAAAACTGCACCCTTTTCCCAAAATCTTTCCAGATTCTGTCTCTGTTGCCAGGCTTGGAAAAACATCTATGTGTGTGTGTGCAAGTATTTGTCTGACATGGGCACGGATGGGCTCCAGCTTGAGGTTTCATTGCTTAAAGTGAACTGAGATAAGTCATTATAAATCTGGAGATGCTTTTTCTTTGCCTGAGTGTAACAAATCCAAATAAAGTAATGTCACAGGGTAGCCCAGCATGGCAGCAACTGAAGGGTTTGGGAATCCCAGGATTTGCACTGTGTTTCCCACCAAGCTGTGCTGCTCAGTTCGTTAGGTACCAACTACCAGATCTTGGGAACAGGTATCTCCTGGGTGGATGTAACCCATTACCCTTCTGGCAGGGTGCAAACAAGAGCAGCTGGTAATTGTCACCATATCGCCTCCCTGGATCCAGCAACATAGCAGTTCTCTGGGTGTATGAAGCTAAGCCTGAGACTCCTGCATTACCTCTTGTCGCTTCTGCATAGGGAGCACTGCTGGCAGTGAGCACAGAGAGGACACTTGCTTCTAAAGGAGACGATGACTGCATATACCCAGCAGAGTTTGAAATCTCTCTTGCTGCTTTGGCTGCTCTTAGTCAGATCTTTCTTTTATTGCAAGGGGAAGGAGGGATGTGGATTTGTTTAATAAGCAAGGCTACTTTGTGTACTAGCAGTAAAGGTGGTTTGTGGTTTCTTGATTATTACGAACAGAAAATGTTATTAAATAAGAAAATCCTTTGGCTAATGCACAGGTAATAAATATAACCATTTAGGATAAAGATAACAGAACATTTATTGGTGCTCATAAGATGCAAACTTCTGCCCATAATAAGCTGTTTGGGTGCCATTAAAATGCACATCATTCTTTGCTGATTTCTCTCCTCTGATTCTACAGAGCACTGAATTTTCACATTTTTGTTTTGGGGCTTTTGTGTTCTTTGGCATCGATCGAACACCATCAGACTGAGTCTAAATAAACAGCTTTCCATGAATCCTCAGTGTTTTGCCAGAAAGAACTGTGTAGGAAAACCTGTGTTTAATTTCTTTGTTTTAATCAATGTCCTGGTCTGAACTGCTTGTTACGGCATAGCTGTGCACCGTTATTTACTCAGCAGTAAATCTTTCTCTTTTCCTCTGACAAAACAACAGGTATTGCATTCCTGCTGCGGAGGAGAACAAACTTGATGATGTGGTACATACCCTGCTGCAAGCCAATGGCACTCCAGGGCTGGAAATGCTTGAAAGTAATGTAATGGTAGGTTAATACTGGGAGAGGTATTCCCATTTGAGAACGCGAGCCTAATCAGAAGGGTGGTTGTTTGGGGATTTATTTTGGTTTTGTCTTGCACTACAGTGAGGCAGAGGCTGTTCTTAAAATCTGGCTACTTTCTACTTGGACTGTTTACCCACTTGACATTTTTCTAACCAGGCTCATGTGTTAAAATGTTGAAATAAAATTAAATGTGGCAGTGCAATAAACATCCTTTTTTAATGCTGTTCATAATGTATTTAACCCTACAAGGGGAGTGTTTTGCAATCAATTAATCTGCCATGATTGACACTTTATGATGCCAACGTGGATATGAGAAGCTTAAACCTTCAAAGGATTTCTAAATATTTTTGGCTCCCTTGTTTATTTTGTGGATAATGATTTCTATTTATTGCATTGAAGTAGAAATTTGGGAGCCCACAACCTAAAAAACTGCCTCAGCTGTCCCCATTAACAGGTGGATTCAATGCCAAGTCTGAAAAGATTTGGATGGAAAACTGAACGACTGGCATTACTTTCTGAAGTAGTAGATAATATTGTTTTGAGGCTTTGTGTTTGAGATTGTTTGGCAAATGAAAGTTAAAACTGTTGGTTTCAAAAGAGCCACTTCTGTAATCCTCACTCCAGACGCCAAGCTTCAGCATGTGCAGAGGGAAGAGAGAAAGCAAAAAGAGCTGAGCAAAGGAGCTGGGACTTTTTAGCCTGGACAAGTGAAGGCTGAGGGGAGACCTTATTTGTGTTTATAACTAGATAAAGGGTGGGTTGAAGGATGTTGGAGCCAGACTCTTTTCAGTGGTTTCCATCGATAGGACAAGGGGCAATGGGCTCAAGCTAGAACATAGGAAGTTCCATTCAAATATGAGGAAGAACTTCTTTAGGGTGAGGGTGCCAGAGCCCTGGAACAGGCTGCCCAGGGAGGTCGTGGAGTCCCCTTCTCTGGAGATCTTCAAGACCCACCTGGATGTAGTCCTGAGTGATGTGCACTAGGCATTCCTGCTTTAGCAGGGGAGTTGGACTAGATGATCTCTAGAGGTCCCTTCCAACTCTGACACGTCCATGATTCCATGATATTAGCAGAGCACAGCTTTTCTCCATAATAGCATGTGTCAGAATCCAGCAAGGAAGGGGATCTAGCTATAAAAGAAAATTCTGATTATTTTTTCTTCTTTCTTTTTTTCTTCTTTCCATTTTTTTGTTTTGCTTTTGTGTCTTTCTAGATCTCCCCAGAAATCTTGTGTAAGGAGGGGATCAGGGTGCACCGTACTGTACAGCAGAGCGGGCAGTTTGTTGTCTGTTTTCCTGGATCCTTTGTGTCTAAAGTGTGTTGTGGCTATAGTGTGTCTGAAACAGTGCACTTTGCTACCACCCAGTGGACAAGTATGGGTTTTAAAACAGCCAAGGTAAGTTGAGAAAAGGAGTTAAAATGGATTCACGGCCCTGCCATCTAAAACGACAGCAAACCAGACATTCCAGGATTGATAATATTGTGAGACTAGTGCAACTACTGCTATTTTTGTGGACTATTCAATAAACAAAGGAAATATTTCTGCAAGGCGTAAGACGATCAAGTGTTTTCAAACTGATAGCTAAAAACTTCTGTATATTTGAAAAATTCAGGAGATTGTCATGCCTGCAGACCAGTTTGCAAGGAAGCTTTTAAAAAATCCCTTCAGTGCTAATAATATATTGTATTATGCTTAACTAATTTTTTTCTAAGTGTTTTCTAGAAACAATAGAATCTCAGGTGCAAATATCTGAATAACTGTGCTTGTTAGCTCCTACAATAGGCAGAGTCAATTAATACTCATGGTGTATTGCTTGTCTTTCTCTGCCCCTTCATTCAGGAAAAACTGTTGATCAGGGCAATTTCAATTTTAATCGACTTGAAAATCCCTAGGTTCACTGGGCAGCCCATCCAATACTAAGCTGTAAATAAAACCAACTTCCCGTTCCTTTTTCACACAACTGAGGCGGGTTGTCCAAAGAAACAAACAGGTGAATTGCCCAATCATCATGATTTTGGCTACATTTCTCTGTTCTTGGACAAAGAATATGTGTCACTAATTGTGTTCCCAGCCTCCTCAAATACGCTATGGGTTGCACATGATATTTTGGTAGTGTTTTATAGCTAAGTCACCAGTAAATTATCATTTACAGCTTCAGACCAAGTGGTTAGTAAGTAATTAAATGTAATATATCCACAGATAGGTTTTGATTTTTAGAGTTAACAGAATTCTTCCAGCCTGGTTATACTAACTGTATATTAACTTAGTTTGAAATAAAAGGTTATTTTATTACAAATTTATTTTGGGGGAAGGTGGGAATTGTATATGTGTGTAGGTGAGGAATGAGAATCCTGGGCTAACCTTTTTGTCTGAAGGTACACAATTATATTAACTCCTTATGTTGTATTTATTGCTTTACTGAACACTTGCTTGATATTGTGAAAATGCCACTTCTGTAAGAGAAAGAAATCACTATGCAGCAATTAAAAAGCTCTTCTTGGTGCCTCAAATTCTGAAGAACAGTTTCTTTTGATTACTTTTTAAGAGCTTTGCACTGGGTAAAAATAAGCTGACTGAAAATCCAACAGATTTCACTCTATAATAACCTACCTTAGAAAGTGAATTCATAACTCTCACAAACTTTGTAAGAATCACAGATAAGAGTTTATATCAAAATAACTCTGGAAACACCTACTGTACCTACTGTATTGTTATTTTTTTGTGTGTGTGTGTCTTCCCCCTCTTTCCTCAAACTATCCTATGTTTTAACTCCCTTAAATTTTGGAAATTCTTCCGTGATTCCTTCACTTTGACAAGGCACTTTGCCATTTTCAAAGGCTGGCCAGGATTGTGCTTTTCAGAGGTTGTGAGAAATTCTGTGTAATGACCAAGATTCCCCTTTTGGACTATTACTGAACTCTGTCAAACATCTGTACTTTCCTGTCTCTCCATTCTCTGCAGCAATATTGACAATTTTCAGCTGTTTGATACATTAACTTTGTTTTCATTCTGTGATTCTGTGACCTGATTTTTTTTATAGTGACTCTCTTTATATTGCTAAACAATGTTGTCTCATTTCATGTATTGAATGACTGCTCAATCTTCCTTTAATATATGAAAAAATGAAATTCTTCATCTGAAATTGCATTGATTTCAGTTTATAAGAAGTTGGGATAATTGTTGGAATAAAGGCATTTGTATAAAAGGCCTGTGTAAAAGGGACAGACAGGTTTCACCTAAATCATATTGTGGAACTAGGTTGCTGGCTTTTAAAAAAAACCTTAAGAGCTCTTGAAATTTTAAACTAAGGATGAGGGAGAAGGTTTCCAGATGTGGTGTGTGTGTTTGCAATGGTAAAGGGGTAACTCCATGTCCTCGAATAAGACGTTGGGCAAAGTCAGTAAAAGTCATTTAGGAAACGGGAAAACAGAATATTGGACTAAATGAACGCACGCTGGTCTAGAGGTTTGAAAAGAAGAAGAAATGTTTGGCTGTAGGAGGGCTTTGGTGGAATAGGGCCTACCAGGTGCTTGGTGGAAAGAAGAAACTTTTACTGTAACACAAGAGGAAGAAGTATGTAGGAGAGATGGAGTTAGTCACCCTGTTGGAGCAGCAGTGCTGCACACAGAAGAGAACTTACAGTCAGATAAGCCAGGTGTAACTCTGTCACCAGTGACAGGATCTCTGCGCACTGATCTTCCCATCCTCAATAGGAAAATCACGGTGTTAGCACTGTGCTCCTGACAGTCCAACCAAGAGGCCCCACCATTACCACTTCTTGGTTCCTATCACAGCTGTCCTAGTCTGAGCAGACTGGGTTGCTTTCAGATGAAACCAAATGGGAGGAGGCACTCCAGAAGTGTACCCGATGTCCTCCAAACACTGGTGGTGGTGTGGCCACACAGAACCAGGCTAGGCCACTCTGAAGTAAAGCTAGTGGCCTTTCACGTACGTGTCCAGTGGGTATTTGTGTCCTCGGCATCGACTGTTTCGCTCTGCACATCCCCTTCTCCTGCTTCGCCGTGCTGGGTGGTGTGTAGACGTAGCCTGTGTCACACCAAAGGAGATTAGAGAAGCTTTGAGGACAGGACATAGGGTGATAATGGGAAATGCTGCTCTTCTCCCCCTGGCTGGGACAGCGGTTGTGTCGGTGTGTGATGCCAGAACTGAAGAGGCTTCAGGGAGCAGCAAGTCAGGAAATCCATGCAAGGGGAACAAACTGTTGTCTCGCTTCTCAGGAATGGTGGAGCCCAGATCAAAACATCACCATCAAATAGCTGCACTGTGATGGTAAGCAGAGATTAAGAACCTTGAAAGAGGAGTAAAACGCAAAATGTCCACCACTGCTGTGGTGTTTCATTTCAAATGACAGCCTCCCACAAAACCAAGGAAGCTTGTTAAATTGAGAAGGCAGAAAGAAGGGTTAAGGGTTTGCGTGCAGCAAAGAAATTGTTTAAAGATGCCGTATTAGAGGCTCACAACACATGCATGTTGCAGAAGGCAAATCCCCACTGAGCTTGGCATGGCTGAACACCAGGAGAAAGGAGTCTGTTTAAAATGAGAGCAAAAAAATCCCTTTTGTGTCTGTAAGACAAAAATGCAAGTAAAACAGTCGTTCTAGCAAGATGTGTATAAATACACACAGATGCAGACCAAAAGGAGATTTCAAAGAACAACTTCCTAAAGGCCAAAAGAAGAAATGGATGTAGAAAAGCACGATCAACACGGCTTTTGCAACAAGGCTGAGGCCCCCAGGTCTTGAAACTTTTGGAAGGGTGTACGGACAAAGAGATCCAGTTGACAGAGTCTTGTGAGCATTTTGGGAAGGTTCCTCAGAAGAGGCTGTTAAAGAAATTAACCTGCCACGGGTTGAGAGGGAAAGTTTATGCACCAAAATTTTAAAGAGCAGAGAATGGGAACAGATGGTCGGTTTTTATCATGGAGGAAGGTCTTTCACTGTCTTCCTTGGGAATCTGTACTAAGACCAGTTCAGTTCAACATGGCTGTAAATAACCTAGAAAGGGAAGTGAATAGCAAAACTAATCCTTTATACTGATGTTATTGATGTTAATGACAGCAAAAATTAAAGCTATGAGGTGTTACGGAGAGATTTCATGATACTGAGTGATCGGAGTGAGAAAAAGGTAGATGAAGCTCAGGAGTTGATAAATTCTAAATTACTCGGGAGCAAAAAATAACTCTAATTTGACAGACAGAGCGATGGGCTCTAAATAAGCTCTTCCTACTGAGAAAAAGAAGTCTTTGGCTTCCTGTGGAGCTGCCAGCCAAGTGCTCTGGAGAGGTTTTAAAAAAATATCTGAATGTTAGGAGTGTTCAAGGAGAGGCCAGAGAACAAAGCAGAAACATCGGTATGGCACTGGGTAGGCTCTTGGTGTGGCCATGGCTTGGATGCTGAATCCCTAATTGCAAAGGGAATACAGAGAAACTAGAAAAAGCACAGTGGTGCTTGGGGATTACAGGTATGAATTAGCCTCTGTATTAAATGTAAGATTACTCAGCCTGGAAAATAGATCACTGAGAGACGTATACGATGGTAAGCCAAGATCACAAGTGGCAGCATGATAATTATGATATGAGTCTTCACTGACTTTCATAACATTGAAAAACGTGTCATTAAAAGAAATTACCAGGCAGTAGGTCAAAAGCAAGCAAAAGTCTGTTTTAAAATACTTATCTGTGAACTTCAGTACCATATGGAAGAGAAAAATGTACATGGATTCAGAAATTCAGATAAATGCACACATGCAGTGAGTTATGCTAAATGCAAGACAGCCCCTCTCATGGGCTCAGGATGTTCCCACGCTGGCAGCCAGCAGGAAGGGTACATTGCTTTTTACTCCAGCCACCCACTGTCACCTTTTATCCTGTCTGCATGGGGTGCCCCTGTGGGCCTTTGATCTGGCTTGGAGTGCCTGTTCTTAGGCAGTCTCAGGCAACATGCAAAGCAAATCTAACAAACAACAAAACTTCTTGTACCACTCCTACAAGGGCAGCCCTTCTGACCCCGCACAGGCTCCAGCAGAACCTTCTGAAGAACACTTTTTGGTCAGCAAAGGTTACTAGTCCGTTTTATGATATATATAGTGGTTACCACTTCAGTGGTATGCGATCGGTGCTTTAGAAATGATGAATTTTGTGGTATATTGGTTCTGATAAAAGAAATACCAAGCATGTGTAATTAGAGTTACAAAACAGGGTGAAAAAAAATAAATTAAGGTGAAAGGTGAATCTTCGGTTTTATTTGTGCCAAGCAGGTATTTGGTGGACTTAACTCTGAACCCAAATGGCACCTTCACATTACCCTCCAGTGTTAGTGTCATTTGTAAACTCTCTGTATAAAACAAAACATACCTCTTCAGACACTGGGAAAACTCTATCCTTTTCCCAGCTGCACAGTAAATCCAAGAATTTGCTACTTAAGAATTATGGAAAGGGGTTAAGCTGCCAAAATCGCTCAGTTCATACTGACAGGAATGAAAGACGTAGCTTTAAAAGCTTACACAGAGAAGAACCCAGTAACCAGCAAAACTGGGCAGAACTGATGCCTCCTCTTTGCCTCGTCTCTTTTCCCTGACATCTGCCTGTTTTGCTAGGCTTTATCTTAAAATGTTTTAAAAGTTGCAAAATAACAGCAGTCCTGAGGTTCAGGCAGGTCATAAGAATAGATTTTACTGGGTGGCTGAGAGTTTATATAGTGCATTACTGAGCTTAAGTGATTGGGTTACTCTTCTTGGCCTCCGAAGGAAAAATGGATTTTTAGGGAGAGAATTTTTGAGGTGTTTGTTGGTTCCTCCAGTGAGCTGCATGCTAATCTGTGCCTGGGAATCCTTCTTTTATTTTTTCCTCATTTTATTGACACCTCTCCTATCCTTGTCTTTTTCACTGATGAAGTTTAATTTTTTTTAATTTTTTTTTTTAATTTTGAAAAAAAGGGTATATGTGAAATGTGGGGACACGGGAATACTTGCATTTTGCTTCATTCTCTTTGAACACGCAGGCTTTGCCTACCTTTTCTCTGCATTAAATTTCATAGTAAAGCATATTAAGAAAAGATAGTATACGGATTGAGTTCTTAGCCATATATACACCATCATGCATTGCAGATACTTTTTTTTCTCTCTGCTGGTGAAATCAAAATATTAGATATAACTAGAGGATTCTCTGGGGAAGCAGTTGAGTGTGACTGTCCAGTGGCATGTGTTTGGTTTCGGTTCTCAAGTTTTGTTCTGTGGCATTGGTTCACCTAAAGCATGTGCAGAAAATCTTCTCTCATAATCCTTTCCACAGGAAGACCCAATTCAGCAAAACACTCGGGCACCAGGCTTTCGACTGAAAGGACTGGTTTCTAACTAGCTTTTATTTCGATGTGAAGTTAATGCTGGACATAAACTGGAACCGAAATACTTTGTTTAATTCGGACTATGGAAAGCTAATACTTTTGGTGGTTTTAAAAGGCTACTTTTTACTACATTAAATTAATTCTTCATAACTTTTTATTTTTAAATTTGCTCTACTGATATGTCAATTTCTGTCCCAGGAAATGAAGAGACGACGTATAGCCAAACCATTTTCAATGGAAAAGTTGCTTTATCAGATTGCAACAGCAGAAGCAAAAAAGGAAAATGGGCCGACTCTGAGTACGATATCATCCCTTCTTGGAGAGCTCAGGTAACGAATTGGGGGGCTGTTGTACCTGTTTTGTTTTCATTGACAGACTCCAGAGGTGGATGACGTAAGTAACCATTTCAGACATGTCTGGCACTTACTTAACCAAGCAAAAGCCCAGCAAACGTACTTGAAGACAGCCGCATGTGGAAGAAGCAGTTTCCTTGGCTGTATCTGATGGGAGAGTGCCCGTGGTTAGGATGTCTTGCTCTAAGAATTCCCTACTTCGGGCGCCATCAAAGAATTCAAACTACAGTTTGCCTTGGGTTTTTATTTTGTTGATTCTTGGTGCTGAGAGTCGAGATTTCCTGATGCTTTGGGTGAGCTACGTGGTGCCAAGTGGTTAAATACCTTTTCTTCAGTTTTTCAGCCTCTCGGCATCAGTAGCCACTGTCAATCCATGCCTGTAATGGGTTTTGCACCAGGAACCCTTGTCTTCAGCATCAAGGTCGTTATACTACAGTTCTAGAAGGTACTTTGTATAGAGAAAGTTGTCTTGATTTAAACCACTGAGTATGTGAGCAGCTTATGCATGGGTGCTAACGTATATTGCATTACAACGTGAATGTTTTAAAGAAAAAAAACAACTTCACACTCCTTTTTCTCTCCAGTATTAAGGAACCGTGTTTAGGAATTCTCTTAAGATAGGTAAAAAAAGAAAACATAATGTTGCCTGGCTTCCTGTGTAATGATCTTCTCTTTTGTTCCCTACCATGTAGTTCCTACCTATCTTTCAAGTTTGTGACAACTGGTACTCGAGATGTCAAGAAAGTTTTGATGAATGGAATCTACAGACTGTATTTAACTAACTATAGCATGTTCATTTGGAAAATTTCCAATGACATATTGAAGGGGAAACCAGCCCATGTGTTGTTTTAGTGTTCATAAAGAAATACAAAGAGGTGTGCTGACTGCTTTACCTGCAGCTGGTTCCCCTGTGGGAATAATCACTTCCAAGTTTTTTGGTTTTTATTTTTTGGTTTTGTTTTTTTTTTTTTCCTTGAAGAGGAAAAGTCTGCAAGTGCAAAAGGTGAAACAGGAATGTTGGTGCTTGTTGGTAGACGATCACATCGACCTCTATCAGAGTGGTTCTCAAACTTGTTCTTATGCTTCTTAGGTTGGAATCCTCTGGAGGATATCAGTCCTTCCTGAGGCTGCTTATGTAAAACAAAAGCCCAAACAACAAAACTTGAAAAAAGCCAACCAAAGTGGGACACTGTACCATATTTTTTTCCCCTTTGTTTCGCTTTGCTTGTTTGTGCTGGTTTTTTTGCTGCCTCCTCTCCTGATCTGCCTTGGTTGCTCGGTTTGCCCGTGCCATTTGCTTAGCTTGGCTCTCCACCCATTTTCAGCTGTTTCTGGTGGTGAGATTTTTTATTTCTCCCCTTCCATCTGCTCAGCTCACTCCACGCTTGCTGTCTTCCACTCTGCTCCAACCCAGCCTGCTGTCCTAATGCTGTATAGTCCAGCATAGGAGGTATTGTCCACCTTGTGGATGCCTTGGGTGAAGGGCTGCTGGAGGCTTAGTCTTTATTTTTAATTGACATCTCCTTCTTTTTCCCCTGGGTGTACAGCAAGATCCTCGTCCTTTGGCACAATCACTTGTCCTGCTTCCCCTTTCCTGCCTGAAGCACCTCATGGCAGCAGGTCCTTGGTTCATCTCTGCCTCCTGATGAAGGTGGCAATGTTACTCCTGTCAGCAACAGCTCCTCCTCCTCAAGGTGGCCTTTAGCAACTTCAGGAATGACAGTCATGTTAGCCACATCTCCCAACACTCCACATGGCCCCAAGTGCCATCGATCTCCAGGAAGTACCTGGCAGTTCCCAGTTCTCTGTGGAGCAGTTTGGGAACCACTGGCTTGATACAGTGGTCGCTGTTAATATTGGGAGACAGCGTTTGCAATCAGGGCCCGTTTCTGTGGTGGTGGCGGGCTCTCACCCTGCACAGGGGATGGCACCAACTTCCAACAACACTCAGGGCTTTGCTGTGTGCAGTTCAGGTTTCAGCGGCGATCGCGGTAAAAGGGAGATTATAGATGGCTTTGCGGTGGTGTGAGGCGACGCCGACGTCTAATTGCATTAAAACATTCACAGGGACACGGAGCTGAGGCAGCGGCAGCAGCTTTACGAGGCGGGTCTCCATTCTTCAGCGCGCTACGGCAGCCACGACAGCAGCAGCACGGGGATGGATGGAAAGAAAAAGCCTCGAAAGTGGTTGCAGTTAGAAACGTCAGAGAGGAGATGCCAGATCTGTCAGCACCTGTGCTATCTTTCCATGGTGAGTAAGAGCCTTTGCCTCTGCTTGGGGTGCTGTCCCCCCTGTTCTGTTCATAACATACTGTATCGGACTACGAGCATTTGAGAGGCAACACGTAACTACGGCGGCATCTCCTGCACTCCACACAAGACGCAGAGATGGTGATTTGCTTTGTGTCAGAACTCTTATCACCTTACGCGATAGAAGGTGGTGGCAGAAGACAATGGTTGTCAGCTAGCGCCCCCCCCCCCCACAAGGAAGGGATGTACTAGTCACCTAGCCGCTCTCGGACACCCACGAGAGTGTCTGTGCTGCACTAGGAAGGGGGTGACAAAAATTCCTAGTGGTTGCCCGTTGCCAGCAAGTCCTGGCAGAGCAGTTCTCGAGCTGAGCCAGCGACACAAATACATGCCCCAAGTCCCAGGGATGCAGCTGCAGCTCCGTGCTGCCGCAGTTTCCCCGCAAGCCAGCCTGCAGGGTGGCTGTATCCTGTCTACCAAGCCATGCTGCTGTTTGCCAACCTGTCAGTGCAAAAATAGACGTCACGCCCATAAACCTTCTCTCTTTTTAGAATTAATTGCCTACAGGCTTTTGAAGGTGTGCTAACCCCAGAGGTGACACTTTCAGGTTTTCAGCTGTGTGCAGAACTCCTAGAAATATAGCTGTTTCATTAAAAATAACCAAAGCCCTTCCCATAACTTGACATACCACCTAATTCCAAGATCAGATACTTAAATAAACATAATACTGTACGTGTGACTCCACATTCAGTCTGTCTTTCTGTCATCTGCCAGGTTTTTCTGGTTATAAATGTTAGGATTTTGATGGCAATACAATGTAACTGATAAATGATGAGATGTAGCTCTTTCCTTTCCTGGGACAAAGCAAGCCGAGTTTATCCATGTCTTTAGAGCACTGAGGACTAAGACATGTTTAAGCAGCACTACTTTGAAGTAACTTTAAAATTAGTTTGTTTAAAAAAGCAGCCAACCAAAACCTCTTACTTGTGGTCCGTTTGCCCTGGAGTAAGTGTAATTGAGGGAAAGATTTTTTTTTTTTTTTTCCTTGTCTCTCTTAACAGTAATGAGGGACAAGAAGTCAACTTAGTTGTCAAATTCCAAGCTGAAATTGTAGGCTTGGCAGGTGGCCAGCAGAGCAAATGTGACCTCTGCTGAGCAAGGCAGGAGCTGAGGAATCCTGCGGCCAAGCTTCTGACTCTATCCTTACTCTTCCCATTAAAGTAATGGGAAACGGCTGCTTTCAGGAAATCTGTAGATACCAATCAAGCTTTATGCATATATCATTATTTGGATTTGGCCTCCATTACTGTTGGTGACTTCTTTTAAAAACCGGTATGTATTTATTTGCCAACATTAGCACTCAAAAAGCGATGTGCATTTCTTCTTACACATTTTTCAATCATTTCACAATGTGTAATGCTTCCTGTTTATGCCTCCTTCCGCTAACTTGTAGTAAAATACAGGTTTAATAATTCACACATTACAATGAGAAATGCTGTGTGTGTAACATGGCTACAGTTTGAGCTCACTGCCCTTCCCCCCCCCCATCTCTGTGTTTTTATAGGTTGTACAGGAGAACGAAAATGTTGTCTTCTGCTTGGAGTGTGCCCTTCGGCATGTGGAAAAACAGAAGTCTTGTCGGGGACTGAAAATGATGTACCGTTACGACGAGGTCTGTACGATGCAGCTCTGTGATGCTGGGGGGGCTTTCATACTTTACTCGGGACTGGGCTTAGCTCTGCTTTTGTCCTGCCGAGACCTCAGGAGACTGAGCTTTGCTGTTTGGTGGGGTTTTTTATTTTTCTTTGGTATTAGACGGCAACACTTTATTATGATCTAAGTAAGAGAAATAGAGTGATATACGATTACAGAGATGAAACCTGAAGCCTAAACTGCCTGAATACACATTAGAGACCAGAGAAGCCATTTAATGCTTTGGGATGGTGCAGAACCATGAGGCTATGCTTTGGTTAACGTGTTGGAACTTCTGTACTTCAGGATACTGACTTATTTGTCAGTAACTGAAAGTTCAGACTAATTTACTCCAGTCCAGCCTGAACCTTCTTTGAGGCAAGCCTGTAGATGAGAGGGTCCAGTAATGGCTTCAAGCCATCCGTGTGATGATGAAACAGGGTTCAAGTTGGTGGTTTGGGAGCGTGCCTGGGTTCTGGGCTAACACTGCCCTGCGGTGAGTGAAGTCACATCGTGTCTCTTTGCCTGTCTGGTTACCTCCTCTGGGACAGGCAGTGTGTGAGGGGGTGGGGAGGGAGCAGAGAGTGGGGGAGCACTTTACAGTTAGCCCCAGCTGTGGAGAGTGAGGCAGTGGGGGAGAAATTACAAACTGAGCCCTTGGAGATCAGTGCTGGCACAAGTAACTTTTTGAGATGGGCTTTTCAGGGGTTCCTGATGTATGACACACCAAAAGGTCAAAGTAAGTCTAAGGGTGATCCTGTCCTTGTGGCTTTGTTCATTTTTAATTGTAGACTCAGTTGTGCTATCAGGTACTGTAGACAGGAATGAGTTACCACCTAAGATGCCCAGACAACAGTGACACTGCCTTTGTAATGATATGATGATCAGTGCAGAGTTTCAGGAAGTTACTCATAAATTTTAATGTATTTCTCTTATTCTTGAGATTATTCAGTCCCTTACGTGCTGTGTTTTTACAGATCTTTTGAATTCTGTTGAGGTTTTCTAAGCCGCCCTTTCCAGCAGAATCACATGCAGTAATTATTTTTGCTATGTTTTGTGATTGCAAAGTAGCTATTTTAAGCTGCACTTGGGAAAGGCAAGAAAACCTCTCCTTCAATGCTGGATGATGAGGATTTTTATTTTCTTTTTCTTCCCCAAACACCTGGTTATTATTACAGATTTTTTTTTGAGGGTTGTGAGTGGGGAGAGAGATAACTTGCATGTCAAATGCCATTTGTTAAAGCTATTTAATTTTAACTGTTAGGTAGACTTAATTAAGAGGCTGTTCCAACTTTGCACAAAAATAATTTCTCAACATTCTTACTAGGATGAACTGGGGCAACCAGTTCAAAATAATCTCCCTCCCACTGCCCAAACTTCATCAAATCCCTGAATGTAATGGAATTAGGAGTAGAGTCTTAACCATGGCACATTGATGTGCAGTTCAAGGACGACTCTTGGCCTCATCCCCGTGCCATGGACCTGTAGCCCTTTTTCTGCGTGGCACAGAGCAGCTTTCTCTATGCTCAGGCTCGGAGCAGCTGGACACCCAGAGATCCTGCATAGCATTAAACAAAAGTAGCATCCCATAACCAATGACAACGTTGCAAACAAAATCGGCATTTTTTTCTTAAAGAAATAATTAGTAAATAGTAAGTTATAATCTATGTTACTGTGGATTTAAATGTATGGCATTTATAATTTTGTTCAGCAGTAGATTTTAAATTGTATCTAAAGAACATTCCTGACCCTAGGGAAGAAACCTTGCAGCCCAGCTTCTGTAGTCTTGCTCGGTGGCCGGAGCTCAGGGGTTTCCAATTCTACTGGTTACTGTCTTTAAGTTTGGAGGGGTGAAGCTTCAGCGAGGGCAATACTGGGACCCCTACACAGTACTTTTTACTTACTGTAAGTCATATATGAGCCAAGCTTCTGCAGAGCTCGTGAATATATAGATTTGCCCCACCCCAGTCAAAAAGGCGGCGCTAACATCTCTGTGCATCAGAAGTGACTGGAGAAAGAGCAGCTGCTAATTTGTGTTCTTTTTCTTCCGATTCCTGAACAGGAACAAATAATCAGTCTGGTCAATCAAATCTGTGGAAAAGTATCTGGTAAAAATGGCAGCATTGAGAACTGTATCAGCAAGCCTACACCAAAAAGAGGACCTCGTAAGAGAGCGACAGTTGACGTGCCATCATCTAGGCTTTCATCCTCCAGTTCATCCAAAAGTGCTTCAAGTTAATCCTGAAGATGCCAACACTCTCATTTTGTCAATTTATATATATTTTTTGTAATTATTATACCATAGTTTGGAGTACTTGCTGTAGAATACAAGCTGTCTTTGCACTAGCTCTAAAGAAGATTTTCTTCTGGTTTTAGAGAACTAATTTTGTTTTAGCATTAAACTGTTGAATTTTTTTTTTTTTGTACTTAGAATAGATAGATACAGCAGTCTGATTTTTTTAAACTGCCGTATGTTCACTGTTTTAAAACCGGCGAGGGGCTGATAAAATATTAATTTGTATTGTCCCTATGGCTGAAAAAATAAAAAGCCTTTTTGGTAACTGTGAAAAAAGGCTTTTAACCCATTTTTTGAATAGGTTAAAGTTTGATGTGTTTTATAATTTGTTCTCCAGTCATGTGAGCAGATTTTTCTAGAGAGAAAAGGGATAGGAGACAAAAACTTGAAAGAAATTGCTTTACTTTGGCTGTCTTTTATTCTGTCACAGCAAGATAAGTTTTGTAATTTTTTAAATTGGAGAATACACACTTTCTTTGGGAGGTTATGGCAGCTGAAGATGGACTTTGTTTCCTAACTGTAGGCAAAAGGAGGAGATTTGGAGTATGTTCTCTTTTACCAGCACATCACTATGCATCTGTTTTGAGGGGGAAAAATAAAAAAATTAAAAAAAAAAAAAAAGGAGGAAAAAAGACTGCCTGCCTTGAGGAGTCATGTGAGGGAAAACTGTGCCTGATTTCATTAGGAAATCCATTCTGTTATTTTTTGGTGCTGTTGGCTACTTTATCAAAAACCCTTCAATAGCATCCTTTAAAAAAAAAAAAAAAAAGAAAAAAAAAGTGATTGAAGCCATAAGTGCTTCTTTTGTCATAGACGTGCAATCTTTCTAACATTCCATTCCCATTCCACTGCTGTTTTTCACACCTTTACACAGTCAAGCATTAATTTTTGTTTTGAATTTGTTTCATTATATGATCACATTTAGAGCCACTAGCAGGTCTGCATATTTCTTTTGAATGTGAAAATGCATTTGCTTTCATCTTGTCTATTTTTTCTCTTCATGTTGTAACAAAAAAAAAAAAATCACACCTTTTGTACATATGCCTGTAAATTTTTTTAAATACTTGAGCCTTTTCTTGGGGTGGGGGGAGGGACGGCGAAGAGACAAGATGAAGAAAAGCCTTACGTTTCACTTTCTTCATCGGTTGGATTGGATGCTTACAGGGTTTTTCTTGTAACATTTATAAGTGCTGCTTACATCACTGAACAACAACAAAAAATAATAATGGAGTAGCTGTTGCCCTTTTCTGGTTGTGTGTACAGTATGTGTGGAATAAAAAAGGGAAAATGTTTTCACAAACTGTTTTGTTTCGTAATTGAATTCAACAATACCGTAGCTACCCATATTGCACTGAGCTTGCCAGTGGTGACTGTCAGGAAAGTCCTATAATACAATTTGTTGGTTGTTGTTGCAGAAGACTGAACTGTTTTGGAATATTTAACAATAACATAAACAGAGTCACGTGTTTTCAAATGTGGTTGTCTGGTTTTTATGGCCTTGCTGTGTACTTTTCCCTCTTGACAGTAAACTTCTGACTATGGCTTACAGTTTGACATTTAATTTATTAGCGCTGCTCTGCTCTCTTTCCTTGTAAGGAAAGACTTCATGTTGTTTATTGCCAGTTTTTTGTTTACTTTCCAGGTTTGTACTACGAGGTTTAATAAAAAAACAAAACTTTTTTTGGACATTTTGTCTGTCTTCTGGAAAGTGAGTGAGTAAAGGAAGCCCCTTCAAGAAAAAACTTAATTCAACAGATGCCTCGTTAGTATCTAACTGTAGGTAGAGGGCTTCTAGCTTTCGTTTCCCAGTGAGGGGTCAGGAAACCCTTTGTCAGGTAACAGGAGGCAGAGTGAATCCCTAAGGAAACTGGCCACTTCCCAGCTGGCGAGCAGCAGGAGATGCCTCGTTCCCAACCATTAGCCGTGTCAGGGTGGGTTTTGGAAGGGATTTACATCACAGCTCATCCTTTTACTTACGCTGTCTCTGATTACATTCCTTCCCTCTGTGCATGAAGAGCAGGAGCCAGGAGCCTTCTCAAAGGAGAGCAGATCCCTGCAAACAGAGCCTGAGACTTGACAAGAAACAGGTGTTAGACATGTTCAGACCCCAAGTTTAGAGAGAAAAAATGACTGCAGAAAAAAAAATGGCAGTAAGAAGACGATGGCTATGCATCCTAAAGCTTATAAAATGTACACACTTTATAATTAATTCAGGTTTATTGCCCTTAAATTGCTGGCTTGCATCAGTGTAGTCAAACAGATGTTATCATGGAAAAGTAAATTACACTGGTGCTCCGTATAAATAACCTTTTTTTTTTCTGATGGCTGAATTAGTGTCCTCTGTTCACTGTAACGGATAAAATATTTGGGTAATCAAGTAAAAGACATGGTTGGGATAGAAATACTTTATTTTATCTCAAAAGAGGAGTAAGTTTATACAATGCTAAGATATCTGCTCCACGAGGAGTGTAACATTTCAGTATGCATCTCTCCTCCTTTTCCGTTTCTTTTTTTTTTTTCTTTTTTTCCTTAACACCTACGATAACTAAGTTGGTCCTGAATAAGAAGTGTGAGAGGATAGACACTGCTGCTTTAGTAGACAAAGGCAGTAGGCAGACAGTAGGTAGTAAGGAGTAGAAAATAACTTTTCATTGTGGTTTGGATCCTAAATCTTCGGTTGCAGCAGCTGAAAACATGCAAGGAACAATTTGGGTTCAGTATTACACGTCAAGTCTACAGATATCCAATCAGCCATTTAAAGGTTAGTGGTCAAAGTAACTTGTATCTTTCTGCTTTAATTCTCTTATACATAGTATATACAACAGTTTTACTGCTCCCCTGAGCCCCAAGACTACTGTTAAAGTGTGTGTGCTTTAGGCATTATTTTTTTTTTTAAAAACCAACCTCCACATGACTGGCAATTTTGTAAAAAGGCGGTATGACTAAGTAAAAAGATCTGGCTGTTAACGCTTGGTTAGCAAATTGTTACACAGGCAAGCTCTTCATTCACTTGTTCATTCATTCAGAAGTCATTCTTAAAGGATATGGTTTTAAGATTCAAATAGTTTGAGAGTCACTTTCATCACTAACATCTGAAGCACCCTTTCTCTCAGTTACAGCAGCAAGAGCAGTGTCCACTTGAACTTCCTCTTCATCAGACTGAACCACTGGAGACTCTCCTTCACTCGCGTCCTGGCTGGCAGAGTCGGTACAGGTGGACGACAGGGAAGACAGTTTCTGGCGTAATTCAGACTGGCTGGGAACCTGCAGGCTGATCTCATTCACGTACGTGTTGGTGTCGGGCCCTTATAGTTGGAAAAAGAAGAACAACAACGGAAATCAAGCTGTGGCTCAGCAAGTGAATTGAGAAGTCAATATATTAACTGAGCTCCACGGTGCTTAATGAGTTGCGTCCGGGCTGTTTGGCTGCTTTTGGCTTTTCTCAAGTTGATCTCAAATACAAGCCACAAGGTGCTTTTAATCTGTTTCTGAAGGTGTTTGTGTCCCTCGCTCGTTCTAATATTGCTAACGCTTGAGATCAAACAAGGTAAGATTGCAGGAGCACTAAATCCTGACTGTTAAGAGATATATCTGATGTCCAGTTTGCCTGTCAGCCAACACCACTATCTTAATCCTCCCAACTCTGAAGTCCATTCAGACTTCAGCATGTGCCGAGAATCATCACCAATAGGAAAATCTTCCAGAAAAACTCTGTCCAATAGAATGACATAAATAAACCTGGGCGAAGTTACAAAAAAACCCACAAAACAATAACAGTAATCTCCAAGTTTGGCTAAAAATCAAAATGCAAAACGAATTCTTGCCCACAGCATGAAAGAATTCATTCCTCTGGTAAAGCTGTATCATAGCTCACATGCTTCACTATGCTTCCTCCATAGCCTGTGTAAAAAGACTTAATTCTAAGCCAGTTCAGTGTAATGTAACTCCAGTTTGAGAGTTAAGATTTCAAAATTGTCTTCAATCTTCTTGTCTGGACACTTCCTGGCAGTAAACAAAAAGGAAAGATAGGGAAATACCTAAACAAATCTTTCTACATGATCTGCCAAATAGAGCCCTTTTTTCCTTCCTTATTATAGCTACGAAGTGTTTTTCCGTAGTCAGGGTGCCCAGCTTCAGCACTGAGGAGCCTTAGTTGGAAAATGCTCTAAAAAATCCTGTGGGATTTAATATAAAAAGGTTTCAAGAAGCTCGGCTAGAGATGAGCTAATCCCTACACCTTAACTCTATGCAGGCTGTCTGCAGAGTAGCTCACGCTACCTTGCCCTATGACTGGTCCCCATCCTCTTACCAAGAATCAAAGTTAAATGGTAACAAGAAAACAGTCACAACAGCATCTGGAGGCAACAAAAGCTTCTTGTACCAGACACTGAAAGGTACAGTAGCTGGTGCTCCAGCACATTTCTTGCCCTAATGACCTGCAACCTTAAATTCTGGACTTAAGCTCAGACAGCAAGTAGCCCTGTATGTGACATCGTTTTTGCCTCTCTGGGACCCAAGAACTCCAGAGGGAAACTTGCCCTCAGCAGGTCTCCAGTTTAAACGCAAGTGGCTAAACATCTGGTACAACATTCACCACTCCGACAACCAACCAACCAACCTGCCTGGAAACACCCTGCCAGTCCCTCCGATGGGGTCAGTTCAGAACGTCTAGCAGGTTTGCTGCGTTGCTTCTTTTTACTTTTTACTGAAGACAAGTGATACCCATGTACTACAATAGTAGGAAGATGTTTCTAAAGATCCCCGTCTCTATGCTGTGCACGCCAACATGGGTTAGATCAATTTACACAACACACGGGAGGAGTTTTCTGGAGTGGCAGAGAGTAAATTTTCCAGTTCAACTTACTGACTATCCTAGAACGTTGCAAACCCAATGCCCCCAAGCTGGCAAATGTTTCAACGCCTTGAGCTGATTTTCATTTTTAGCAGTTACTAAAATAACTTACCTGCGTTCTGTGGTGTTCTGTAAAATTGTGAAACAAATCTTCCCCTGACCAACCCCGCTCTCCACTGGCAGCAAAATGAAGAGTTATCTTTAAGCCACCTCATTTTTCTGAGGATAAAGACTAATGTATGTGTTTGGCTTGACCCTAGGGTGCAAGGTCCCTCAAGCGAGCACAAAAATCCCTTCTCATTCAGAGGGGAATAAAAATTGTCTGGAACCACAACAGTAAGACTGACAAGACAATTACAGTGTAGCAGTAGTAACTGCAGAGGAGTAGGTCCTGCCGCAAGCCTGCCCAACCTCTGCATTAAGGTTACAGTGCTAGAACACTGGTACATTGTATTTCAGAGTACGTGCCTATACATAGCAAATATATATAGACTACCTATACACACACACTGTAATAGTTACATCACAGCACAAAATAAATGACATCTTTTTCTCAAAGGCTAATAAGATTTACATCTATTTAGGAAAAAGCAACCAGACCTCGTAGTTTCTACACTTCCTTAGATAATCCACTTACACTGTCCGTTGTTAAGACACAAAGCTGCTTGGTCCAACATCTGCCAAAGATCCAGCAAGGGGAAAGCAGTTCTAGCTTCTGTAATTACTTGCATGCTCAAACGATCACCTTTAATAACGCATGAATCAGATGCCTATCCAACACCAGCCATCTGAACTCAGTTTTTTCAATAAAGCATGAAAACCTTGAGTAGTCAAGTGTGCCTTGCCTACTTACCATATGCTTTTCATGTTCACAACAAGTAATAATCACCTTCACATCAGGAGAAAGAAAATGACCCCAGGATATTATTAACTTTTTTTTTTTTACATATCCCAAAATAAAGTATGGGATTTAAAGTACACTGTTTCGTCACTAAGTAGTTTTATAAAAATATTTGAACCTGTAATTGGAAAAGAAATCTAAATATATTTAAAGGACCTTCATCATTTCCCCCAAGAAAACTTGTTTTGCCTCTTGGGAAAAGGATTTTTGTACTAAAATAAGGTTTTGTTAAGAAAGCACACTTCCGTTGTAGATAAAGTATCAAGTGTTACTAATTCTCTGCTTTAAGCATCATGCTGCAAACTTGCCAGAATGTAAATCTGGTTTTCTTCATCAGAACACGTAAACAAAATTTTGGATTAAGATTAATTTAATCCAATTTAAGCAACATTACTAGCAGTAAGTAGGCTACATGAAAGAGCTGCAGTATCAGAATCACTATTTAGAAGCTTCCAGAACATTGTCATGTTTTATAACACAGACTGCTATGTTGAACCACATCTCAAAACCTCTCTCACTGAAGATTTTGCACTATACAACTGTTCCAAATTTACTTCAAAACACCAGCATTCTGCACAAATTCTAAGAAAGCAGTCTTAAAAATAAAAACCTACCTACTGCAAAATTTCTGTTGTTCGTTAAAATGCCCTCTATTACCTTTATAGAGAGGGTAAATGCACCTTAAATGCAGTATGCAACACACCACCTACCCCTACAAATACAACATGAAGCTGTAGTAACTACATGGAAAGAGAGACCAGAAATACTCTCTTGTACTTCAACTAAATATTAATGTTTTGAAAACTACTAATAAAAAATATTCAATCTACGTACAGCATAACGTTTCATGAGATAACATAATCCATTACAAATTAGAGCAATTCTGGTGACTTATCACTTTGTCTCTAAGCACACTGTCATCATTAGTATCATACCCAGCATGGGAGAAAGCATATTATTGTCTTCGCTTCCTGAGTTTAAAAAGACATCAAGTGCTTCTTGGTCAGACATATCCATTAGGTCCATCTGTTCCAGCATGTCCACATTCACCTCCATGGAAGACATACTTCCAATCGGTTCTGTAGTAAAAACAGTGCAATGAGCAAACTGACAGTCAACTACACAATGTTATTAGCTATAGAGGCTTCAATAGCTGATACAATTGTATGCATTAGTAATAATTAAACCAGATATAGGAGCAGCACACCCACGGGAGCTGCTCAGCAGCAATCTCAGCCCAAATCCAAGAGTACTCTGTGCAATCTTTGTTGTGAAACTGATCTCCATTACTGCCATTGTAAAACAAAGTGTTTTTAGCAACAATATTTATAGCAATAGCATAGTCAGAAATATGCTAGAATGGGACTCAGGGGCAAAGATTGAAACTTTCCATTTTGCAGCACTCAAATTCTTTCAATTAAAAGTCTTTTTAGAGAAAAACAAACACATTTAAGCACACAATCACTAAATGTCAATATACAAAGGATGGGGAAATGCAGAAATAAGGATTAATGTCAATAGAGAACAGCCATTCTTCTTCCTCATTCAGTCTAATAAATGACAGAGGTATATAAAGCCTAGCCTGATACCCAATATCTTCTCTCAGCATGAAGATGATTTCATGTTATTAATTAATCAAGCAAAGTGCTTATTCTTATGCTTATTCAATATAATACTGACAATTCACAAGGAAATGAAATACTTGGATGAATATTTGGATGGGCATATTCTTCCTCCAACAATAAAACATGCAAACACAAAACAAGTTCATGGGTATTTAAGTCCAAATTAAAGTCAAATTTAAATTGAGTCAAATTTAAGTCCAGTTGCTGCATGTATAACATAAAATATTACAATGAACAGTTTAATGGTTTAGCTAAATTTAACAATTACACTACTAAAAGCCTTCATATGTGAACTGAGCTGAAATCCTATAATTTGATTGAGTTTTTTCCAAATATACATGTACCGAAGGGGTCAACCTTTCATTGAAACAGTTTCTTTGATACACACGGGTTGTGCATTATACTGCAAAACTGAAGTTCAGAAGGGCAGGTAGCCTAACCCTCCAGAGCCGTGTGTCCAGTACTAGCCAGTGACAATGTCCACGTTTACTCTAAGTGGACTATATATATGCAGAAAGCAGGAGACCCAAACTCAGTTCCTTCCTACATCAAAGGAACTTAGACTTGCACATCCCTCTCTTCAGAAGACTGTCCTAGCAACTCAGCATCTTGCAGATGAGCGTTTCTAGCACTCAAGCAGAGAAATGGAAATCCTGGATTGTATTCTCTGCTCTGACATTACAAATGATATCGCAGAACTGGTCCCCGGAGCAGGAAAAGCATTTTGACATTTTTTTTCCTGCCACAAGTGACGTAATCTCCTGCTTGCTTGCTTTCTGCTCCTACAATCCCTGCATTTTGGCCCAGCAGATGGATACCTCCCACACAGGAGTGTCTGTAGTCTATGGTATTCTTGTCCTTTAACTAGTCAGGAGTTGCCAGACTTGACTCATCTCATAATAAGGAGAGAGCTTAATCTGATCTCCCATGTCCTAATCACATGCTCTGTATTTTACATAGACAATGGAAATAGCTACCACCTGGGAACTGTTTGAAATACAGCAATGAGCTTTTGTCTGCAGTTTTAATATTTTTCTGAGGCGACTCCTCCCAGGTGACAATCCCAGGCTGGGACAGAATATATAGATATCCCATTTGATAGAAGCAGCCACCTCCATCCATCTCTGTATAGATATGGATGCACTCTTCAGGGCAGAGAAAAGTGCTGTTCCAGGTGCAATTCAGTGCTTTGCATTTTCTCAGCCTACAAGCAGAGTCTGATGGATTTTCTAATGTGACTAGCTCCCCTGGAACACAAAGTCTGTTTAAAGAGCTTATCTGAAGTTTCAATTCTACAGAAGAAGAATTTAGACACTGCAATGCTTCATATGTAAGCATTAAAACAGCTGCTGACTGACCCCTCAACAATGTTCTCCAAGTTGTGAGTTTGTGGTATTATGTACAAAACATGATATACAGAAGCTGTTTTAAAACTTGCCTCGCCTCTCTGCTATCTGCAAGTATCCTGTAGAAAGGTATTGCTCCATGTCCTGCTGGAAGGCTTCTTCAAAGAACTTCTGACGTTCCTTTAGCTTCATCTGCTGGGTGTGCTCCATATCCAAAACCTTCTGTGCATGTTCAGCATCTAGCTCAGCTGAGCATAAAACAAACAAACAAATTAAATATTGCATGTATATCCCCCCGAATATCAGAATTTAAAAGCTATTGAACCAGTTCAATACTGACAGACTGTTACTACAGACGTTTAACACAGGCTGTTATAAAAGAAGGCTTCTGTGCTTTGCAACTATATTTTAAAACTGACAGGATAAGAATACTATCTTAGGCAGCATAACCTTCACATTAAAGTGACATCATAGCTATTTATCTTGAGGCAAGATACAGCTTTCTTAAACTGTATAAACAGCAACACCTGAAAGCACCATTCATCAATAACCGGATTTCAGAATTCTGCCAAAAAAAATTATCAGATAATAATGCTTCTGCTATCGTATGTACCTAACACACACAAAAGCAATACGCTTAATTTGAGTGTTGCAGCACATTTCCACTACAAGTGGAAAGACAGATATGTACGTAAGGCTTATACGTACTTATAAAACCTATAAATACACATACATAACATATGAGTGCGCGTGCACATGCATGTGGGATTCTGTTTTTGTCAGCCTTCAGTTAGACTGGAAAAATACTTTGAAGAATATGCTACATGTAGTGGAGGTACATATCCTCAGAAGTTGTGAAGGCAGCTTGAGTTGACAGGAGGTAAGTAAACAGCACTGTTTTCAACACCACCACCACACAGTCATTAATGTCAATACACAGGGTCTCCTCCGAATACAGCAGCAAAGAATGCACCAGAAGATGATGAGGATAATGACAGCAAAAAAGCAAAGCCAACTGCCATGAATTACTCATATGACACCAAGCAGAAAGGGCCAGCTTGTAGAGCTTGTACAGACACATACCGAGAACAGAATTTGCTTATACCTATCTATACTGGGTCTCTAGAACTTCCTCTTTCCTCCTACAGTGAAAGAACTATTAGACTGACTATCATTGAAAGAGCTCCTTCTCTCCTGCTTCACTCTACAGGAGTCACTGACTGGCCAGAGGACATACAAAGAAAATAAACACGGTGTTTAGTGAAGAACAACATCTTCTAGAATAAAATGATGTGATAGCTATTGAAGTACTAGCTCGAGCTAGACCACTATTAGAACATGGTTTAGAAAAAAAAAAAAGGCTTTTTAGGAGGAATATATAAACTGAACTCTTCCTCTCTCAGAGTTCTCTGTCCATTTTTCTGAACTGGTCTCAAGACCTTTCTGTTTACATTAAAGAAAAAAGAAAAAAAAGAAAAATTTCTGGCTGAGCTGCTGGTGGCAAGAGCTATTGATCTGGGCTGTTCTACCCATCAAGGAAAGCAACAAACACTGCTGGGTAAAAAAATTCCAAGCTTCCAAAGCTTCCACACACCAGACAGATACAGCCAGATATGGCATCCATATCTATAAATCCTGAAAGAGCATAATGTTTTCTAGGACAAGCATCACGTCAGTCTTCCAGGGAAAATATTACATTAATGATATTTTACAATGAGGAAATTCATTAAAAGCATTTACCATTAGGGACATTATTAACCAAATGCAGAATGTATTTTATTAAACCCGGCAAAAACATTGGAGAGCAGTAATTGCCTCTGTTGCCTGTATCAAGGTCACAGATCATAATACAGAAGCAACTGAGCTGTGAAGTTGCCAAAAGGGGCCCTAAAACTGGACCAACACACCAAATATCCATTAAAACATCAGTAAATAAACTGAAATATTTTTCTTAAAGCAGATTTCAGAAGTAAAACGTCAGCGTACAGTAAGGAAAGCATTTTCCTTGAAGTCAATACATCTTTATTATCAATTACACTGTGGTGTAGGATAACTATATTCCTTGAAGCAACTCCTTTACTACCCTCCTGAACGATGAGCACTTCTTAATAACATTGTGTATGATGCAGAAATGCTATTCAATTGTGATAATAAAAGCCAGCGGCTCTCACTGACAACAGAAATTTCCTGTCTTCCTCATAATATATTCTGACAGCTTTGCACTCTATATTGGTACTTCAGGATATTTTTAACCCCAGAACAGAGACAGCATCCAAACAACACATGAGACTGATGCAACTTCTTTCTTAGCACTGCTCCCTCTGTTTTTTTCATTTTGCCCAAAATGTGCTGTTAGCTATTAAAATTGTCACTGGCCAAAGCTGAAAGGCAACAGCTGCCTGCTGCACTGACACGTTCCAAAGAAACTCAAAATACGCCAGCTGAAGAGTTGGCATGAGCTTGTTCTCCAAAGCCAGTAACAGAGAGTTAACATCAAGAACCTTGCTGCATGACTTCACACTCTGCCAGGTGTAATGGAAATGGCTTGGCTAAGCAAAACCAAACTGCTACATTCGGGGTTTCTGCTTGTTGTCAGAAATGCTCAGGATGGCGAGTTGAAGCTAACGGTCAAATCTAAAGCAACAGAAAAATGGGTATATTGTTCCTTTTACAAAGCTATTGAGAATTATGTTCTCCATAATCCAAATATAGTTTTTACACGTTTATAAAACACTGAATAGAATCAGCAACAAGGGAGTTATAAGACAGACAAAAGTATCATCCATATACCATCATACACTCTTCATGTCCACATACAAATTATTCCCAGGATGCAAACCGAAACTTGACACACTTAAAATACTATTGCATTTTTCCCTTCACCATAAAATTGTACCTTTGAATTAGTAACCGCATCTATTTGTCAATCACACCGCTGTGCACAGAAAAAAAGACAGAGAGACTACACAGAAAATGCTAATTCTCAATTAGATGCAGACGACAGCAGTTGCCACAATAACCCAAATAAAAGGCAACCTGAATTCTACATCAGCTATGACTGTCAAGGGAGCAGAACTAAAAGGAGGCAAAATATTTCTTAAAAATTGGGAACTCCACTGCTGACATGCAGCCTCCTGCACCATCCCCATCGCCAATCCACAGCTCACCTCCCTCGCAGCCACAGTACCACTCACAGCCGCCCTCCTCCCAAGCAAAGAGGCAGCGCTCGTCCACAAAACTTCCATTTGCTACAAAACCCCATTTGGCCAGTCTTGCAGCCCAACATACCTTCCCTGGCCTTGTGCTCCTTCTCACAAGCCACCTACAGTACGACCTGCTACAGCTGCTACGCAGGCATTGAAGCATGGATGTTGCTTCTGCCCTGGAACCGGCCACCCCGGCCTGAAGCAGCCTCCGGGAACGTGCAGCCCTACTGAGATGCTGCACTGCCCTCGCCTCCCCTGGCCAGGGGAGGATATATCAGGAAGCTTTTAGGGATGACTCTACACCTCAGCAGGAGAAAAAACTGTAATCGTGATCTGCTTCTGTGGATCCTGCCTATAACAGCCAGCGGGACCTGGACAGCTGTACCAGCTAATTCCCATCAGTAGAAGGGCTGCCCTGAGCTCTCAAAGGTCAATGGGAAAAAAATTGGTGCCCAGAATACATTCCTTAATGCCTTGATTTTCCGTATGGCTGTTCCCCACTTCAGCCTTTTTTCTGGGAGAAAAGTCACCATACAGCTGTACAAACAGGACAAAGATATACAAATCAAGACAAGACTAGGAGTATGCTATTATCATTTGGTATAACATCCCTGTTTTCACATCTTAATTTACATTACTGATATCCTTCTGCAGCCAGAAGGTGTGCTAACCAAACACTGTACTCCTATCACAAGACAAATTTATTAAAGCCAGGACCTCAAAGTAGATTCTTTCTTAATGACCCTGTAAAATATTTTTATTTATCAACAAACTCTATTTCTGGGAAAACCTCCCTCCCCCTTGTATCTTAAGTGTTTGAACTAGACACTAGAAGAATCCAAACTTCAAAGGAACAAATTACAGTAGCTTATAACCATATGCCTCAAGTCTAAAGGACTCCTTTCTTCGATATTATTCATATTCCTGACTGACACCTTCTACAACTTAAAATTCTGCCGCAGTACCCAAGGTTTCTATGCAACCAACAAGATAAGTGACCATTTTATACTGTAATCTAGAACATTTTCCAATTATACACAACAGATTTCCTGAGTAAGTATGGCCACAAAACCAACCCCCAAATTAGAAGAATGACTGCCAAAAAAAACAACCAACCAGCAACTGAAAACACTGGCCGCTGAGATTGGTGACATCCCTTAGACCTAATATGAAAGATGTAAAGTTGGCCAAATAGATGGAGTTTTGGTGCTTTCATATCGTTATACAATCAATTTACTTTCCTTCAATTAATTAATTATATTACTTCATTGTTCTTGTGTGAATTAAAATCTGTAAATGTATCTGTTCTAAAGAGGGAAAGGCACAGAGTAATAGAAAGCCAGAGCTTAGATTAAATGTCCTTCCCCCCCCCCCAGCTCTACAGTTCATTTGTGTTTTGTAGACTCATTCAACCAGACCATAAAGTGTATGCAAGTATTCTTCACAGGGATTTTTACTTTCACTAAAGATATCCCAGTTTCAAGCAATCTTTCACGGAAACTCACTCCAGGTTTTTGATGTTCCTTCTGTACTGGGGGGCCCAAAACTGGACGCAGCACATAGACGTGCTGAACAGGGGAGGATAATCCCCTTCCTTTGATCTCCTGGCCACGTTCCTGTTCATACATCCCAGGATGTGGCCTCCCTTCCTGCCAGCTGTGCTGCTGGCTTATGCCCAGCTCGCTGCCCACCGCACACCCTGGGCCTTTCCGCAGCGCTGCTCCCCAGCCGGTCCCCAGCTGGTCTTGCTGCAAGGACCCCTCCTGCCCACGTGCATTTGTACCCAGATTTGCATTTGTACCCACCAAATTTCATAGCTTTCCTGCCAGCCCACTCCTCCAGCCTCTCTAGGTCCCTCTGAATGGCAGCCCTGTTCTTGCTGAATCGACCAATCTCCCCCAGTCATCTGCAAACTTGGTTAGTGTCCTCCACCATCTCCTCCAGGGAAGACCAGTCTGCTGCTTGTTACCAGCCTCCAGGTAAAGTATGACCCATTAACCACAATCCTCTAAGCCAACCATCTATTTATCCATCTTATTGCCCATTCTTCCAGCCCGTAACATCGTAATTCAGCTACAAGAACATTGGGTGAGGCTGTCAAAACCTATCAGAGAGCCGGCGATTCACTAATCAACTGAAAGCCTTCAGAAATCAGAACAATAAAAACAGACAACCAAAGACAGACAGACAGCCAAGCAACTTTTCAAGCGCATTATAACTTAGCAACTTATACTTGCAACTGCCTCATTATATATCCTTTTAAGTAAAAATATCAAAGCAAGAAAAGACACCGGGGAGCACTTCAAAGAACGCAGTTTTTCTCAAAAATGTTTAAATTATTCTTGATAGAATTTAGAATACATTTTGATAATCTGAGGGAGGAAGCTCAGAGCACTCTTGCACTTTACTGACAAGCAGGGAGAGAATCTTAGCAAAACCTGAAAAAAAATTGTAAGATGTGTGAATTAGGTACACACAGTTTTTTATTCCAAATAGGAGTGAAAAGAAACCATGTAAAAAGTACAAGATTTAATTGTTTTTACACTCTTGACTTAGCAGTCTCTTTACAAAGTAATTTTTTTAACCAAAGGTATATTCAAATAATTACAATCAAAAAAATTAAGTCCTATTTCACTCGAACATGAAAGCAGGATTTCACTGGACTTCAGTGACAGAAGGATCATCTCTGTTGTATAAAATAGACATCATTCCAAATAAGATTTAGTATGACAACTCTCAATAGCCTGCATTTTCATGAAGAGATATTTTACTAAAAATTAAGATTACAAAAGTCATTAAAATATTTCTTCATTAAAAAAAGCAGCCATTAAAAATGACTGTATATATTCCTTGATAATTTCTAACTAGCGTTTTCATAAACTGCATCAGAATATGAAAACTCTAATTAGAAATAACCTAGTCAAGAGGAAAAGCAGTGGTTTTACTAGTGCAGATAAGTTATTTTTTAAGTTGTTCAACACACAGTTTCAATAAATTGGCTTACTTTGAAAATTCCCTCTAAACAAACAAATTGCTTACTTGTCATTCTTGAAAAATACAGGGTAAGGCTAAATAAATATCAGAATAAACTACTGAAAATAACCGTCTGTGTATGCCAAGATTTCAGACACTGAAGCAGCACCTGGAGGAAGAAGCAGCTTCCAACCAACGCGACAGGAAACACAGCTTAGGAAAAGATTTCCACATAACTCCAAACTTCATCTGGCTACCAGGAAATCATCATAATTAAGAGATACTAAAAATAGGCTCCACCAAACAGCCAATGCATCAATAGGGTTCTAAAAATGTAAATACAATTTAGAATTAAAAAAAAATAATAATCATGCAAAATTCATAATCACATGCCTCACTGTGTGTGAAAATAATATTAGAGCTTGATAGAATTAGGATCCTTTAGGTCAGCTAGACAAAAGGTTATTGCATTTACATTTATTTTACTTTCACAGTTTTCTTCAGCTGTCTCCTACTTTCTAAAGCCTTGTAAAGTGGGATGAGACCTTTCTAAGGC
>JAOQGH010000012.1:62431812-62472181 GCA_025769975.1 Gallinago jamesoni
GGCTTGCTACTGCAGATGAGAACACGCTTGAGCTATGGACAGACTGTACCCAGTGTGGGTCTGAGTTTTTAAACATTTAATACAGCCCACACTGTAATTAATTTAGGGGTTCACACAAGCCTAGAGCATCTGAAGTTAAATATAAAAGCTTAAATCCTGCCTTGCCCAACTGTACGTTTTTGCAAGAACATCCTACGTAGGAACCATATGGCATATTATATTTTTTTTATTGCTTTCACCTTTCTCCATTCTCTGCAAGCTTAAAAATACAACAGGTTGAAGACTCCTCTGCAAGGTGGTCCACAGCAGCATAACGGACTACTGCTTTAAAACTACATCTGCTGTGGTTTAGAAACAGCAATAATGCTTTGGGCCGTTTTATTTCTCATAAAAAACATGCTGAAAGCCGAGTGCATTTGCCTATTTCTTGAATTTTTTAAATTAAAAGCAGATAAATTTTCACGCCTGCAAAAGTGGAAATCACAAATAATTTTAGAATTGCTTTAATTGGCTTTAACGATTGCCAAAACCATCATGGTTTTTTTTTTTTTCATACTTCCTTCAGTATTTTCCTGCCTTCAGATGTTCAAATTCATGCCTTGCAAATGAAGGTAATACAACAGCAAAAGCTTTAGGGAGGGAATTTTCTCTTCCAGGCCCATACTCAAATACTTCTGGGTTAAAAAACCTACAATCCACCATCTTCCAGTTTCCTGGTTCAATTTCATTTATGATCCCAAGAACATGAAGTCACAGTATCTGTCTTTTTAGAAGACAGGATTTAGCAATGTGGTTTCAGCAGGATGTGAGTACCACAAATTCTCCTCAACTTGCACCAGGCCAGGCTCTGTAAGGAAGGAGGTCTTCTAACTCCACTATTTCTCCTTTAGTCAGATTTCTGTCCAACTGAAAGAGAAGAAAAGGTGCCAAGGAAAGATAACATTAAGCTGAACCTCCCTAGCATAGAAAGTTAAGTCCAAAATAAACAAACTAGCAAGCATCTGAGCTCCCATGCTTGTTCCCTGCCTCCCTATAAATCCACCATTTATGGTATTCTAAAAACAATAATTCTGTTTGTAAGCCGCAAAGTATTTATTTTCACTATAAATGAACCTGACAATGTCACATATATCTACAGGACATATAGCTTTATTTGTAAAGACAGTCTGGCTTTAAAAATCTAGCCATACACTATAGAAAAATCCCACTACTGCAGAAATTATACTTGCAAACAGTTCAAATGACTCAGCACTAGTCCACTATCATAAGAAGTTGTATTTAATGCATATATTCTCTAATTACTGCTTTTTCTGTCTCACCTCAAAATACTAATTTTCAAACAGAAAAAATATTCAATGGTAAATCTAAACCTAAAGCACTTAAAATAGAAACCACAGCATTGCAGTATTCTAATTCAGGTTTGTGCAAGTCCATGAAACTGTCTCAACTAAGATTAATAACATTCCATCATCAGAGTACAAATTGATCTATTGAACAATTTAATTACTATTTTCCATTCCAAAAAGATAATCACCTTTGCTTTGCAACTCGAAGGCTCTCAAAGACAGGCGAATGACTTCTGGTCCTAAATGAATAGTGCCAATCCTAACCTTTGCACAACTCTAAGATACTTGCATTCTAGATCAAATTATGCGCATGTGTAGATACATAAATAAATTATGAGATGCTGTTTTGCTGTCACAACACATCGTGCACATATTGAAGATATGGGTTCCACAACATGGCAAGTAAGTCAGCAGGTATCAGTTTTTACTTGTCCTTAAGAATAACACTAAGCCCCAATCTCTTGTTTTGGTGAAACTATTCCTCACTCAAATGACCATCTTCAGATACAGAGACTAGCAGAACAATACCTTTCAGCCCGTAACTAAATCTTGCCTCAAAAAAGCTAAAGGTGAACAAATTATTGTCTTCTTTCCTACTAACTAAAACAAAACGAGGATATACGCCATATACCGTTTTCAGAACAACCAGTTTTCAGATCTGAATGTGCATTTTATACCTCCCTCTCCAAAGGGAAGGCTAGGGCCTGCCAAAGAGTCCTACAGGCTTCAGAGCCAAAAGGAATGAGCTATAGATTCATAGTCTTAGTATTGTTCAGACTAATCTGACTTACCTTATGTTGACAGTGACATATTTTAGACTTGATGAGGGCTTCTTTTGTTTTGGAGTTTTGGTTTTTTTTTGGCATACTTTGATACAAGTCTTAGGTTAACATAAGCAATGATTGCTGAATCAGAAACAGAGAGAAAAAAACCCCTACCTTCCACAAAAAATTTATGCAACCAATTGAAACAGAATTTGATTTTTTTCACTTCTTTTCCACATGGTAAAGCATTCACTATGCATTATGCAAACTACATTTCATAACAGATGTGCTTTACAAGTGTGCAGCAAGTAACACTGTACAATGATGCAACTTCTATGTTCATCAGAACTCTTAAAGCATTTTTATACAATAGTGAAGGAAACCATTTTTCAAATTCAAATTATACTTGAAGTATTTGATATCAGAAAGCATTCCAAATCATCAGTTCTCTCTCATCTAAATTGGTCACCAACCTAAAGTTCTGAAAGCACAAAGCCTGTGAGTGTTACTGCAATCAACTGAAGGATTTACTTCTTGGTTATCAGCAGTGCCTTTCTGTAAGCGTCAGGAACATTAGGGACTGGTTACTAAAATTTAAATGGAGCTTTTAGCAGAGCCTAGAATTCATACTTTAAAGCAGCAACAAATATCTCTATTATTTCAGCAAAAAAATTCTGTGTCCAAAGATGCACATGAGTTTCTTATGCTAAAACACACGTGTCTACCTGTTTGGAGTGGGCTCAATCAATATGAAAGGACCAAGGATTAGCCACAAAAGGAATAAATAGGAGAAAACATTCAATTATTTTTTTTCCCATTTCTTTTGATTTTAAGCTAGCAGGGGAAAAATTCTACAAATTAAACCTAGATGTCCAAATAGTCAGAACTGTAGGACCACCAGTGATATCACTCTTCCTCATGCAGAAGCCTAGTTCGTTTACAGTGTGAAAATTTCATAACCAGTAGCATTTTAAAAAGACCATAAGCCAATCATATCAGTAGCACACACAGAACACTTGAAGCATTTATTTTCTCTTGACAGCTTAGTCTATTTCCTCTTCCATTTCTGTCAAAATAACTTCTACAATACAAGCAAAAAAAAAATTGCTATTATTTTGTCCCATTACTACTGGTTTTACTTTTTCATTCTTAGAAGTCAACAAGAAGAAAAAAAAGATTAGATTACAAATCTAATCTAATCTAATCGTTCAGCTAATGTTCCTAAATGAGTCACAGTACAGACCACTTTTAGAAATCCAAGTGGTGACCAAACACTTGTTTGATGTGATCAGGAAAATGAGATCTGAAGCACCATTCTTGCTAACAAACCAGCATCCAGGAGCATCCGAAGAGCTTCTACAAAATAATATGAGAGGGGCCTAATTTGGTAACAGACAGCTGGGGAAGTTTAAAACATATGTAATCCTTCATATTCATTACATACGGACTATCAGTTATGCCAGACCAGTTTATTTGCCCACTGCAGGAGAATATCAGGTTCGAGATCATCTAAGGAACCTGAAGGTACATAAGTCTATGGGACCTGATGAAATCCATCCATGAGTCCTGAGGGAGCTGGTGGATGAAGCTGCCAAGCCGCTTTCCATTACATTTGAGAAGTCGTGGCAGCCTGGTGAAGTTCACACTGAATGGAAAAGGGGAAACATAACCCCCATTTTCAAAAGGGGAAAAAGGAAGACCTGGGGAACTACAGGCCAGTCTCCCCTCTGTGCCCAGCACGATAATGTAGCAGATCCTCCTGAAATCTCTGCTAAGGCACATGAAAAATAAGGATGTAATTGGTGACAGTCAACATGGCTTCACCAGGGGCAAATCATGACTGACAAATTTGGTGGCCTTCTACAATATCGCCACAGCATTGGTAGACAATGGAAGAGCAACAGATGTCACCTACTGGACTCATGAAAAGCATTTGACACTGTCCCACATGACATCCTGGTCTCAGAATTGGCAAGTCATGGATTTGATGGATGGACCACTCAGTGGATAAGGAACTGGCTGGATGGCTGCACTCTAAGGGTTGTGGTCAATGTCCAAGTGGAAGCCAGTGATGAGTGGTGTTCCTTAGGGGTCAGTACTGGGACCACTGCTGTTTTACATCTTTGTCAGTGGCATGGACAAGGGGATAGAGTGCACCAAGCTTTGTGGCGCAGTCAACACGCTGGAGGGAAGGGATGCCATCCAGAGGGATCTGGACAGGCTTGAGGGGTGGTGGACCCATACAAAGCTCATGAAGTTCAAACAAGCCAAGTGCAGGTACCTGCATCTGGGACATAGCAATCCCAGGCACAAGTACAGGCTGGAGAGCAGTCCGGAGGAGGACTTGGGAGAGCTTGTGGATGAGAACACAAGCAGGCAATGTACACTGGCAGGCCAGAAAGCCAATCGCATCCTGGGCTGCATCAAAAGAAGCACAGGCAGCACATTGAGGTGACTCTGCTTCTCTACTCTGCGCTCATGGGACCCCACCTGGAGTAGTGTGTCCAGCTTTGGAGTCCTCAACACATGAAGGACTTGGACCTGTTGGAATGGGTCCAGGAGAGGGCCACAAAAAACAATCAGAGGGCTGGAGCACTTCTCCTATGAAGACAGGCTGAGAGAGTTGGGGTTGTTCAGCCTGAAGAAGAGAAGGCTCCAGGGAGACCTTACAGTGGCCTTCCAGTATCTGAAGGGGGGCCTACAGCAAAGCTGAAGAGAACTTTTTACCAGGGCATGTAGCCAGAGGACGAGGAGTAATGGCTTCAGACTCAAAGAGGGTAGATTTGGATTAGATATTAGGAAGAAATTCTTCACTGTGAGGGTAGTGAGACACTGGAACAGGGTGCCCAGGGAAGTCGTGGATGCTCCATCCTTGGAAATGTTCAAGGCCAGGCTGGATGGGGTTTTGAGCAACCAGGTCTAGCAGGAGGTGTCCATGGGTTGGAATGAGATGATCTTTAAAAGGTACCTTCCAACTCTAAACATTCTATGATTCTAAAAATCACTATTCTCAAATGCAAAACAAAGATGCCATCATTCTTTTTAAAATTTAACTTTGAACAGTGCTATTTACTAGTAAAACTAATTTGCAGCATTAGCAATTGCATGTATATTACAGACCTTTTACTGTAAGAGACATCTCTTCAAACTACATCATAATAAGCTTACAAAAGTGTTGTTCAATTAATGGGTTGCTTTTAAATTCAGCCAAATAGTAACAACTATACAGGTACAATAAAAGGAAGACAAGAACAAACTCACACTACATTTCAAAGAGAAAGATGTGGCTGAATATAAAAAAAATATTTTCAGAATAAATGACTATACTTTCTCAGTTAAAATTCATTTTCTATTATGGAAATGCATTATATAACAATAAACAGGACATCTTATGAGAAGTGCAGAAATATACATCAGTGTGTTTTTTTTCCACTGAACATTTTTATTTTTAAAAACAAAATATCTTCTGTATCTTATGCAAAGATATTGAGTTTTAAATTTTTAATTAAACATTTTAAGCTTTCTTTCATGCATCTAGTATTCACATACTCAAAAATCATTCCACTTGCTGCCTTTTTTTTTTTTTTTTTTTTTTTACAGAATAATAAGTGGTCTATAGCTCAGAAAGAACAGATCTTAACAAAAAGAGCAGCCCAGACAAAAGTTCCAACTTGGAAAATACTAGCTGTCTTTAAATAGCCCAGTTGTAAGAAATAAATTCTTTTGATGATCTGGGTGTTTTTTGGTTGGTTGGTTTTTTTTTTAAAGATAAATCTTTTTGGAGAAAAAAAAAGTCTTGAAAGATGATCTCCTCACCCTAGCTTGCTGACTTATTTGTGTGCTATATTCTAGCAGAATTGTTCTAAATTGTTCAAACTTGCAACTTTAAATACTGAAGGTAGAATAAAGGTTAGGTAGAATTAAGGTTGTTTTTATACATAGTGACAAAGCACTAAGCACTTCCATAGTTTTACTGCTAATTTGTAATAGTTTCTGCAACTTTGCCATGTCTGTTTTTTAAAAAGCATCTAAGGACAAACCTTGAAGAGCAACTCATGTGACACAGGCAGATGGGAAGAAAACCAAAAGCCTACCTTCTCTCACGGTCTGTAGGCTACAACAGAAGAGGGTGGCTGGGCTTAGGGTTTTTTTTGTTCCTTCTTTTTTATTTTTTTTTCTTTTTTTTCTTTGTTCAAGGAAATGAGGAATGTCTCATGAGGAATGGTCCTCCAACATTTCTGTACTGCATATGGTAGCCAATATTTGCTACTAATTGGAAAGCAAGCTACCAGATCACAACACACCATGATTCTACCATGCTCATTTTTTAAAGATTACCATGCATCAATGTTGGCAAAGTCACTCCCCCAAAGAATAAACCTGATTTTATGGTACTAGATCAAATTGGCAACACCAAACCAAGGAAGCAGTGGTGGCTGAATACAAAAGTAACTCTTCTAGATCCATTCCCATGAAGAAACCCTTCTGGTGGTTTTTGTTTGTTTGGGGTTTTTGTTTGGTTTGAGGTTTTTGTTTGTGTTTTGTTTTTTAAAGAGGATCATCTACCATCTGTCCTCCTGCAGCTGGCATAGAACTGATATCCGGTGTAAAACCAACAGCCACCATATTGTCAGCTCCAGCTAACATCATAATGGCAACCGTGTTCACTCTTGATGCCGATCAAAACTGGCTTTGCAGGTTAGCCATTAATGCATCAATGGCACCATCAGGCACAAAAATAACAGTGTGATTTTAACCTGTCCTCATATTGGTTTAGCTCACAGTAACAGATAAACAGATTTCTAAACTTTGGTATTCAAATCAGAGTCAAACTGATTTAAGTGACTACAGCATTAATTTTCACATATTGTGTTAGGCTAGTTTAGAGAATTTGTGCAAAAACCTAGCAGGTCTTTTCTCAGGTGTGCAGTATTTAAGATCTTAATACCTTTAGATTAATAGATTTAATTAATTGAAATTAACAGAATAATTTATTGGGATTAAATACAGATAGGCAACAGATTCACCAGTTAACACAACTAAGTAACTAGGTCACCTGTATCCTCATAAAAAGAGCATAATTAAAAGATAAGACTCTTTATTCAATGTTCACTGTTTAACACCTGCTTCTTATTAGGAGAAATTATCATCACTAAAGCAGTGTAAGACTTACTAGATTTATCAGTTGCTTAGCCCAGTACCTAAATGCATTTTTAACAAAAAGAGAGACACCCAGGCAGCAAACTAGGGAAAGGATGGGAGCAGATGTATGATGTTACTAATGCACCAGTGGAGAGCTAAGCAAGAGAAATATGAAAGGAAAAGAGATACAAAGAAATGAAGATACAGAGAAATGAAGATGGGGCAGGGATGGAGGGGAAGGGCAACTGACAACTCAGATTGCCAAACGGAGCTAATAAATAAAATGCGAGCCTTTATTCTGTATTTTCCCAGTCTGATAGAGATTAAACAAGTTGTGAGAAGGAAAAACAATACTGGCCAGGAGAAAAAACAATAAACATAAAACAGAGGCACAGAAGGCTTTGCCATACTGAAACCAAACACCAAGAACAAAAGGCCACTACAATAAAATCAGCCGTTACCCAAGAGTAGCTACTGAAGCTACTCTGCCAGACAAAAAAAAACCAAGAGACTGTAGAAACAATTATGAGTGAGTGAGCAAGCACGACCATTCATGGCTAAACCCTATGCCTATAGTGAAAACGAACTGACAGATGACACCTAGGATACAGTATCTTATTCAAGCAAACAAAGAAAACCCACCTAAAGGATGCATAGACAAAGTGACAGTGAGGTGCAAATAAAAGCAGAAATTCAGGAAGCTGATAAAAGCACGTATAAGGGGGAAGGGAGAAAGGAAGGGGGCTGACTGAAGAGGGAAATCAATATAATTAGGACTGTGAAACCTGTAAAATACACTTCCTGTGAAATCATTCCTTTCAATACATGCAGCTATTTGACATCTCTCTCTCACCCTCTCCTCCCACCTTCTCTTTTTCCAGTGCTTGGATGCCACACAGGTCTTCAACATCTCCTGCCACATCTTGCGACAGTGAAAACTTATTTGTGCCTGTGCTGCAACACAGCATAAAATGGGGAATTGATTCCTCCAACATCAGTCAACTTCTGCCATTTGTATGCACTTGAAAAACATGCATCTTTAGGTCAACGAAAAATACACAATACTTAATTTATAATCTTTTCCTTATCTCCTGAATATGTATAAGGCCCTACTAATTTCATTTTTAATTTTATTCTTCAGAATATTTTAGCTGTAATTAGTTACGAGTAATTTAAACCTCCTAAAATGCATGCATATTTCCTGCCCAGTATAAACATGCAGTTGATTTCTGAAAAAGTTAAATTTCTTAGCTATTGCTCTATTTCTCTAAAGAGCACTAGGTGCCATTTTCTATAGTGATGAAAATCACATGCTGTACTTTTACCACAGGTATAGCCACCCGTACCTATAATAATTCAAAGAGCCCCTACAGAATCACACAGTGATTCTGAAAAAGAAAGTAGAACTGTTGAGTTTTAAAGCATTAACATAAACTGGAAGCAGAGGTGTACTGATCCTACTCAGTGGCCAATTCTTCCTCACTTTCATATCTAAGCTTGCATAACGTGCCTCTCAAAAGCTGAACGTTCACTAATTTTAGAGATCATTAGAACACAATATGGCCTTTATTAAATATGAATTATTTGTTCACAACACATTGGGCATGACAGTGGGAAAACATTGCCTTCAGGCCACCGTTATATCTGCCCTGTTTCCTTCTCTTTCTTCCTGTCATCATACATCTGCTTTGTCAGCCCTAACAGCATCCAGTTTCCATGGGCAAAGAGATTTGTTCCCTACTTTTTAAAGCAACCAACAGCATTTTTATTTGATGCTAACACAGAAATAAAATTATGAAGTTTAAGATTTAAGCTTTCAACAGAGATCAAGGCAGAATATTTCTTATTTGCTTAGCTGCTGCTATAGAGTCCAACAAATGATGCCACATTTGATTTCACAGGTTTCACGCAATGGAAGTGGGTTACAAAGAATATTATGGGATCTAAACATTTGATGCTCAGACACACGCAAATGAAACAGGCAAGACGGTATGCGAAGGGCAGTTAAAGAACAACCACAGCAGCAGTCTGATCTGTCCTGGAGCTGGGCTAACAACAGACCTTTGGAACAAGAAGAGGGTCATGGCCATGAGTTCTTCCCAGAGAAACACAGAAGGGGCAGCATCTGGTACACACACTACCCTCAGTATCAGTTCTTGAATATACTAGACATTATAAACAAGGCTTGAGGTGGGGGTGCGAATCAACCAAGAAATACTGTGAGAGCATTCCTGTTCTATTGGTACAAGTATTTTCTCTCAGGATTGAATGAATGATATACCAAGAAGTTGATCAGCAAGCACTGAACTTCAACCTATTCTGATTCTCTTACAGACTATCAAATCTGTTTGTAACAGTGACTATCCGAGGCTAATGAGAACTGAAGCATGCATAAGGAATCAAAGTAACATCATTATTAGCATTTCATGCTCTATAAAACTGTAGACCTTTGGTAAAAAGCCTCCTATGTTGAAACACACTTGCTGATATTTTTTTTAAACTACTTTTCATGCACGTCTTATTTATTAAACAAGTTCCCTTGACAATGCATGTGTTTATATATGCAATAAATGAAGTATCAACATCAAACAGTGGCTGCATCACACAGAGACAAAACTAACCATAAAATGCTGAAATTTTGGAAAGAGGAAGAAAAAAAAGGCACTGAGACTTGATAATACATCAAAACTGTATTTTCAAAATAAAATTGGTAAATATGGTGCATTATTCAAGAGAGCAGTAAGTTCTTCATAACCAACCATGAAATATATACAATATTACAGATTTTTATGAAGCATTAATTACTTCCTTATCTTCACTCAAAAATCCAAACTCTCAAGTTCCCTGTGAAATGCTGATTTGTCTATATCTATTCAGAACAATGGGATTTTTACAACATTAATCTGTTTTAAATATATGCGTATATATATTTCATTAGTTTATTTTAATGAATTAATTTTATACCTTAAAATATCTATACAGATGCAAAACTCCTAAATTGATTTTAATAAAGATTGATGTGTAAGTGTATTGTACTCTATGCATTACAAATAATTTCACATATGAACACTGTACATATTAGAGGGCTAGAATGAATTACATTTTGCTGAAGAAGTTTGCAAGGCAGCAGTTTCCACCTACCATTTAAAATAGGTCAGAAATTATATACTTGCATCCTGCTATTATAATCCATTTTTTTAAAGTGAAAACTGTAATCATATCACAGCAGCTATTACAGACTGATGGCCTGGTTTTTCTAACACTAGTTTAATGCTTTCTGAATAGTGAATTGAACAATGATACTCAGTCTGGGGAAAAAAATGCCAGTGAAAAAGCACGAGAGAGAGTGTATTTTATAAGCATGCACATATAGTAATGTATTTAGTAATAAAACCAAGACATGCTATTCCTAAACCCACAGGTAAAATGAAGAACATATATTTACAGTGAAACACCCTATAATAGTCACATCTGATGATTCTATTTGGAAATACCCCTCCCAATCAGATCAGGAGATAGCGAGTTCTGCTCATTTAAAGCAGTCGTAGATGTAGGGGATTTTAACATTTAAATTGTTTTAAATATTCTTCAAAAGTTCTAGGTAGTTGAAAAGATTTCACCCTTCACCTTTATTCACCTATAGGAACAGATTTGAGAGAAAGGCAGCAGTCAACTAGTCAGATCAGCAGTACTGAAAGCATAATACAAATCCAGAGTCACCGAGGTTATATAAACTGATATAATGAATTAATATCGCTCCTTCCCTGCTGCCCAAAATACAATCTACTCAACTTCTCAGTCATAACAAATGATATCTTTATTTCAATGCTAGGAGGAAAAAAAAACCACCCACAAACCTACAGAAAAACCTGTCAGAGACTAGGAACTGAGCTACTTCTCATTCAGGAAGAGATCTAAGAGATCTGGAGGTCAGAGCTGCGGCTTACCAAGTAAGGCAATAACCCAGACCTACCATTTGCACTTTCACTGCTGCTGCTCCACTCATCCTGAAGATGAATACAAAACTCGTTTTTTTTTTTATTTTTTCAGATTGTTCCAAGATTTTTGTAATGATACGAAATAAGAAATAATGCAGTAAATCATTTCTCAGGTGTTACACAGACTGGATTGCACCTAACCAAGAGGTAACAGTACAAAAGAACAATACAAAGTAGCTGAACTACAAAATATAAAACGACCTATGTTAAGAGGTAGTCATGAAAAATACTTCTCTAGGTATACAGACTTTTTGACTTGCAGAATTTAACATCAGTATGAATGTCAGTAATGTCAGTATGAACTTGGAGCCTCCTGAAGTGTAAGACTCCTAAGAGAAACAAAATACTTGTCCAATATAGTCTTAAAAAAGCCACAGTGCAAAGAATTCTTAAAATAGAAGCTTGCAAAGCGCATTATATTGTCAGAGCAAATCTGTCTCCATCCTGCTAGAGATGCTAGCTCGGTGATCCGCATATAACTCCACCTATCTTTTAAGGCAAAAACTGTCCTACCACTGCTTGTGGGCTTTAATGCAAAGTTCTGGCAATTGTCCAAGACACTGGGAGGGAGGGCAATGCAGCTTTTTAAATTTTCTTTTTTAGGTCATGACATAAGAGATCACACTGATGTCCACTAACGCTCCATTTACAAATGCAGAGGGAAGTCAGCGACTCATACTTACAGAAAAAAGGCAGGCACTTCTAAAAACATGCTATGTTATACAGAAACTTCATGCTTACACAAGTTATCTAACACTTTCCCCAGAGCTGAGGAAAACATAAAACCAAGAAAATACCACATACTGCGTAGAATTGAAAAACATGGGTAAAACAGCATATTTTTGTCCCAAAAAATATTTCTAAATGGAAGGTTTAGTTTTTAACAAGGAAATTAACAAGTCAGATATATTTTCATTATTTTTATCAAATTTTATGCATCCTCTATGCTCAGAATACAGAAAGGCACATTCACCACAGAAATAACCAGACTGAGTTCGAGGTCAGAGAATTTTAACGTTAGTGGTATTTGGAGCTTTTGTCATCTGTGAAGGAATCCAAATTGAGTTCAGGATTTGGGATGTGGTTAAGTCTTCTGGCAATGACAAAACTGAAAAGCTTTCCCACGTTTTTCCTCAAACTTTTTATTTTGAACAAAATTAATGGTTACATACAATCCTGTGGCTTTATATGGAACTCTTTACAGTATCCTTTGCCAGCAGCCAGATGCCATGTTGCCTTCTATATCAAAATAGCAACTAAGAATGATGTGTAAGGACATCACTGAAACAGGGATTCAATTAACAGAACACGGCAAAATTGACATTTATATAACAGAGTTTCAGGTTAGTCATCAATGACTAAATTTATACCACAGAGCTATTAATTCTCACCCTCAATAGATAGAAGAGCAGCAGTTTCCAAGAAACTCACAAAACCAACAGCTTATGACAGAAACTTCTCTGCCCAGAAGATTTCAGTAAAAGTTGTTCAAATACTCATACATTCCTCCTTTCCAGTTATTTGATGACTAGGGTAAGTCAGAAAACAACTGCGGCTAGACAAAATAAAAGCTTGAACAGTATCACAACATTGACAGACAGTATTTTCAGTGCTGATAGGATTTAAGAAAGCCTCTTTGCCGAATTAATACTAGAACAGTTTAACACAATTAACAATTAGCTGGAGGCATACTAGTTACTACAAAACAAAACCCCCAAACCACCCTACCATAACACACACTGGCCTTTCAGGATTTTTTTTCTCATTTTGTGGTGTTAGTTCTTTCAATAAGTTTATGTGTAAAGTCTCTTCATTCCTCCTTCATCAAGCAAGCCAAGCTCTCCTGGCATCTTGTGAAATAATCTGTTCTTATAACTCAGTTGTTTCTATAACATCTCTTCTAATTTTCAGCTGTCCCCTGGAAATCTCATGATTGATCCATCCCTGGATGTTATATATCTTATTCACAGCTGAATTAATCTCAATAGTTTGTTTTTCAGTGCGACTTAATGACCGAGATTGTTTTTCTCTTAAATCATTTTCTCTAAATAACCTGCTACTTGCAGAACTTTTTGACTTGCTATTAACTATCAGATGACAAAATCTGTAAAATTATTTTTATTTTCTGCATGTTTTACTTCTGTTAGAGTCACCTATCCTCACTACTGCTGTTAAAGTCACTTGTTCTCAAAAGTAGTTAATCTTCATACTTGTACTGCTGCCTAAACAATATACAGAATGTCCAAATCAAAAGAGAATCAGATCACATAAGTCTTTCCTAAAGTTTTATGCATATATGTATATTCTTATGCTTAAGAAAGCTACACATTGCATATATATATGTTTCTTACACTTAGGATACACATTTTATATATATATATATATACACACACAAACATTTTTTTAAAATATATAAAATGTGTAGCTTTCTTAAGCATAAGTATTATACTTAAGGAATACCTTGCTTGCAGCAGCTTATTGCACTATACCTTTCATTTGAAAAGCAGCAGTATAGACATTAAAATTACCATAGTACTCACAATGTCAATTCAGGAAGCAATTACTTTTAAAGTACCTTAAAACAAAAATGCCTATGATTATCTCCTCAGCTGAAATCTTGAACTTCAAGGACCATAAAGAGGACTATAGAGTAAGAATACTGTCTATTCTGAAATTCATTCACAATGTTATTAATATTTCAGTAAAAATAACTTGTCTTGTATTTTAAAACTTTCTCAAACAGTTGAATTTCTTTTGTCTCAGAAATCCTCAAAGTTTCCAAATTTCTATGAGATATGACTTAAAATATATCCTTCTTTTGGCCTTTGCGAGATAAAGTCCTTTGTTTTCTCTTTTATTGTAGAGTTAGTCTACGATACTTCCCTATACCAAATTAATTTTCACTTCATGAATTTTAAGACAACTGGATGGAATAATTACTGATGTTCAGGAGAAATCTTCAGTGCTACAAAAGCACCCTGAAATCTAGTTGGGAGGGAAGGCAATGAAGAGGAAAAGGGAAGTACTTCTGCAAGACTTCATCCCATCCTGTAACTAATGGAAGCTTTCATACCAGTTATAGTTCCCCAAATGTGCTGCAAACCAAGGACTCCGCTTTCTGTTCTGTCGCTCTTCCTACGGCTTCGCATTCAAAGCATTTTCGTGTGTGATGTGAACCAGATACTAAGTGACTGGCAGCAAAACCCTCTAAATATGCACTGACAAGTGAAAAGGGAAAATACATATCTCACCTAAACCCCTAACATGAATACCCTTCCTCCAGTCACACAGGTTTTGGAGACAGAAGCCGGGGCTGCAGGCCCTTTCTGAGGACCCGGCTCTCCAGCAAGCGCTGGAGAAGCTACCCTGTACACAAGACTAATGGCACAGACAACTAACTAGTGCTCTTTAAATCAAAGGTAAAAAACCCACCCTTCTAATTCTGCTGTCTGGTTAAACAGACTTTTAAAATATTACATTACACCTAGGATTAAGGCTTAGGACAGTTGGCCCTGCAAAACTGCAATTCCCACATCAGTAGTGGGCCATAAAACCTAAGCTTATCAAGTACCAGCAGATCCATTCCCTACCCATGCGAATACACAAGATACACTGAAAACCCAGCTGATGTATTTTTAGTTGTCTTCTCCATGGAGCGTGGGTTGCTCACTTTAATGTTCAGTAACAGCAGAAGAGATAATAAATCTATGAGGATTTAAGATTATGATCCAAGTTAAAACCTTCCTGAGCCAATGGAAACGTCGGTGTGCGAGGTCTGGACTGATTACATAATCATCTAATTAAGCTAGAAACTTATTCCTATAAATGGCACTATTTCTGTTAGATTTTAAATGAGACACAGCCAACTACATTTTGATCGAGTCTCATTTACGTAATGTCAAAATAGCATTAGTTGGCTTCTACTTAAAAGGAAAAAAGGGCTGAGTGACATCTCCATATGGTTTTTATTTCATCTTAATCCACAGAGTACCCCAAGTGATTAAAAATGAAACAAATGTGTTCAGTTACTCAAAACTGCCTCTTAACATCTCTCAGTCTTAACTACATACTCTATTAGAAATATGCAATTTTGAAATACTACATATAAAGTGTTTTACTGATTTTTAAAAATAGCTCACTTAAATATTTAATTATTTTTATTATTCAATTAAATTTTCCAAGAGAATATTATTTCACCTGTTCAGTAAAAACAAATCACAAAAAGGATGCCACACTAGCTACAAAATTGAAGAATTATGTTTGTACAGTTTCAGCTCTAATACCTTGATACAATTTAACATGGCACACATAATACTCACAAATAAACCAGGCAGAATCGTTTACCAGAATATCCAATTTTTTTTTGTTCCATTTGATGACCAGAAGTAGAGAAGCGTTTGGAATTCTTAGATGCCCACATGCACACCTCAGCCAGTTGCCCTTTCTATCTGCATCATTAAAACCTGAGCAGAACAAGTATTTTAATGATGTGAAAGGCAGGACTGAGATTTATGTAAGGACATGCTATAAGGAAGGAATAAATTATTTCTACTGCAGCTTTTAAAACAATTCTACTATTTCTGAACACTGTAAGGACCAGAACAGTAACATATTTATAGTACCACTATAGAAAGAAATAGTGCCATGTGGAGAAATATAAGAAGCATATAATCTATTACTGTACATTTATTTTGCTACAAATCAAACTGATAAAATGTCTGCACTTACATTTACATTTCTAACATATAATAAAATAGAAGCATGCCAAAAGAAAGAATACTGTCATTATAAAACTGCTCAAAAATTCATTCACACCAAGATGCGGTGACAGGCCACAAGAGCCTACAGCATTTAGTCTTTCAGTACCCCAAAAAGTATTACATCTGATCTTGTTAGAGAGAAGCAATCTTTTTAAAAGCAGGTAGATGAATATTTCTTAATTTTTCATTAACCTCAGCCTACACAGATGGTGGGCAGACCATTTTTAGTTTAGCATTACTTTTTGCTGTCAACAATCTACAGAAGAAAATGTGATTAAAAAAACACATTAGAATAATCCTGGTTACCACAGAGGTGCTAACCTTTCCAAAATTAATGTTGATACTAAAGCTTCTACTTACTGCTCCCTCTTCCCAGCAGTCATTGGAGGACTGATATTGCTAAAGCTCACATTTCAGAAATACTCTCCAATTTCACATTCTAATCCTTACAAAAGTATAATTTCAAGGTTGGCCCCTGCCCCATATACATAAAAGCTATTTTACTGCCCAGGATATTATTACAAATAAGGAAAAGAAGAAAGATTCACACCTGTGCCCCCAGTTTACCATCGTTCCATTTCAATTTCAGGAAACAAGAGAAAAACACAACTTCTGTCAATGTTTACAAAGTAGTTAAGGATACAAAATGGATTATACCAGTAGCATATATATTGCTTGCAAAATGGACAGTTTTGAGTGCAAAGGGGTCACACCATATTTAGCAGAACAGAGGGTAAATTTTGCCATCTTTAGGTAAACAGCTGACTGCTCTGTCTAGATCTATGGAAAACAACTATTTTGATAAATGAAGTCTTTCTAATCAATATAAATGTAAAGAGTTCTCCCATGCCACATAAATTATTTAAATCCAAAGAATCAACTTTACTTTATATTGTTATTTAATACAAACATCAAATTTAACAGTCAGGATTGCAACTCATAGGTAGAGCCTTGATAAAGGCATGCCCCAACAGGTTATTAAAATAATATAATAGTTCGATTTACTCTTATCTTTTGGTTCTGGACAGCAACTGAAAAAACCCACATGAATGGTAACAGAAAAAACCTCTTTCAGTGGTTATATAAAAGAACATACAGATAATCAGAGTAGAAATGCACATCTTATTCCTATTTCAATTAATATTTCAATTTCAATTTCTATTTCACATCTAATTTCTATTTCTAAATATCAGTAGTTAGAAATTAACATCATAAAAATGTTATCAATTGCATTATTAAGAACATTGTTTCATAGGACAGAGTGCTCATATTGATATAAATAACACTGATTGCTTCATTTAAAATATACAGTTTTATCATTCATTTATTATTTTATCTGAAGAAAACAATGAATTAGCACAACTGCATCTATACATATGAATTCAGTGCTCTAATTTTTCATATTCGGCTTTTATCTTCAGAAAATAATTCCCTGTCTCCCTTCATCCTCTAACACCACCCCACCCTTAGACTCTGCTTGAATTTTAGGTAACAAGGTATCTGTGCATTTGTATTCTTTCACTAATTCTGGTTAATATTACCTTGACAATAACGCAAAGCAACACCTAAAACCAAACCAATAAACAAAAGCTCTCACAAAACAGACAGCAAGTCACCATTTCTTTTAAATTTGCTAAATCAAGTTGATAATTAACCTCTCATTCACAGCACACCCTTTACAAATCAGGCAACAGTGGTAACTGAGGAAATTAATTAAGCTAACTTTAAATTCATTTTGCATTTTACATTAGCTTGGCAAATTAAGCTGACGAATAATAAAGATGATAATAAAGTTCCACCTACATGAATTCTTCTGAGTATTCTCAGTGGCTCCCGGAGATGACATGGCAGTAAGAAATAAGCAAGTAAAAAGAAACACAGTACTGGTCAAGCGAAAGCTCCAGTTACCAAGCAGCTCCGCGGATGTGCATCTTCATTGATGCAGAACAAAGACCGATGCTAAAAGGCTGCTTTTTCAAAGCAGTGATACCGCGACTGCCAGTTCTCAATGGGTCACTCACACACAGATGCACACACATGGATACTTCAACTCAGCGCCTTTCCAGAACCTGAACACAAGCTACCAGCAGCTGGGCTATACCAGAAATACACGCATGTATTTGGGAAGGTACCACATGCTGCTAAAGAAAGGGGTGCTAGAAAGAGAGAAATCTCCCTGGTGAGCTTTCATCTGATGACACGCAGTTACAGCGTGTGTTTATTTGGCAGAGAGCTGGAAGTGCTTGAAAATCATTTAGAAGCAAGGAAAAGGTAAGGAATGGTTTTGAATTTTTTTTTTTTTTCATTAGGCAGCTTTTATAAGTGTCTCCCCTCAAAGTATTTTTCCTTAACGTGGCTTAGCTCAGATACCCTACAAACCAGATTACATACTATTCTTACTTCACACATAAAATATTAAAAATCTTGGATGTGATTTTTAAATAAATTAGGAGCAGTCTTCTCTGCTGCAAACTGAATTTTTTGTATTACATATCCAGATAACATTTTCATAAGAAATTCAAAAATAACGGTTATGCAGTTAAAAAAATAATTACAGAAACAGCATATGACCAAGAATCTTTGGTTATGGTGATACTGCTGTTACACAACAGTGCATTTATGTTTCAGAAATTGTTAAGACATTGCTTAGAATTTGGAACGCTGGCACGCGTTACCCCTTCAGTTTAGGAGGGTGCGCAGTGCTGCCGGAAACCATGATAGCCATAACAATTCCTTTCTTTTACTTAAGATCACATTTTACAAAGCTCCTTGATGATAATTTTCAAAATACAGCGTACACACAAAAGGGGATTATGTGACAAATATTTCTCCAATCGTCATCATTAGAGGAAAAATTAGCAAGAACGTGTGGGCCTACGAGACTTTCACTGGTGAAAACACCACCAACAACCACCAAAAAAAAAAAAATCTATGGGAAAGGTGAATAGAATACTAATAATTGCGAGATAATCCCACGTTCAGCCTGGACTTCAGTAATTAAAGGAAGTTACAGCTGCAGACAAAATAGGCTTCTATTTTTTTTCCACATCAATCACTTAAGCATTAGACACAATTAAAATATTACACCTTTAAATGTTTTGTTTTCTACATAAACTGAGTATGACAGGGCTTATTGTTCCCCTAGGTTTTTTTTCGTATTATCTACACAGCTTGTTATTCACCCTGGCAAGAGCCACAGAAAAATCTCTATTGTTATACTGGCCTCCTCCACTCCTTACAAACCCAGGACTCTGCAAGGCCAACTCCAGCATAGGGCCAACTTCTACTGCAGCCAACAGGAGCTGCACCTGCACATCCAAAAGCCATCTTTATTTTAGCTGCAGCGATGCATCGCAACAATTTTGATATCTAATCTCCAATAGGGCTTTTGACTTAGTGCAACACTAGAATGCAAGGACTCAACGAAAAAGAGAAAGCCACATAAATACAACAATGTTCAAATTTGTTGGGAGAAGAAACTAGTTCCCTCAAAATACAAAGCAACTTAAGGCAGGATGAAAGAGCATAAGGGTGCCACCTTACAAAAAACAAGATTCTCTAAAAATGCATATAGAAGCACCAGAAGTTTTAAAAAAAAGAAAAGAGTGTTCCTAGCCTCCACTCTCCTCAGTCTGAATTATCACTAAGACAAACAATCACAAACGATACACACAAAGATTGAGAAGTATCTGTAATATTAGCATTCTGTAGGTTATATTAACTCACTGTTTAAATACTACTTTCAGGTGACAGCCATAATATAAAATCCTAAAATCTAGTTGAGCAAAGAGATTATAAACAAAGAGCACTACAAAATTTGTAACATACTAAGTTACATTATAGCCAAAACACACCACTAACAAGTGAAAAAAAGCACTAAACCAGGTTTGGGGTGTAAATAGTGACAAAACAAAAAACTATCTTTGACCAGCTGAGTTGCAAGGGCACACAATATTTGTTCCAAGGAAATCTGACATAAATGATCTGGTATCTCTACAGCATCCCCTTCTAAAATTTAGATTTCCTTTAGAAACTCTACTCCCTATTTACAGATTTGAAAATTCAGACCCATAACCATCTTAGAAATGGATGCCATTTTATAAGTGGCTCAGATCCACCCAAGTCTGTACTGCCACTATCAATCAAGCCCTGTTTTTCCCCCACCAGTTGAAAATGGATCAAAAAACGGGCAGGGGGGAAATAATTACCTATCATATCAGATTATTAATCCAGTTTACAGTGCAGCCCACCTTTTGTCAAAGCGTAATGGGGGTCAGCAAGAAGCAAGCAATCACTTTTGTGAGCTACCATACGTAGTCTCTGTCAAGATAGAAAATTGAAAACTTCCACTATTCTTGGGTATGTATTCTTACATAGAACAAGTTCTGAAAGTATGTCATTACATCTGATAGCTCAGTCAAATACAATCACATGTGTGCAACTCACCACCTGTGGGCTACAGAAATGTACATTTGAAAGCTTTTATATGTCAGTGCTGGTGATATCTGCCCTGATATATTCAGTTACTTACTGGGGAGGATTGAAATCAATATAAGACCAAGGCTGAAGTTTTCTTAAATTTCTCTATTTAAAAAGATTTTTAAAAAATATAGTTATTATTTTGTTGGGTTTTTTTTAAAAGGCTTGACTTGAAGTCCATATCTATTTCAAGGAAGGACAGAAGTTACAAGTTCTAGAAATTTTTAAATGTGTCCTCAGTTTTAAACAGATGTGAAGGTCTGCAAATCTTAAAAAAAAAAAAAAGCAAAAGCAAAGGTAATGTAGCTATAAGAGCACTTAACATTTGTTTTTCTTCTCCACCTGTCTTATCCTACTACACTATAATGGAAGACTTAGGTAAACTTATTTGCCTTTCACTCAAGGTTTGACTAGAAGTGCCCAAGTCTCAAACTTTTCCATTCTCAAGAGAATGGTTATCATATATGGGAGTCTTCATCAATTTTTGCCACAGACAATACAGGACATCCAAAATTGCAAGGTTGTCCTCCCATAGCCTGGATAAGAAAGAAGCTGGTAACACACATTATTAACTAGAACTCTATCAGAGTATTTTCAGCTCACAGCAAAATACTGAGTAAAACCCCCGAAATCTGAATATCCTTGAAATTTTAACTCCATCTTAGCTTTAGTACAATTAAATTAAGGAATTGTTTCCCAGTTGTTTCCTGGTATACCAAAGTAAGAGTCGAATTCTTTTACATCTATGCTACAAGGTTTAAATACTGAGACTTTTGACCATGGTCATCTAAATAAATTCTAAACCAATCAGGAAACATTCATAGAAGAAGCACTGCCTATCTCCCACAGCATGCTTTGGAAGAGGCACCCAACCAACCAAAGACGCTTCCCCTCCCCTATTCAAACATGTCATTGAAATGCAAGATCATAAAATATAACATTAAATTAGAACTTTCATGATTAACCAACTTGGATATGGACACAATCTGTCAACGAAAAATTCTTCAGAGTAATGAAACACCCTGAATGTTCCTAATGTGACAGGCTCTGGGTTAGCATATTTGGAAATGTTGTAAACAAATTCCATGTAGCTGGTATGATTTTCTACCACACTGTCACCTACTCTTGCTCTCAAAAAACAACGGATTGTGTGCTCAAAACTACAGCACAACTTCTAGAACAGCTACATCATTGAATGTGTGAGCTTTGTCAACAATAAGCTGTAAAGACCTCTATTGCATATTACCCATGCATCTGGAAGACAATATGAAGATTACAGAAAAGTTGTTTATTTTGACAGCCATAAGAATACAGCACAGTAAAAAGGATCCCTGGACTGGAAGAAAAAAAAAAAAAAATCAGTTTGACACACTCTGTTGAGGCGAGTAGATTTCCAAAAAAAAAAAAAAAGAGAACAAAGGAATGGAGGCAGACTGCTCCAAATATCATGTACTCTTAGAAAAGGTAACAGTAAAAGCCAGGAAATTAAAGTTCAGATACAAACATATTTAAGCTACTGATTAAAGTACTGGAAAACTGCAATTTCAACAGAAACATCTCAGATACATGAAAAGGGATGACAGAAGATCTGCATATCAAATGTGACCCAATGACTTAACCTAGAGGAGAAGAGCAAGAAAAAAAACTTCTTTACTTCACCAGCCACCTTCTCAGAAAGAGTATTTTGATAAAGGTTGAAAAACTTATCAGGACTTGTTTGGGAGAGATCGCTGATGCAAAAGAGCTGAAAACATATTTTGTTATGTTGTAAACAGAAGTCCTGAAAGTGGTCAAATGACCAGTCTCCCTGAGCCTGAATGAAACTAATCCTGTTAAAGCTTAGAAATATGCATGACTCAGTAGTCAAAGCCACATGCGTATCTGCCCTTACAAAGTTTCTGTCACCTTTCATTGTCCAAAAGCGCTGTGTTGCTGATTTCTAAATGGCCTCTTTGGCTTCAGTTTTCTTGCCAGAAACAAAGTCAAAACATTTCATCCTAAACTTTTTTTTTTTTTTAATGAAAAGGGACTTTTAGAATCAATTTTTAAATCTATCATGTACACCATTTGGACAAAGTCTGAAGTAAACTCAGCAGCGTATGTTATAAAATAATAGAATTACACAATGGTCATAACTTATTTTTCCATTATCTAGCTCAATGCTCTGCTTCACTCTTCCATCTTGTAAAGAGATTAACTGTATTCTGTAAATATTTACTACATAGTCCTGCCATGCTAGAAGGGATGAAATATTAACTTTAAAGAAAAAAAAGTAAATATATATATATTTTATATATATATATATATAAAATTTTGTACCATGTGCCTAGAAGAATAGTGGAATGATTTCAAATCTCAGTGCAGTCACGAATGCACTAGGTTTCAGGTATCAAGAGAAAATAACCACACATTTGCTATCTAATTTCTAGTTTCTCAGCTATAAAAATGAAAACAATACACAACCTTTCTAAACTATGGAAGAGTACAATACATCATATTGACTAAAATAAGCTCTACTACTGCAAGAAATCGCCAAGATCCACAACAAAACATTTTTTTTACATAGCAGATTGATAAGCCTCAGCCAGGAGAGGACAGCACAGAGCATAAGCCAGCTCCTGCAAGAGGTTCTCCGAGCATCGGAATGGATACACACTATGAAGAAACTTGCAGGGTACTTCATATAGCATACCTAATGTTTTCATCCATAAATCTACCATCTCTGAGAGCTTTTCTCTCTGAAAGATAAATTACTAAAAAAATAAACTGGACAACTCTTGAGATGTTTTCTCCTAGTTTGCACACACACTTAGGGTACATAAACGCCAGTGTTGTAGCAGTATCAACCAGGACATCACACACAATGCTAAATATGAAGAAGCAGGGAAGCTTTTAACCTTGATTTTCTCAGTATCGCAGACTATCAAATAATAAGTTATGTTTACATTGTAATAGAAAACCCTCGAGGTTAGAAGAAAAGAGACTGGAGAGGTTTGTTCTGCCCCTATACACCATGGGTACAGCAAACAACAAAAGAAAATGCCTGGCCCTATAAAAACTCTTAAAGCAAAAGGGAGAAAACTAAAATCTGCTTTTCATGACAAAGGAGAGTACAACCTCTAATACAAACATGAAAAAAGCAGGAACAAATTCTAAACCAGTATCTCCACTGACAAATATAAAAATAGTACTTCATCCCTTCTTACAATAGAATTACATGCTTATTTTCATGCTGCTTGAAGGTAGGACTATCAATGAGCAAGAGTGTTAGTGGATTCTCAACACCTTTAAATGCTGCAAACAGGTATATACACTGAGCTTTAAGTCCCTTCTTGATGACACCCAGAATTCTCTAAGAATATACTTAACAGCTTAATGAATTGCCACTTTGTACTTCAGTGCACACAATAGGATGATTTAAATGAAACCTGAAACAATTCTGTTTCTTGGTTATGTGAAGGTTGGTTTTATTTTAATATTAAAATAAGTCTTTAGGAAACACAAGGGCACTTAAAATGTATGTAAGTTTTATAAAATGCAAGGAGCCACCAATTAGATTGGGCAAAGCTGCTGTAAAACTCCAACATCTGTTACTACGCAATCATGAATCCTTCACGATCAGGAAGCTCTTACTCTCCTTGTTTTTAATCAGCTGATGAAACACATGATAGATACTCAGAAAAAAAAAGTCCAAAAAGCTGGAAAAAGACTGACTGAAGTCAATCTAATGAACACCTGTATTTCACAATCCAGGTGAACAACAAAAATTCCAAGTAGCATCAGATCTGAGAAAGATCAACTTAGGAAGCAAGAAACCATAAAAACATTTCCTATGTGTTTCCAATCAGCCTTGCACCTGCATTTTAGTAGTCAATCTTAGCTTCCGGGGAAAATGTCAGGGAAGACAGTGACGGTCATTGCCAAAGTCAAAATATAGTATCTATTGTTATTTTAAAGCATGTTGTCATCTTATAGAAAAAAATTTAGACTTGCTTGATATGACTGTTCTTGCAAGTTTATTAGCTATTAACAAACTGAACATTAACTTATTACTCCTCTCTCTTCTGTCAGGTACGAGCTTGTCCATGAGTTAATTGTACAGAACACTCATAGAAATTAGGTTGACCGATGTTTAATACCCATTTTCAAAGATTTATCACTCTGTGTTTTTCCTGCCTTACATAACTTCTGCCAATTCTTTTGATTATTGTAGAGTAAATCTGGACATTTTTGAACCAACTGATCAACAGATTAGAGTACCTTCTAACCTTTCCTTGTTATAGGAGAAGAACCTATTGATATTGGCTGCATTAGTCACAGAAGCTGCAGTTGAACTTTTCAGTGAAGAAATATGCAAAGATTTTTACAATGTTCCCTCTTTACAGAAATCTAAAAACCTGTTGGCTACCAAAGCAAGCCTTGTCTACCCAAGACAAACCTTTCATAACTAGTATTGGAAATCTGTATGTCTCTCTATCCATTACAGAACCAGTTAGTTAGTTAGGTATAAATATCACAGTCACCACACAGCTAATGCCTTCCTCTTCCATGAAAATTGTCTTTGTAAAATACTTACTCCCAAATAAAGTTACAATCTCTATTGGAAAAAGAAGAAGCCAAGAGAAATAACTTTGGAAATAATCCTCATGGCTTCCAGAAACTCACTTAAAATGTGTAATAAATACAAACAAAAACCCCCAGGATTCATTATTCTCACAAGCATCAGATACTACAGAGTAGCTGCTTTCTCAGGAACAGAATGAGCTTATCTTTGGATTTGTATTGAGCTAGTCTGTGTTGAAAGCTGTCAAATCAATCAAAAAAAGGGTTGTTGTCGTAAGCTACAGATAAAGTGACATTTTATATAATCTGCATTGCTTGTCTGTTAAGGTTAGCTTTATTATTTTCCTTTATTAGCTTTATGTAAAGATGAGATAGTAATGAACTGAAAAGGCAAAGAGGAATGCAGTTGATAGACATTTCCATTCCTTCTTTCAATTTCAAGAGACAATTAATTGACATAAGTCAATGTACTTGACTTCATTCTCATAAATAAAGCCTAGTCACAAAGCCAATCACACCTTATTCAAAGCAAAAGATAATAGCAACTGTCAAGCTGATCAAACATTAACATTAGTAGGTAGAGTAAGCCTGAATTTAAGATTTACTGAAAATGGTAATGTGTTCCATCTAGACACCACAGACAAAGGAATAATACATGACAGAGTTTTTAGCCATTGCATACTATTTAGGACAGATATTTGTATATATCATTGTGTCTATCCATCAAGTTGAGCTGCAAAAGTTGAATTTGTCTGATATAAGTGTGAAAATTTCCTAGAAATAGCTAGACAAAAGTCTAACAAGTAACAGCCTGCGACACATATCAAAAACACATTCATGCTAGAAAAGACACAAACTAGTTGAAGACAAAGCCCTTCTAAAATTGAACACCAAGGGAAAAGCTTGACTCACATACAGAATCTCTGAAACCTAGCTAAGACAACAGAACCATCTGTGTTCTTCTTACACTTATGACTCTCCCAAAGAAACCAGTAACAAGAACAGGTAAACTGAAAAATAAACAGCCTGCTGGGTCAACATAAAATCAACATTATCAAATGTAGAAATGCAACAGTTCCTTAGTAGTTTTACTGAATACAAGAATTACTGTAACTCTTGCAAATGTTCAAGTAGAAAATTAAAAACAGAATTTACCTTTGAAGGTCTCAAGTTCCTTCCTGTTGAAGAAAAGCAGAATTAAAAAAAAAAACAATGATTAGAAATACTACATCTAGAACTACAGAAGGTATTTCACACAGCTTAAGACTCAATAAAAGATAAAAACAAAGAATTTGACTAGCATAAGGGTAATATTTCTACATGCGTTTATCTAAGGCAAACACTATTAACCTGTTTAGAAATTAGGCTACGATTAATTTATAAACATGTACAATTATACAAATATTGTATATTTATATGTAGTATAATTTCTAGATACACTATTGCAAAAATAACCAAAACTTCTTAATGCTTTAGGTAATAAAACATCCACTGCCTAGTAGAGCTTTGCCCATTTATAGCACAGTAAATAACAACTAGTGTTCTGTTTTCAATAATGCTATACAAAATCCTTTTGGTAACAGTGAAGGAGAAAAATTTAACAATATCACTCACTGAGTTACAACACACTTTAAAGGCAACAGAGGCTATACACACACACTATAGTGACATTCCTTAGAGGAAAGGATTTTGAAGTACAGAAAGTGACAGATAACCCCCAATACTCATATACCAGAAAGCTAAGAAATTAAATTAATGGCAATAGTATCTTTTTTGCTTCACATCAGGCCACCTTCCACTTTTAGTAGCTATGCAAGCGTGAATGCAAATGCTATAAAATATTTTCTCAGTTTTCAAGAAATTGCAAAATGCTCCATTTGCCACCATTACAGAGCAATAATTTGTCATTAATTTAGAGGCTAAAGAAAAAACAAAGTAATAGCTCAGATAAGGCAGAACGGTTGTCTTTGCTGCCTTTTCCTTACAAAATACTCTTTTATAGCAAAAATCTTTTCAGTCTGTGCCTTACAGACTGCCTAGTTAGATTCTGAATTTTGAAAGCCTAAGTGATAAGAAAAATAAGTTAAAAAAAAGATTGAACCAACAGTCATCCAGAAATTATTCTATTCACTGTCCGTAGACTGAAGCGTGTTTCCATCATTACTATCACCTACCAATTTCACAATAGATGATACAATTCAGCATTTATTCTTCCGTCAAGAACAGACAAAACTGATTTAAGCCTGAAGCAGTTTATTTTTTAAGCAGGACAAAGTATGCAAAAAGAAGCAAAAGAATACAATTACCTCCACATTTTCAGTTAACATCCCACTTTTGTCACCAAATGTCAAATACAGTTTTTTTAAAAATGGGCGCTTTACCAGGAAATAAGCTATAGTGTGATTTACAGTAGAGAAGCCTATTAGCTGTAACTTCCTGTGAGTATTTCCCTTCCTTCTCCTCCATCCCTTTCCCAAGCTAGTATCTCCCTTTTCTACCCAAGAAAAAAGCTACTTTACAACACTTATGATTTGCAGGTTCATATCCTAATATATTTTCCCTACCCTGTGTATTCTAAATATAATTGCAAAACTCCTAAACACTCCCACAAGTTGCACTCATTTTTTTAATAATGGCATACTAGTTGAGAAAACAATCACAGGAAATAAATGTTTTCCACAGACTGAAACAAAACCATACTGAGGAAACATCTTGTGAAAGTATGAGGAAAAAAAAAACACCATGCTACTTGTGCCTCAAATCAAGAGATCTTTTGCCACTTTTGTCCAAAAGGGAAGATGAAACAATCACTGTCATTGTGTTCAAACAGATTGTAATACACTTGTGCAAACTAGATGGTAATACACTAACCAACTGACAGTGATATTCAGGGCTTTTTTCTAAAACCCCAAATTTTCCCTTTCAAAATCCACCAATAATTTCAGGGTTGATGCATTGATGTGCTGTCACTATATCCAAATATATAACTGCCATTCATTAAGAAAGTTGAAAACTAATATTTGTCAAAAGTGGTTTTTTAGAACATATACCTCTGAAAAATTTAACACACAAGCATACAGTAAAAATACAGATTTGGAATCTAAAGATGTGCATTTCCTACTATCCATATACAAATTCAGATACAAAGACTGATGATTCTTTATATTTTAGAAAACATGAATGAATCAATCACATCTTGCGGTTTCTCACAGCACTAAATAAAACATATATTTTGAAACATATATTAAAAAACATGGTTATTGAATATATGCTCCACATCAACAACATGGAGGATTTCTTTTTATATTTAATCAAATTATCCAAATAAAAAGTTGAAGTTCTAAAATTTTCATCCTAAATCTTGTTCATCATCAGCTTTGGCAAGAACCGGACACTAAATTAAAGTGGAAAGGGGACTATGACTTGAAAAGCCCGAGGGATAAACAGATAAAATATTACATCAGTACATTTTCTAGATGTGCAATTACAAAATTCTAGATGGACACAGAGAAAAAAATATATTAGAGTATTAAATTTCTCTTCCCCTTTGTAAGGAATTATTTTATTATTATTTTATTACTGATAAACTGCAAGGAAGAAGATACCTCCCAACATTTTCTCTATGAACCTAGAGACAAAAATCACCTCCAGAAGTAAATAAATTTAACGTACATTAAGAAGTAAAGTACGTATTTGAAACACAGACACTCCATTAAAAAAAAGCAATAAGTTTGAGTAATTAAACCAAAAAAAGATTAAACTGAGAACAGTTTTGTAAAACAATCATCTTCAAAACAAGCAAAACATCTTCAAAAGGCAAGCAGGAAAAAAACTTGCATTGGAAGTAGGCCTGGCTGAGTAGCTAGGACTGCTGCCTATTACTATTTTAGATCTTTCCATATTAAATTACCAGCTTTGATGCTATAAATTACATTTTTGTATTTGTTTTGCTTTTACTGTAAATTGTTCATCTTTTGAGATCATTTTTCATATCAGGTTTACACAAAAGCCATAGCAGCAGAGCTCAGCCTTTGATGGATAGCTTACTAGCAACATCATACTAGAAGGCAAAACTGCAAAACTGAGACGAATCATCTCAGCAGAAGAGTTCTGTCAACTGTTTCAGCTCAAACATATATTACACTATAGATGTTTTCCACAGGAAAAGGCTAGCCCTCCCCTCTACCCCATTTGTCTAACTACTTAAAGGCAACTGAAAGCTTTCCAGAGAGAACTGTTTCTGGATTTTTACAGAATTTTCATTTAAAAAATAATAAAAATCATGCGCTTCACAGATGGATGAGATAATCCTTTGCATTATTATTAGAAAGAAAAAATACACCTGCCTTGCCCCGAGCCTCACTACACATGAAGACTCTTGAAGCCCAGTGTGGGCTGCTCAGCATCCATCCAGGATGAAAGAAACTCCCATGCCAAGTCTGACCACTAATCAATAAAACATACTATTTGGCATCTGACTATACGCTCTTTAACTACTAAATAGGTTACTGCCAACAAATCTGGCTAGTTACACAAATAAGAATAGTCTTTACTTTTTTTACAAGCTTTCAGAAGAAAGGACTTAATTAATAGTTGTATTATAATATAACATAAATACCTCCTCTCAGTGAAAGAAGCTTAGTACCACTGAGCAAGAAAAAAAGTCTAAACAGGCTAAAGACTAAAATAATCAGACTATAAAGGCATGTAGGCACTTTAAAAGCAATCTTGTTCTGCGTGCAGTCCAACTTATGTTGCCCAGTTTCTTTCCTGAGAGGCAAGAGGCTGTACAGGCTCCATCTACACTGGAGTTAGGCCCATGAAAACTGTCTGGCCACACATATAGGCAATAATTTTCATCTCTTCCTTTCCAGTTCCTTGTTTTCATGAAATAGATAAGTGACTTAATTAGTCTGTGAAATTCTATACCCCTCAAATTCAGATGAAAATGACTAGCACAATAGCAAAAGGCAACAACCATCAGCAAAAGCCCAATTACATAACCCTGGTTGCTTACTTCTTCAAGGTAACACTTAAGTCAGGACAAAGATGATATTCAGATATATTTTAATGCCAGCATAAGAGACACACTAATCAGATTCTTGTCCCCTTCTGAGCATGATGGACATCAGTAAATCTGCCTACAAACCCCTTTATGCATGATGCCTAAAAAGGCATAGCTGATAATGTCTCATGGTTCAAAATAGCCTAAGGAAATTAAATCAAAGCATTGTTAATGCAAGAGAGGCCATTGAGAACTTTTCTGAAATATCTCATCAAAAAAGACCTGAGCCACAGATATAGAGGAAAAGAATATATACAGACATCAAAAAACCACAATACCCCATTTCAGACAAAAGTATACCTTTTATACAAATTTCTATTTGCAATAAGTACAATGAATTCTGAAGTGAATTAAAACTGTAGTACCTTGAAGCTCTGTTGAGACAGGTGTGTCTTTTGAATTATCATTTTTAAGTTACCTGGAACGTTCTGATGATCATGTCAGTGCTCTCAACTTCTTCATTTACAGAGAAGTTGAGCGTCAGGGTTTATGGTGAGAAAATATAATTTGAGACAGCAGTTGAAATAAACTGTCTACAGTAAGTAAGTAGTCCCACAGAGGAATTGACATGAACAGAACTTACACAAATAGTTAGAAGGCAAGTTCCCAAATATCTTCCCATTCCCCACTTACGACTGTTGGATTAACCCTACTTTAGCCACTGGGCAGAAGAGATGGACACTGGGAAGAAGATTATATTGGTTATCACGAATAAGCAAAAATAAATCCAGAAAGAAAAATGGGAGGAGTCATCAAAACCATCCTGCTTTAAGTTACTAAAATTAATGGGGATTTAGTTTGCTCAACAGAAGTAAGATAAAGGTCTCAGGTTCTACTGCATCTTGCAAAGGGCTGTAACACTAAGATCAATTTTCCTAATGTAATAAAATACCAGGAAATTCAGTTAAATACCTAGAGACCACAAAATCAACACATTCTTCACAATCATGCCAGCAGCCAGAACTGACAATTCCATATTTTGTCTTCAAGAAAAGAGTAGGCAGATAAGAAAATAAAGTAAAAATTGTTCCTGACATTCATTTATATAACACTAGCTCTGAAATTCAAACTATTAGACCTATGCATAAACAAAAGACAAACTCAAGAAAGCATATTAATGGTAAAAATTGAGGACTAAATTTGAAAGATTATGTTTATAAGTGTTCAGTTGTAAATACAATTTATAAACAAAAATTAACATTTAAAGCAAGAATAGCTCCTTAGGTGCAATTTAATTAAAAAATATTTCTGGCATCTAACAAAATCCAAAACAAAACCTGAGATATACTGCATTTCATCTGTTACATCTGGTAGTTAAGTTTTCAAAATGATACCAAAAAATTTCCTTCCATAGCCTGTCTCAAGCTTTAGTAAACTAAAAAGCCTGAAAGGGATTTTCCTCTGGATGCCATTAGAAGTAAAAGCCAAAAACCTGAGAACTCAAAATTTACGTCACTTGCATGGTGCACACAAATAATTCAAGTACTTTTTTGTGTACTTTGGATTAGCACTTACAGCAATGACACAGAAATGTTTTCCCTCCCCCAGATCCCTTGTACACCCTTTTCACTTAAGCCAACTATCACTTTGAAATACCTTTGAGATTGAACTAACGAAAAGCCTTTAAGTAATGAAAAAAATCAATAAAAACTAAAACTACTGCTGTTGAAATTAAGCCTCAGGCAAGGTTTTCTGTTTATCTGAAAGAACACTGAAGACAGGCCAGGATTCTTCACCGTCAAATGTGACATTTTATTCAGCAAAAGAGAAGAGCAAAGAACCAAATGAATTTAAATAATGTTACAATGGAAATTTTTTTGCATGCATACACAAATGCAGCTACAAAAGTAACTGAAGTCATTCTGTGTCTTCCAGCAAAACTCCTACATAACTTCATTCCAGAAGATAGAACAGATCAAAGTTCTATCGCAAATTCAATAGAGATTGCAAACATTAACTGGTAATTAAGCTAATAAACATAACTAAAACCAAATATTATCCTAATATACTCAGCAGCTTCAGGGTACAGTGAAAGCATTTCTCTTTGGATGTTTCAAAAAAAAGAATCAAATACTTATCTTTATGAAGAACATAGGGGGTCACCTTTCAGGTGCTATCATTCAAAAGAACAGTAAAAATGAGGGAGATGGCATTAAAAACAGAAGAAATGGTAGAAGTGAAATTATTAAAAGCAACCAAGTGTTTTGTCCTCTGCTAAGAGACTGATAGAGGCCATTTAATATTGGAACCATTCCAAAGCAGAATCTGAAATCCAGAATAAATGCTCCCTCTAAAAGCTTATGCCTTCAGACATAAAATTTTGCACAGGACTTAGCTGGTTTTTGTTTTGAACTTTTCTTATATGCAATGTCATTGGATCACTAGAAGATACACCTATGAGCTTATTTTTATCATATAACCAAAAGTTTAGGAATCAAAGTTTAAAGCTGAAATTTGAGAGAAGAAATTTGAAAGCAGTTACAAACAACTACAAGCTACAAAGAAATTTGAGAAGATACTACAAAATTTAAGAGAAGGTACAAGCAACTCCACCAAAGGCCTCCTCCACCATCTTTAGTCTTTCCTAGAAAGAAAAAAGTGTCCTGCAAACCTGTTTTTGGTAAATAGCAACACAAAAATATCCAGAATTTCTTTTATCTTGGTCATCAATTCCCCATAAGTATTAAAAGAAAAACAATTACAGTATTCAAAAACTGGCCAAACAATATGCCATAAGTCCACAAAAAACAAAGATGTCTAAAAAAAAGCATATAACCAAAGGCTTTACCAAAAATGCTGAATGTGGTTCCACGAAGAACAAATGCAACTGGCAGACAGAAGCTACAATCTGTACCACTTCGTGCATCCTCAACACATCCCTTTGACACAGGGATGTAAAACGTCCCTTACGGAGGTGTCATTAATAAATGCATTTAACACATTTTTTCAACAGTTTTTAAACTGGTATTGGATATAAGTGAAAAGGAGTTATTAAAGATCTCAATAGAGTTATTCATAGTGAAGACAGACAGAACAGTAGGTACTGTACCTTGCTTAAAAGCACAGAATGGATATTCGTGGGGTAATGACAAATACCTAAGCCCTGTTCTCCTGCCACTAGCCACAATCAATGAATTAATTTGATAAATAATGCAATTTTGAGGTTAGGTTAGAAAGAGTACAAAATGATGATTAAGGCAGTCCCAATCCATCTGTTTCTATTATTGTTACAAAAAAATTACAATAAGAATGTGTGGTCCTAAAAGATTGATAGGATTTGCAGATTATGCCCAATAAGCAGCACTACATAAACGTAGACAAAAGTTATGCAGGATTGGCATAACGTTTAACATTATATAGAAAACATTAGTAAGAGCTGTTGTAAGATGCAAAGGATCCAACACAAACATTCAGTCTTTAATCACAGGTCACAAAAGCCAAGAAAGAAAAAATCTTTTATATGCCTATTCAAAAGAAAACCATAGGAGAAGGTACGTAACAAATCTCTTTATAACAATGTCATTATCTCTCTACATCAAGCAAAAGCCACCACAAAAGAAGGGCAAAATTAAATCAACTTAAAAGTGACAGAAATTATACTGCACATTCACACTTTGCAAATCTCATAAAAAACTGCCAAAACCCATACAATCCTTTGATCTCCTATGTATTCAGTTTTGCCTAATGTTTTCAAATACTTGGAGCACTGACGGGAATAAAATAATGAAGCAGCATGCTCCTCTGGGTTTGATGCATGCAAAATACTGTACTGCAAGTGTTCTTGCAAACAAAAGAAAGTTCATGGCTGTAAAATTACACAAGAGGAAGCACAAGTATCAGGGGAACTTTTCCAAAGCTCGTGCATGGCCAGTTTTTCAGGATCAATAGGAATTCTCAATTGATGCATCTGTCCAAAGCAGTGCAATAACTGATGGCCATAAAAATAATTCCAGACAGTTATTGCTATGAAAACGCTTGCTACCAATTGTGCTGTGTGCAAGTTCACGAACAGCAGGATGAAAAAGATCTCTGCAATGTGAACTTGGCTTTGAGCACATTATAGTCATACAATTAATGCCTAATGAAAACTCAAAGCCAGTCATCCACTGCACATCCACCATGAAAGGTGTTCTGAAGATAATAAAAGTTCTGCATCCACCCCTGCAAAATCATTATTTACATAAGCAGGTACACAGCGGTATAGCAGCTGAAAATCTATACCACCAGAAGACTGATCAAGAAGGCTCAGATTAGATATTAGGAAAAATTTTTACACTGAAAGGTCTATTAAGCAGTGGAAGAGGCTGCCCAGGGAAATGGTTGAGGCACCATCCCTGGAGGTATTTAATAAGATGGGTTGACATAGTGCTTAGTGACATGGCTTAGTGATAGATCTTATCAGAATTAGATTGATGGTTGGACTCAATGATCTTAAAGGTATCTTCCAACCTAGACAATTCTATGAAGAAGAATATGGCATGAAACTTTACTTCGATGAAATTTTTGATAAGAATGATTAAACATGTAGCTAGGGACTTGGAAATAATTCACAGTACATTTAATGATGGAAAGACAAAATATACTTCTTTGAAACATTTGCAACAATTATATAGTTTTTACATATAAAAAATTTAATTTGATAAATTATGTGTGAGCTTAAAATTGTTGTGAAGGTACAATTTAAATTTATCACTGCCAGATGGGAGGGAGTCCTCACTGAAGACGATGTACTGTACAATGTACTGTTCTAGCTTATCACTTGATAAAAGCTATGAGATCTAAACAAGATCTACAGACAGACCTCTTTTTGGCAAGACGATTTTATATGGCAATGTATTACCCACTCCATCTTCTCTCTTTTGACCTTGGTAAAAAAAAAATTATTCATTTAGGTTAAACAAGATCACATCTAACTGCAATAATCCTTACTGTCCCTTACACTCCCAAAGCAATTTGAAAGAGGGATAAAACCAACAGAAGACCACACAGAGAAGAAATAAACTTAATAGTGGTAACTGATTAAGACATTGTCTCACATACACATCTGTAATCTACACAATGCAAATGCTGCAAATTTTATACCTTTCTGAATGAGAAAGTGAATCAAACATTCTTCTCCTCCAGAAGCATAAAAATCACCATCATGGCACTGCAATGCATCTAACGAGAATTATGACAATCTGTAAAACTCCTCATCTACTCCATTAAAATGTAAACCCATGCTTTGGTAATTATTTGACAAGAAATAAACCTTTAAAATACAAAAATTAGGAATAAATATACATTTCAAAAACATATTTTATCTTCAGGTAAAGCATTTCTTTAAATTCACCAGAAATGAAAAAAAAAATATATTAGTCCCATTTAGGTTTGCAACAGCATCAGGGTATAACTCAGACTCAAGATTTTAGATTTCTTCATTAGTTTTCCTTCAATGTCTGTTCACAAAGCAGACAACTACTGTAAACCAGAAAGGATTCTTAAACAAGACATCCTAAAAAAAAAAAAAACAAACTCAGGCAACTATGTTTAAATTCAATGGCACACAGTAAAATGTATTCACTCATTTCCAGTGACAAGGACTCTTTGTATCTTCACAGTATTCCTACAAATCGTTGCAGTTGGGCAGCTCCTTTTAATTAATAAAATAACCAGGAGTTTCCAGTTTCAAAAAACAGTGATCCATCTGTAATGGATACAAATGGTACTAAAAGCTTTGTAGGAAGTACAGCTTCAGGACAAAAATTTTATCTTATGCCATAAACCTGCAATTTAGTGCATATTCAAATTGGCACCAAAGTAAGCTTCTGCCAGTGCTTCCTAAAGGACAGTAATTCTTCTGCAATCAGAAGCAGTACATCCTCAGTAGGACGATAAAGGGAAGAATTGTGCTCAACTGAGAAAAGGACAGGAAACAAAACAGCATGGTTTAATGCTAACATACATGCAAACAATTACAGCAAGACTGACAAGAGAAAACAAGGGTGGAATTTAGACTTCACACAACAGTACTGGTACCCTGATCAACAGATTTTAAACAAACAAAAACAACATTAAAAATCTAGAATTAAGCACACAGAAAAACAATCAATCCCCACAAACACCAGGCTTTAAAATATATTGCGGAAAACACCTTGGACTGATGAATCTACTTAGAAACTTGTACTCAACACAATGAGAAAAGAGAAAAAAAAATTATCTGTTTGAACTGAAATAAAGTTGCTTTAGTTAATAGGGAGACCTATTTCTGAAAACCAGTTCCCATAGTTACCATAAGCTGCATTTCAAAGGTTTAATGTTGACCTAAAGCACTTTCTTCTAAAGCTTTCACATAGGAAGATTTTTCAAAATACTTGAAATACAGGAGCTTCTAGCCTAAGCTCTACAGTGACTTTATAATAAAATTACTTTGTTATATGCTTAAAATAACCACAGTTTCTAGAGTCTGTGTTCACCTCAGTTTTCATCCCTATATTGTCTAAATACAGGAAATACTTTTTTTGTTGTTGTTACACAAACCCACTCACTCCCCGAAAATAATTTTTGTGTTAAAGAGAGCATAGATTCCTGAACCCCCACTTGATTCTTTCCAGAGCTGGTATCACACTAAAAACCCCAAACACTAAAGACAGGAAGACAGTATACAAGTCCCAAATGTACATAACAAATCACACTCACATTGAGTTCACTGGCTGTTCACTCTTCAAGTATCTACATTGGCAAGTGTCCTTCTAGTAATGAGCTAGCAGTTAATTTCTTACCTAAATAAATACACTGGTAATGATCAACCAGAAATTACGTGCATTTTCCCTGTTTTGTCTAGATCTGACCAAATGTAATCAGCTTATAATTACATTAAGTAGTTTGCTTAGAATTCTATTTATAGAACTGATTAGATGCTGCTAAGCAGAGTAGGCAACAGTTTAATGCTTTATTTTGATGTTGAAAGCAGAGGCTATGGGAGGGGGAGAGAGGATGGCAAAAAGAACAAACCAAACTCAACAAAACTTCAGAAATATTACTATATTTTAGGGGTTAATGTCTTGCTTTAGGCACATTCTAAATTTGTGTATTATTTGGTAAAATAGCATGTATTTAGAATTTTAGAATTATTACTACTTAATATTTAACTATTTAAATAAGTCCAAACAAGTAAATAATCAGCCATACTGATTAGCGTTGACTCTTCCTGGAGAAAGAGAAAACGTCTGGCTTGGGAAAGAGAGAATCCAGGCTGCAGGAAAATGACAAAACCACTGCTGAGGCTCTGGCCTGAGGTTAAGCTAAATTCACGGGATGTGAAAAACTAGAGGATATGACATGAAAAATTGCTGGATGTGACACATAATATAGCAAGAAGCTGACAAAAGCTACAGATAGTACAATGAGTGACAGTTGGATTTCACAGATGGTTGAAGGGCAGTTAAGTTAAAAACAGCCAAACTTCACAAAAAGTTGAAGAGGGATCTTTAAGGTATCAGGGACCTTCTGGGAGGTAGAACTTGCAATGCCAGCAGTACTTTGGTAACCCTATCTGTAACGCCACAGAAGGCCAAGATTCCCTATGTAACAGTATCAGAAATACCAAATTTGAGTAGCCAAACCAGGACCAATAGGGGAAAAAGTAATTAGGGGTGGATTGTTTACTTGAGAGGAGACTGGGATTAAAAAAAAAAAAAAAAAGAGCTACAAAGATAGCAAAAAGAGGGTCAAAAAGAGGAAAACAGGTAAGCTATGCAAAATGTGACCAGTGCTGTCTGGTGCAGTCCTGCACCCCTGAGCACCACATCCTAATTAGGACTGTAAACCAAACCAGTCAGAGTCAAACTTGCTTCCGCAATCAAGAGAAGTCAGGAGGGTGCCTGGGTGCTTTCCCTGGCTAAAAGGAGGACACCTGGTTGGAAAGATCAAGTAACCTGTTTATTCCCATGTCAGTGCTGGCTCCAGGTCTGTCAGCATCTGCGTCTACCCACCACTGCCTAACACCGGCTGTCAGAGACTGTTTTTGACAAATTGCTTCAATTTGACTCCTCGTTTCCTCATTTATATAATGGACTTAATAGAGCTTTTCTTATCTCCTTCACTAAGGTTACTTTTGACACTGCCAGTCTCACTGTATCTTTTAGGTAAACATGATCCTCAAGACTTGGAGGTTCTGACTTCTCACACTTACTGCTACACTTTGAACTTTGATTCCAAGTAGTAATGCCCTGATTTTGCAAGTATGAGAATGGCAAGAGATTAATACCTTTCACACAGAGTGAAAGGTACTCACAACATAGGATAGAACTGAACTGAAAGGAAGATAGAAGACAATACAGTTCATAACTTTACGAGTACATGGGAAAAAAAAATATTTCCAAAACCAGTGCAAGGGATTAAAAGAAACAACAATTTATCAGTGCTTATTAACACTAGTCCTGACTCCACTTGTTTATAGACAACAATAAGCACGACTTCATCTTAACAATAATGTAGTGATAATTTTCCAAAGACACACTCTTTTGTTCATCACCAAAAATTACACTGACATTCAATGAATCCATTAACAAATTTGCAACTTCCTGTCAAAGATTACTGTTTCTTTAAAAGATGAAAATGAAAGGGATTATATCATACACAGGGAAAAAATAATCACAGAAGGCTTATATTTTATGCTTATATTTATAGCAATTGTTTTATTTACCTTTTTGTTTTCTTGTAGTTTTCCAGCTGTAATGTCTGCATACATTTGTATCTTTCCAACTCGCACTGTTCACACAGGTCCTCAAGACACAATAGATGATTCTCCATTTCCTCAAAGTTTGCCTCTAGCTGGGCTGTAAGAAATACTTATATGAATATCAAATTGTATCAACAGAGGTACAACTCACCTGAACAGAAACAGGAATTCATAAAGGTACATAATTAAGATGGTAATAAATACACATTTATTAATGTCTCAAAAAGATAAATCTCAGTTCATATCACATTGTAAAGAGTGACAGCAGAGACATGTTAAGGGAGATTGGAAGATTCCTTTGCAGTAAGACGCTGAAACTCTATATCTGCCCCAGCATCTTGGTCTCACAGGCTTGTGGTCTACACTTCAGGAAAAGAAGCTTCCAGAACTCATCATGTAATTTTGCTTCTTGGGCACTGTCAGTTTAGCCCTTCCTGCCTGATACAAATCTGAGAAATACAGCTGTGCTGACCAAGCCCAGTACTAATATTAAATTATTCAAATGAAGCAAAAATAAAATATACGGAGAGAATTTTCACTTTTAAGTGACCTCATGATAATATAAAAGAATACAATCTTTGAAAGTTTACTCTCAGGCAAACCTCTAGATATAGCTGTTTTATATACCCATGCACTTAAAACCATGCAAAAGCTCTTAATCTCCTATTTAACCATCATTGCTCAGCCTCGACTTAAGATATCCCGTCTATGAAACTCCCTGAGAAATCCGACTTATCTCATAGCTCACCCTGTTTCGAGTGGAAACTTGGACTAGAGAACTCCTGAGGTCCCTTCTGACCGGAATTATCTCATTTGAATTTTGCATCAAAGGATCACTCTCCCTGTAGGCGATTAAAGCTGAACTCCATGTCCCTCCTCAGGATGCCAAAGTAGAAAAACTGTATTCCCAACCTCTAACCAGCTGGTCATTCTGGAATGTACCGGTGTGAATACGGGACTATTATTCACCTTTTTACCAGGACGACTCCTACACCAGAGGGAAGATACATTGCAGGAGGAAGGATAAGTTGTGTTTTAGCAACCAAAGAATAGAAGACAGTTTGTAGTTCAGAGGCAGATACACTAATCTGTTGCAGTGTACGAACTTAATTGCCGATGCAAAGAACTATACAGATGATGGAATGAAAAAGCAGAAAACCTAAAGCAACTCCGAGTTTTGGCAAAAGGCTGTGTTTCACCTTTGCCTATACAGACAAACACAATCTTCATAAAGCAAGACAAGAACTATTAAGTTCAAGGTAGAAAAAAGTGATTTAAAGTTAATGTGTTTTGGATGCTCAAAAGAAGGAAATGGCAAGTTGAAGGCATCAGTCAAATCCTCAGTTCTGGTCTGGCCATTCTACTCGGAGTACACAAAATTTCAACTTTCTTCGCCATTACTCAATTCGAAATTTCTATCTTAGTGGTCCCCCTAGAAAGCAGAAGTTAAGACCTCACAGAATCACAGAATTGTGGTGGTTGGAAGGGACCTCAGAGATCATCGAGTCCAACCACAAAAAAAAAAAAAAA
>JAOQGH010000012.1:62472281-62492117 GCA_025769975.1 Gallinago jamesoni
GCTGAGGGTGCATTCGATCCCCTCGTCCAGATCATTGATAAAGATGTTGAAGAGAACCGGCCCCAGTACTGAGCCCTAGCATGCACATTCATATATTCAGCTCCTATTACTTAATAAGATTTTTTTAGTCCTTAACAAGTAAGGTACCACTCCATAACAATTAGAAAGGGATACATGAATCACATAATCAGAAAAGATTTCCTTAAATTATTTATCTGTATACAGATCACTTGGGGGAAAAAAAAAAAAAGGAGGGTGGGGAGACAGTTAACAATTAATGTGGAAACAAGTTTGAGGAAAAAAAAAGTTTTCAGTTCTACAGACTGATGTATACCATGCATTGTTTACCAGATACTCCACTTTTCTTTCATAAAACCCAGATGTATTCAAAGGGCAATATCATGACTACAGTTATAACTGGTGGTCTCTTTTTGCTTAAAAAAAAGGACTTTTCTGAGTGCATTAAAATCCAAACGTCTGTATTATGCTAGCTTGCTTTTCAGAATGATTGCTCACTTATTAGTTTGTAAAATTCACAAACACAGCAGGGCTCAAGGTAATTTACTAAGGTACCTATCAACAACCACTGTTTTTTCCACTTAAAACCCTCACCACCTGCTTTGCTGTACTTGCTATTGAAATAATATTAAAAGACAACAACAAAGAACATGAAAATAAAGAGAATGAAGAAAAGTGAATTCTAGAGGGCAACTGATTCCTAGCACTAGCATTTGAGCAGCCTCTAGTGGGAACTGCAGAAAACAGTGCTTCTGAAGAACAGGAATGAACACTTAAGATGTCTCCAGAAGACAACAATCCCACTTTACTGCAACCAAAGTTTCAGAATTTTTTCTATTCTGAAGTGAAAGAACACTTAGTTGCTTTTCACACACACAAAAAACCCACAAACCTGAAGACTAGCTCCATAGCAATAGCATCAGCTACAGTTGTGAATTAACATCTCTCCTACCCAAATGAGAATGTGTGAATAAAAAGCAAATTCCAAGCAAAGCTACATGTTTAGTTGATAAAAGAAAAAAAACCAACAAACTCACAATTTTGAAAATTAAGCCATAATGCTTGGAACAGCTCTTATCTATATGCACAGATAAACAAGCTCATAATTTTAAGAAGGTACTTAGAAAAATATGATTTCTATTAATTCATTTCCAGTTTATAACTCACAGTGGCACCTAGAATCAATCTGCCCCAGACAGAAAGCCAGCTAATGTTCTAAAGAATACCTGCAAGATTACTATTACTTTTTCAGCTCTTCAAGAAATCCCACAATCAAGTGGTCAGGCAACAGCCGCCATCTCGCTTTACCACATAAAATTTCCTTTAACTAAGAGCTATGGAACCTGTACTTCTACTATAGTACAAAAAAAAAAAAAATTAGAGAAGCTGTATATCAGAAAGTATTAGAGTTCTCGGTTTTTCCTACTATAACTTTAAATGCCTCCCTGAACTGTCCTGGCCACCAAAACAACAAGAGTGACCAAAGACTATGAAATAAATTTTTACAAAGTTCATTCGTTTTCTGACTAAAAGCCCAAAAGGCAGAAAACAGAAAGGATGGAAAAAATTATATGAAGGAAATTCCCTCTACCTCTAGGTCAAATAGAGACACAGATTACTAAACTTAAAACAATCAACGAAAGACATAATATACATCAAAACCTGTAAAACTTGAAAAAAATTCTTTAACACAATTACAATTCTACTAGCTCTCAATTTTTGTTTAAAAAAAAAAAAAGACTTTAAATCCAGCTAGTATCATACCATTTATAAGAAGCTGACATAGCTCCTTTGTTGAAACTACACAGCAAGTATACTAGGTTATTTTTCCTTCTGTATTCAAAGCCACAGACATTTTCAAGTTCACAACAGCAAACTACATCCCTTATATAAATATACACATTCACACCTCTACCTTCTACAACAACACTCTCCGCTGAAGCATCCTGCCCTGAAGTCTACAAAGGAAAGACTTCCTGTTGAACATAGGTATCATTATACAGTATTATTCAAATTTCCTGGTTTTCTTGATTTTCTCAGTAAAAGACAAATGCTGTTTCATCTCAAACAACAAAATTCACAAAAGCATGAAAGTATTGGTGTCTTTTAAACAATCAAACAGAAAAACAGTTTAATAATAAATAAAATACGATTTTCTTTCCTAACTGCAAATCATTACTGATTTACAGTAAAAGTTTTTACAGTTGTCTTAAATTTTAAAATAAAAAAGAAACCACTAAAACCTAGAGTTTTCTATTGGAATGTGTGTTCTACATTTCTGCATTATAAAACACTTATCCCGCTCTTTTTCAAGACCTACCAACTGCCCGATGGTAACAATAAAGAAACTTATTTAAGTAACCAAACACAATTCAGAAGTCTGAGTTCAAATTCCAGCTCTGTGAAAAACCTTGATTAAGATACTGTCTGGAATTAATTCCTTTTACTTGACCAATACCTACTAGTATCTAAATCCTGTCATAAGCCACAATTAATAAACAGATAGTAGTAAACTAATAGTTATCTTCCCCAAAGATTTCTTGCCTAAGGAGATAACTCTATGGGCGGGCTGTTACTCCACTTTTTCTTCTTAAAAGTACTGCTTTAGAGGTTGTCTGCAAACTGATGAAATGAACAAAAAGCAAACTGTATAATCTCAAAATACAAGATGGTTCTGGAAGTATATTTCATTATTCAAACTAGAAAAATCTTTGGCATTTTAATAAAGAAATTAAAAAAAATAACTGTTACTTCATTAAAACATGCATTTTTGCTGCAAAGCAAATACCCCAAATATGGGATATTAAGTTCTTAAGGTAGCCCAAATGTTACAAAAATAAAAATCTTGTATTCAATTAAAAGATTTTATAATCACTGTGACCTTTAATTTCATAAGTTTTATTACATTTCCTTAATGTCTGAAGAGGCCATTAGGAAGACTTTAATACCACTTCTGAAACAAAGGGCACATGACTTCTTTTTTTTTCCTTTAATGCAAAATACTTGTTCTTCTTTGAACAAATTGGATTGAATTTTGGAAAGCTAGAAAATGGCAACTTTCATACTCGATACGTACTCTGAAAATAAAGCATGCCCTTCTGCTCAAGATATAAACAAGGATACCTCTCCTAAGCAATGCAAAAAGTTTCTGTTTCCCTAATGAATTTAGACACTCCTCTTACCAATACTCGGAGAAAATATTTATTAAAGATTAGGAAGCAATGGCTTTAATTTCTGTGAAAATATACCCAGCCTTACTTTCTTCCCAGTCTCACCAGTCTAAATACTTTCACTCTACATTGGATCTGTCGCCTATGTTCATGACCTGCCTTTCTGAAACCAATATCAATCTGATGCTTAACATTTGATGTTAAAAAAAAATAGAAAAATTTGGATGGAGGTTTGTGTGCATTGATTTGCTAAAATCAAAACAGATATTTAAGCAAAATGCCCCTGCTCAAACATAAAGCATATTTCATATTAAGACAAGTACGTCAGGTATCAGCAAGCAGGTATTTTCTACAACATTTCAAATAAAGTTTGGTTTCAGCGATGATTCAGATTCTGGATCTTGAAAGGGCAATAACTGTCCTTTTCACTTTTACATGAGAGTAATTTTTTCTTTAAAGTTTTCAACAGCAGTTACAAGACATTAAGTAATACAATAAATTTATCAAGTGAAGTCACAGACTTTTTACTGAAGTGAGGGATGATTGATAATGCAAGTACCTAAGTTAAAGGACTTCATAAAAAGTGCTAATGAAAATGTCTTGTAATACACAGGAAAAGCTGAAGAACCTGTACATGACTCATACAAATTTTAAATAGGTCACTAAAAAGGCTTATTTCCATTATCTAAAATTTCTTCTATCAAAAGCAGCCAAGGTTCCCTATCTACTTCCAAAATGAAAGCATTAATAGATTTATTAGAACCATACCGTATCACAACACAGAAATATTACTTTTCTGAAATGATGAACATTACATTTTGGATGCACAACTCAGGACACAGCAGTTTATAATTCTATATTCACATATTTTTAACAGAATGTTTCACTCCTATTTAAAATTCACTGCCACAGTATTAGTCATCTCTTGGAAAAGTGAATAGAGTTTACATTGATAAAAAGAAGAAAGTTCAGAGTTTTAAAAAAACCTGAAGCAGTAAGCAGAATATCACAGCAAACTTCTGTTAAATAACCTCCAGAAGCGTAGATATTGATATTGGTATATATTATATCTTTCTCTTCAAATGGACTCTACAAAACTTATCAGAAAAACACAATTCCAAACACCTCAACCTCACAGTGGTTAGGACAAAACAATAAAAACGTCCAGGTAAATTACTTGAAATCTGACACATAAGGTTCATATCTCACAACCTTATCCAAAATTCATTATCTTCCCCAACCTGACTGGATAATGCTTCTTTAAATCCTGCTTGATTAAGTATCAAAAATATTCTCCAGACACTGGCCCTTCTCCAAGTAATTCTCAGGTTAAGATTAATTCTATATAAATAGAATATATAATATAATTTATATAAAATTATAACATTAGGAATGGGAAGGTAACCCCAACTCACTAGGATTTATAGCATTTGCAGTTATGAACTATAAAGACAATTCCATTAGTTTTTTATTAGATTGTTTATCTTTGGTCTACCAGTGGACTGCATCATTTTGTGCACGATGATATTAAAATCCGTACTTAAACAAATCATTATTTGAATTGATGTTTCCTTAGAAAATAATTGAACTTTTTGAGAAGCCAACATTAAGTGGTTACCACACATGATAAAGTCTTAGTAAACAAGGTGGTGTAAGAAAATTCTAATAAAAAATGAAATAAGTTCCTTTGTTCAGAAAGAAATAGCGAAGTTATTACCAGCCTACCAAGGAACAAAAGCTGCTTTGTGTATATCCACTGACCATAAAAGAATGAGAAATTAGCCTTTGAAGACAGAAAAGAACCCTCCTTTTCTTCACATCAGATGCCAGCACACAAATCCAGCCCACCCCACAAAATTCAGGAGCTGCAATTACATGACGAATTTCTGTATGCTTCCCAGCTGGTGTAAGAATAGTGCAGTCAGAGTTCCCGAGGAACTTCGCTACTAAAATTCATGCACAGACAGCAGTTTTTCAAAAACTTTAATTTGATGTAACTTGAATAGATTTTCATGGAGGTAGCAAGAGGCCTACTATTGACAGAAAGGCTTGCTGCTTGTCAAATATTACATCCCCGTTTCAAGGCTGAGTAACACCAGAGCTTTTCAGAGTCTACGAGGCCAGAACATGTTTTCCTAATTTCATTTTCAACAGTTCATCAACTGTTTTCATGAGAGGTTCCCACTAAAGCACTCATCTATCCCTCTTTTCATCTTTTAAATTAAACCCTCAGGTTAAAATTTGGTAAAGTTATAAAAATTTGAAGTCATCCAATATTTTGGTAACCCTAATATGTAGCATTGCTAGTTTCACCTATGAAAAAGCTGGATATTACTTCAGTATAGCTTGCTTCAGTATAGGTTACTTATACCAAGCTTTGGAACCAACAATTACTCTCAACAAAAAGTTTCTGCCTTGAAAGTGTCCAAACCAGTTAAATTCCCACAACCTCCCTCCCAAATGATGATTTAAATCAAATTATTATATAAAATGACATAGACTCAACTAAAGAGAAGCAACTACATATATGAGTGTTCACACTACTCAGAAATTTAAAAAATACTTCAAGAATAAGTTTTCAGCTGTTCACACCAAGATATGCAGTTGACACTTTTATTTTTCAAATAATGACACATAATGACAAGAATCATAGAATGGTTAGAATTGGAAGGGATCTTAAAGATCATCAAATTCCATACAACATTTTAACTACTGGGAGAGCAGCCACTATTGATTTTGCTCTTTTACAAAGCCAGTTAGTTAAGAATGACTCTTTTACAATATAAAGGATGTGTCTGGGAAAAAAAATTAAATGTTATAATTATAAAGCTCACAAAAGTTGAACTTTAGTCTAATCCTCTGTACTGACTTGAATACTTATTACATCTATAAACCCTTACCTAGGCTTGCCGTGAGGCATTCCAAATCTGCTAAAAAAACAGGTATTTGTTGAAGCTGATCCTGTAGTTCCACCAGACTGTTCCTTTTCTTCTCCCAATGTGCAGAAAGCATCACAACTTCACTATCCACCAGCTGAAACAAAGAGGTTCTTTACTTTACTTGGAAGTTTATGTATCTATTTATGAGCATCTTGGTAATTTTTTAGGATTAATGCATCTGCAAGCATAAGGTCAGCATAGCAAGCCTAGAGCACTGCCACTTGTGAACTTCTCAAGTAAACATGCTCAAAAAAACCTCTGTAGTATGAAATACTTATATTGAAATGCATCGATCAAAACAGAAGTTATTTCTCAATATACTAATCAATGTAGGAAATATTTTATGGGTTTTCTTAACTGTAAATAACATTCATCTGGAATTTTGACAGCCATGTTGCACTGGTACACGATAACATTGCAGTGCTGCAATGTCAGGCTTACGTAAATCAATAAGAGTTTAATATTGCTAGTCATACTGATTTAATCTTAAAATTGAAAACTGTGCACATTCAAAATACCCTAGAAAATGAAATAAAATTAATTACATTTCAAAAAACAGTTGCCCTTATTAGAGTCCTAATTTTTTGCTCAAGTTAAGTTTAACTGCAGTACTTGCAAACCTTTAAGAACACACTTCTACATTAGTCAATTTTTGTTGTTTGATTCTTCCTAGGTTTTATTATACAATAGTATAAGGAGAAGATGATACACTGCTTAAAATTTTTATTTATATAGGTCAGATTCTATGAAAAACAGCAAGATCAAGAGACCTTAGGTAACAAATGTTTCCCTTAAACTTGAGTTGATTCAATTACAGTTTCCCTGCCCTTAGTTCCATTACCCATTCTTCTTGCACAGAGCAGCAGCCCATGGCTGTATCTGCATACTGAATTCCTCAGTTTTGTAGAATTCAGTTGCAGAAACTGAAAAGTCTCAGCAACTGGCAAAGGAAGTTCTCAAAGATTTACAACTCTACCCACTTCAGACATTCTTTTAGAATAATGACAATTTCTCCCATTTCCAAATTCCTCCAGCTACCTATCCCTGTTAAAAAGCCATCCTGTTTTACCAGACAAGGTTTGAAAACTTATTCCAAAGCCCAGTGAGTAATGAAACACTAACTTCACAAGATCAACATCCTTATTTAAATAAAGCCAAGTCTAATTTTGAGAATGAGATATGGAATTTATATCTATTAAAGCACACCAAAAAAACACAACCAAACACCATGGGATGGAGACAAACACCGGAAAAATAATTCAGCCCAGACATAAATGAAGGCAGCTAAAATTACAATTATCTAAAAGCAAAATTCTTAGGACAATTTTGTAGATGGAATTGGTAGCTAGCACCTATGATTTAATACTAAGACTGTAGCTTATTAAGCTCAATAAAATTGAGCTTTTGAACTCAATTAAAGCTCAGAATTTTCACTTTCCCTTCTCTATGCAACATTTTAAAATAAGACAGCATGAGTAGTTTATCTGCTACTGGCCAGTACCAGAAATAGGACACTGGACAAAGTGGACCTTTAGGTCTGATATAGCACAGTCAATCTTGTGTGCTTATACAATTCGTATTTTATTAAACCGTGTGTTTTCTACTTTTATGAAAAAGAAAAAAAAACTCACAAGCAATACATATTTTGGATTCTCCCAAAAGTAAACATCTGAATTTCATGGAAAACTTCAGAGTCTTTTTGGAAGTTTCTCATTCTAATTATCCCAAGCAGTCATAGTATGCAAGATTAAGGTTGCATTTAGTTTATATATATAAAACTTCACATTGTTTTCAGAACTACAATTTTTAAAGCGAACTACTGAGAGTATTACAAAATTGTAGGCAAGTAATTTAAGAGATCTTCTAAAAAAATCGTCATGAGCAATAAAGCTGGGAGAGAGAACTTCCTTTCTAAATACTGAAGGTTTTCACTGGAATGAGTAGAAAAAGTGGGCCATACTATTATGCAAGAGAAAGAAGAACATAAAATAATATATTTCTTACCCTAAATATACCTCTTCAAAATACATTAAGCAGTGAGTATTTTATCCATTTGAAAAAGATAAAAAGACGACTCCTAAGGAAACTTGAAAAGTCAGGGAAGATGCAGCCAAAGTGATGATTTCAGCCAGGACAGAGAACCCCACAGCCCAGTCCTGCTCTGCACCATGGCCACCCAGCTTACACTGTCTGCCCCTTAACCGGGGTTTGAAATGGAAAGTCTGGTGCAAACCTCCAAAACAGCAAAGCAATGCATTTGTAGCACTTACTGGAAGTTTTCTTTCCCTTCATTCTAGAAATAAACCACAAAACTTACCACCTTACTTCCAGGACAGGATAACTGAACAAAATTAGAAGAAAACACAGATACTTTTCAATATTTTCAGCCAGACAAGTCAAACCTTGCTGTTTCCTGTCCAGTAGGAGAGGGCAACAAACAGTGTAGGGCAGGCAACAGCCCTACACTGATACTAACCCCCCAACCCACACCAACCCCAAGTATGTTCTATACTTTCCCAGCCCTCTCCAGTGCTTTTTAAGAGCTACAGCAGTAGCATGCAACGTAATTTTGGCAACTGCTTGCGTTAAATTATATTATATACCATTTGTATTACATTATTGTTTACATTATTATTTCTTGTTTACTGTGGTATTTATTGTCAACACTGAGATGTCTTAAGCAGTCTCAATATTCCCAGCTAATTTATAATCTTTCAAATAATGGCAGAAGAATGCAGACACTAACCACCTGAACTTCTGGATATGTCTTATTTTTACCACCATCTTCTTGTCACACTCTGACAAGGTCATACTTCTCAAAACCCTCCTATACCTAATACATCCCTCAAGAAAATAGTAAGCTGATATAATTAATATTTTTTACTTAAGCACACAAAGTGATTGCAACTACCTGAAAAAAGAACAAAGGTGAGAAATTCTGGGTGTCAATGTATCAGTTGAAGAGAAAGCACTAGGAAATTCTTACACTCAATGTTTCTTATTGTAATTGAAATAGCAAAAAGTAAACAGGAGAATGAACTTCAGATAATAATTCTGGTTAGCTGGTATCTTGTTAGAACCATGATCACTGAGTTTCTATTTTTACAACATCTATATTTAATACTTCAGAAATATTAACTGTAGGCTGAGTACCATCAAATCTGGAAGTGATGTGAGAAACAAGAGGAACTGGACGTTCTGGTCCATTCTATCAGCTTCCTGTCAAACACCATCTTAAAATCACAGTGAAAAACAATATAACTTGGCATTTTTCCCAAGTAGCAATACAGAGCACTACTTTTTCATTATACTTGTTGTATTGGATCCAGCTGGGATGGAGTTAATTTTCCCCACTGCAGCCCATATGGTGCTGTGCCTCGGATTTCTGTCCAAAACAGTGTTGAAAACACACCAAATTTTTGGATATTGCTGAACAATGTACTTGTACAGCATCAAGGTTTTCTCTCTTTCCCACTCCTCCCACAGTTAGTGGGCTAGTCTTGGGCAAGAAGTTGGATGAGGACACAACCAGAACAGTTGACCATTGGCCAAACAGATATTTCATACCATCTAATATCATGGGCAACAATAAAAACCTTGGGTTTGGTCTTATAAGGTAACCATTGTTCTGAGACTGGCTGGGCATTGGCCAGCTTGTGGGAGCTTGAGAGTGACTGCTTTTGCAACACTCATTTTTCCTCTATCCCTCAATTATTAAACTGTCTTTATCTCAAACCATGAGTTCTCTCATTTTTGCTCTTTCTATTCTCTCCTATGTCCCACTGGTGGCGTAGTGAACAAGGCTGTGTGGGTGCTCACCTAGTGGCCAGGGTCAACCCAATACACTGGTACTAAAAGCTTTAGTTTAAAATTATTTAGACGTTTAAAAGTATTTCAACTGTCGCATTGCTATTTTTTCTCACCTCTCCAGCTTTTGCACAATCTTTGGCTCCTTTGTGAAGGGCAGCCCAAGCATCTTCATATCTAAAGAGAAGACAGACAAATTACTATTTTTAGTGTGTTCTCTTTACAAAGGAAGAGGATGCCAATGTGCTTATATTTACAGGGACTACCAGAAATAGCAGTTTAAAAAGCTGCATGGTTGTTTTGGTAGAACAGTAAATAACAGAAAGAAATATAAAGAAATAATTTATTTCAAAGAAAAAGTGATTCGTGTTTTTTAAATGGCTAGCTTGCATAAAGAGCTAAATGGACCAAGCAATATTTACAAGACTACACATAAAAGCCTTAAGGACTACTTGGAACCCAGTTTCACTAAGAAAATGAAAAAAATTAACAAAACTGTAATCACAACCCCCCTCCCCCGCCCCCCCCCCCCAAGAGAATAGATTATTTTTTTTTAAAGATAAAAATACAAAGGAGATTTATAATGCAAGTAGCATCTATTACTCAGAAAACATGCAATTAAATACGCCTGGAATATACTTTCTTTTCATGACAATGAAAGGCACACTGTTTCAATTATAAAAGAATGAAACCATATCAAATATGTAAAAGCTATAAAACAAACTAAAATCGCAGGCTGGGCCTCAGTGCTGGTCTCCTTCAACCCTGTGCATTAGACCCTGAACTAAAGCCATCTTTCAAATGTTGTTTTTCCTCCAGAACTTCTGTTTCATTAACATGACAGCACTTAATGATTTGGGCAAGCTTTAAACATATGTAAAATTTGGTAAACCCCCCACTCCACTTTCTGCAGAACATTCAAAAAAATATTAGTAATTTCTTCTCATTTTCTTAACCCAATAAAGTTATTTCTGAAATTATAGGAAGCAGACACTAACAGAAATGGAAGGTCATACCTGCTTAGTAATTCCAGTCCAGCAGAAAACTCTGGCAAACACTGTACAGTTCTGTAAAACAAGTGGTAAATATACAAATGTTGTTAATGAATAGAAGAAAGCTGTTATAAAATACGTGTGCATGGACATCTGCATTTGCCAGGTAAGGTGAGGACAGAAAGATTCCCTACCATCCACTTTCACAAACATTTTGTCAATTATGGTTCAAAATGCATTACAAAGTGTATCTTACAAGAATATTCCAAAGCTAGCATTAGCAGGTTTCCCTTGGGTTTTTTTATGGTTCTTACCTCTTCTTGACTATCTCCATTAGAAACAACTTTTATGAGATTATTTATTAGTATATTTAACAAACTCACAGGATAAATATTCTTTTAACTTAAAGCAGGGGACAGAAACATCCCAAAAATAAGACTACTACACAAGTTCTTTATGTCTCTCAAAGATTTGCACTTAATGTATTCTACATTAAAAATAAATACTAAGCTAAAGAACCTCTGCCAGTTTAATGTTCTAATGATCTCCTGTTGAATGCATATATTTTCATTAATAACAGCTTGAAATATAAAGGCAGCTTATCATAAGTTAAGGAAAATTAACCACGCAGCACTTTTAATAATGTATTATGTGAAGATCTTGATATCATCCAAGATGCACCTCTTGGAAGATTACCAGACCAGACTGTTTTGAACTGTCATTCAAACAATTTGAATGGAAAAAAACAAATACCATAAGTTAAACTTTTTTTTTTTTTTTCCTTTCTTAAACCAAGGGAAATGCAATAAAACCAGTGAGGTGAGAAGGGACCTCAGGCTGCCTCTAGTGCTATTTTTCAAAGCAGGACCAGCTATGGGATCAGACCAACTTGCTCAGGGGTCTGTTAAAAACCTCAGAGAACAGAAACTTCACAGGCTCTGTGAGCAACCTTTTCCATTACTTGGTTGTCCTCATCAGGAAAAAGCTTTTCCTTATAGCCTTTTCCTGCTTAAACATCTCTTGTTTCAACTTATGCTTATTGCTCTTCATGTTTCCACCATGTACCACTGTCAAGAGTCTGGCTCCACCTCCTTGATCAGTAATGATGGGCTGCTGTTAGGTCTCCCCAAAGTCATCTATCCTCCAAGGCTGAACAAGCTCCAGTCTCAGCCTTTTCCTCATATACAGAGAGTTCCAACCCCAATCATCTTGGTGGCCCTCCACTAAACTTGCTCCAGGCCATCAATTTCTTTCTTACCTCAGGGGCCCAAAACAGTAGCTAGATGTGGTCTAAGGAGTCTGAGTGCAGGGAATAATCACCTCCCTCAACCCCACTCCCTGTGGTCCTGTTCATACAGCCCAGGAAGCTGTTGACTTTTCTTGCCTCCAGGCATATTGCTGGCTCACATTCTGTTTGCTGTCTTCCAAGACCCTCAGGATCTTTTCAGCAAAGCTGCCTCTCAACTAGCCAGTCAGCCCCAGTCTGTATTGTTGCAGGGGATACTTTCTTCCCAGGGAAAGACTTTGGATTTGTACCTCTTGAATTTCATGAGCTACTTCTTGGCCCATATGATCCTATGGGGCTTTATGGGTTAAGTTCCCCAAATTGATCTTCATCCACTACTGATCAGTCTCTTCCCTTCACTACTAAGCACAGAGGACTGGGAGACCTTGTTTGTGAAGGCTGAAGCAACAAAAGCATTGAGCACCTCAATAATATCTGCATTTGCTGTCACTCAATCATCCACCCCATTTATCAGCAGTACCACATTTTCTTTGTTCAGCTTTTCATTATGATGCAAGGCTAGCTTTCCTTAGGCCAGAGAAGTTATAACAAGGGTACCACAAAGTTATCCCTGACACCCTCCAGAACTCTTCTTGATTGCTTCCTGCTGCACTGTCATTTCAGATGTCAAGGAAGTTAAAAGACCCCACATGAATGGGGTTTTAATGATACAGATAATTCCTCAAGTCATTTAGAGAAGACATCATTCACTCCCTGCTCAGATGGTCAATAACAAAATCTCATGGCAACATCACCCTTACTGGCCTCTCTTCTGATTGTGACCCACAAGCCCTGAGACATCCTTATAATCAAGCTAAGATATATTTGTCCAAGAACTTTATCAGCAAAGCAGAAGTCATCCTGCCATTCCCCTGTTTGTGATAGAATCATAGAATCGTAGAACTGTCTAGGCTGGAAGAGACCTTTAAGATCATCTAGTCTAACCATCAACCTAACTCTGATAAAAAAAAAAAACAACAACAAAACAAACAAACAAACAAACAAAAACTATGACACAAAAAAAAACCCTATTACTAAACTATGTCTCTATGACCCATTCAGTTTGCCCAGGGGTTTTCCGAAAAAGTGATGGATACTTACAGATGAACCAAAATACTACGGACTGGAAATATACAAAGGTGGCAGTTGCCTAAAACAGTTTTATTCAAACCTTCACCCATTCATAAATTAGTGTCTGTGTCAATACAACCAGTCTCCTGTTAAAAAACCTTTACATCCAAAACATCAAGCTTCAGAACTTAATACAGCTCATTTCAGATGCCAATATTTTTGTTCAGGTCTTGTTTTAAAACTAATTTCTGTCTACCCACGGTGTTCTAGTAAGAACATGCTTTACACTAAAGCAAATCTGGGCTTATCTGAAGAAACAACAGAGACACCATTTACAGACATTAAGTAGTCTTTCCCTATGGCTTACACAGCCATACACAGAATGAACAATATACTAAAATGCAGAGGATAAAAAACCCACCACAATTCTCCAATCTTCTTGCAACAGAGATGAAAACAGATAATTGAAGTACTCCGTTATACATATATTCGCCACAATATAAAGGCTCCTATTTCTGTTCTAGCACTAAAAAAACTGAATTCCAATTTTAGTACATGAAATTCACAGAGAATGTAAATAATGACATTTCATTGTGCTGCAACCTGATTCTTTTATAAAGCACTATAATAACATCGAATATTCATGTAATTTAAGTAGTCATTTATAAATTGACTGATGGCCGCAAGAAATTACACAGGTCTATCAATCAAGGTTCTATTAAGCAAACTATTTCCTCAATATTAGGGTAAAGCTTTTCTGTTATCAAAAGAATATTCTGCAAAATTATATTCAGATGTTTTTGTGACTGGCTCATATATATGAGTGACTTTAAATTTTTTCTTTAACAAGAACATTTTAGACCAATGCCATATATTAAGATGTTCTGAAGTACCTCTGCCTGCTCTTTTTTGCTTCTCTTGATTTGTCGCTCAAAGTCTTCAACCTACAAATCAAAACACAAAACCATCAGATATTTCCAACATCAAAACCAGAAAACAACTTGTTTGAATACAATGTGCTAACTCCAGTCTATTATACTTAATTTTGTTCCAGATTATTTCACAAATAAATCAAATTTCACCTAGTTTTGTGGAGACTATCATATGAAATTATTTCCACCTATGCTGCTTCTAAATTATGAGATTTTTTTTCTGCAAGTGCATCAAGCAATTGGGTATGAAAAGTTTAATGGGAGCTATATAGCCAAGTCATATAGCTCTCAATACTATTTCCTTAGCAGACAGGTATTAAAGATCTGCATAGAAATAATCAAAAAGGCATGATTCTGTGATACATGCCAAGGACAAGCATGACAATCACACAGAGACATTTCCCACTTGCTGTAAGTCTGCCAACACAAAACTAGCACAAGCACAACTTTTCTTCTGCCAACTACCAGAATCTTAAGCTGCATCACCACAGTGTGCTACTACTGAGCATATCTGATACTTGTTTTACCTATGGCCAACTTCAAACTGACTGGTATCTTTCTCCTAAAAAACAAAAACCAAAGCACACAACCCCAACCAACAACAAACGACATCCCCCCACCCCCCACCTCCTTTCCACTCTTTACTCTTTTTCAGCCAACCTATATATGCTAGTCAAGTTGTCATGGCAGGGTGAGAACCAAAACCTCCAGCTATTCCCTGGCCACCAAGATGACAGACGTCCTCCACCTCTATGTGCTTTGGAGTCCCAGCTGCCCAGAACAGCAAGGGTTAGGAAGAAGTAAAGGACACACTGAAATGAGCAAGATGGCAACAAGCTATGAGATATCCTCCAGAGCTAGTGACACAGAGCTATGTAGTCCTGAGTGACCCAGTGACTGAGTAACACCCTAATACATAGATATTCATGCTCCTTCTAGGGTGAGCTCAAACACTCCCCCAGTTGTCACCACCACCAATTTCCAGGAACTCAAAGAAGAAACCTCAAAGCTCTACAGCAAGATAGGCGGTTGGCAATTTGAGAAAAGACATACTAAGGCAGGTCTCCACTCTCTGTTAGAGAGCTGCTTGTACTAGTCAAGCCAAGTAGCAACTACGACAGCACACGGAGGAAGAACAACACTGTCGCACAAAACTCTGCAATTTTCCCTTCTCCCCTGTTATGTACACACCCCAGCCTACAACAGCAGTACTGCTCTGCATACAGGGATAGAAGGAAATGTTGTCTCTTACTAGAATATCTGCCAGGCAGCAATAAGTAAAGGTTAAAGAATTTCTCACTAGACTACACTATATTTGCTCCCTTTTAGCTGTGCTATGTGTACAAAGAAGAGGCACTGTGAGCCACACCACTCAAACTGGCAGAATCACACCAATTACTGACTTCACACGGACAAACACAGCCCATTGTTGTTTTCATTTTTTTTCTCCTCCTCCTACAAGAGATTGCTTGCAGGGAAATGGATGAAAATCTAGATACCTCACAGGACACGCAGAAGTAGACAGGAGACACAGCCAAGCAGGAGAAAGGGGAGTGCATTTCTTGCTACACAGAAATGGCTAATAACTCTAAATTGTTCTTTCTGTAGATCCCAGATTTAACTCCACATAACCATAACTCCATAACATAATCCCAGATTTTATCTTTTTCAGCTGTACATAAGTATTCCCTTATTCCTAACAAAAAAACATCCCTTCCAAAGAAGTCCTGGAAAAGCTTCTCCCTGTCAATGTTTCAAGAAATTGAATCATTAACTACACGTGAATGCTTGCAAAGTGGAACAATTGGGCCACAAATGGCCCAGCATTCTTGACACCAGAAACATTTTATCTGGGTTTTGACCACGTTGAGCTAAGTCATAACATTATAAAATTACTTCTATTATGACTTTGATGGGGTAGGGAACAGGGTAATCCAAAATGCTGTGGCATTTTGGCTGCATTGTCTAGGAAGAAAAAGGGGTCAAAACAGGGCAAGTCACGTTCTGACCTGAATCCCTGAAGAGGCTACAGGAAAAAAACAGATACTGTCCACAGCCTCTGCTACTATGGCTCCAAGATACAGGTTCCCAATGGCAACAAAGAATACACTCCAGATTAAAAAAAAAATATTAAAGAAGGGACACTCCAAGAAGGGCACATTAGAGGAGCTGCTAAAAAAACAAAGATGGAAATGATGAAATCATAGACTGTTCTCAAAACAGAAACAAACATTGCAAGACAAAGAAGGTGGCAAAGTAGAGACTATGTAAAAACATACAGACTCCAGTACAGCAACACATGAAGATCCAGAGTTAAATGACCTTTGTTATGACATTTCTGTTGTCCTTTCATCACGTGAAAGACATCTTTTTCAAAAGCTTACACTGTACTGAGGCATCAAACCCTGTGAGAAGTTCTAAAAATAACAAGACAGAAACAGACAGCAATAAAGCAATGCTTTAGTCTGTAGGCATTTTAATAAGACATTTTCATATTCAATTACTGTTTATTGAGACAGATAACATATAAGCAATTTATCAGATTGATTAATAGCTTATTCTATCAATTTCTCTGGACCATCACGCACTGATGCACATGAGCCATTATAAAGTATTTAAGTTTCTGGAGTACATACACATCCATCACTATATATAAATATTTGCCATAGGGGTATTATAAGGCAGCTTCAACGTTGCCAAAGACCATGCAGTTTTAAGAAGTAATTGATTACAACATAATACTCTCCTGTGGCTCATTACAAGCCAACAGGTTTGCAGCACAGACATGACCTTGTTCTCTGGCCATTCACTGCCTTTCTGGCAACACTCATTTGAACCACCTGCTTGTACTAAGAACAGCACAGATACAGGGCTTACCCCAAAAAAGCCCTGTGAGGCAATGCAGGAAGAATATTTTTCTACTTTTTAACGTAAGCAAGGGGTTGTTCCTTCCACTTCTGTGCTTCTTTTCCTCAAGTGACAGTAACTGATCTTCCAAAGAAAGAAAAGCTTTTCATACAGCAAACGGAGTACAACGATGCTCTTTACGTGAGACCATTAATCTATAGAACCCGGAAGGTCAGCTACTTCATAAAAAATTCAAGCGCGTTAATTGACCCCCATTCACATCTCCCTCGCTTCTCCCACAACAGCAGTCTCTCTTTCTCTCCCCTGACCTCAGCTGCCTCCCCAACACCACGGCACCTCCTCCCCCAGGCTCCCGACCGCAGCTGCCAGGGCTCGCTAGCTGCCCGCCATGAGCCTCCCGACTCAGGCGGGAAGGCCTAAGGAGACGGGGGGTGGGGATTAGACCCAGGGGCCGCGTTTCCAGCCCGTCGCGGCACCGAGCGGGACACCGCCACCGGCGGCTATCGCCGTGAGAGGGAATGTCCCCGGCCGGGGGTGCCACCTCCACAGTCTCCACCTCTTCCTCCCGCCCCCGGCCCCGAGTCACCTGCTTTCCCCCTCCCCGCCCGGCCGCGGGTCCCACTCCTGTTCCCCCCGCCCCTTCCAGCCCCGCCGGGCCGAGGGGGGACACTACCCACCCAGCGGTGAGGTCCTGCTGGACGCTCAGCAAACGCTCCCGCAGGGTCTCCAGCATCGTCCCGGCCTTCTCCGCTTGTGGAGGCCACTGCCGGGCTGGGCGGAGCGAGGCGGGGCGTGGGGCCAGGCCTCAGCTGCCTCCTCCCCCTCAGCCCGCGGGCGGGACCAGGCGGCAGCGAGTCACCGCCTCGGCGCCCAGCAGAAGGCCCGCCTTTCCTTTTCCGCTGAGGGCCTTGCGCGCGTAGCGGCACGAGCCTCCTCGCAGAGTTAGCGGGGCTGCTGAGGAGAGCCGCCGCCCGGGGTGCAAGCAACGCCGGGTAGACCCCGCGTTGAAAGCGTTGGCCGCCTGAAGGATAGCTTCTTGAGGCGTTTGGATGCCTGAAGGTGCAGCGAGAGGCTTCTTAAGAAGCGCAGCCAGCTCCTTGGCAGGTCGGGACTCTCGCCTTTGTGTTTATGGCTACATGGTTTCGGCTGTAGCGTAGGAGTGAACACAGAGAATTGGGCCTTGGAGCAAAATCTGACAAGTATGGCAAGCAAAAGCACTGGGTCACCCTGGAACGGCTGGGTTCTTGGAGTAAGGGGCAGATGATAATGTTTAAAAGTCCTTGCAGAGCAGGTAGTTGAACTGCTAATTTTGTCTGTGCGGCCCACTGCTCTTTTCTTTGGACATCACCAGGCTTGTATAGATATTAGTGGTTCTTCAAGAACCACTTCAAGAGCTTCTTCAAGATTTTGCTGTCTCTGTGAAGAGACAACAGGTCAATTCGTGGCTCCGGGACTGGTGTTACTGGCAGGGCTTTGGGTTTTTCAATCATAGGCTGCTGTATGAGACACCTGGCCTGCAGGTGGCGGGTGGGATGCACCTGTCCCAGAGGGGGAAAAGAATTTTGGGGCAGGAATTAGCAGGGTTGTTGACAGGGCTTTAAACTAGATATGAGCAGGGAGGGAGAGATAACTGGGCCTGTTAGGATTAAACCCCAGAGAAACATGCCAGGGCTTGAGGGATGGTGGACTAGCAAGGACCCTTGCTCTACCATTTCTTTTGAGAGAAGTGGTAGACATCTAGAAATTATGGAAACACCTGAAAGGGTGTGGTAGGAAGTGGGGCCCACACTCACAAAAAGATGTTGGAACCATTAGCTCGTCTGAATTGCATCTAAACCATTGTGTGCAATATGAACAACGAACAGGGGGAGCTTGAAGCCATGATGCACCAGGAAAACTCTGACCTTGTTGCCATCACAGAAACATGGTCGGAGGACTTGCATAACTGGAGTGCTGTGATTGATGGCTATCAACTTTTCAGAAGGGACAGGCAAGGAAAGAGAGGTGGTGGGGTGGCCCTTTATATTAAGAGCAGTATTGTATGCCTAGAACTTAGCAATACACATGATGACAGTGTTAAGTGTCTATGGGTAAGAATCAAGGGGAAGGCCAATAAGGCAGATACTGTGGTGGGAGTTCATAGACCCCCAAACCAGGATATAAAGGTTGATGAAATATTCTATAAGCAGCTGGCAGAGGCCTCACGATCACTCTCCATTGTACTCATGGGGGACTTCAACTTCCCAGATATCTGCTGGAAATATAACACAGCAGAGAGGTAACAGTCCTGGAGATTCTTGGAGTGCATGGAAGACAACTTCCTAACGCAGCTGGTGAGGGAACTGACTAGGGAGAGCGCCCTAGTGGACCTGCTGATAGTTAACTTGGAAGGTCTTGTGGGGGATGTAAATGTTGGAGGTCGTCTTGGACAGAGTGATCACGAAATGATACAATTTTCAATTCTTGCTGAAGCAAGGCAGGGGGCCAGCAAAACTGCCACCTTGGACTTCTGAAGGGTAGACTTTGGCCTCTTCAGGAACATGCTTGAAAGTGTCCCTTGGGAGACAGTCCTGAAGGGCAAAGGTGCCCAGGAAGGCTGGTCGTACTTTAAGGAGGCACTCTTAAAAGTGCAGGAAAGAGCCATACCCAAGTCCCAAAAAACAAGCAGGAAGGGAAGAAGACCAGCCTGGCTAAATAAAGAGCTTTGGCTGGAGCTCAGGAACAAAAAGAAGGTTTATGATCTTTGGAAAAGGG
>JAOQGH010000012.1:62492217-62541101 GCA_025769975.1 Gallinago jamesoni
TTTTTCAAAAAACTAAAGAAAATGTGTAGTTTAAGACCTCACCTTGGGCTGTACTCCTGCTTCTCACTTTGGTGTTTAAAATACGACCTACTTCTGTAGGTTTCTCCATCCCACATAGCCATTAAGATACATATAAATCCCTGTTATTCAGAAGAACAAGATAAAGAAATGGGTCAAGAGGGGGATACAATCAAAAAGGGTCAGATAACTGTGTATATTTGCGTAACATAAATAAAGCAAAATGGAATCAGAGCTTGAGGGTGTTGGTTATCTTTGAAGACTAATCACAAAGTATCTGGCTTGCTGAGGTATTGTTAGTCACAAAAAATTATGTGCCAATAGTCAGGCAAATTGTACCATATCTGCTCCAGTCTGGATAAATTTAAAACACCAGACACTGTTTCAACTGAAGCTGTATTTTCTACAGCTGAGAGAGACATCAGTTTGGCCACCACCAGGATACCTCTTCCTACTGAAGAGGATTGCAGGGTGTGGAATTACAGCTGTGGTAAGTCACACAAACAAGAACAGGTAGACTTGGCCTCTCTCCCATTAAGGTAGAGGAGAAATTCATTATCTTTAAGCCTTCTAACCAGTAGGGCATTCACAGGTGCAGTTAAATTTTTTATTACTAATTCCTGTTGAAGTATGCTTCTTACTGGGAGAACTGCCATTGGAATATCAAGGTCCTTTTCTAGGGCCATTTGAGGATTCATAGGAATTCATTCAAGGAAAAATGAAATTTTACAAGAATTCTTAAAATTCTACTGTTTAGCCCAAGATTTAAGAAAAAATATATATTTGAATCAAGATGTCTCAGGAAATTCAGTAAATTAAGCAAGCACTTTTTTCTTTTTAAATTTCTGCATTATAGTGAAAGCAGTAGTCATTGCACAAAAACTAGGAGGGAAATAAATGGCTTGTTTTTTTCTTGACATCTTCACATGATGTCAGCACTAGAAATTCCTTTTGCAAACACAGTATTTGAGTTCAAAAAAATCTATTAACCAAACATTAGTTACTTTAAATGCATTACAAGAAATAAGGTTTAACAATGAATGAATAATTTGCCCTGTTGGGTGATTGAGTACATAATTAGTCTGGGCTGGAAAGTATTTGCAAGATCTCAAAAAAACTATTGCTATTCTATATGTCCTTGAGTTTTCTTGCCTTAAAATTCTTGATGATTTTAATCTCAGTTCGGTGGATGCTGCAATTAGGATGGTCAATGAAATGGTAGCTCAAAGGACTGCTCAGCTTACTTCAATAGCAGAGACATTGATATATTTTTAGGTATTCTGAAATATTAGTTGTTAGAGCTGAATTAATCTGGAGAGTGGCTCAGTAGTATTTAAACACAGTTACCTGCTACTGTATTTGAAGCTTTAGGTTGTAAAGGTAGATACCTCCTGAGCTTTTTATGTAACAATGCTGCTCTTTTGAGTGATAGACAGTAAACAGTAATATCTACTGGGATAATGCACCTGGGAAAAAAATTATATGGGGTAGGAGGAGAACAACTGATTTTAGGCTTCTTTTACATGTCCATAGATTTTTGGAGCATAACCTGTGCCTAAGTGCCATTTTCTGTCTCTTCTCAGTTGGTAAAATCATATGCATTTCCCTTAAAGGCTATAAATTTTTAAATCTTTTTTTCTGAGAGTTAAAGGCCCCTGTTTGATGTGCCATGCATCTCTCTTTGTTTTTTCTTATTCAAAATAAAAAATTCCACACAACCATGGTTTACATGGAAAATAGCACAATTTTCTGAAAAGAATGAACATATAGTGATGTACAGTTTTAGCATTTCTAAATCTTAGACACTTCCAGGATTCTATTTACCCCCAATTTGCATCATCATGTATAAGCTGATGACACAGTACCTGTCACATTAAAGACTGCATGCAGTTAACAAGTCTATAATGATATAATGATATAATGATAAAGACATCATAAATGATACTCATGCTTCATGCAATGAAGTAATGTAATGAAAACTTTCAAATTTCTGCTTTCTAAATTGGAAGCCAGGATAATTAATGAAGCTGAGTTTGGGGGTCAGATCTTCCAAATCAATAATATTAGGTGGATTCAATTTTTCATCCTACTCACTTGTCCAGCCTTTATGCAAATTAAATTGATAGAGAAAAATTGTGGTGATTAAACAAAATTCTCTGTGTGTGTGAAATATATAAAGAATGGGCACCCTGGTGACAGTCATAACTATTGCTTTAAGTCTCCATTAAATACAATTTGAGAGATGGATTACATAATGAGCATTGTTAATGGCTGATGTAGAAATCATGCTGCACATAACTAATTTTAGATAGCTCAAACTGGGGATCAGAAGAATGAAAATAAGAATGAACTACATTGGAAATACTTGAGTTTCTGAGAGCATAAGAGGAATGTTTGATCCCTCCCTGTGAAAAAAAGGATATAGATTGCTGTCTGATGATTTTTAGGATAACTACACGAAGAGCTCCCTGATCAATGTGTTTTTAATGCATTTGTTCCTGTGCTATATGAGTCTATGCTGAAAAAAAAAGTAACTACTTCAGGAATCTACAGTGGATCTATCCTTTGATAAATACAATTTTGTTCCTTAAGACAAAGAAAGATCTTTTTATTTAATGTTCTTCTTCCTCCTTTTCTCTTTCCTTTTTGAAGAAAGTTTTCCCTAGGATGCACTGCAACCATAAACATTAAGAAAGATGTTCTAAGGTATTCCTATTTCTTGCTTTTCTTTGGGCTGGTATCTTCATAATATCCAACTAGAATATTATGCAAGGTGGAACTGGGTGCAGGTATGCTAGCAACAGAAGAGGTACGAGGTGTTCAGTGTTTACTTGGTCACATGACACAAACAGTGTACTCCATCATGTTTCATTTTGAGCCTTTGTAATCCTCCTTCCTTCCTCATAAAACCATCCCAAGTGATATATGGTCTCCACACACATACAAACATATGGGCAGCATGTGAAAGACTTGTCTAGTTATAGCAGTTCCTTCTTTGTATATTTTAGCTTTTTAAACATTTGTTCTGATCTCTTGCAAAAAAATCCAGAGTCCAGTGACCCTTCATTGAAAACCTTTATCAAATAAGATCTTCAGTCTGGATTTTACCACATCTTCAGTAGCCACAAATATGAGGAGAGCCAAAGCAAGAAAAAAAGGGAAATTGAATCAGGTGAAGTAGAAGGTTCATTTGAACTTACTCCTCTGATTGTGAGGGGCAGAGACGGAATGTAGAAGATGGAAGAAGCCTGAGAGAGAATGGCATAAATGGGCGGTTTGTAGGAAAACCAGGAGTGTCTGTAACGGTAGAAAAGGAAGAGATCGAGCAGGGAGACTGAGCAGGTTTATCAAGAAGGAGGAACACGTCAGAAAGTGAGTTAAAAATGAAAAAAAAAAATATTGTAATTTTATCAGAGGTAATGCATAATCTACCTAATGCCTGCTAGGATACTGCACCATTTGCATCATCATGTCCCCAAAATCACCAACACAGAGGGCATGCCCGATTTTTCTAAAGAACTAAAATGTTCCCAGGTCCAGTGGAGTTTAAGACTTTATTACAAACATTTTGAAGCAGCTCTGATTACAGATAATTAAGGCTGGTTTTTTGATTACAGATAATCAAAGTAATCGTGTTAGAACGACAATTCTCAGAACTGGAGTTGCCTGACCTGGTTTTCTGTGCTGCTTTTTGTAAGCAGGAGAATGGTATTTATTCTTCCATAATAAAACCTTCCATTTAAAAAATGTCACTGGCCTGACCACTTATGAATAAAAATAATCTCAGTAGAAATTATTGCAAGACTGTATATGCAGAACTGAAAAGGACAATTAAAGACTTTTTCGCTCATATGGCATAAAATTTCCTCTGATATATGGTTTTGATTGTTCTCAGTATAATGCGGCCTGATTTTAATTGTGTTCTGGGCAATATCAAAATATGAATAAAGAAAGAAAATAATAATATGACCTCTACGTTAATTTTCTTTCTGAATACTCACAGAAAGAAAGCCTCATACCTCTCTGACCTCTTAGGTCAGATCTCTGCAACAGGCACTGTATTATCGTGGTCAAAGCATTTATTTCTGATGTTCACTTTCCTACGTTTAAAATCTGGGAGAGAGCATTTCTTGTACTTCCTCATGACATTATGAATAAATTGATAGGCATTCGTAAGATACATGGACAATCTAGGTCTATGTCATATCAGAACAGCTCTGACTGAGGTTGCTGTCAAGACCAGATTTAGAGGCTTCAGCAAATGTTGAGCTGGGCTCTGCTTGGCACAAACTCATATGCTTGCAGATGTCTGTGCACAAGTCTGTGCAGAACATATAACATTCTTAGTTTCTTCTCTAAGCACTTTTAAAATCCCGTGTATGTAGAAAAGAAAGTTAAAATAGTAATGCTACAATTCTCAAGAAAAGTAATTCCAGCAGTTCAGATTTTATGGAAACGTGCTGTAATCATGCTAAAATTCTGAGAGCTAGATGCTCTGAAATCTAAGGCAAGCAGCTTGCTGGGAAGAAGTTAGTGTACTTTATAATGCAACAAATTATATCTTGATGTGGTAAAGAAGATGCTGAAAAGACTTTAATCAGCTCTACAAACAATTGTGACCTCTCTCTGTTTTGTACTAATAAAAACATTCTGAAATTGACCTCCATTCATTTGATTTAGAGGAATTGCAGACTTCTAATGAAGAACATTACTATGTTGAAAAATTCCTTACTAGAACTTTTCAGTTTGCATACTGCTTAGGGCACACTATTTCTTAGGAGACTACCATGTACTGCAGGGCTGTATTGGTGCACACACAGTCAACTGCATGTAAATAATGATTCTAAGTTTGCAAGTCTCAGTATACGCATTCAATGTTAAACCCAGAATATTTTTGTAAGCCAAAAATACAATACCTTGCACCTTATATGTTGAGCCTATTAATTCTGTGAATTAATCAGTAAGAAACTATGAACTATTCTCTGATGCAAGGAACCTATCAAAAGAAAAATCTAAGGTAAAGTGTTTGGTATTTTAATGAGATCACACTCGTTATGAAGGACCAAATTTGGTAAAAAATTAAAGCAAATTTAACATCCCAGAGATATTTGCAGGGTAGATTCTGCTTTTATCCTTGATTCATTATGTTCTTTCAACTATGCTCAAGAGAAAGATCTGTCACTATCCTACTGCAGCCAATCATAAAATTTTACTAAATACTTACAGTATCTAAACACATTATGGATAATTTTTTCATTCTTAAGTACGAGCACATGCTTTCAAACTGTTTTTTCTAGAAGGTTTTTTGTGATGATGAAAACACTGTTTAAAATTTTAACCAGTGCCATTCATTAACAAAACATGGAAACACCTGTTTTTCCATGAAGAAGGAAAAACCAAGAAATTCTGCTTCTTCTAGTAGAAAAAACTTCTGGTTTAGGCAATAGTGAGTAACAGCAATGATGATATGATTCTTGCCCAGTACGTGTGAGACAGTGTGAAGTTCCTTTTTTGAAGAATGAACTGATAGGTGAAGCAGATCGATGGGATATGCTCCTGAGCCTATTATCTCCTCCTGTTTCTGTCACTGGCCAAACTGCTCAACCTTTGTGCCTTAGCTTTTATTTGTTTGTTTATTCATTTGTTTGTTTATTTTGTGAAGTAGGTACTGTTGTATCTCCTTGCCTGAGACAGTGAGAAGCAATTTCTAGATATGTTTAAGACTGGAGTGTACTTTCTTTTGTTTTTATCTTCCTTGACCCAGAGAATTGGATGTGTCTTCATCAGGGTCACAGTTAAGGTCTATAGCAGTTTAGTTTAGTTTAGCATAGTGAAGTATATGGCAGGGATTTGAAATATTTATTGATGACACTTATTGATGTCTGTAAAGGATTTTTGGATCTCTGGAAGAAAGACCAATGGCACTATTTTCTGCTAGCAGCTCGCCTTTTTCTACAGTGAACATGCATGGGTGTAGAATGCCATACTGATAACCCAACCTACCCACCATAAGTGGTTAGTATGAAATAGTATAAGGATGCCAAAGCCTTACAATGGGCTTTGTGCTAACACAGATTAAGCCTTAGCACAAACCAATGCATATGCTTTCTCATTGCTCACCTTTGACTTTCATAAACGTTTAAACCTCTAGATTTCATTTTTAGAGACTCTTTTGCTTATATATAAGATTTGTCGGGGGTAATATTAGCTTCTTAAGAGGGAACTGCTCTAGTTATGAAACTTTTGATACAAAACTAGGAGAAAGTGACATTTTCACTGTATTGAAAGTATTGTCAAATATACATATTCTAATAAGGTCTACCTTGCGTTACAGAAATATATATAGAAGCTATGTGGGAGATAACATGTTGCTAGCCTAGCACTTGTGATACAAAACACCGTATGTATCATTTAAAAAGAGAGGAAGCATCTGACAAAATCTTTTAACTTGCACTGAATAAGACAGCACTGGTTTGTTAAATTGGATAAAACAGCAAATGGGTATATTGATCACTGATGTCATATAAGTTATTGATTATTTTCTTTTACTATACATGTACAGAACATAGGTTTACTAGCAGAGGTTTCTAATGTTCTTGACTTTAATCTCCACAGTCATCTTCATCTTCTAATACAATAACTTGGGCTGCAACAATATGAGTCTGTAATCAGGTCTTCTGATCTTGTTTGTCCCTAGGAAGCATGAGCTATATTTCAGATTTTCCATTACCGACAATGTAGCTGCAAAATGCCAGAATCAAGGAGCTGTAGTTGACTTCTAAACCTGCTTTTCATCTCACACTTAGCCTTACGGACTTGAAACAATCTACTCTTTTCCCTCTTCTTACCTTCTCAATGCTGAGTACTTTCACCCAGTATTGGGAATAGCCCTGATAGAATCAAACTTACATGCAGGAAAAAAAAGAATAATTACTTGTTTAAATGCTTTTGCATAGATAGAAAATTTTAAAGGGAATAAAAGTAACATTCTTAATTTCATTTCAATAAAACCGCAGGAAATGAATTCATAAACTGTTTCTGAAACAAATCTGTGTAACCAATAGTTCTTGCATTTTTTTCCCTTTTCCTCTTCTTTTCTGATACCATGCTCTAACTTCTGTCAAATTAGATTGTGATTTTCTTGGGACAAGGTCTACCTCATACAATGGTTAGAATTATTGAAGTACACAACACATTACTTAACAAAAAGTGTCTCTAACTGGTGCTTTTGTAACGCAGATAATTTTTAAGAGTAGCCAGTAGGCTCCATAATAACATCTATCTCTTAAAAAGCATGTAGTGGCTTTTGACTTTGTCAAATTGCTACTTCATCATAATGAGAATGCAAACCAGAATATAATTCAAAATGGATGGGGATGTTGAAGGGGTTAAAAAGTATGTGCTCCCATTCAGCTGTCATCAGGTGTTAGAGGAGAAAGAGAGAACAATCTTTGCAAACACAGCTAGTAATGTAGATAAATAATGGATGCAGCTAGTGGCCTGAATGCATTTAGAGAATCCCAGCTGCTCTACTCAGTGTTTAATAGGCTGGAGGTGCAATTTCTTGCTACATAAATATTCAATATATTCCTACAGACTTGCCACATAGGTGTAAACAACAATCAGCATAAAGAGGGACATAAATGTTTATTATGGGCTTCATTTTAGCTAGCAGATGCTCAGTGAAAAGGCTGAAAGTTATGGTAAAAAAGATGACTTGGGAAAACTTATCAATCACAAAAAATGCGAAGAAAGCATCTTCATATATACAAGGATCTGATCTGCGGGAGATTTGTTCCAGTTATTGCAAGAAAGAGCCAGTTAGTAGTATGCTTACATCAATGCAAATGTCTTGGGGTGGATAGAGAAAGCTGAAATTTGGGATGATATGACTTTGACTCTCTATACTTAGAGTCAGGCTTTTTTCTGGAATTTTCCAAAACTCTCCCTCAGTGTGCAGATTCACAGAAAACTCTGCTTGTGCTTAGCTATTTAGGAAGCTATTTTCACAAATCATGAATTTAGCACATAATGCTAAATTTTCCTCAAGAAGCGCATGTTCAGTTAAGAGTGAAGTGAGCATTCACTTATGTTGCAGTTCAGCAGTTCAAGTAGGGGGAGATTGGACTTCAATTTAATATTCTCTTAGTTGATATCTGCATACTAAGGATCATCTCAATTAATTTTATTAAAAGTAGAGTTAGGCAAGTGTAGCCTATGCTAACTAAAGTTATGTCTGTCTTTGTCTTAATCTATAAACAAAGTCTTTTAAATGGTCCAGAGGCACAGGTGAGTTACCTGCCTTCTCCTGAAAGGAAATACTCTATAACTTTGCTACTCAAACTCACATTACTTACTGTGACCATTGGTGTGTGAGATCACTACCTTATCTTGATATTCAACAGATTCAGAGTTGAAGGAGGAACTTATTATTTAGAAAAGTATGTTAAACCTTGATATTTTTAAAATAAATAACTACTGTCTACACTAGAAAACAAATTTTCAAAGTGCCAATTTCTGTTAACCATTCCTTGGCTCAATTTGAACTTGATTTCTTTTCCTGTTAAATTTTACCAACCCGTTGTCTGACTACAGCTCAGTCATTTTTTATTTTTTTTTTACAAATAAACTGCCTAATCAATCAGTAATTCCTCACTTCTACATGGAGAACTCCAAAAGGGAGCAGAGGTGATGAATGAGAGGGAAAAAATTGATTGATTTTATGGCTGACCTGTATAAAAATATTATTAATTTGATTATTTTTGTTGCCACAAACATTAGTATTATTTCATCAATAGAAAGATTGACATAATTTCAGTTAGAATTTTTCTGAACTTGTGGTGTTTTTGCATGCAGTGTGTGAGCTTTTACTTGTATATTTTTTTCTCTGTGGGTCCTATTTAATAAACTGCATGTGTGTAAAGAAAGCAAAAAAACCTTAAAACCTACCAAATACGTGGAATTTGTTTAGCAAGGGTATTGTTGATAAACTGTATAGAATATAACATTCTTGTGAAAGCTGTTGATTTCTCTTGACAGTAAGCTCTGCATTTGTTGGAATATGCTTCTAAGACCAGGTCCTAAAATAAAAGTAATGCCACCCATTTAAAAGACTAGGTCTGTTATACACACAGGGGTTTTGGGTGGTTTTTTTCCTTATTTTAATAAGGTAAACAAAGGAGAAGAAAGGAAAGAAAACAAAACAAAACATCGTCACCTTTTTCTCTCATTTATTTCTTGTTCTTCCATAATGTTTTCGGTCCAATTTCATTTTTCGCACATTAGGTATTGACATCTTGGTACTCCAATGTGTAGCATTAGCATGTGTAGCATTCACCATGCTCACTAGGGAAAATTCCTTTTTCCTATCCTAGAGAGAACAGAGATATGTGAACGCTTCTGAATTTAACTGATGAGTACAAAGTTAGGTCCATGACTGCACACTTTCTAGAGGTTTGCTACTCAGCAGTGGCAACGGCAAGGCACTGTCAGGAGCAGTAGGGACAGACCGTTCTCCCACTAGCAGCAAGAGCAGTGACAATGTCTGGGTTTTAGGTATGCACATTGTCCCTATCCAGTCTAGGACCCAGACTTTATGCTGATGATCTGCATTGCTTTCCTATTTCCACAATGTTATACACAAATTCTCTCCTGTATTACACTTCTATGATGTAAACTTAAACCAGGGCACCAAGCCATTCCTCCAACATCTTTTCAATCAACAAGATCATCCTACAAGCAGGACTTTAATCCTGTTACTGAAGTCTATCAGTTTCTTGGTCCATGCACCTTTTTTCCAGACACGTCCCATTCTTTCACAGAGGATGGTATAAAAAAGTCTACACTTAACATTGTCAAAAGACATGGAATTTTGGATCCAGAGCTTTAAATGAATTTCAGCCAATTTATACTGATGGAGATTCTGAATTCTTAACACTTTTTTGTCAAGAAAAAAGGCTACAATATCACATCCGTTAGGTGTGTCGCAGAAACAGTAGACCATGAGCTAAGGTCTTCCGACACAGAAGATGTAATAGCTTTTGTTATGTAAGCTCATGGAGATAATATCTCAAATGAAGTTTTTTCTTAGAATATATAGTTCTGATAATTTTTCTTGGGATAGCCCTTAAAATTAAAGATCACTCCAAGATAATGGAGCTATGATTCAAATATAAACTTTCCCAAAGGTTTCAAAATTTGAAAGAGTTCAGACAGTGCCCTTGGTTGAACTTATTACGGAATTTCTGTAAGCCAAGGAGCCTGGGCTGGTTTTGAGTGTCCATGAGATCAGTCTGTACAGCTCTGGGGTTTTTATTTTTTATTCCAAATCTGAATAACTTAAAAGCATACTTTTAATCTATACATAAAGATTTGGGTGGGGTTTTTGTTGTTGTGGTTGTAGTATCTTTAGAATTCTGTAGAATATAGAAGGCTTCTGAGAAGGAATAGTTGCTTATTTTTTTGAAGTCACAGCACATTTGTACTTACTTTAGTAGAAGATTTGAGAAAATTCTCTGCTCATCTCCCAAAGCAAAGAGACTAATATTGTAGGGGTGATTCACAAGCTTCTTCTCTGCTATGATGTAATTTCTAATAAAATACTCATATCGTGTTTGAATTGTATGGAATAGATTAGTCTGTTTGATTGAGATTTTGCAAGATGAATAAATTCCCGTATATCAAGCATGAGATCAGCTTCAATACAGAGAGCTAATACAGCCAATAATAATTGTTTAGTTGGTGTAGCATTATGCAGTGTATATAGCTATAATAAATCATACACATTATCATTATCCCCACATGTCATCTTCAGCTAAAGTTAATACCTAATCAATTATACCAGACATCAGTGTCTTCCTTCAATTCTCTGTGAAAACAGAAAAAGTATTTCTGAGGAACTCAGAGCACCCTGATGTTCATTATTTGAGCCCAGGAAATGTATTTATGTTCCTACATTTTTATGTGGTTTTACACTTAGCATTTGTAGCAGACATTTCCTGATCAATGCATATAAACTCTCAGGTTTTCACAGCTAACTTGTTTTGTCTTGTTTTGTTTTCCAGTTGACTTAATGGTAACTGTTCATTCTGTACAACAACATTGTCAATCTGAGATAAGATGCATGAAAGCTAATGGATTTTAAAAGCATTAAGAGTGAACACGGTCGAATAACAGCCAAGCAATTTAGTGTTGGGTGGATACTTAATTTCACTGCAAAGTGAGGGGTGCTGTGCTCAATGCCACTGAGAGATCTCACTGTCAAAATTAGATGAATGGACAAGCTGAATATGAATGAATTGGTAATTTTTCACGGACAGAAAATCTCTGTCTGTATTACAAGTATTTCAGATCATTATATTCTTTCTTCATTGTTATTTAAAATTCAAATGCAGTTAATCAATAAGAATTTATTATATATATAACATGTTTTTACATGAGGACTTTCAGAGTAATTTGGAAAACTCATGTGATTTTGTGATTCTAAATATGTAATGAATAAGAACAGAAGAATATAAATTCTTCACCCAGCCAGCAACAGTTGTAATTTAGCTTCTAGTATGGCATACATAAGGCAGTACTGGCAGTGTTTCTATTTAGATGAAGCTACCTCTCACCTTGCAGTCCATGAACTTGCTTTTTTCCTCTTCTTAAAATAAAACAATGTAAACAATAAATTTAAAAAAAATAATTAAATGTGGTAGAAAATCAAGTCAAAAGCTATTAATACTGACTGTTCCTTCAGTTCTTATTTTGCATGTCTCTGGATTATCAAACGCTGGATAAGGGTAGCGTAACTTGTTCTGTGTATGAAAATACTTTCATAATAACTCCAAATCATAGTTTTTCCTTTGTATCAGTGGAAAATCTTCTCTGTACAACACTGAAAACTTAATTCAAGAGCAGTTGGCCTAAAAAGAGTTACATGAATGAGTTCTTGCAGTTCTATTGCTCTTTCTGGGTTTGGTTGTCATCAGCCTCGTCTCGGTTTGATTTCCTGAGGAACAGCCTGGGAACTGGGGATGCTCAGAAATGCAGAAGCTGTGTGAAAGCTCTTTTGTATTTTGACCTTAAAAAGGAATAGAATGTCCAAGACTGAGGGAAGATGATGTGCTCCTAAATTGTTTTACATTGAAATATCAAAATTATATTTCTATAAATGTCCAATGGCCCAACTTAAACCCTAACCCTAACCCTATCTCTGCTTTTATGTCTTCCCCAATACACAATCATGTTTACGACCCAATGTAAATATGATAATAATCAGTGTTATCTTTCTCTAGACAATGAGGTGGATCCAGACCCCCTATACAATGTACCTCCAATAAAATTTCAACAAGAAGTATAAGAATATTTTTGCTATGATTCAGTCTTTCTGCAATATCAGAAAACTGTTAAAGATTGGGGTTTAATGGATTTATTTTTTTTCTAATGTCACATCAGCAAAACAGAACGCATAAGTATATGCATCATGGCACAGTTCATATTTCAAGTCAAGCAGAATTTGCTACATTATAAATTTCCTATCTTCCTCCTATTGCTCAGAAAGACTAAATACCCTCTTAAATATTCCTCCGTCATCCCTGCCCCCAGAAGTGAGCATGGCAATGTATTACTGACAGAGCACCTGCCCTATATTCCTTTACCCAGTTTTTGCTATGCCTGTGGTAGATGCGCTCTGTGATACAAGTTGACAGCAACGTCCAAAGTAACCTCACTACCCATTAGAGTAGCTTCTAAAACATGCCATAATCAGGCATGGAAAGTATATTCTGTGGCACTCAATAGATCCACTAAGGCTTAAGTGCTTCTGCTGCTAAGTGTAGCCTTTCTAAAGTGGAAAAAAAATTACATCGCTTTTGCAGCTGAAAAGCCACTGTAAACATTCTGGTGCTTTAGAGTTGATGTGTAGTTTTCTTTCCACACTTTCAGCTACAATTAAATGTTTCTTTGAAATGCTTCAAATCCATATAAAGGAGAATTATCATATATTTATAGTCAGTGATTTAAATATAATGGCAAAGACAGATTAAATAGAATTCCTAATTAAATATCACCTGATTACACAAAGAAAAGTTAGTAGGATAACAGTCTGTTTTGAGCCTTGCCCCTAATGTGTTATTATCAGGACAGGGGTTCTGACAACTTGATATGATGGTGGCAGAAATGGAACTATTTTCAGTCAAAATGTTTGCTGGCCATTGCTGGTATTATCAATGTCTTTGCTATGCAGAAATATGCATTGAAAACTTTAGAAGAACATTTAATTCTTTAGGATCAACAATAGATGAATGATTTATCTTGAGTGTGTGCTGATTAGCCTTTCAAGTTGCATTTTTTCCCCCATCTTTTTTCCTTATTTTGACCGGATTCCTCCTTCCTTTCTAGCCAGAAGTCAGAATCTATTGTCAAAAGCTACCCAGCCACTGTCAAAAGCTACATCTGTGTTCTTATACATCCTACTATTCTGCCTTTTCATTGCTGGTACCTCTCCTGTGTTGGATCTAGTTGTGTTGTTCAGGCTTGATGAATCGATCGATCTTTCCAGTCTAATGGCAAGATAATCTTCTTGGTTGTTGGGAATTATATTTTCTATTAGATCAGGAAGTTGAGATGACTAACCTTGCAGCCAGGTAGCTGTGAGGGAAGGCAGAGGGCAAGAGATTAGCCTTCCTTTGGCATCTTTGGCCATAAGCCTCATTTAGAACAAATCAAGGATAATTACACATATTGTGGCTATTGACTTATGTGGATTATTTACATATATAAAAGGTCAATACACATCCACTGTCACGAACTAAACTCAGGAACTTTGGGCTGTTTATCCTTGGAAGCTATATAATAAATATAGAGTAAGAAATATGCATAGACAGCTGGTTATGGTTTAGGTGTTACGGTTTATTCTTGGGTTTGTGTGTTTCTCTTGTGGGGACAATAACCATGCTCAACAAATTTTAACTTTTTATGTTTGCTGTATTTTAAAATGTAATTGCCTGTCTCTTGTTTAGGGTGGGCTAGCTTGTTTGTTTAAGTTAAATATAAATGTTGATTTAAATTATTGGAAAGACACAGTATCTTCATGCGTGTTAAGTTCTGTTGACTTTATTGGTAATATACTCTAACTCTTAGAAAAGTGTCTGTGTTAACATGTTCCTTAGAAGCAGACTGATTCTGAAAAAAAAAAATAGATAGGCAACATAGAAAATGTAAAGAATTTTGACCCAAGAAGAAAATAACCTTGTAGAATATTCATTCACAAATATTTAATTGTTGATCTCAACAAATATACCTAAAATGATTCTGTGGTGATTGCAATTTATTTTTTTTTTTTGCTTATCCAATTTGCTGTCATGTAAAATGTATTTCATTTCTAGTCATTAGGTCATTTAGGGCCAAAGTATTTCGTAATTCACAACTGCTAACAATGTATTTGCTCATTTATAAGGTGGAGTTCTCTGGCTTACACAACTAAAGCTCTAGATAATCAGTTGTCAACATTATCAGATTTTTTATTTTTAAAGTGCATTTGACTGCATCCTTTAATGTTCCTGAAATCACAACAGACTGAAAACAGAGATATCACATATATTTTACTCACTGGCAAGGAACCTTTAAAAAAAATAAATAAATGACATAGAAAACAAATGACCTAGCAGCAGGTGGGGGAAGCCTAACCCAAAGGGGAACAAGGATATTGGGACAAGAATTAGCAAGGCTCATTGAGAGAGCTTTAAACTAGATTTGAAGGGGGATGGGGTTAGAACCAGGGTTACTAACGTGGTGCCTGAGAGCAGCGTGCCAGTGCTAGTAGGTAAAGGTACCAGCAAAGCCTTGCAGCCTGTTGCAGCAGCTGATGTGGAAGAGAAAGACACATGTAGCAGTGAAGACGAGGAGCAGTGATAAGATGGTAATTGCAGAAATGTCTGCACATGGACAGGTGGGAATTAGTGCCTGCCCTCCCAGAAAAATAGTGGGATGATTAGCCCAGCTGAAGTGAAATGAAATGAGGCTGATGAAATATTCTATAAGCAGCTGGCAGAGGCCTCACGATCACTCTCCCTTATACTCATGGGGGACTTCAACTTCCCAGTTATCTGCTGGAAATATAACACAGCAGAGAGGCAACGGTCCTGGAGATTCTTGGAGTGCATGGAAGATAACTTCCTAACGCAGCTGGTGAGGGAATCTACTAGGGAAAGTGCCCTACTGGACCTGTTAACTGGACCTGGTCCTGTGGAGGATGTAAATGTTGAAGGTTGTCTTGGACAGAGTGATCACAAAATTATACAATTTTCAATTCTCGCTGAAGCAAGGCAGGGGGGCAGCAAAACTGCCACCTTGGACTTCTGAAGGGCTGTCTTTGGCCTCTCCAGGAGCATAGTTGAAAGTGTCCCTTGGGAGACTGTCCTGAAGGGCAGGAAGGCTGGTTGTACTTCAAGGAGGCACTCTTAAAAGCACAGGAAAGAGCCATACCCAAGTTCCAACTTGTATCTGGACGTTGGGGGATGGCTGGCAGCATAGTCAAAATACTGTCTGGAGTGAGGACCTAGAAATTTTACTCTCATGAGAATATCATTATAGGTCAATTATCTTACCATATAAATATTGGACAGCCCAAGAGCTCTTTGATCTCCCCTGTATGGCAGCGGGCTGCATGACAGGATCTCCTTTTGTGAGGATGCTCGCTTAAGTTTCTACTCCTCGAGGCTGAGAGATTCCTTGCAGCAACAGATTCTCGGTAAGTGACTAACAGCACGGTAAACTTTTGAAATCTTAGCTAAGTAATGTAAAGGATTGATTGCACATATATATAATCCTTTAGATATGAACTGTTGACCAAGTCTGGGACTAGGATTGGATCCAGCCGCACCTAGACTCCTCTCTGAGAAGGAGTTTAGAAAGCAAGGGGGTCCTTTCTGAACCTCGTGACTCAATGGGAGGGTCTCCCTGACAGCGTGTCTGACCCTGTCCTCTATGCAGTAAGTAATAGAGCGTACCCTGACATCGAATCTTGTAAATCACTATTGCATTTACTGCTGGTTTTATTACACTTACTGCTGATTTTAAGTCACTGTTTCACCTGAATAAATATTTCACTACTTCACTCTAACTAGTGAAGTCAATCACTCCATCCGCAACAGAAGAAGACCAGCCTGGCTAAATACAGAGCTTTGGCTGGAGCTCAGGAACAAAAAGAAGGTTTATGATCTTTGGAAAAGAGGCCTGGCAGGCAAGGAGAAATACCAGGAAGTGGTGAAGACATGCAGGGGGAAAATTAGAAGGGCCAAGGCTCAAGCTGAGCTCATCTTGGCCACTAAAGTTAAGAATAACAAAAAAGGGTTTTTTTCCGGTATGTAAACAGTTAAAGGAAAACTTAGTATAATGTGGTCCCACTGATGAATGAGATGGGCACCCTAGGGTGGAAGACACAGAGAAAGCAGAGTTGCTGAATGCCTTCTTTTCTTCAATCTTCACTGCTAAGGTTGCCTTTCATGAGTCTCTGGCCTTGGAGGCAAGGGGGAGGGTAAGGACAGTTTTTCCTCCAGTAGAGGAGGACCAGGTTCGGGACCACTGGGCCAAACTGGACGTTCATAAGTCGATGGGCCCTGATGGGATGCACCCACGAGTGCTGAGAGAGCTGGCAGATGTTATCGCTGGGCCACTCTCTATCATCTTTGAAAGGTCATGGAGACCAGGAGAGGTGCCTGAAAACTGGAGGAAGGCCAACATCACTCCAGTCTTCAAGAAGGGGGACCCTGGGAACTAAAGACCAGTTAGTCTCACCTTCATCCCTGGGAAGGTAATGGAGAGACTCATTCTAGATGTCATCTCCAAGAAAGTTGAAGAGCAGGGGGTTATTGGAAGTGGGCAACATGGGTTTACCAAGGGTAAATCATGTTTGACCAATCTGATAGCTTTCTATGATGCCATAACTGGTTGGTTGGAGGAGGGGAGGGCAGCAGATGTCATCTACCTTGACTTCAGCAAGGCTTTTGACAGTGTCTCCCATAACATCCTCATTGGGAAACTAATGAAATGTGGGCTGGATGAGGGGATAGTGAGGTGGATTGAGACCTGGCTGTGTGACAGGACCCAAAGGGTAATAATGATTAACGGAGCAGGTTCAGTTAATATTTGAGGAATGTGGATCCAGGATTTAGATGAATCCGGAAATCTTATTTCCATTTAATTGAGACTTCAATTTTTAAATAAAGCAGCTGAGATTTCAAAGTTAAAACATTTTATTTGGTAACCAATTCAGTTTTGGTTAAAAGTTCCAAAAAAAATTAAGTGAAGAGCATTGAAATGATCTGTTACAGGAGGAATGTGTGCAGAGGTGGACCATTGTGTGTCGTTCAACGGTGTAGAAAGACTCAAGGTATACATTCAGTTGACTGGAGAATTGACACCATTGTCTCATTCATTCTCAGCTTGTGTGCTTTTAGAAGAATATGGGACCTGTAGGTTGTTTCTGGTGTGGCTTCTTGAAACATATATATTACCTAAGGCCAGATTGCACAGCTTTTGTCAGCATTTGTAATGCCTATCTGTGAGTACACCAGAAAAAACTTGTTGATTCAATTCCTCCCCCTCTTAGTCTGGAGACCTAACTATCCAGGGAAGCGGAAAGTCTCTACTTTCAGGTAGTGCTGTTAGGCCAAGCAGGAGGAAAAATACTGTCCAAATGTCATATCCTCTTTCACAGAACTTCATACGCAGTCTGCCATGAAAACAGTCTTTCTGACCTCATGACAAAGTGACCTACATTGATTTCGATGCTTGGAATGATCAACCAATCATTTTTCTCTAGGCAAATTCTTAACTTGTATTAAGGCCACAAAGCAACCCTGGTTTATGGGAATCAAAGTTTTCTGAAAGCAAGACAGGGGTTTTAACCTTTAATTTTCACCTTTCCTTTGAGTAAACACTTTTAGATCCCATTCCTTCTTTTACAGTCAAAAAAACTATTCAAAGACTGCTTTTTTGTACAATTTCATTGCCATCTCTGTAGAATTTGGGAAAAGAAATGTTTTGAGATGATACTGTTAACAGTCACAGTAATCCTAGAAATGCAGGAGTGGAAGAGACTTCTAAAAGCATATGCTATGCTCAAGGGCTGCGGTGAATTATAAATACACTATGTAGAGTTTTGTTTAACTGGTTCTTAGGAACTTCAAAGGAAGGAGATTCTGCAAGCTTCTTAAGTATCAGCTCACATGTTTAACATCATCTTTTTGTTTCCAGAGCCCAGTTCCTTTTTTTTTTTTTTTTAATGTAGTCACTTTCCAAACTTCTTATTCTTTTTGACCTGATCTGGACATTCCCCAGATTGTCCAGAAAGTGCACATCTATAGCATTTCCATTACTGAAGATTAATTACATGACTTCATTCTGAGCCCTACACAAGTTACATATTTATACTAATTCATATTATTAATGTACAATAGCAATTAATTTAACAAATAGTGTTTATATGGAATGACAACTGTTCATCTGCTTGACCCAACATAGATTATTACTTTTTCAGACAGCCAGGCAAGCTTGTGCGACAGGAGCAGATCCTTCAGGTGTTAATTCAACACAGTGCCCCTAAAATTCTGTCAGGGGCTTTGGATCAAGTTTTCTAGTGATAAAAGTAATGCTAAACAACTTTAATATTAATGACCTGTTGTGCTCCTTTAGTAATTAAGTAGTTCATAGCTTGTTACCTGATATTAATTATGACCTGAATTCCTGAATTTGAGCCAGGACTTCCTAGCTTATTCTTCCGCTTCTCTGATATTAGCACTGGTAAAATCTTGTGCAAGTATTCTGTAAGTGGCTATACTGGTCTCTACAAAAAAAGTATAAGCTTTCTGTGCTTTGAACATCTGCAACCAGTGATCTAAGTTGGTAGCAATAAATATTTAAAGGAAAAAGCATATTTGACTGGATAACCCTAGTGGCAAATGAGGATTTCTTTGCTCTTCTAGATCAGCAGCCCTTGGAGGCGTACATTAGACTACATTTCTGAAACAGCTTAAGCAGAGCAAAGCCATCCCTAGTCCTGCCTTTGCATGATTCCACCTTGATCTAAGCTTTAGTGACCCCAATTAAGACTGCTCTGAGGGAGTGATACTGCAAAGAGACTAGACTCATCCCCATAAACTCTACGGTGAAAGATGAGTTTTAGTCCTTCCCTGTTTTGCTCATCTGATATGAAATTTCTTTTATTTAGGTGTCTATCTGGTCTATGTTTTAATCTCTGCTTTTGAGTGCAGTTTGCTTGATAGCCTCCAACATGACATTTCCAAACTGACTAGAAATAGTAAACAAAACTCTCAGTCCTTCAAAATTTCTCAGGTTTAAGTAATTTTGTCCTCTTCTCCTCAGAGTCTTCCTGGTAGAAAGTGGTTTGGCCTTCATATAATTTTTGAATGCTTGAAGTGGAAGTGCTGTATCAGGCCTGCTTTAACTTAGAAGATATACCAAAGTCCAGCAGAACTGAATTCTGCTCTCATTAAACATTTTTACACTCGTTCTTGGTCCAGTTTTCAGTTTCTTTCAGAATAATGTAAGTAGTGCAAAATAACACACAACACATAACATCTGTTCAGTTAAAGCAGGGAGCAAAGCTTAGATTTTCTGTGTTGAAACAAAGCACCAGCTCCTCTGCTTCTTTTTCAGAAAAATGCACATCATGAATTTGAATCCAGGTTCCCCTTCCCACATCAAGACTTGTAACAATGTTTTGCATGCAAATGTAAATAGTTTAAGGTGTCGAGTGAGGGCACTGCTGGACACCAGAACTCCTACAATAAAGCTCAAGCAGAGACTGAAGGTCTGGCTCTAAGCTTCGGAGGGGGTCCTGGGCCCATAGCTACATGGAAACTATGTATATGGAAGCCACAGGTGTGGGGACTGTTAAATGCTCTGAGGGCAATGACATGAAGCAAGGGAAGTTCACTGAAGTTTTGATCAGAAACAACTAGTGTCAAATGGTACATTATTTGCTTTAATTTTCTCATGTTATCATACATGCAGTGGGATAGTTGAGGAGAATTAAAAATATGGGAGGGATGGCTTACAGTCAAACCGTAAACAAGGTTTAACAATCTTTATTTTTAGGTTTTGGGTGCAAATTTTTTTAATTTGCTAGTTCTGTACCGATATGAAGCTTAAATGTGGTTAGAAATACCTGAGATAAGCTTTAATTCTAAAACTCTACTACTACTGTTTTAGTCAATAAAGCCTAAAATAAAAGTATGTATTAAGCATTTCTTGCAGGAATTCCACTGCAGGCTGAAAATAAAGGTTAGTATCTATCAAAGAGTTTTATGTCCCCGAAGCTTCAGCAGGGTCACATGACATAAGTGAAAGCTAAATTTGAGCATTACATCATAAGAACTGTCTGTCATAGCCTCAATTATCCTGAGGCCTCTACCCTTTCTAGCAGCCTAAGAGCTCCCTTTTTCAAATTAATCTATTTAGCTTCCCAATAAGTGTTAATTTCTGCTCTTACCAGTATTAACTCTTGGAGCTTTAGTGATGTGATAAAGTCTCTGCAGCTGACACAAAGCTTTCATGTTATATGAATAGAGAATCTTTTTATCTCTATAAAGCAAGTTTGGGCTTGGTTTTCTTTAAGTTTCCTGGAAACTAGAACAAGATTATATGGACAGTAATCATTGCCAATCCTAGTGAGAACTGAAAGAATAATTTCTGACCCACAAGGAAAAATATTCTTAGTTCAGTTCATACAAGAACAGGTAAGGGACTTAAGACCTGGTTTAGATGTTGACTTCTTAATAGACCACCTTTCTGACAGCATGGAAGAAAGACATTTTCTATGGAAAATTTGAAAACTGGTTTAGTCCAAACTAAAAGTTTTGATATGTAGTACCCTGCACTAAGATAATGATTAAAAAAATAGAATGGAGTTGAAATTGATGAGCCCAGATAGGATGATAGAATCCTAGAATGGTTTGGGTTAGAAGGGACCTTCACGATCATTTAGTTCCAACCCCCCTACCATGGCCAGGGACACCTTCCACCAGACCAGGTTGCTCAAAACCCTATCCAGCCTGGCCTTGAACGCTTCCAGTGATGGGGCATCCACGGCTTCTCTGGGTAATCTGTTCCAGTGCCTCACCACCCTCACAGTAAAGAATTTCTTCTTAATATCTAGTTTAAATCTCTCTCAGTTTAAAACCGTTACCCCTCATTTATCACTACGCTCCCTAGTAGGGTCCCTCCACATCTTTCCTTTAGGCCGCCTTTAGGGGCTGGAAGGCTGTTATAAGGTCTCCCTGGAGCCTCCTCTTCTTCAGGCTCAACAGCCCCAACTCTCTCAGCCTGTCTTCATAGAACTGCTCCAGCCCTCTCATCACCTTTTGTGGCCCTCCTCTGGACTTGCTCCAACAGGTCCAGATGGGTGTGTTGCAAATGAGACTTAACTGAAGTACAAAATAATAAAGGCATATGTTACTTAAGTTTCCCTGTTTCTAGGGAGGGGGATCACATCATAGTGATAGAGATAAGCAATGATAAAATTCCATGGTCCTCATCTCCCACTCTCCTTACATCTTAGCTGGTGATTGAACACATGATGAATTGCTACCTTTTTGATCTGTATTTGAAAAGGGAGTGAGGGAAATTGGTGGCTTAGCAGAATGAGGAAGCTAAAGAGATCCCTTCTGCAGGATCTTAATTGCTATATCTGCTGTTGAGGAGGGGACAGGCACACATACCTAGGGAAAGATTTCCAGGGGCAGTCTATAGTTATCCTTGGCTGGATGTAGTAGGAAAAAACATCCTGAAAGGAGTGACTGTCTTAACGTGGCTGCTGTTCCTCTCCTTTTCTGAAACCTACCTGGATTCAGAGTGATGACCTTGTATTTTCTTAATCTTCCATCATGTCTATGTTCAGTCATGGGGATGGGAACAATAATTTTGCTGTCAGCACTGAAGGTGGCAGATCTTGATAACCGCTAAAAATGCAGGACATGGGCTCCTGCTATGTTTACTTTCCCCCCATCCTCTTTTTTGCCTTCACTTTATTCCTAGTCTTTTATCTCTTTGCTGTTTGTTTGTTTGTTTGTTTTGATAGCTACCCAAGACTGTCCCCCTCCTCAGCACTGCAGTTGTCAGTGAGATAATCAAGACAAAAATGTTAAATCTGCTCCTGCTTGAGGCCTGTCATGTGTGGTACTGTGTAGTGGGATCTACAGTTTCTCTACCAGTGCACTTGCAAATGAAAGTTGGGACTGAAACTGTGTTTTCTACGCTTCCTGAAGTTTTCAAGTTTTCTGTCTTTTTTAATGTGCTTTTGCTAAGTGTCATTGGGATAGATCAGCAATGGCTCCAGACTACTTCAACTCATTTTGTCTCTCCCCAAATTAGATTAATTTACCCTGCCTCTGACATTATCTAAAAGGCCAAAAAAAAGGATTTTCTTCTATCGTAATAAATAACTAATAGGAGAGATACTTCAAAAATGAGGACTTCATTTAAAATGTTATAATTTGGATTCTCTCAGTATCTTGAAACTTCTGTACAATTAAATTCTTTGAAGTTATTACAACAGCTTCCTAACAGAAAGATCATAACTCCAGCTATTCAATGAAGTTCAGATGGAGTGTGCCGATTTTGAAAAAAGGACAAAGTACGTAGTGAATTAGCCAGTTCCACTAGGGGGCACAGCTGTGTATAGAAAAACAAAATAGAGAAATGCTAGTATTAATTTCTCTGAAAGCGCATGTATCTTAAATGAGCAAAATGTTACTGATAATGTATTAAGTACAATTTATGGCTTTTTTCATCTCAGAAGGACACCTTAAAAACCAGTAATGGTTGGAATGGCATCATGCTCACTATGTCGTGACTACCTGGTATTTGACATAATCACAGTGTTGCTTTCATCAGTTTCTCCTGATTAAGCAGGATGGGGAAATTTGTGTTATGCTGTTTAGCTTGTATTTTTATGGATGCTGCCGATGGTCTTCAGAAAAAAAGCAGAGAGTAGAGCCTCACGTCTCTGCCTCCTAGTAGAATACTAGGTTACACTGTTTCCGATGACTCTTACGTTGTCTTACTGTTGAAATGATCTAGGGGATGCACTTCATAACGATTGATTTCAAAAGAAGCCATGCTGCTGTGTCTTTGGGAGGAGGATCCCAGACAGCATCTGCCTGTATCAAGAAGGTTTAGCCTGTTAATTAGAAGACATACTTGTGTATGCTGTATAGCTTGTATAACTAATCTTGACCCTGTTGTCAAGGAAATTAACAAGATGTTTTAAGCATCTAATGAATGCTGTACAATATTATTTGGAGTAGTATTAAGTAGTTATGTTGTGTCTGCATCTGCTTTATTGTTGTTGTTCTTGTGCGTAATTTTACTAGATTAAGCATTGTATCACACGATTAAATGTTCCCCTAGGCTATAAAGCTTAATTGGTTTATTTGAGGGAAAAGTCGCGTGTTTTCCTTGTCACTGCAGTGTCAGAAAATGCTGGTGTGACTGTAGGTACGCTTACAGGTGGTGGCAGTGAGGAGGGGAGAGAACTTTAGTAAAGCTTCTGTCTTTTGGAGGTGTTTGGGGAGCGACTCCCCTTCTATTGCTGTATGCTGTGTCAGCGCTAGGAGGCTCTACTGCTGTCTCTGTGCTGATGTAAGTGAAGCAACATAAATGCTGTTTGCAGAGAAGGGACTGTAAAAATGCTAAGAAGCTGCTGCGAGTGGATGGGATGTGTCATGAAGCACAAGGGAGGTTTAGTCGAGTAAAATACTCGTTTCCCCAGTGCTTACTGCTCTATTTAAGTTCTTCTGTATTACTTTCAATTTTCTATTAACTTGACCAATTTCTGCTCCCCTGGATGTCAGCAGTATGGTTTGAGGGAAGTGGAATGAGGCCCAGAGTGAGATTCTTGAAGGACAAGCATACTATGTGTCAGTTTTATTGATCAGAGGCAATTAGCTCAGTCAAACCCAATTAGGACACAGTTTTAGTTTTATACACACAGACATTAATCGCTTATTATCCAAGTGAACTCTAAAGGGAATTACAACAGACTAACAGAATAAAATGGCTGTCCCTTTGCTGTTACTGGAGGAGTTTTCTAGATGTGTATTTGCTACTAAACTGCTAATTTCACTGACTTCCTCTTACATTAAATCAGCTTTTGGGTTTTTTTGTTTTTTTTTTTCCATTAACAAGATCTTAATCATCTGTCATTCTGGCCTTTCTGGTTACAAATATCCCATGAGTGAATTTAATTGCTTCCCCCTCCGACTCCCCCCCCCAGTTAACTCCTCCCCTGGTTTGCTGCTCTTGCTTAAGGCAATTTTTGTTGAAGCCTTCTGGCTGACTGCCTAGCATTTGGCTAATAACTCTGTGTAATTGTCAACTTCATACTGTTTCAGCATTTGAAATGGAATTCTCTTTCCTCAGTTTATATGGATCTGCTGTTTACTAGTCCATTATGCATAGAATCTAATCCACTTACGCTGTAAGTAGCTTGGAGACAGAGCTTTTTTTTTATCATCACGCTATGTTTTATTTATTGAGCATAATTCAGTTTGAATGAAATGAAATAGTCATAATGGTTCTTGTACTGTTGCAGAAATTTCTTATCACTGTGCATTTGTCAGTTTGATTTATTTTATCTGTCTATTTACAGTTGTTGTGACAACCCAGAGTCACTTTACTAGCTGCAGCAAAGTACCCCATCCTCCTGGAAAGTACTCCATATTTCCAATTACATAGCTTCAGGGTGGACCTGAGAATTGCACAGGCAAGTTTTCATTTAAAGTTTTAAAGTACTTGCTCTCTCCCAATTTTCTCTCTCTCTCTTCTTTTTTTTTTTTTTTTTTAGGTATACTTTTCATTTGCAAAGTAGCTGTTGTTCCTGGATATCAAGGTGCATTGCATAGGCAAATTTTGTTTGTGTGATAAATGCTAAGACAGGGAGGCCAAATTGTCGTATTTAAGTGCCTATAGATACAGAACTGGCTTTTGAGATCACTAGAAGTGGGATGTACACATTCTGCCATGTCTGAAAATAAGAGCATTTCATTGCCAAATTTAAGGCACAATGTTTGGTGATTCTGGCCTGTATATCCCAGTATGTAAAATGGAAAAAATGGATTGGACCTGTTTATTGATGGTATACTGCTGTGAGTTATAGTATTGCTTCTTTAGGAAGTCTTAATAGTTTGAACTTTCCAAGAGTGAGAGAGAGTGAGATTAATGTTCAGACCAAACCTCTGATGTGGAATGCATAGCAGGCTTTAAAAGCCTTCAGCAAAATGTCTGCATTAATCTGAGACAGAGAAAATATTTTGCCTTTAGAGATGCATCTGAAAACTTTGCCTTTTTCCATTAGGAGAGATGAACAACATTTGTGGCAGAATAATGGAACTAGGTAAGGCTTGAAAATATTATTTCTGTTTTCAGGAAAGTTGTAAATGTTATTCATAACCAGAAAGCTTTTCTAGTACATATAGTTTTCTAAGATAGTCCCAGGATTTAAAATGCTTTATGAATATAATACATCCTTTCTACTGGGAAAGGACAATAAAAACAAACCTAGACAGAGTGTTTCCAACATTTCCTTACCACAAGGAATTTTACTTCTTTCAGAAATTATTTCAGTGAACTGTGTCAAACATTGCTTCAATAATTCATGCATTCAACTTTTAACCCCTCAATCTCACAGGTATGTTTACATGTATGTTATCCATGTATGTTATGTATGTTTAGCCATGTCTAGTAGCCAAGCATCCTCTTGTTCTCATAGACCAGATCTGTGTCATTTTTGCAACATACCTGTATCAATTGTGTGATAAGCTATGAGTTTCAGCATGGTTTTATTGTTTAAATTCATTCTGGACTCCAGCAGTACGATAGGGGGATACAGGAATATGAACTGCTCTCAGGTCTTCAAACTAGAAACTTGTTTCAGTCCAAAGATATGTATTCAAGGTCTGGCTTCAAAAGTCTAGCTTAGAGTCCTTTGCACTTCCATCTCTGAATCTCTGTTCACTTCATAAAATATCAAGGTTTTGCTTATTTATTTGCTTAAGTATATCCTGCAACCAGCAGCTTCAACTAGGAAATTACGTTTACTGAGTAAGCAATAAACAGACTGAAACACTGTTTTTTGTATTAGCACTTTCTGTACATGGCAGTGCTATTAAAGACGTTGCTCACATCTGCCTTGATGTTGCAAGTAACCCTGTGTATTTAAACAATATGTTGAACAGGAAGAAAATATATTTTATGAATATTTATTTCATATCATGGGTCCTGATGGGCATCAAGTTGACCACGAGCCAGCGATGTGCCCTTGTGGCAAAAGAGGCTAACAGCATCCTGGGCTGCACTAGGAAGAGTGTCACCACCAAGTCTGACTTCCCCTCTACTCAGCATTGGTGAGGCCACACAGGGAGTGCTGTGTCCAGTTCTGAGCTCCCCAGTACAAGAGGGATATGGGCATACAGGAGAGAGTCCAGTGAAGGGACACAAAGATAATGAAAGGACTGGATCTTCTCTCCTATGCAGAAAGGCTGAGAGAGCTGGGACTGTTTCACCTAGAGAAGTGAAGGGTAATGAGGAATCTTATCAATGTTTATAAATACGTGGAGGAAGGGTGCAAAAAGGGTAGATCCAGGCTCTTTTCAATGGTATCCATTGACAGGACCAGACACAATGAAGAAGGATTTGAGGAGATTCCCTCTGAACTTCAGGAAACACTTTTTTACTGTGTGGGTGACTGAGCACTGGCACAGGCTGTTCAGAGAGATGGTGGGAGTCTCCCTCCTTGGAGACATTCAAAAGCTGTGGGGGCACGGTCCTGGGCAACTGGTTGTAGGTGGCTTGAGTAGAGGGGTAGGACCAGCTGACCTCCAGATGTCCCTGCCAGCCTCAACCATTATGTGATTCAGTGATGTCTGTGTAATCATACTTGCTTGGAATACCATATTAAATTTTTATTTTCTGATCATTTATGATGTCATTTTTACGTCCTTTTCACTTATATGTACAACCTTTGGAAGTAGCCTGAACACTGAAGGCACAGATCTTTGAAAGTAGAAGTGGCCTCAGATTTTATGTGGAAGACTGAGCTAAAATGGCGATTCTTTGATTCATATTGTAAAAACACTCTTATGGTAATACCTTTACTGTATTGCTTTAATCAGGTAGTGTTATGGGGTTTTGTTTCTATTAAATCACCAGTCTCTAGGAGTAATTCAGTAATTTTAAATTAGCTCATTTGATACTTATGGTTCTGGAAATGCTTTCTGAATATCAGTAAATGAAGACTCAAATGCATACAAACACACAAGCTTTTAAATATTCAGCAATTACTGATGGAATTGTTATATAACTAGAAATTAGGTCTTTCAAGGTTCTCAGCCTTAAATATCCATGTTAGTCCATTTATTTCAGTATGATGTTCCATGTTTTTTTTTTCTATGAAGAACCTAAATATGACTAAGAAAAAATAGTAGTATGTATCATATTTTATGTATGTAGGTATACATGTGTGTTCATGTATAAATTAATGTCATGACTTTAATACTTAAATTCTTGCAGTAGCAGAGTAAAATCTTAGCTATCTAATTTATACCAGACACTCAATTTTTTCACAGAAGTTACTTATTTTAAATAGATCATTCAGTGTCTTTGAATTGTCAGCTAGGCTGAAGAACAGGCATTGGGAGATGAAAACCAATCCTGCTTTACTGAATAAAATTTAGTGATTCTGTTCAGTTCCTATGAATTGAGTTTACATACGCATATTGATAATGCCACTAGTCCATTCTGTCATTACCAGAATAAGAACACATCACCTATTTCCATTCATTTTCCTTTTTGAAAATTCTTTTCAACAGCTCTCACTTTGCATTTCCTTGGTTCTATAAAGCAGAACAACTTGCTTTTCATTCCAGTCACAAATGAAACATGGGTTCTTTTCCCTCCAGTAATATGCATCTTACTGTAAATACAGACTGAAAGGCCGGGATCACTTTTGTTAAAGTACATATACATCTGCAAAGAGAGTCAGACATTGCTTTATCCAAGGCAAAATCTACAGTTTTAAGATACCAAAGTAAGTTTCTCTGTGAACAGTGGAACTAATGAAGTATGTCTAAATTTTTTTTCTCCTGTATTCCGCAGTCCTTTCCTATCCTCAGTGCTCAAGTACTTCCAGCTCCTTCCCGTGTCTTTTGGCAGTTTGGCTGAGAATGTGGCAACATATGCTGTTGCTGAAATAATTTTGTGCTGATTGCCTGTTCATTATATCCATGGTGACTGGCCAACTGGCTGAACTGCAACTGGCTTTTCCTTAGTGGTAGCACTAATCTTGATCCATCTCTAGCAATTAGTTTTTACAAAATGTATAGGAATTTACTGTCTTTGAGAACTATGTATCTCTCTGAAGTCTGAAATCCTCGATGGACTCGCAAGTTTTGGAAAGGAAGGCCTCACAGTACAGTTATATAAGCCTCATTTCCTTGGGAAATCAGGTTCAAACATAGTGTCATATTATACTTGCATCCTAGAAGAAAAGAATCTGAAAGTCCATCAAAGGTAATAAAATTATCAGAACTATTAGTTCTAACTAAAAATACTCTGAGCAACAGATTGATGTTTAACCTTATAGTGTCATTACAGGGAGAACCATTTGCAATATTTTGATGCCTATTGAAGCTAGTGAGGTTACATAAGTGTAACTTAATGGAATATGGTTTTAAAATACTATTATACTGTTTTTTTTCCAGAGCAAGTGAGAGATTAATCCTGATGCAGGAAAGCAAAATACTCAAATTATAAAATAACAGCTGTATCTTGCCAAGGATTTTTGAAGTTGCATGAGGTTAAAAGCAAGTGATGTATGGTCAGATCCACTGATATACAGGCACAAGGCAGGTTCACCCATTTTTCTTAACAAAACTCTTCTCATTAAGGAACCCATTTAGACCTGAAATGTCAAAGCAGTACTCATTTCTGTCTATGGCAAGCTTGCATCTAGAGGGCCTTTGTGTACATAAGGGGTAACTATTATTTTTCCAGTACAGCATCTGTGTTAAGTGATTTCCAGGTGCTACATTACAGATGTTGCAGAAGGAATTCTCATTCTGAGAATTCTCACGGTGAGCTGGAAGTCTGAAGCTTCCAGGCTCCAGACACGGAGTCCTCTTCATCTTCCCTGGAGCAGAGGAGCCATCTAGCAGAAATTCATCAGCCTGCAGAGTCTGACAGGTGAACAAGGTTCATGCTGAGCAACTTTAGTGAATAGATGCATTCTTCCAGTTATATTCTGTCAAATTGGCATTTATCATTTGAAACCTGTTTTTCAAGAAAATTTCCAGCCAGCTCTTGTAAACAAGAAAAAGAGTGGAGTTGAATATTAATATTCCTTAGTTTCCTTATTTCTCCTGGTGCCTTCTTTTAAGGAATGAATGTTTCATTTTCTGATTTTCATGCAGCATAGAGCTTTGTTGAGTTCATTACATTTATCAGCTGTTCAAATTATTTGATATAAGAAACAGTATTCACAAACACTTGAACAAAATTACTTTGCTGCCTATAAACTGTAACAGTTATCTGTGGTATACTGATGCAGGACTCCTTGCTGCTAGCGGGAAAATTATGCTTTCCCTTACCCAAAGAAGACTGCTTTTAGCATAGCAGTCTTGAGTTTAAGGTACAATAACTATTATGAAAGCTTTTCAGAGACACATGCAGAAATTATTGGAGCTGCAGTAATAGATGCCTTCTGATTTCTGGGATTAAAGAGATTTAATTGTGTGTTTCTGTGGTGGGTTAACTGTAGTGAAGGACCAAAATCCTATGTAGCCACTCACTCACTCCCCCCTCCTCAGTAGGACAGGAGGAGAAAATATGAAGAACAACAGGCTTAAGGAAATCCATGTGTCAAGATAAAGACAGGAAAATTGCTTGCCAGTTACTGTTGTGTGCAAAATAGACTCAACTTGGTGAAAATTAATGTAATTTTTTGCCAATTAAAATAGATTTGGATAGTAAGAGGCAAAGAGAAACAGAAGACCTTTCCTTCCCCTTTTCCTTTGCTGAACTTCATCTCTTTACACCCTGAACTTTACCTCTTTACACCCGATTGCTCTATCCTGTTCTGGTAGGGTGCAGGTGAGCATGATGGGGTATGTTACATTCAGTATACAGTGATTTTCTGTTTGCCATTCTTTCCTTCTCCCCCCTTTCCCCTAATTTGGCATGAATTCTCCAAAGGCTCTAGTTCCCATCAGTAAAATCTTCTGACACAGGCTTTCCCACAGACTGCTGGGAGTATCTGCTCCAGCACCATGGGGCACCTCTTCTTCCTCCTCCTTCTCTGACTTTGGTGATTTCTTTCTTTTTGAGAGAGGAAGTTTCTCACTCTTTTTGTTCTCTCTTCCTGAGCCTCGCCAGCATTTTTGTGCTTTCTTAAATATGTTTCACAGAGGTACTACAAACAACTTTGCTGAGGGGTGCAGCTTTGACCTGTTGTGAATCTGTTGCAGAGACTACCCCTGTGACTCTCCCTGCTACCAATGCCTTGCATTTACACCAAATTCAGTTTCTTATTCTTTTCCTTCTTTTAATACTAAAATACCAGTGATCAGTACTGTTTAATGTTCTTCATCAATGACAGACAGTGGGATTGAGTGCACCCTCAGCAAGTTTGCAGATGACACCAAGCTGAGTGGTGCAGTTGACATGCCTGAGGCACATGATGCCATCCAGAAGAACCTGGACAAGCTGGAGAAGTGAGCCCATGTGAGCTTCATGAGGTGCAAGGTCCTGCACCAACCCCAGGTATCAATAGAGGCTAGGGTAGAAAGGGATTGAAAACAGCCATGCACTTCTTTTGATGCAGCCCAGGATGCAGTTGGCTTTCTGGGCTGTGAGCACATGTTGCTGGCTGATGTCCAGCTTTCATCCACCAGTACCCTGAAGGATTGAGTGGCCAGCAAGTTGAGGGAGGTGATTCTGCTCTTCTACTATTTCTTCTGCTCTTCTACTACTTCTACTATTCTATTCTTCTACTCTGCTCTGGTGGGAAATGACCTGGAGTACTGTGTCCACCTCTTGAGTCCTCAGCACAAGGAAGATATGGACTTCTTGGAGCAGGTCGAGAGGAGGGCCACAAAGGTCATCAGAGGGCTGGAGCACCTCTCCTGTGAGGACAGGCTGAGAGGGTTGTGGTTGTTCAGCCTGGAGAAGAGAAGGCTCCAGGGAAACCCCCTTAAATAAAGGTGATTTATATAAAGGATGGAGAAAAACATTTTAGCAGGGCCAGTTGTGATAGGACAAGAAGTAATAGTTTAAAAATAAAAGAGGGTAGATTTAGACTAGATAAGGAAGAAATTTTTTACATTGAGGGTGTTGAAACAATGGAACAAGGTGCCCAGAGATGTTGTGGGTGCCCCATCCCTGACAACACTGAAGTTCAGATTGGATGGGGGTCTGAGCAACCTAATCTAGTTGTCCCTGCTCATTGCAGGGGAGATTGGACTAGATAACCTTTAAAGGTCGCTTCAACTCAAACAGTTCTATGATTCTATAACTGTACATAAGAATAATAACTGTTCATCAGGATAACCTTAATATTATAGATGATGTGGCTAGGACTCTTCGTAACAATAAAGGCAGTCACTCAGAACTGATATTAAGAGACTTCTCAGTTCTTGTTCTCGCTTTCTCTGTGGATGAAGACTTTGTATAATACTCCTTTTCAAAGGTGGGACTCAACCACAAACTGAGGTCAATTCCCGACTCTACCATTTCATTTCCTTAGCAGGTTTAAAACCAATTGATCTGTCACTGTGTAAATGATCCCTTTCCATCGACAGACTTAAATGTGGAACTCTTTGAGGAATTCAGGGAGATTATACTGTGCCCAGGCACCCACAGATAGAAAGACACGGTCATAGCTCTCACTATCTTGAAAATGAACTATGGTCTGCTTCTTATAGGCCCGATAGACTGTTCTCTGTTCCCCCAACTGCTGGTGAGGTTCAAACTACAAACACTACAGGGAAATAGCTTTGAGATGTTATATGACACTTGGATTATCACAGTTACACGCTAGCTTCAGCTTCAATATGAATGACAGTTTAAAGTAGATGTACTACTAGACAATGAAAACTGAAAACTGCAGCCTGCTATTACTAGCCATTTTCAGATTGAAAAACTTAACTAAAAAGGCTCCAAAAGCTGTTAGATTAGATTGTAGCTAACACTCAACCAGTATAAATTTTTACAGCTCTACTGAAGTCAGCATTGTCTAAAAAAGATTAAGATCTGACTGATTATTTCTAGATAGCTGGAGATTTTCTACATTGGAAATTCTCAAACATGGTTTGCACTAATGACATTCTCATTAAATTGTCTAATGATATTAACAATAACAAAGGTGTTGGCAATTGAGGTAAATGAAGAAACAGTCTCACTAACATCCAAAACTAAGTTATTCCCTCTTCTTTTGTAAACTGTGCTATTTGTAATGCCTAATTTTTAAATCAAATTCATCTCTGTTAATCAGATCTATAATTATGAAGCAGGAAAGCATAATGAGATTGGTTTATAATCCAAGGAGCACAAATCAGTACTTCTAGTTCCTCAGAGGATGAAGCTGTCTGGTGATGGCACTTCCATGCTTAGGGCTGCTAGGCTGCTATTTCTAAACATATTTATTTTGAAAAAATTGTGTTTATGGGAGATTAAATTATTAGTTTGGAATGCTCAGCAGCTTTTATTGTAGCTGCTGTTTGCTGTCTTTTTGGTATTAGAATCATAGAAGCATTTTGGTTGGAGACTTTTAAGATCAAGTCCAACCATTAACCTAACATTGCCAAGTCACTACTAAACTATGTCCCTCAGCACTGCATCTACATATTCTGCGTCTAGTAGAAGTGTGACAGTCTAGTAACAGAGACTCTCTGTGGAGTATCCATGGAACAGTTCTCCTTTTATGGTTGCAATCTGTGCACCCAGTCCTGCAAGTATTTAATAATGCAATGATTTAGATTTTTTTCAATGTGGTGGTTTATTCGGATAAGAAAGGCATTGCTGCATCTCCTGATCTGGCAGGTGACCTGAAGCAATTTTTTCAATTCTCTCTATTTTAATTTCTGTATGTGTAAAGTTGAGATTATGTTTCAGATCTCCAGTCTTTCCTACTTAGCTTTCCCAGAATGCATCCCAGATGCTTTGAGTTGAAGATTGGGATAAACAGCAACATCTTATATTTTGGATGTTGTCCTCAGTTCTGAACTGAAGTCTAACTGATGGAAAGCTGGCAACCTCCTTCTTTCACCCTGCTCCTTAAGGTAGATAGCCCTTCCAAATTCTCTTCCTGCCCATCTCCTTAGCAACATGCTAACATTCAAATGAAAATGTAGTATCTATAGCTTGTCTGAGCGTTGCTGTCCTTCCTATTCTAAGCATTGCTTAATTTATTCTCTCTTCCTCCTTACTGTTATGTGAAGGTCTTTGCATTTTAATGTTAAAAAAGTTGTCTATGATATTTGACTGCTATGACAACAAACTAAAACAGATGGCTGTACTTGCTTAGTGGAAGATACCAACCAAGTTCACAGCATGTTAAACTCCACAATCAGTGGACTTCTAAATGAGCAAAATTTTGAAAGAATGTCAGCCCCAGGTTGGGGAGAGGTTAGTGATATCAAATCCCACTAGGTAAGGTTGTGTCTTAAGGTAAAGGATCAAAGACAACAGGAATATAATGTACTTTCCATGTTTTATCTGTCACTGCCTGCTAAAGTTAAATGTGACTGCACAGGTAGCTTCAAGAAAGCAGTCTCAAAGCAAGCGAACTCAGAAATTGGTGATAAAGGGAAGAGAATACATGGGTCATTGCTCCTCTCCATTTTAAAGGCACAGAGTAAAGTGCTTTCCTCTCCCAAGTGTGTTATCAATAGAACTGTTGATTCCTGTGAGCTTAGCAGGTAGATATGAAAGGATCAAGTGGTGCAGGACTTGCAGGACAGTTCAGAGCAGGGTCATACTGTGCCAGACATTATGCAAAGGTGGTATAGCAGAATTTTTAGCTGATGATCTCATGCTCTAAACAGAACAAAAAGAAAGTATGAGAGGGAAGTAGTACAGTTTTTTATAGGCCAAGATGTAGCTGAAGATGACATGACATTTTTTATAATACAGAGGGCATTTTTCAATTAATCTTTCAGGTTAAATTATCCTAGAATGATATTAAGAAGGAAAATGAGAGAGTGAAGAGAGAGAATGGGATTAGGAGTTGGGGGTAAAAAAAGCGTGTGAATTAAGAATAATACAAAGAAAGGATTTGTTCAAAATGTTCAGCAATATACAAGAGTAACAATATCCAGAGCAGAAACTCTAATGAACATAACTTTTGGAATTGCCTTCTGCAGCATCTCCTGGTCCTGTTTCCTATTTGCATCAACCAACTGCGAGGAACATGTACAGCTAAGTTTGAGAGAGGATAGGATCAGAAAAGAGAACATCATCATGATCCAGAAGTATAAATACATTCATAAAACAAAACAAAAGGAAAGGCTCAGTCCCATAAACAATCAGAGGAATAAGAAGGAAAATAATTTAAAATTTACATCTTGTTTTGGATAAGATTAGCAGAGGCATAAGGAATTAACAAGGTTATTAGAGTGGTTTTCTATTAGTCCCATGCAGAGGCAAAGGCTGCAGTATGTTTGCATCTTTGATTACACACTTGAAAATCCACAGACCCAGGATAAAAACTAGACACAGACAAATAAACACTGTACAACTAGAAGATATGAGAAAGAACTTCATGTAAGGATTGGAAGAATGTCTGAATAGATGCTTGCTTTTTTTTGTTTGAGAAATCCTTCCTGAAGCTATGAATAAGCATGATTTAAAGGAAGGTATAGCAGTGTTTCAAATTCTTGGTCAATATATTTAGAGAGTAATCTTCATAGGGAGTTTGGCAACTTGAAATTTAGGCATTGCAAGAACATGTGCAGTTTTGGCTACTACACTTTTCTTCAAATCTCACTGTAAGTAGTGACCTATCCATTCATATGTTCCATATCATGTGTTTTTCTCTCCCTGCTTTGTTGGAGTTGCAGAAAGAGAGCAAAGTGACTACCAAGGAAAAACAGAAAACACAGCCTTACCCTTAGCAATCCAAATTTCATAAAATAAAATGTCCTAGAAGTTCTGAACACTTTCAAGGGTGAGTAACTTTACCCATGTGAACATTCTTTTTTTAGAGTGCTCAGGGCTTTTTTTTTTTTTAGCCTTTTCATGTAGAGTTTATTCTAACTCATTTTTAAGTCAATTTTCCCATTCACCTGAAGAACTTCAAGTGTTTCTGGAGACATATTGGTACCATCCACTTGTTTAATCTAGGCTATAAATGTTTTCCTCTACCCTAGGGCAGTTGTAAAGTAAAAAAACCTTAAATGCCTGTTTTGGGCACTTCTTTTAATATCAATAGAAAAAAAGCAAAAAAAAATTTAAAATATCTGAAATGAGTGTGATTTTAAGAGTTTTAAAATTACAGCTGGATATATTTTAACATGCTAGGGTAGGATTTAGGTCTCTTTCTTTTGCAAAAATTTTATCCTCTCTTACAGATTACCTTTGAAAAAAGAATAGGGAGTCAAGTTCATGGAAATAATTCAGTGCTTGTGGCTTTTCACTGGATGTGTGAGCTCCAGTACAGAATTCCAGGCTGTGTAGGTTTACACGGCAATGACAGAACTGAGCTGAGCTGAAAATAATTCCTTGGATCTTTCAGCCTTTCGAAGCAGGAAGGCTGGAAATATGATGTCCTGCTGAACTCTGTACAAAGAGATTAAAAACATGATGTTCTGCTGAATCCTGTTACAAAGAGGCTGTGACAGTAACAATCAGGAAGAAGAGGTTTAAACAGAATGCTAAAATAGTGAAACACCTATCCTGCCCTGCACAGCAGGAGGCAGAGGTACCTGACCTGGCTCTGAGTGGCTCCTGTGTTCTCTCAGAGTACAGGCACAGAATAGCAATACATGAATATTCCTAGTGTGCGTTGGCCCAAGTGGAGCTGGGTGTTCAGAAGGCTGTGCTGTGGTTACTTTCTCCTCTAAATGGGTTATCTCTCTCTGCCATAACATTACATTGTGTGTACACAAATCCTAGAGAGAGTAGTTTTTCTACACCTGAGTTTCTCTTGAGGGAAGTAGTAAGAACATGTGCAATCAGGTTGATTTTACTTTGAGTGTTTGCAAAGTCAATGTTTGTGTTTCAATTTAACTGCTAAGTTGGTTTAGAAAAGCCAAAATAGTGAGGACAAATCTTGTTACAGGAAAAAAAATAATTTTCTCATTCTAGTAAAAACATGCACACTGAAGTTTCTAGAAGTGAATAGTCACAAAGTTATTCTCCCCTTTGCAAAGTTCAGAAGTTTCAGGATTGCTTTGTATATTTAATGGTATTTTGAGTTAGTTCAGGTTTTTGCCTTTCTGTGGGTTGTGTGCCAAAGAAATCACCTTTGAGTGGCTTCATACTAGTGAGCTATTTGTGCCACAAAGCAGTGTTGTAACTATCCATGCATACATCAGAGGAGATGGGTTTGCTATTGTCAGTTTATTAGGGATTCCTTCCTTTTGTTTTAACTACCTCTTCCTCCCTACCCTCGGTCTATAATCTAGGTTTTTTTTCAATTATTGTGACCTGGTTTTAATTAATGTCTTTCTAGAGCGTGCATTCATTTATCCAGGGCTCATCACTAAAGTCTGTTGTTAAACATGCTATTGAAGCCTTTAACACAAAAGATTCTGTGTGTCTTCAGAAGTACAAGATATCTTTTAGAGAGAGTAGATATGAGGAAGTCTGCCTGTGGTAGAGCCAGTTTGGGAAGTGATGTTGAGCTATTTTGGCACTTCTAAGTCTCCTGCTTAATCTCTATTTTACCAGTCATTCTATCAACTATTAGAGCTGGAGAAAGTACGGGAAAAGTTTTTGAAACAAACACAGCATCACTGGAAAAAATGGTTCAAGCCTTTTAAGAGGATTCCTTAGACAAGAGAATTTCTATTGGTGGAACCTTGTGAATGTACATCACCATTGTTATGGAAAATGCTGCTGAATAACAGCTACATTAATTGAGCTAAATCATGTTTTGTTAATGTCCATATTACTTGAGTACTATATCCAAAGATTGAACTTATTGTTCTCCTTTCTACAAGAAAAATATATTTCTTTTATAATAAGGTACAAATCCTGATTTCCATGGGTTTATTCCATCTTTTATTTTATTACGTTTTACAAAATTGTCCAGATTTTCTTATAGATTAAGATTCCATGCATCACTTTCTGCATAATTTGATTCTACACTGCTGGCTTTGTGTCAAAATTTTCTGACAAAATATTACATGTCAAAGAGCTTTCAAGAGTCAGGAGATTAGGATGTTTTTTAATCTCTTCATGTGTGGAAAATGTATTTGATGAAATCACATAGAGCTACTTTTTGAAACATAGATTCTTTTTAGCCCAAGTAAAAGTTTCACCATCTGTTACAGTTTCATAAAATTCTCATAAAACATCCATGATGACAAATGACTTCATATACATAATGGACTCGTGATTTCTCTCTCTGAACTTGTCTTTTTGCAGCTCCTAAATGAATTACTGAGCTTGCTGCAAAGTTAAGTGGTAGTGGAATGTCAATTCAAAAAAAAAAACCAGTTAGGTGCAGCTTTTTGTAAATGACATTAGTCTTTAAAATGCAATACAGCAAGCACCACGTTTTTTCAAATTACTTCCCCTTTACAGGGGCTTATTAACTAATTATATATTAATATTAGTAGGATGATCAAGTTTTATGTACCTTTCTAGCTTCCTGAAGATATATTTGATTGGCATAATTGGGCTTTTAGTCACAAAACAGCATCTGATTCCAATCTCGGTTATGTCAGTGTAAATACAGAGAATGTTTTTCAGTACAGACTCTAGCCTATGAAAATTGTCCCTAATGTAGAGGCCTTGCAATGTTTGATTGTAGTTCAGAACACGTAAGAGCTTTTACTACTATTACTATTATTATTATGTGGAAGGCACTTATTACTATTATGAAGTAAAAGCAAAACAAGAAGAGGAATGGAGAAAAATGTCATTGGATTTTTAGAGGATTAAAATATTACACAAGTTTTTATAAGGAGTGGTGCACTGTTTATATATATATATATGTATGTATGTATGTACACTGAATAATGTTTCAATGCAATTCTACCTGCCTTTCACCTCATTGAAAACCATAATTTTTAGAATGAGAGATCAGTCTGGCAAGAATGCATATTTAAGCAAAAAATGGAGATAGAATAAAATGCAATATCACAATCAGCAAGTTCATTCTGGTGGCTTACTTCCTATTTCAGTCCTTAGAGAACACCTTTACAAGAATTAGTCCTATGTCTGGATGCTGTTGCATTTTAATTCAGTTTAACATGCCAGTTCAAATGCCCTTTAACAACACGATATTTATAATACAGTTCGCTCTCTCTGAGGTTTTCTCTATGTATACTAATTTGATACATTGGCTGAAAGCTTCATTTATTTCAGAAACTAAAAAATGGCTGCGATGCTCAATTTATTTTTGGAAAAGTACTTGTTTGATGATTTCAGAAAAGGCATTTCTCCCGTCTTCTTGCCAGAGGCAGGAAAAGTTTATGCAAATGACAATTTGAATTCCGGCTGTGAGTTAATAACAGGGGGGTGGTCTCAACTTAGAGCAAAATAACTGGAGGGCATTAGTAATGTAATAATCTACAGAAAAGAAAATGCCAGTTATTACTGTGTTCTTGCCTGAAGAACTTCAGCGCTGTTAATATTTTATAGATAGAATTATTCTGTATTCTGCCGATCATAATTGGAAACCACAAACAAACCTCAACAATTCAACAATTATCTATTTAAATCAATAAGCTGGTTTTTGCTTTGGGTTCTAGAAAATGCTTCCCACCTGGCATATAATCGTCTTCAGACACTATATGTCTGTCTTTATCAGGCAGTCCATCTGAGTTATGAAAAAAATGAAGCAAAAGCAAAGTGTCACTTACAGGTCTTTATCAAAGTGCCTTCTAGGGCAGATTTTTCTAAGTTTGGCTTTGTGCTGTGGAGAAAGACATGTTTGTGTTCTCTCCACAATTGTGGAATTGTACTGATGACCCAATTCTGAAGTTCTTGTTAGTTGTCAATGACTAAAAGAGAGTTTTGCCTAAACACTGAACAAGATCTTTGTTACTTCGTCAAATATCAGGTGTTAAACTGCAGTTAGCTGAACTGCCAGAGTAACCAGCAATAACTTACCTATCCTGGAAAAATTATTTTAAAGTCTTCCTAATGTTTTTGTTTTCTCTCCTTAAAATCAGCACAAAGTAAAATTTCTACAAATAGCCACTCTCTTCAACAGCATAACCAAGCAAGAATTAATGAAGGATAATTAGGGCAACATGAGGCATAGTGGAAACACATGCTCACCAATTAGAAAATGAACTTCAAGTCAGGTACCTGGTATCTGCTTTGTGACAGGAATTGAGAGATCTTATAAAGGTATAACTAATAATCATTGTACCATCACAAAGTATCACCATGTTATTGTGATCAAATGTCACATGGTTGTATGTCTTCTTGACAGACATTGAGTATAGTTTTTTTCTAAACTAAGTAGCACAAGATAGTATCACTCCTCATTCCAGAGAGCATAATGGCATTAAAGTGGACTGCTTTATAGACATGTAGTTTTGCAACAGTTGTTTATGTCTGTTTCTGTAAAGAAAAAAGTTTGGAAAAACTCTGGAAACAAAAGTATATCACACTGCTCAAGAGCTGCTTCATTATTTCTCAGTACCAGTTTGCGTACTGCAGTTGGTCTTATCATTTTCTGGCCTTGTCAACAAAGGAGCAGAACTATGAAACATTTCCACATTGGCTGGGATCAATGGAGAGGAAGCCAAATCCTGTCTTTGCTTTCTTGGTCAAATTTGAGATAGTACATAAACATTGCAAGTTATTTGTAGGTGAATAGAGAGGTGTAGGTTATGTGGTAGTAGGGCAGCACAGATTTCCCTTTCAACTTTATTATCCACTGTTATGTGCTTGCATCACAAATTCTCAGAATGCCTTCAGATCTTATACTTTTAGGTGTTGAATGGTGTAGATCCTGCTAGCTGACTGATCTTGTAGACGTGGGATTATTTATCTTAAAAATCTATATATTAGATTTTTAATGGAATGGAAGTGAATGGAGATAAGTTGAACAACCGCATCTTTTTCTGAAGAGCCTATATAATCAAGCAAATAAAACATCATATTCAAATTAGTTAAGACTCTGCCCAGATCCAAACATTTTCATCATGAGTACCTGAAAGCTGCCCAAAAGCATATCCATTCGTGAGTCACACTTTTTTGAGGTTTTGAAATTAACAGTGATGTGTACTTATCCAATGGCAAAAATAGCTCCAACAAGCTACTTTAAAACAAAATAATGCAGGAAAGTAATTCCCCACAATTATAGTAAAGCCAAACGGAACTGGAGACAGCTTCATTTGGAGCCTGAGTTTTCCGAGTCCCAAAATTTCTTAATCTTACCTTGCCACTTCCCTGCTCTGTCTTCCATTCAAGAAGGTAAACAGCTTTGGTGGTTCATGAGAGAAGAAGTTGTCATCCTTCCAGAGCTCTAAGACAGAGATTTTCCATGGTGTCTGTGCAACAATTAATCAGAGAATGAAAGACACTTTCACATTTACTTGTTATATATCCAAGCAAGGGTCTGAGTATCTGGTACCAGAGCTAGTTAATTCAGAAATACCTTGAGTATCCATGGCAGCAAATTGCACTTTACAAAGATACCCTAATCGTTACAAAAAAATAGTATATATGGAGTCCAGGAACTCAGTTATGTGCAGGTACTCCAGAAGTAAATGATAAGTATGTAAGCCCAAGGATTCACTCTGGGAATGCACATAATACCTTCCAGACACTAATGAGCATTGGTCCTTGGAACAAGGTGAGAGGTAAAACACAGCAGTAACTTCCAAGTACATATACTGCAGGGTATCAGGTCTCAGCACCAACCATTTGGCTGTTTAGATCTGCTCTTACTGCACCTCGCTATTTGCTAATGTACTAGCTAATGTATAGAGTACCACAAGTATAGAGCCTTATACTTGCCAAGTATAGAGCACTTAATACCAGCTTTAGGAAGAAAAGGGCTGGTGAACAGCAGTATGAGAGAAAACCTGCAGTCATGCCTAGTGTTGTAGGGTGAGAGTTGTAATAGTGGCTTCCCAGTGTTACATTGCCAGTGTTAGAGAAACACAACTGACTGAAGTGAATGCAAAAACTGGACTGCATTTTTTTGTTTGCTCCATTTACTCTTAGCTGCTGTTTCTGTGAATTATGGCATGTATTATTTTGTCTAGATGCAAATTTTTCTATTATTTCCTGTGATCAAGCAGTTTACTGAGCTCTTTTGTTATGGTCACAGATTTTTTTGTGAAGTTCTTTTAGGGTAATATTACAGTAATCTTGCAATATGGGCTCCCTCTAATGCTGTGTTTGCTCGTGTGTGGCTGTAATAATAACAAACTCCCTTGTTATGAGATATTGCACTTGTTTTTCCACCACCAGCTTTACTCTCTTCCACACACCCTACATAAAATACTGTGGGGTGGTGTTTTTTTTTTCAATATGTGTCAGTAGAATTATCTCTTTTTTTCCCCAAGACTGAGCTCTGCAGCAATAAAATTTCCAGGATCTTGTGGGTCTTTTCTTCATTGTGATTTTTTTGCCATGTAGCCTAAATAACATTCCTGATGTGCTTTCAGAAACCCGAGCATGCATTTTTATGTTCACTTTAGGGGAGCCAAGAGCATTGCTCTGTTTCAAGAAAATTTGGATTCAGGTTTTATGTGACTGATTTTTCTTTCAGTTGAGGTACTCCTAATTTCACAGAGCAGAGAATCGGGTCTTGAAGCTAGGGGCTGCTTCTAAATGTGATGGCTTTATGTTGCATTAAACATAAAAGATATATAGTAAATACTGCACCAAAGTGCTCAAGTTCCAGGATAGAACTGCAATGCAGAATAAGCGTAGTGTATATTCTTTCCATATGTTTTTTATTTGAGGTCTACTTTTTGTTTGTGATAAAACAATCATTGCATTTTCAGCTAATATGATCTAAAAGTCTCTTTCTTGACCAAAATGTGTATTGGTGATTTTAATTGCATACACAGTATCTGAGAGCACATCTCCTTTGCATGAGCAAATTAGGTAGCAGTGGGCTTAGTTTTCATTTATGTAGATGCCAGTTTACACCACTCTGACAATGTTAAGGGTCTTAGTATAATTTAAACAAATATATAAATATTAGAGTATGCAAATTATGTTCAGTGAAGGTGTAGTTACTACTGTACTCATAAATTAGCTGTTCTAATACATTATGTTGATGTCATCACCATTACCTATTAAAATAAAACTTTATGTGTCTTCTGCTAAAGAATTTGTATTGGTTTGCCCTTAAAAGAAAGAAATACTAGAGAAATATCTGCACTGAATTTTCAGTGGTCTTCTATCTAACTGCTGCTTTGATTCTGTTATGTCACTGTTTCTCTAAATCATTTTTTTTTCCTAGTCTGGCACATAGGCTTTCTAGTGCTAATAAGAAATCACTGGGACTGCATTAGCCATTTCCCAGTCAGGTGATTATTTCTCACTGTCAAGACGTCTGGGAGAAACAGCATCTTGTATTGAAAGGAGTATCTAGTGTGAATTACTTGGTGTAGCTATTACAGCACAGGAATATGTCTTTCAGAAACTCTGATATTTCTCTGTAATATGGGATGGTCTTTAAAAATCATGTGCTTGTGTCATGTGAATGTACCCATTTCCATTTGTAAGGTTGCCAGTAGTTACTTTTGCCAGCTCTGCTGATACCTATGTCAGAGCATGAAGCTGTGTTCTCTTGTACCTTCTCTTCCCAGTGTCCTGTGTATGTCCTGTAAATGGAGGCTACCCCACCCCAAGCATCTTCCTTTCCTTCCCAGCTCAGAGCAGGGGTCACCTGGCTTCACCAGCACCTCCATCCCTTGGTCATTCTCCATGCATCATCCTGTATAGGCCAGTTTCTCCACCTTTCTTCTCTGACCCTTCTAACCATGAAGCAAAACATCCAGTAAGCTTTTGCAAGCACCTTGTTAAGTCTGAATTGAAGTTTGATCTCATCTGATGAGTAATCTCAGGCATCTTCCTATCCTCAACACAGCATGGGTGTGTATATGCTATGGCAGAAACATATTCCTTCAGTGACTTCCAGGTATCAGATGCTACACATGAAGTTGTTCAGCACTCAGCACCTATGTATCCTGTGTGCTAAAAGATTTTAATGGACATTTATCAGCAGCAATTAACGTCAGTGATAATCTACTGTATAACAACAAAAATCTTGCTATGGTGAAAGCATCCTCCAGGAATGTGTATATATCTGGTGACTGATACTGAGCCAAAACAGTCACATCTTTTATTGTTCATTGGGATGCTAGGTGTCTTCCTAAAGAAACATAATTTAAGATGAAATATAGTAAGCTAATGAAACTCCAGCAGTGTTTGTTTTTCAACAAATTCTTGCCCATTAGGATTAGAAGCAACATGTTTCAATATGTAAGGTCCTACAACCGGATTTTGTGCTGCTGCTCCCCAACATCTGGGATAAGGAACCATTGTTGTATAGGTGTCACAGTAAGGACAAGCATATGGTGGAACAGGAAACTTGAGCAGCTGCATTGTTTCGTAATACGCACTTCAAACCAAAGAAACTGATTTGTGAATTAATCTTTTTTCTTAAATGAGGTTCTCCCCAATTTTAGATTAAAGTAGCCCAACCACCTTCTACATGATTCCTTTTGGAACTTGGAACATATTTGGGGCTGCCTCAGAGAGGCTGGAGAGCCTTCTAGACTGATGCAGGTCACCAGTATTGCTAGTTTCTAACACATGGTGGAGACTGTCACAGCACTGGGTAGCATTTAACAAAAAAAAAACCAGCTTTTAAATACTTACTGAAAGAACACCTCTGTGGGGACAGTTCCAAGTGCTTTCTTGAAACACAGGAGAAAGTTTCTCTTTTTGAAGTAATGATTTTTGTAGCTTTGACTTGTAACTTCTGGCACCTAATTAAACCTGTGTTCTACCAGATGAGCCAAGTTTTTGCAAAACCTCTGATTGCCACTGATGGGCAAGTATCGCCTTTTTATTCTAGTAGCAATGTCTTTCCAATTTTTCCCTATGTACAAAAGCCCTGTGCACCCTTTGAAGGTTTTTGTTTGGCCTCCCAAGCAATATCCTTTGGGCACACCTGTTAAATTCAACATTTACTGTGCAGTAACGTAAATCAACAGAAAAATTGCAACAATTGCATTAAGACAAAAATAATTGTATAATAAAGAAAAAAAAAAAGATTTTTTTTCCCCCTTCACAATACTTTATTGAGTAAATCAGTCCATAGAATTTATGTTTCTATCTTGTGCATCAGAGCCTCTCTTTCTTTCCCCTTCCTGGGTAATTGCAGGAAAATAGCCACCTCTATGAAACAGGCCAAACATACATCCCTGTAGTCAATCTGGTTTCCTAAGGGTAAGACCTATTTCATCCTAATGATTTCAGCAAGTGTATTTCTGCTGAAGAACTGGAAAATGTTCTTTCCAACTAGCAGACTGAAATAACTCTTTCTGATGTCTGTAATTCCAGCTGCTATCATCATCAATCCATTTAGAAAAGGAATCCTGCATCTGTGATGGTGAATTAAATTCTTTTGTCTGTGCCGTGACTTTGAGGGGGTCTTGTGTTCCCAAATCGTCTAAGTGCCATTACCAATGGCACAGTACTCACACAGCCCTACTGCAGAGGACCTGTGTTCCCAAACAGCTTTATTTGCTATTCTGGGTTTGTGAGTGAGAAATGCAGTGATTCACAGCAGATGCTATAGAGTGAAGGTGGATTATTGACAGAATCATTGCTATATTAGATATTTAAAAGTCTTTTTCATTTTTTTTTTCAGAATATGTGAAGAATTTAGGGAATTATTGTATTTCATTTATTACAGAGTGTGTTTCAGCACTGGCTTGACAAAGCATTTCAGGCATACCTGTAAAGGTGGGCTTCTGGCACCAGCTTATATCTGTGTCTTGATTTTCTGCTCTTTGTGGATCATTTATAAAATGCTATGGTGTTTGACATGTATAGTAGTTTTCCTTCTCCTGTGAAATTGAGGTTAACAGTACTACCATTTATGCTGTAAATTATAGTCCCTTCAGTAGTATTTCTGTGCATCCACAACAGATGGGAGCTTGCTTTCAAAACTCTTGCAAATTGTTTGTTTACATTATATTGCTATCACTTTATCTCAGTAATAGTAGTACTTCCAGAATTTCATTTTTGTGCTGCAGACTGTATCCACCCCTCCTCCCTCTGTTTCTGAGAAATTGTTGTGCTGAGATAGATAGTCTGAAGGTCCATCTGAAAATATGGGAAAGGGGTGGGATACTGCACCATTCTGAAACAGTATTGAAGAATATCCACAATTTTTTTTTCTAGTGACTAGGAACTTGTGATTGTATAACATGTATAGATACATGCAGTTGGTATGACCCCCTGCTACAGGACTAGGATCATGTTATTCTGATTTCTCCTTTACTGTTGTTTCATTGCTTTCTTCCCCTGTTCTCTTAGGAGTGCAGTTTAATACATCTGTCTTGGGGAAAGGGGAATTCTCTGCCTTCTCTGCATTCGCTCCTTTATTCAAATGAATATTTTTTATGACCCAAGTATGAATGTCTAGAAATAGTGAAGTAGAAAATTCTCAGCCAATAAAAAAGCAATGACATTTCAAAAGTACCTTCTGGTCTAAATATAACAAGATTGCTTGCATTCCCTGTTATGTGGAGGACGATGGGTTGATGTCCTCCCATATCAGTATTGTTTTCCTATTTCCTGTGTGGAAATCCGTACCATCTTTGTCCATATGCTTACTTTCCTATTCTTACACTCTCTTCTAGTCCCTCTCATAAGGAGGTAGAGAGAAAGCTTACATCTCACTTGTCATTCACAATATGAATATCAAAATGAAAGTCTTTAGACAAGATTAAAAAGCGTGCTTGCAAAAAGTAATCCATGACCAACAACTTTCCTTAATCTAAAATATATTTGGAACCATTCTGAAGGGAGGAGAGAAAAGTGAAAGAAAAGTGTCTCATCATTTTCCAACCTTTCTAGCCATTGGATTTTTATAGGTCCCAAAAGCCAGGAAAGTCAACAATACATAACTGGTTGCCTACAGAGAGTTCACCAAACACTTAATTGTTTTGCCTTCTGGACACAAAGCCATGAAAAACAAGTTCCTTCCTAAAGAGTTCCAGCTCTCTTCATAAACATGGATTTCATCCAAATAAACCAAACTATCCTGAAATGCCTGTTGGCCTATGATATGTTGTGTTATAACATGGTAAAACTGCAAGCAGAGGGAAAACCACATGATGGTGAGAATGATAAAAAGGGACCCCGCTGAGTCTTCAGTACAGATGATCCTGCATAGTCATATGTCTGCCTCTCTGCTGAGCTCTTCCAACAGTCCACGTTTGTCAGCGTCCATAATGTCATGTTGACTGTCATGATGATACTGTCTTGTAAGCCACACCTCTCCCATCAGGGATGCCGAATTGTGCTTCTCTAGGGAGTAAGGGTGGGCAGATGAGGGCATAGAACTGAAATGACAAGCAATAATAATAATTTTGAACACATGAATGAAAAATGGTGTCACTGAAAATTGTAATTGATGCCATTGAATTAAGACAGCTTTAAATTAGAACCAAGCAGTAGAAATGGTGTGAGCATTTTGCAAGTGCTAATATAGAGTCCTCATTTGAAAGACTTGTTCAGAACCTAATTATTTATGCAAACATGCACAGATCCTTGTTAAATTGTGATAATTTTAATGGCCCTTATCAGTGTCTTAGTCATTCTTCCATAGAAGAAAATACTTCAGGGTAAAGACACTCCCAGAGAATACACATAATTGCTATAAAAATAAAAAATGAAAGTAAAATAATAGGATTTATGTTTTAAGTGTATTTCTGATATGGACTTTGTGGCAAAGCTGTATGATTTTGCCTCAGAGTTTCTGTGGAAGCTCAGGAAACGCTGATCTACAAATGTGAATTCTCTTTGCTATTTTCAATCTGTATTAAATTACAAAGGCCATTTTATATTGTGAGCATTTAGTGCATACATTACAGCTTCACCTTTACTGAAGTAGGCTAGGAATACCAGGAGAAATTTTTGTGCCTTGCAGAAAGCCATCAGTGAAAGTTTGTTAGGCCTTGAAGATTAATTATTCAAATAAGAGTAGACAAAATATGAACTATTGCTGCAGGCAAATCAGTTTTTTAAGTCTGTATTTTAGGTAGGTTGATGGCCAAGAATCACCACGGAATCTGTGAGGAGGAGTCAGGGAGGCTACCTGATTTAAGGACGGGAAATTTAAAAATTAAAAAGCCTTTTAGAGGTGGGATTGGATCTTGAGGTATGGCTGCTCAGGAAGACAAGGGAGATACAGAGAGTTTCACTTTTTGCAGAACAGGGTTTCCCACTTTTATTTGTTGATTTACTACTCCTCGGTCATTCATGCCCATACACACATTTTCCTTTTTCTAATGACCAAAGTAGTCTTTAGAAAGTGAGAAGGACAAGGCTGGGGTTCCTAACTTAGCAAGACAGTTGTCTTGCAAGGCACTGGCTGGAAGAGTTCCTCTTCTTTGGGAGCCATCAAACTTGCCTTGCCTTCTCCTGACCCTCTTTCCCTGAGGCTTGTTCCCTTGCAGATTGTAGAAACATAATTCTTCTATGTTTCTGTGACAATAAACATTGTCTTTAAAATAAAATAAGCAAAACAAGTTAAGACAAGCTCCTCTCAGTTGCCAAATAGGTTTTTCTCACAGTCATAGTCATGCTTTGTCAGCCCACAGCTATGAGCGTTTTTGCTGTAATCAGCCCTGTGTTTGTTTTGAGTTAGGTAGTACAAAACACCCCTAAACACTTAGATATTTTCTACCTGAGCACAACATATGACAGAATTTCTTTTGCTGATGATGTGTAATATATATTTGATAGAAACTTACTGTATGTTTCTTTGTTACCTAAGAAAATTTTGAACAGAAGTTTGGTGTATAGTTACTTCTTTAGATTGACTGTGTTATTTCTCTGAAGGCCCTGAGGGAAACCCCTGCCCATGGCTCAGGAATCCCACTTCAGCCCAGCTCCATCAGTCCCTGCCCCAACAACGCACTCAGTGCAGATATGACAATAAATTGCTCAGGCTGTAAAAGCACTGGTCCAGAAGACTTCTCTCTCCATCTGTTTTGGTTCTTGTTGGTACATTGCTCTGCAAAACTGGCTTTGTCCTTTTCACTGGTTACATCTATTCTCCTGAATGGTAGGGCATGCCATTCCCATGGTAGTGTTAAACTGCTTTAGAATTAACAGTGCAACATGTTGGGGACCAGACCATTTCTTTACTTCTTTTAAAATCTTTGAATTATAAGAAAGACATTATTGTCTTCCAAAAGACAGAAATGAGCTGCCTAGGAATTCATAAAGGTTTTCAGATTATCAACCACATTAATAGAGAGGATATTTCCCCTCACAGACCCTTGTTATCCATGTGTCAACTGCAGCAATGGGTGATGTGGTAAATTAAGAGAAGACAAATAAACACATTTATCTGTTTTATCTAAAGTCTTTTTAAAAAAACTTATCTAAAAGCATTATCTAAAGCATATTTATCT
>JAOQGH010000012.1:62541201-62629292 GCA_025769975.1 Gallinago jamesoni
ATTTATCTAAAGTAAGATGAGGAGGGACTGTTTTTTCCTATTTGAGAAACATTAACAGCAGTCTTCAGGATCTGATTAGGTTTTTTTCTCCTGCTTATCCCTTCTCCACACCACACATGCATTAATGTCTACTACTTCTTTCCCCTGAATTTTTTTGCCCAGCCATCTGAACTTCTTGTCTCTGATAAGTATGCGGTGGCCTGGTTTCTTTTTCTCCTCAACTGATTTTCTTATCATCTGTGGCCTGCTTCCCTCCCTGAGAATGTATTCTTGAAAGATTATTGCCAGGGAGTATGACCTAGAATAGTACTTCGTTTATCAGTTACTATGCTGCAGGCATAATTAAATCCAGTAAAATGTACCAAAATTTTTGTAATTCTTGAGCTTTCTATGAAAAAAATTGAAATTGGATTCACTAATGCAGAAACTAGCCAGTAATGTTCTATCCCCACATCAATTTGGGTGTGGGCAAGTGCAGTGTGAACATCTCTGTTTCCTGTCTGTGGACAGTAGTTTTTCTGAGCTTATACTTTTCTGTGTGTAACTCACTGACACTGACCATGAAATTGTCAGTGTGCAGCAAGGACCAGCAGCTCCCTAAGGGACAGGGTCCGATACATCCAATGTCTTCCATCATGAGGTTTGGATTGTCGTTTGCTTTTTGCCCTTAGATTGTCTCTGCAAAGAGACCACTTTTGAGGTTGTCAGTTGTTCAGTAGGAATTGGAGTTGCACCTACAGTAAATTTAAAATTCTGGGGCAGGTGTATACAATTTCCAATGCATACCAATAGTTTATGAAAGTAAGCAAAGCGCCTTGGTCATAACTTAATCAAGTTTTAGTCATTTAACTTGGTCAAAATACCTTACTTTTACATGAAATGAGTTCTACCTTTCAGATGATCCAAATATTATTTGAAATTTTTAAAAGACAAGCTAATTTGATATACTCTAAATCAGTTGATTCATTAATTCTATTGTATGAACATGATATACAGTCCTTCTTTTCAGGACAAAACTTTGTTAAAGGTAAGACTGATTTATTGGAAGAGCACAGGAATACAATTGTACTCTGTTTTACAGAAAATGTCATAAATAATATACTCTGAAATGCCCCTCACAGATACAGCAGACTATAAATTGCAGAAAGTCATTGTGTAAAGACATTCTGCAGTGAGTTAATTAAGGCATTCAGGCATAAAGCCGATAACACAAAGAAAAAAATTAAAAGATATAGGGCAGGGAGAAAATCTATGCTTTTGATTAAGATTTGAAAAGGAAATGAATTGATGAGGTAGAGAGAAAGAGGCAATCTGTTTCAGATGACAGGTTACAGATGAGAAGGTGTTTACAGCAAGAGTAGTAAGTGTGAAGGAACAGAAAGAAGCCTGGCTCTATACTGGAAAAGAAGAAACAGAAAAGGGAAATGTGTTGAGCTAGAGAAAATCCATGGGTTTGGAAAGCAAAAACAAGAGAAGGCTTCCAGCTGGATCATGTAGTGTGTGGAAAGCTGAGCTGAACAAGACTAAGACTCAATGTAGGTTTGAAGAAAAGAATAGAAGATGGGGATAAGACTGTAAAGGGGCTATTGCGAAAGTGACAGCACTTGAAGGTGTGCTTGTGGGCTAATGACACACAGAGTTGTGCACTGCAGATTAAATCCTGTCTTGTGCAACAGCAAAAGGCTGCACAGCCTATCCTCCTAAATATCTTTTCAGTAATGGAGGAAGCAGAATAGAGTATTATCTTATTGCTCGGAAAACACCCTAGGCTGGTGAGATTGACCAATATAGAAGCTATTAATTGCGAATCTGAGGTGAAATTGTCTCAGTGATAACCAGGCTGTAGCTAGCTTACAGCTACGCTGTAGGCAGAGCCCTGCTCTACTGTCATGTTTTTCCTTCCTCACATCATGCTGTGCCTGTAGCGTGGAGTGGAACACTCCTCCACTGGTGCAGTGAAGTGACTGAGTACCTGGATGGGTGATATGATGTCTTTTTTATCTCTTAAAATGTCATCCAGGAAAGGACTAAAGTTAAGAGGTGGGATACCTGGAAGAGGAAGGTGATAGATTGCAAGATTCAGGCTTATTCACCAAGGGAAGGAAAGCTCTCTTCAACAGGTTAGCATGGTGGTTGCACACCACACCAAGTCATGCCCCAATACTCTGCCTTTCAGCAAGGCAGAGATTCACTATGTTTCTAGGTAATTAAGATATTTACAAAGGTTGAGTCCTGCAGGGCAGTAGAGGAATTAATGTTGTCTGAAAACATTCAGTTTGTACCTAGCTTTGTTTTTAAGAAACTTCAGCACAGAAGGCTATGATTCCTTTTAAGAAGAATGACTTGATCAGTGTTAAAAAAAAGTGCAGCCAGAAAACTCCTGCTAGCATAGCCACATGGAGTGCAACAGATTTCCATAGAAGTGTGTTATTTGTGGATGACAGTACTGTGTCTTTGAATAAGATGTTGAAATACAGTGTGGGTATACTACTTATGCATATTTCCAGAAAGATACAGCTGGTAAAAAAAAAAAATGAGCTGAAATAAGAAGTAGTTAAAATTTTAATGGAATAAGGGAGGTCAAGCAGAACGAGTCAGTCAGTCAGCAAACAATAGACAAAAGTAGGCATATAAGAAAAGGTCATTTATGCCATGTTCTCTTTGGAAGTCAAAAACTCATAATTCATTATGGAATGAGGCTCTACATAAGCACACCTCCTAGTCTGATCACGGTCTGGCTTTTTTCCTAAAAATATCATTTGTGGCACTTTTTTCAACATTTTTTTCAAAAATTATTTAAATTTTAAATTCAGAAAATGTTTATTATTGAATTTCCAAGTATTTTTTGCTAAACTGCAATGAATATATAAAAATTAGAAATTTTCAAAACTCCTAGAAGCAAAGAAACCCAGCAAATCAAATCTGTTTAATAGTTCCTTTTACAGCCAGCAGTCTCTGTATGCCTATAAACTAGTAAATGGATCAAGAATAGTTCTCCCAAGTACTATCACATTACTGAATGGTAAAAGCACTCCATTGTTCAGGTTCCCATAGAAAATATTCATGCTTTTATGGGTTCCTGTATCTGTAAGACCTGGTTAGGTATGCAATCAGCCTTTTTCATTTATTTCCTTTTCCTAGGAGAAATGATTTGTAGATTGGCAAATGAGTAGTTCTGGTCTCTATCAGCCTGACACCTTGTTAAGCTACTGGCTAACAGATAAATCTGTGAAGCTATCATCCTGCACATTTTGAGCCTTTCAGTAAAACTGGCTACCATGATGGCTCACTGATTATCTTATTCATAGGAAGACATTCCAACAATATTGACTATCTCCAAAAGGCTCAATTTATTTAAAAAATTGGCATTGTCCTAGGAGAAAAAAATTTCATTTGATACTTCCAGATGGCATTGTTATACTTTAAAGATGTTTTCTGACATAGGGTTCATACCCTTAAAAGAATGCCTTTAATTTTTTTAGAAATGTTTTTTAAATGTCCAGTGTTCTTTTTGTTGAACTCACAGATAATTGCTTTAGGAAAAAAGAAATTAACTTAAGTAGAGAGAGCTTTTCTTCAGTTGAGTCTTTCATTATGAGGCTTTTTTGTTCATCAAAGTTGTGATCCATGAGGTCGGTGGAAGCTTTTGTATTGAAATTGTTCATGAATTTTGGGTTAGGCAGTAGTCAATTAGCATTTATATGTGTAGACCACTTGAAAGAGTTATGTGTGATGGAGACCAGAACGTGGATGTGGAAAGCAAAGAATATCACAGTTTGGGTAGAGGCTAGAAACAGAATGTCACTTAGCAGTGAACACGCTGTGGGATTTCATCACATAAGAGCTCTCTAACAGGTACAAAATTTAACTGCTCACTGATTATATGCTGCGCTTGAAACAGCCATTTAAACAAACATTAGAATGGGAAAAATCTGCCCTGTAAACAGACAATAGTGACTGTCTCACTGAGGCTGCTTCTGTGTAGCAGAAGAAAAGCTAATCTTGCATTTTAAGAACTATTTGAAGATTTGCTTTAAATGAATAAAATTTCCAGCTAAGCAGCTCACATTATTTTTCTTTTCACCTTTGTTTGCCTGACAGATGAATTCGGAGCCAAACAAAACCTGAAAATACAAGAAAGAAACCTGAAGTATTGCAATTCTGGCTGGTGGGGTCAATTACGAAGTCTTGATTTGAAGAGCTGAGAAACTTCCATCAAAAAAGGATCTAGATCTGAGAAGGTGTACATGATAAGGAACCTGTCATGTCTGTGAACTGCAATAGATTGCTTCCTTCCATGAGACTAGGCATGCGAGTCTCTGCAGATACCCTTCCAGGAAACCTCTCTAACTTGTGCTCTCACATGGAAGTGACACGTATTCAGGCAAGGTACTGCGTTAATAGTGCCAGTGGCATCAACCATCCTGTGGTAGACTGGGAGTGCTGCAGGACATTAAAAGGCCTGTGCCTCTGAAAGAGCAGTCCAGCTCAGACTGTCTGCGCATACAGCTTTGCATCATAAATGCCTCTGGAGTGAAAAATGACAGAGCCATGGGAGCTGTACTGTCCTTGGGGACCCTAGGAATTAAGTGGAATCATGAACAATAATGCAAGAGGCAAAACCTGCTGCAGGACTTCTTCATCTAAACTTTAAATGAGGTTTACCCTGTGTATGTGCAGTTTTGTGGTATCTGTTTAGAGAAGCTAGACTGTGTTTGCTGACTATCTTTTACCTTCCTCTGTTGGACAGGCTCAATGCTTCCATAAAGCCAGCCTGGTGCAATGACTGCTGTATCTTCTCCATTCTCTTTTGCAAGGAGGAAAACTTTTGTTTGTGCTCCCCAAGTGCATGATTGGATGTCTGGCTGCAAAGGAAAAGGACACCAAATATTTGCATGCTTAAAAACAATGAAACTTCAACTCTTTTTTTTTTTTCTGTCTCTCTGAGGTGAGTCTTCTTACCTAATTCTGACAGAGGTAATTCAATGTCTGCCTTCTTTGCATGGGGAGGTACCACACTTGGCCTGTGCTGATTGGTGCTGTTCATTCTGGATGTCATCTCTAAGCATGTGGAGGAAAAGACAGTTGTCGGGAGAGGTCAACATGGATTGACCAAGGGGAAATCGTGCTTGACCAACCTGATAGCCTTCTATGATAGCATAACTTCCTGGGTAGACGAAGGGAGAGCAGTGGACATCTGAACTTAAGGAAAAGCTTCTATACTTTGAGGGTGACAGAGCACTGGAACAGGCTGCCCAGAGAGGGTGTGGAGTCTTCTTCTCCAGAGATATTCAAAAGCCACCTGGATGTGTTCCTGTCCAGCCTGCTTTAGGTGAACCTGCTTTGGCAGGGGGATTGGACTAGATGATCTTCAGTGGTCCCTTCCAAACCCTGCCATTCTGTGATTCTGTGACTCCCTGAGTCACATAGTAGTCACATAGATAGTACAGCTATCTCTGTGTTATGCTGGACTGTCTTGTCAGTATGCAAATCTTCTACTGGACTGCTTCTGTTACATGTAGTATTACCTTATTTCACAGCAGTTTCATATCAATTAAGGGATGTCAAAGATACATTGGTGCCCACAATAGGTAAAGCACTGCACTGAGTGCTCATTAGTAAGGCACAGCTTGCAAAGTCATAATGATAATAGAAACAGCAGTGACAATGTCCTGGGTCAGTGCTTTGTGTACGTATATATTTCAAATGCATGCAAGGGATCCTATTAGAGCTTTAAAATAATTTTAAAGGCTTTGCCTCAGCAAGTTTTTACGCTCATTTAAACCCCTAGTTTATCATTATGAAGTGCATTAACTTTCCCATGTTTCATGCTTATTTCTGTCCTGAGAGAAATAAACAAATAATACTTTGCAAATGGCTTCTTGAGAAAGGAGGCGAAGTGGCAGCAGGGTATCGTTTGCACTTAGAGCTGATTGCTTTAAAAAGCTGTTCCAGAGTTCAAAAGGTGAAAAAACAGACTTGGTGAACATGTGCATTTTACTTATATTTTCCCTTTTGCTCAGAATGGATCTACAGAGCAGTCTTTTGACAGGCATGAGGCAGTGCCAGTTATTCAAGTCTTGCATGAAAGAAGAGAAAGCAGGAAGTCGTATTTGCACAGCATTTCTGTGAGACTGCTAGCCTCAAGTGTAGGCTGCTCCCTGCTGCTGCTACTATATTTACCTCATGAAAGACTGGTTTCAAGTATAATGAAACCACAGTCGGAAAAGATGTGTTCCTTTTTCACAAGCATTTAAAAACAAATAAGCATCTTTATGAAAGAATGTTAGTGTCTCCTGTGCCAAAACATGAGCGTACAACTGCCCACAGCAAAGGTTCATGTAAGGCCATTTAGAAATGTACATCACACGAGTGAAAGAAGTTCAGAAAGTTCAGAAAGTGTTGTTTGAATGGGAAGGTGTGTGAAAGTAATGGAAGAAGAAAGTGGAAAAAATGGATGAAAGAAGCAGAGAACAGTCATTGGGAGTGTGATCCTGAACAAGCACTTTGTGCTATGGGGCCTTGGAGTGGTAAGCAGAGACATAATCTCTTGCTGTGCACTGGTGTATTCAGGAAACAGAAGTTTGTAAATAAGCAGGAATGCACCAGGGATATTTTATTCCATCTCTGATTTATTTTCCTGAAGGAAGTAATGTCTAATATGGAAATGCTTTTTATTTTCAACAAACAGTGAGATTCAGAAATTATTTCATTTTTCCCTCCTGTACATTTACTGCCACTGGGTACAGTTAGTATTCAGACTTCATTCCTCCTAATCACCTACTGCCAATTGAAATTCTTTCTGGAAAACCAAATATTGATTTTTGTAATGTGAGTAAAAGTCAGCTGAGGGCTCAGATGAAGATCATCACATTTTGTGTTATCTAATCCACTTTTCAAGTGGGAAAGACCACTATATTAATTTGACAGCGTTTTAATACTGAAATTAGCTGAATACGCAAATGTTTGAGAATAAGTGTGCAGTCAAACGAGTTCTTAGTATCTTGGTGTCTATTTCTTAGTATTTAAATATAAGTATCTTGGCTTTTCAAATAGCTCAATACTTGCATCGTCCCTTGGCTTAATAAGCACATCTTCTATGACACTATTACAGTGCAACTCATTTATAAATCTGTCTGTATAACATCCATGGAATTTGCTTGTTACAGAAATGTGTTGTGGCAGTGACTGAAGGAGAGGTTATAAAAAAATTATTGTAGCTAGGGATCTGAATCACTGTAAGGCTTTATACTAAAATTGCCTTGCAGGAGGTACAGCAATTCTGAACAAAGACAGTGCAATTTATAAAAGGAAACTTTTACTCTACAGCACTTTCTCCATGCATGATTAGGCTTCCTTAGAAAAAGGAGAAAAAAAAAAAAAAAAAAGGCAGCCATGGTGCAATGCTAACACTTATGACTGATGCATGATTGATGATCCCCTAAAGGCAGTGAGAGAGAAAATTACCTCCTCTCATTTAAGGACATTATTAGAAGACTCAATGAGTTCAAAGCTCAGGAAATTATGTTAAGAGGACTGAATCAGGCTTTAAAAATCTCAGGATGAATTATTTTCTCAGCAGTTCAAGGGTAAAATTTATTTTAATGCACTGTAAAAGAAGAATACTTGGAAACATTGGTACGTGGTACTCTGTCACATCATTTGTGATTTACTCGCACGTGTAGTATTCTCTCCGTGAACTAAATGGACTGCAATCTGCAACCAGTGCAAATTAATATTACATTTTAAATGCTATATATGTCCTAGTATCTCAATGTGAAAAGTAAAGGGGTGCTTCTCTCAGTTGTGAAGGTAACATGATATGCTGAGAAAGAACAAGATGAACTAACACCCTTTGAAACATCAGTGTTTTCTTCTGCAGGGTTTATGAGTGAAACTGAGTCAGTGTCAGCCAGCAATGTTGCTTCTACTGCTAGGGAGAGGGGAAATGGGAATGGTACTAAACAGATCTAAGGACACTTCTTTTCTTTCATTTCTTCCTTGGATCCTCTGTAATAAAGTGTCTTGTGGCATTGCTCTAGCATCAGTCAGGAGCTGGTGAGAGGTGCACTGCAGCTGATCAGAGGGACATGGAGCTGGATTTGTCCTGTCACAATCCTACTGAGACATGCATGGCAGCTCCTTTTTACTAGTTGCAGATGGAAGCAAGACTTATACAGTGTCCCTCTCTGTATCTGTCTGATCTGCACTTGATGACGTTTTAGCAGAAGTTGTTTGAATGATTCAAAATTTGGAAGAGCTAATTGTCTCAAAGGTATTATGTTCTATGCAATTTCCAGGGGGCAGAGAAGAGGCAGCTTCAGCAGCCTTATAAACAGAGTGCCCATTGTAGCATGAGCTCTACCCTTATGAGGCACAGAAGAGTCTATATGGGAGAGTCTACAGAAGCACTCCAAATATGAAGAGCATCAGCTGGAACTGAAGCTGTGTGAGGTGCCAGCGACTCCATCTGCAAGAGACATCCCTAGGAAATCAGGTTTCGTTGCTCTTGTTACTTTAGAATTTTGTAAGATACGACTATCCTCACCTGAGCTGAACAAATTGCAAGATTCTGATTCCAAAGGTATCATTTTTTATAACAGCCTTTAAAATAGAGGGTCATTTACCTACCCGCAATATACATTCGTCTCAGCTTCTAACAAAAACCCCTTATGGGAGCAGTCTCCAGGTACAATACTAAATATCCTTATGTCAGCATTCATGGGTGCTATGCTTGAGAAAACCTGTGTGTTGATAGCATAAACATCTTTTTAGTTAAAGTGCATCTCAGCAGACTTTTAACATGTCTCTGCCCTGTGACAATGTCTTAATGTGAGTTTTTAGATGTCTTTTTTGGAGTATAGGAACAATTCGGAGATTTTTGTATTCAAGTAGGAGAGAAAAAATATTTCTCACCTGCCTTCAGACAGGAAGGTAAATTGGCAATTTTCTTATTGCAGAACCTTTATTTGATGTAATAAAGAAATAAAACTCTAAAATCCCACATTATCACCTGCCATTTAATAAAAACAGCACAAATAGTATATTAATGATAGACCATCAAGTTTCTTTGTGTCTGTGCCAATTTTGAGGGGCTGCAAGCAACACTTGAATGGCAAGGGAATTAAGAGAACAACATTATCTTTCTGTTGGCTTTTGAGAAACTTACACCTGTCCCCTTAATTGGCTTAACATCTCCCCTTTGAGGATTTGAGATTACTTTACCAACTCAGACAAATTATCTGCATTTTAATAGTCACTTAAGCTCTAAGAATGACACGTGAATCGGTTCTCTGTAGTCTTGGTCAAGACTAATGCTTTTTTAATACCACATCTTCACAGCATCATAAAATAATATGAATTTCAATTAGTTTCTTTAAGCTACCAGGCAGAGTTGAACATTCCCACTTTACTATATGGAAATACATATTTTTTTCCTATACACAAAAGGTATCCACTCTTTTTCAGACTGATAATATCAAGATCTAGAAAAGCAACAAATCAAGAAAGAGTAACAGTAATGTACCCATTTTCAGTTGCTCTCCTAATATGTTGCATCAGTTGCTCTCATAAAATAGAAGCACCCCCATAGCTACCATCACAGGACAGAAACTCTCATTCTTCGGAAGCGCAGCAGATAGGAAAATGGCAGTGACTGTGTCTAAATTAACTGAGCCAGAGGCACTTCTCAGCTCCTATGTATAAAGGTGGTAGATATTTTGTGACATGTCCAGGAAAGACCCAGATGCATGCCATTGCCTGTCCATCTTCATATTTGTGATTTATTTGGGAAGGAGACAGGTGTGTAGGCATGACAGAAGTCACATTTTCTCCCTGTTGGGACAATCCAGGAGCATGTGTTTGACATACAATTTAGATTTAGCCAGTATTTATATACATTCACATAGCTGAATATACCAATAAAAGTGTTATGTTTCCATGTGAACAGGCTTACTGAAAATTTGACTTTAAAAGCTCCACACAAACCATTAAAGTGCTGGCTTCATCATCATTAAAAACTAATCAGGCCCATCACTGCTGAAACATCAGCTTCTCTTGTTTGTATACAGAGTACATCATTAATTTATTTAAATGTCAGCAACAGACTTCTTCAAGGTTCTCTATACTTCATCCTACATCCCTGTGCAGGATGGGAAAAGAAGTTACCACTGACAACCATCTCAGTTGGTTCAGCAGAACATAACTGTTGGGCATTGGTATGGCCTTGGATACATCTTTAAAGTCTTTGAGAGTAGAGTGTCACAGACTATTCTCTGTGCTGGTGGATTAGCACTTTTGTATCAGGGGTGCTTGTACAGAGTATTTACAGCTTTTATTTATTTATTTATTTTCCCCACAGTGACATAAATAGCATCCTGCAAAGGCCAGAATTGTTGACAGATGTGTATGCATGTGGCTGGGAGAGAAAAAGGATAATTGCATACACTTCTAAAGTGCAAAAGCATTTTTTTTGCAAGAGTGAATGTACTTAATTCAGTGGGTAACTCTCATTTGCTTAGCTTTGCTGCCCACTGGGACTGAGAATAGCATCCTCTTCTGTTCCACCACAGCTTACTTTCCTTGCTTCTTAGATGATCTGTGATTTCATGAAAGCCTGATTGTTGTTTTGTTCGAAGGAATTTTTTGACACAAACTACGTGTTAAATTAGGTAAAAGATGCAGATAGTACAATTAGCATAAAGAAAAAATAAAGTCCCTGAAAGCATCAGATCCTTAAAAATGTAGGAAATTGAGTGTATTAACATTAACTTTTGCATAATGAGATGTGCTTGATGTGATGGGTTAATGCATTAGCCTTTCACCCTGGAAACCTGCATTCAAAACCAGTGTCAGACTGAAATTAATTTGGTAGCTTTGTACAATTCTCTTTTGAACATCAATCCACCTTATGCAAGTCACAGCACAGTCTGATTTGCCTCGATGCTAAAGAGCGGGCGACTGAAACAGCGTGGAATGCAGCCAGATCTCTTCTGAGCACCTACAGGGCAGTCAGACCCCATTGGGTCCATTGTTTTCCTACGAGTAAAGTTGCTGCTGTAGGTTTTTCCTTTGTTCAGCTGATGTCCTTGCTGCCAATTCAACTATATACTAGTTGAAAATTTGCACCTTTGGTTTTGCAATGTGAAAGTATAGTCTGTTACTTAGATTTCGTTTAATTATGACACAAAGAAAAGTCATCTTAGCTAATTATTTTGAGATTACATGCTCTGAAAGAGACAGGGATGGAGCACCTGCTTCAGCAACCAAAAATAAATAAGCTGTGAAAGAAAAAGAGGACCTTTATTAGAATTGCTGTTTTTCATCACTGTGCTCCATTACATTATATCAAAATCAAATTGCATTAGGCCAGCAGAGCAGGAGCTGACATGCACATTCAATCAGGGCTTTCCAAAGCATGTTCCCATTTTGTTACATGCATTGTAGGCAGTACTTTAATATGAACTGAGTACAAATTAGAAGCATTTTAAAAATAACACTTATGCATTCTTTTTCAGACTTTTAACCTCAGAATAGGCCCAGGCTTTTGGGTGAGGAGAAGAAACAGCTACCCAAAGTGCTTGATTTCTCAACTCTGCTGAACAAGTAAGAATCTGCAAGAATTCAATGCAAAATCCTTTGTGCTCAGGTCCTTAGGACATATACATCTTGGGGGAGTTAAATGTAAGCAGCTTCAGGATCAACCCTTCAGACACAGGTATGACTTTTTTCAAATCATGGACACACATATTTTGATTTGCATGCTGACAGCAAGCATTTACATGTTGGTAAGCTAAGGATGAACAGTTCTGCTTTTCATTTGTAACCTTTCTGAAAAGATGTCTGCATACTTGCGCAACTATACAAGTTGTAAGAGTTTTTTTCCCCTGTTCTTGGCTTTGATATTTGCCAGCCTGACTGTCAGAGCAGTGCAGATCTTGGATGTGTTTTAAACTGGAGCCAGCACTATGAGATTATTTCTTTCACCAGTGAATCTCTTGTGTTTCACTTTGCTGAGATGCACTGTATCCCTGCAGATAAGGCTATGCTGAATGTCTCCCATGTAGTCCAGCCTTCCGCGACACCTGGAACACCTGTGCACGTGTAGATTTGGTGCAGTATTTGTTCCAAAAGCACTACTCTGTCAGGGCTATGATTAAAAAAAAAAAAAAAAAGCCCTGGGAGAAGGAGCTAAAACATAATCAGTTTGACTAAGAAACATCTTTGCCAAAATGCAACATTTCATTAACACTTTGGTGGTGGTATTGTTCGGTGCCCCCATTTAAGCTTCTTTACATGCATGCTAGTCTCCCAGTCTGAGCAAGGAAGTGATTAATACCTGTCTTAGCTCAGCTCTCAGTCAGTAAAGCTGCCAAACACCCTGCGTGTTTCTGTTGTATTTGGTGTGCTTGTGGCACTCTAGCATCATGAAAAAAAGATCCATACTCATCCCTACCACCTTGTAGTGTTGGACAATTCCTGCAATGTCAGACAGCCTCTTGTCTCTGGCAGTCTAGGCAGCTCAGTGGCACAAGTGTAACATGGGAAGTAAAAGACACTCCACAACTCTTATACAGTGCAGGCGTTTACTGTGGAGTTGGAGGAAATATGGTTGAGATCCTGTCACTGAAGGAGGGCTACACACCAGAGCTCTCACTTTTGAGCAAGGAACTAGCAAGTGATTATATGGACAATGTGTCCCACTATCACCCTGAGATAAGTGATTTTTGTAAAGTCTTTATCCTAAGAAAAGCGATGAAGTACTTAGACATGGAGCTTTAAGTCAGACACCTGACCTGGAAAGAATGAGAGTCCACATACAACTAAAAAAGTGCACTCTTCTGAGGTCTACCTTTTCTTCTCCTCAGCATGCTGCAGTCATGTTCCCAATTTTAGTAGTAACTATGGTATCTTTCTGCGTCTCACCCTCAGCTTTAAGTAATCCCTCCCATATAGAAGCTACAAAGCTTTGTCTCATCTACAAGTGGCTCAAGTCATCTCTAGAAATTATTACCCATCTCTTGCAACAGAGTAATGCAAGGATAAAGCTGTAACCCACCAATTGGCATATTAAAACCCTTTCAGCAAGTTCATTATTTTCATCACACCTCTGTATGGGAAGCTGGGGTGCAGCAGTGCATCATGTCATGCAGGTATGACATATTTCCTGTATTACCTTCCAAACCACTCTTTTTTGTCTTGAGCTGCTAAAAAGGGGTGTTGGAGCTGCCTCTTGAAGTGATGACATTGCTGTGGTCAAAGAGCAATGGTTAGTTCATGTCAGTCTAGTGCTGGACACTGCTAGAAGGAAAAATCCAGTTGTTCTCTAACATCAGTTAATTTTGAAGCACCTGAACACCTGTAATAACGAAACATTCTCCCATGAAACATTTTCCTATGAATCCTGGCATTTCACTAGTTTACACTTCAATTATTCTTGACTAAGAAATGCAACAGGAGGATTCCAGAGGCTACCCAGGGGAATAAATAACAGCCTTTATAAATGCAAAGTCTACAAATAAGCAGGCTGATAAGAGCTTGGTATCTGTCAATTTAAATGTCATTCAGCATGTGAACTTTTAATTGAGATGAAGCATTGTGGCACAATGTATTTCATTTACTACTTTCCATTAACTTTCATGTGACCTATTTCTCTACCTCTTGACAGGTTCATCTGTCTGAGAACTTCACAGACAAAATGATATTTTCCTTTTCTGTCTGCTCAGCTGTGATCTCAGTTTGAAGCATCACTTAGCATTCACTGCTAAAGGAAATAATGCCGAAGGCATTAAACATTGCTTTATACTCCACCTCCTCTTATTTAATTTTCCTTCTATCTGTTAACCTACTATCTTAAAGTCTGGAAAAAGTATTTGGTGATCAATCTTCATGGTTTCCTTTTTAGGCAATTAAAATGACAGACATGTCTTGCAGTTGCTAATCTGGTGAAAGAATAGGAAGCAAGAAGCCCTAGAAACTATTGTTACCTTAGTCCTTAAAAAGAATACAGGCATACAGGTTAAAGAAGTGATTAGTTAGTGATTATGAATCATAGCCACCGACTTTTGGATTCACAGAAATATTTTTACCCGCACAGTTTCTATCTTTGCTTACTTGATTCCTACTATAAAGTCAACAAGAATATAATTTAAGTGTGTTTGGCTGTAATTACAGATTTCTGATAACTCTTACTATGTTTCTACTGAATTTTGTCTTCCTGAAGTGAGTGGGGATTATGCTATGAATGTTGCTTGGTGAAAAATCTTTCTGGTTTTAGCTAACTAGCAACTGCTCTGTACTTTCATTTTTAAATACAAAACAGTTTCAAGCCTTACTTAAAAATCTAGTGTTATAATATGCTCCTAACAGAGGGTTTATGAGCATCTTAATTCTTAGGGCCACTGATGTCCAGATAAAATGAGTGAAGACCACTAGAATCCAATGCATACTGACCAGACCCTGTCAGGGTAAGGATCTATATATCCACAAGAAAAGCGAGAAAACTAAGGGCTTTCCTTTCTAATTCATGTATAATTGTTGGATTAATCACCTTGTTAGGCAAAATCTAAAGTTTTTATTTCTGTGCAGGCCACACAACTACAGCCATACTGTAACTAACAGTGATTTAGCAAAATATGTTTTTGCATTTGCTATGGAAAAGATACCAATATGGTTCACTGATTTACTGCCCAGTTTATGTTTCTTTACTAGTAATGGTGGTAGACTGAGAATAAGATTTTAATTTTTTTATTGAGTGTGAATGGAGCCCAAAATCCAATATTGAAGGTCTTTATGAATAGTGTCATCTTAAGAGCTGATTTTGAAAAAGTGGGGACTAAATGTTTTTTTTAATGTTTATAGTAGTTTGCATCAGTTATAGGGTAAGTTACATTATTACATACAAGAAAGTGTTTCTTGTATGAAATAAGTATCTGTTAAAATTTGGCACTAGAGTAATCTAAAAATACTGGAAAAATATGCAAAATAAAAATGGTCATTTATGTAGTGGGTATATGGTACTTATTTACTGCTGAAGTAGGTATCTGGAATATATAAATACAGATTTGGCCAAGTAGAAAAACAGTTTCTAGTATATGATTGATTAGGAAAGTTATCTGATTATGCTGAACATATTTAACTAATTTTATAGTTTGCCAAAAATATTTGTTTAATTTCATTCAGTAAAACTTATTTGCTCCAGTGTCCCTTCCAGAAAATAACATACATTGTTTAAGCAGCATCCTTTCACACAAACATAAGGTTACTGTAAATTGTTATCCGGATGCCCATTAAGAGACAAGCTGGCTATTTACCTTTGGTCAGATAGTTCCCAAGAGCTAACATGAGGATTAAAGCTGCTATGTCAAATACTGGAGAGTGAATTCCAAGCCTCCAACATGCTCTGCATGAAAGATTATCTGCATCCTCTGTAACCTTTTAATCTGCAGCCCAGGAAGTCATCAATTTAAATTCCCATATTGAAATAACAAAAAAATACTGACATTCACTTGCTCCCTGATTTCCTTTATCTTAACCTTTGTTTCCTGAAATTCCCCTCTTCTTTCCACAGTCACATAGTGTAGTAGCTCTTGAGATCAAAAAGGTAAACACAATTTCCTTATTCCGACATCTTTGCTTTGTTTTGCTGCAGGATAACTTATTTAATTCTGATCTGTAAAAGAAATAAAGCTGAAAGCTGCCATTTTGATTTACTGAGAAGAGGGTTAGACCCTACAGGTTAGTTTCTGCCTCCACAGTAGAGCATGTGGCGTAGAAAAGATCTTCCCATAGGTACAAAAGCTTAATTTCTGATAGGTGGTTACAAATGCTGTGAGTGTAGAGCATCCATTTCATGCCCAAAGGATATTTTTCCAAGAAGTACATGTTTCTTGTCCCTGAGATGATATGTGCTGTGCAGCCAGAAACAAATGGGACCATGACTTGCTGCGTCATTAATGCTGAGAGACTAGTATTAAGAATCCTGTGTGAAGAAGCAAGTAGTCCATGAAAATACCAAAATATTCACTTTTCAGGAAAAAATGGATTCAAGTTTCATGATTTCTCATGGATAGTTTGGCTCCTCTGAGCACATAACCCCTACCCTGAGAAGGGAACATCCACAACATCCTATTCTGTCATACCTAGGTCTAAATGTTATTTGGAAAACAAATGGATTGTGATAGGTGCTTCAGGGGTGCTTGCTTGTCAGACAGTAGAATACATGCAGGAGGTAATTGAGATGGTGGCTAATTCAGACTGTGGCAGAAGCACTGCTGAAGATGACTGCATTGTACCAGCAATTTTTTTTAGACAGTTTGTTGTCTAGAGACTGTCAGTAAATGCCACCAATCTCAGACATGAAGGAGTGACTACTACTCAATTGAGGTTGCTTCTTAATCTTTTTTAAATGCCAAAAAGATCACAAGTTTTCTGCTAACATAAGCATCTAAGCAGACATTTATGTATTTTTTGTTATCAAATAATAAATTGTTAACTGCAAGGCAAGCAAAACTGAAGTGGAATCGTAGAGACATGGTGAATAGGGAAACCCAAATATTACTTGGTAGTGATATATACATTGGATCATTGCATAGGTGTTACACATGAACTGTTTCCTTGGCTTTGGCTTATGTTCTATGCAGCTTAGGATATAATTTCTCAGACAATTTAAGTTCCTATTTAAATGTGCTTATTACTTCAATTTATTTATCTATACTTCAACAAAAATCTGCCTAAGTTGTGAACTGTGAGAGAAGTTAAAGTTTATTGCTAATTCATTTTTAAGACAGGAGAATGACATAACATGGCCTTAAAGTAAGCCCTTATAGTAAAGCAGTGACACTGATTAAGTAACTAGCAAGTTCCCATTTGTTCCCATTAATGTATTTGTAATTAACAAACAAAATTTAAACCCCCATCTTCTCCAATTGACTTACAAAGTTGTGTACTCTTGACTTGAAAGCACCTTTGAAAATCAGGAATTCTTCAGAGGAGTCCTACAAATCCTTCTATTTTGTCACTACCTCTCACACATTTCCCACCTCAGTTACCATCTGTAGCTATCACATTATGTCAACAATGTGCTCTTTCTCACCAGGTGCAAAAAGCATTACTATTCATGCCCTTTATTTTCTTAATTACTTCTTGCACTTACTCTGCCTCAGGTATCTTAAGTATTAATCACTTAACAGTCACTTGTGCTAACCTGAGCATGGCTATCCACTTGCCTCTCTATCATCAACAAACCAAAATGCGCTGATTATATATTTGAAAGCAGACTGGCATGCTGTTTTTCACTGCGGCAGTTTTTTTTTCAAATGTGTACAAACCAGTCTCAATCTTCTGTTCATTTCCTCTCCTCAGAAATCTTTCACTGTATTAACTTGTCCAGTAGGCATGCAATCAACAATGTTCTTTATAAAATCACTTGCAGTCTCTCTGGAATGGCTTTTATTAACCCTCTCCAGGCTCATTTTATCTCATTAAACTTTTTTCACATTTTCCTCTCTGGGAAATAACAGTCATTCCCTTTGTGATTACCTGAAATTTTGCTAGGAAGTCTTCAGTTTGTACTCTTGTTCCATAAGACATGGATTCTAAGTGGTTTAAGTTTAGGAAACAGCAGAAGGAGACCTTTTCCTGAGCTGCTTAAGCTGTTGCAATTTTCTGACAGCATTAGGAGTAGGAAGAGCTGAGAGGATGACTCATTTCATTATCCTGGGTACTGAACTGATGCAGCACTGGAGAGATGAGATCTACCTGTTCAACTGAATTGGCTGGAGCCTGCTAGGATGGGAGTGTTGGTTTCTTATCTTCACTGCCCCCAGGAGTTTTGAAATTGTTCATAGCAGACAGGATGTTTACCTGCCAGTTCTCACATAAGCATGCACTTATTATTATGTTAACATTAGCAACCAGTGCTCTAGGCATTGCTATGGCCTGTCATTCCTTTAACATTTTATTTGCTGCTCAACTTTTTAACAGGATGTATTTTATCACCTTTCTGGTAACCTTCTATGTTTAGCAGTATGCTGCAATATTCTAGGTCAAGAAGACAGCATTGCACTTCAAGAAAAAAATAAGCACTTTGGATGTATATTGGGGGACAGCAATGAGAATGAGCAGAAGTCTACCATATATGACCTTCGAAGAAAGACTGAGGGAATTGTTATTACTGAGAATTAAAAACAGAAGGCTGAACAGTGTTGAATTAACAGTCTTCAAGTACGTAAGAGGCTGCTTCAGAAAGAAAAAGAGTGATCCATTCTCCCTGTCCATGATGAATAGGTAAAGAAATACTGAGCTAAAGCTGCAGCAAGATTTGCTCTAAGTCCTAATGTGACTTTGGCATACATAAAAAATTAATTGCACCTGGCTCAGCCATTCTAGCCAGGTTTTTAGGGGTTCGCAGGCTGGTTCTGTGAAATAATTACTATAGCAGGGTTTTTTTTGTTATTTCAATTTTAAAAGCTCTTTAACCATTTAATTAAATTGTGGCCCTGTTTTATTAGGTGTCCTGTAAGCACAAATTAAATCCCTACCCTGAAGTGACAACTCAGTATTAAAAACCATTACCATTGATTTTTTGGGTTTTTTTTGGTAACACTTAAAAATGCCAGGCATAGTTTCAGCTCCTCTGAGTGGCTATACATACCTGACCATCACAGCTAAAAGACCTTCTGCTCTGTAATGGTATAGAACAAGTTCTCTTCAGATTCTCAAGCAACCATTGCTCATGCTGTGAGGCAACGTAGTTGCAATAATTTGTGAGCCTATGTTAGCCGTTGTCTTGCATAAAGTTTTTAATTAATTAATTAGTCATATTTTCTTTGGACAGCTCTGTGAAAAACAGATTGGTTAAAACATATCATGCGACAAGAATAAGTCTCCACTCTGTTGCCACTCAAAATGGAAAAGATGCAAATTTTAAAATTATACAAAGCCACTCATAATTTAAGTAGCTTCTTAAGATGCTTCTTACCATTTCTTGACATCTGTGTGGTTATATTTCAGCTAAGTGTTGAAGACCCACAGTGAAAATTGTTCATTTGTTTAAAGGGAGACAATTTAATCAGGGTAAGTCTTTTATTTTTGTAAATAAGGAATTTTACTATATAGGTGATTGAATGAGACTATCAAGTGCTTTGGCTAAGAAACCAAGTGAAGAGTAGTAATAAGTCATCATGTTTGAGATATTAAAAGAAAAATTGCCATCATCATGCTTTCCACTTACCCAGCATCTGTCATTTAAGTCTCAAAGTCCTGCAAAACAGAGGAGTATTAAGAATCTCCCATAATATGGAGACACGAAATATACATTTAGCCTTGAAGAGAACTTGTAAAGAAACATAGAAGGTCTTACTCATGTTTTGAGGACTGAGGCACACAAGACCCAGTAAGAACACTTTTGCTTATATTCTTGAACTCTCATTGTTCTGATTTTTCTTTCAGAAAGATATTCCACTAATGTATAAAATTCTGTCTGAAACATGTAACACTGTTTCTGTGCAACTTGTAGAGATTTGTGAGTGACCAAATTATAGCAATGATATGCAGTGGCTCCTGTTCAGAAATATTTAATCTTTTGGGGAAATAACTAGTTCTGCTGTAATTTCCTATCTAAGCTTAGGAAATAGACTGTTTTTTTCCAAAGTCAGACATGTGTTAGGCAATACTATAAAACTGTGTTTACCACAAGGAGAAGAGCTAGTTCCATAAAGTTTGACATTAGAAAAGACAAAAAAAGACTTTGGACTATGGAACAAAATTTCTTCCCCAAATACTACTCCCCACTGCAGGCTGTTATTATCTAATACACTCCTAAATGACTCATGCTCCAGAATAATCAGTGTCTTGAGAGTAAGTTTTAAGACTCCTTTTGAAAGATATGGATGCACTTAAATTCTGCAGACCTTGAAATACATGGGTTATACTTACAATATATATACACTATGCAAAAGATTGAGTGAGGAAATAACAGGCTTCCTGCTTCATTTATTTTGAGAAGGCAACTCATTGCAGCTGTTAATCTGTTTTTGTATGACTGATGTTTAAATTGACTAGTGCTAAAACAGAAATATGTCATCTACTCCTGATATTATCTCAGTTTGATTTTAGAATGAGATGAGTTTTAGATTGTTAACTGTAACAAACAAGTACTTAATGAGCAAAAGAATGAAAAACTGTGTTTCTAGATTTCAATTTTGTGCTTGTTTGACTACACTTTCTAAGAAAGTGCTGACTCAACTGAAGATTTTTATTTCATGCTAGCATTTATACGTGTCAATATTGATAGTGAGGGTTTTGTCATGGACCTGCACAACAGGCTAGAAACTGTATTTATTCCATTGCACAGCTCTAAGAGGGTTTAGTGAGAAACTGGAAAATAGAGGAGAATTTGGAAAGATTTTGGCAAACTGCTGAGTTAACTTGAAAAAATGGGATGCAGCAGAGTAAGGACAAGGAGAAATTCTACTCTTACACAAGAAGAATCAGCTACGTAAGCACAGGATAGATCTGGTTATTAGTAACAGCTCTGCAGAAAAGGACCTGGCAGATCTAGTAGATCACATGCTGAACATAAGGCAACAGTTGCAAAATAGGAAGATGCTCTAGTACACTATAAAACAGGAGCATCAGCCTTTCAGAGGGCACGTCAGCCATCAGAGAGGCACATCAGCCTCTCTTTCTAATCTTCTCAACATTCATTACCTCCAACCTGGAGTACTGTGCCAAATTTGAGCACGATTCTTCATGAAAGATGGGTAAATTGCAGTCCAGTGAATAACAGTAAGAATAATGAGAAGTTTGAAAACATAACCACAGAGAGATGTTGAAAGAAGGAGAGGAGAGGGGAGGGGAGGGGAGGGGGGGGGAGGGGAGGAGAGGAGAGGAGACTTAAAGGCTGATGCACTAGTCTGGTCTCCGTATCTTTTGTGAATATAACTGATAGGCTTGCATTACAGTCAGAGGGATGTAAACTGGATATTGGGTAAAACTTTCAAGCACTGAAGTTATGAAGCACTGAAAATGGACTGCCTAACGTTGTTATGCAGTTGCTTGATTTGGAAGTTTTAAAGAGTTGATTAGACTACATTCATCAGGAATCTTGTACATAGCTCTGAGAGCTTGGGAGATGGATAGCACCTCTGTTGAGGCTGGTTTTGGTTCTTTTCTGATTCAGCATGGCATAGAACCTGAATGGTCCTATGGGCACTTTAATACACTGACAGATGTATATTATGGCCAACATTTTCAAATGTATGTATTTAATCTCGGGCATATATGTAATAACATTCTCAATTACCCACATGCATGACAATTCTCTACAGTTCCAAAGGTGCACAGCTTGTTTTTAAGTTTTGCACGTGCTATACATATAGAAGAACATAAATACCAACACAGCCTCATACTTCAGTTTCCTGTGCAACTGCAGCAGATGCTCCAATGCAGATTTGTGAAACCCTAAATTAGACAGTGATAGGATTATCTGCAATAATAGATCTCCTTCTAATACCTGGTAGTGAAGATTGGCTTAAACTCTCAAGCATGCAGTTTAGTGTTTCTTCCAGCTTGTGTAGTAATAGCTATCATTTAAATTCCAGATGGCATTGTTATCCTTCTAAATGTTCAGTCATTGGTTTTTGGAACTGTAGCCTCAGTCTCCACAGTTAAATTGCATGTGGTATGAAAAATAATTCTGTAATATCTTTTTAGAAGGGTCCAGAAAAACTAGTGGACATTTTTGCTGCTGCTGTAAATGTTGGCATGTTTTAACAAAACATTCCAGCTGTCATGAAAATCTCTCAGGTGCAGAATGAATTTTCTGGAAACAAGCAGCCCCACCCCAGAACAGCCAGTAAGCCAGAGGTTGTCTAAATTAACACTGAATGAAAACCTCTTATATCCCAAGTGAGTTCCATAATTGCTTGCAGTCCATTTAAAAACTAACAGCGGAAGTTCCATAGTGCATTGCATATTCATTATGCTAGGGATGGCTTCTATACCTTGGCAATTGAGGAGCTGGGTTGGAGTATGTAAAATGAAAGTTTGGGTCTCTGCTGAAAGCCAGGAAACACAAACTAAAAAAATAATTTTCTGTTTGCTAGGTGAGCACCTGAGCTTTCAAGATCTTAGCGTTCCTAGATGGCTTATTCTGTTAAAAGCTGCCCTCTTCTTCCTTTCAGAAGAATTATGAAACACAAAATCACACAAAGAAAAAAAAGAGTGTGTCATTTTTTGTCTTTTGAAACAAAAAATTTACTTTTGAAATCAGTAAATGCAATTTTTTGCCTATCAGTGATTGGAAATAGTACTTCAGACTGCAATCCAGATAATGTCACACACTCTGGTTTATGTTGTGTTTCTGTACTGTTGTCCATTCCCTATTCCCATTCTTTTGTCTTTTTTTTTCCCCTCTTCTCTCACCTTTCCTTGAACGAAGGTGGAGAGCCACCATCTTTTATGCAAACTGCCAGCAAGCCCCATTCTCAAAAGCTTGAATTGACCAATATGTCAGATGGGTAAGCAGTTCAGCTTCTCCCTCCTTTCCCATATACATTAGGCTGCATTTAGCAGAACTGAAGCTCATTTGCGACCTTGCCATCTACCAGAAGGTCCGGGGCTGAAGTATTTGCCCTTTTGTTTCCATCCAGTGTAGGTACAAGGACATCAATACCAATGAAGTATATAAAGCAGATATTGAAGAGACGTTTAGGTTTCCCCTTCTCACAGCAAGCACATAAGCAGATTTTAAGATTTTAAGTGCCGTTTATTTGTTCTCTTGAGAGGCTAGTAAAAGCACACGTGTGACCTGTTGAGCAGCTTGGATAGAAAAGTGCGGTAGAGCTAGAGGGAAGGCATGTGGTGTTCACATGACCTGGCCTGCATTTTACAATTCTCAAAACCTAACATGTGCCTAACACATTGAGCTCTGCTGACCGGCTGTCTCCCTCTCAAATGGAGAAGTATGACCCCACTCTTGAGTACCGCTCTCTGAAATTCCAGCCTGGGAGTGATGAAATCCCTTTTGTTCTCTTCTAGGTCTTTTCTCAAAGGGATATAAAACCTCTGCACTAAAACAGTTTTGGAAAGCTTAGTTCTACTTTCAGAATGCCTTACCTTTTCTTTTATGCCTGACTACTTTCATTAAAGTGTCAAAACAGGTTGGGAAAAGCCACTTGTGCAATCAGAATAGGGGTAAGACTCAATGAAATGGTATGGTCTGGCCCAAGCTTATGACAGATGCTGTAGCACCACTTATAAATCTGATGTTATTGGCTGTCCTTTGCTAGAATTATGTGGTTCATACCATCATCCCTTGTCACTGGAGAGTTCAGAAGCATGCTTTATCATTTTGTAAAACATTAACATAAGCCTATTAAAATGCAAAAGCATCACATTAATATGGGGTAAATCACCGAGTCTGGAGCCTTTAAGGCAGGCTGTGAATTATTCAATACCATGATGGATTTAGCCAGCACAACACAACAAGCCTCTGATTAGCCCCAGGATAAATTTTGAGAGGTCATTAAGATCAACATATTCCTTTAAATGTACCCTCTGTGTGTGAGTGTATGTCAACGTGAAAAAAAAAAAAAAAAAAGAAACTGTAAGTCTTGGGAAGGACAATCAAAGAGATCCCAGCCTTACAGGTTGTAATAAAACATGGCTGATACCAGACCCAGCTGAAATAGCCTGGAGGCAAAACCACCTGTTGTGTTGTCCTGCTTACAGCAACAATAAGGAGAACAGAGTTTCTAATAAGAGAGATGAGCATGAATCCCTGATAACTGTGTCAGACTAGTTATAGAGACACCAGGTAAATAAACAAACCTGGTTTCAGCGGAGCTGCTTCAGACAAAATGGAAAGTAAACACAGTTTCAGCAGTATCCAATCATCACTAACACATGCACACAAATCTGTTTCATATTTGTAGAGGAAAAAGAAGAAACAAACAAAATATACCTAGGGCATTTGTATGTTCTTTTAATTGTGGGGGTTTTTTTCTTTAATTGCAGATGATGTCAAGTAGTGTCTTTCAGTCTCTAATTAGAAATACCAACAACCAAGGTGACTATTTGGTCCTGTTAATCTGACCAGGAGATGCATTATATTGCCTGTCCTGTTTGCTTCTAGCACACAAATGAGTGCTGTACCCACAAATGTGTTTAATCAGGTATAGGACTTTCTCACTGCTGCATGTGTAATCAACTTCTGCTATTAAGGCTCTTCTGGGAGATGGTAAATGAGTAGCATATGTAATTTCTTCATTAGCATACCTGTTTACTCCCAACTGTGCTTTGAAGTAGATTGGGGCAGGCTTCCTGTCTGATAAATTCCTAGACTTCCTAGATGGGATCCATCACAGTGTTAAGTACCAACCTTATGAAACGGAGGTAACCTATAGTTGTTTATATACATTTTGTCCCCTGTCTGTCATCAAAGGGAATATCTCTAGAGAATACTATTTCTGGTTTTTTCTTACTCTGTTCTCATAAAAATAATGCTTTCTAATTTTAGTCTGAACATGGGGAGTACTCACGAGCATGTTCATAGGAGTTGTGCATTGGAGGTTATCGCATGTAGTTCCACTACAGAGTGCTTAAATTCCCTTTAGGATGGTTTTCTGTGCACTACTTAGTTCAGTGCACAGAAGTGAAATTCTTACCAGAGCTTCTTTCCTGCTCTCGCACAGGTAGAAGTGTACTTGGATTATATCAGTAAGTCAGTCAGATATTAACTTTTAACTTGCCAGTGGACTGAATGCTTATAATAGCTTTACACAGATTTCCTAAGGCAACTCTAATGCCTATGTATAATGAAAGATCAGAGTGAATAGAGTATATGTGTTGAAGAATGCTTGTTCTTTGACTCTCACCCACAGCTCTGGCACTTCTTTCCAAAAGAATTAGGGAAGACGGTGAACCTGCTAAGCTGCCAGGCAAATCTTGAGACTTACCATTTTGAAATTATTTTTCCATAAACACCCATTTCCTTATGTTTTCTGCTTCTTACTCTACCCACTTTCAGAGCTCTGTAGCGAAGCAGATTTCTCAACAGAGCTACTTCTTCAGTGCACTTGTGTTCTTTTTTTTACATCGTTGCTCTAAATTTTCTAGCAGCCACAAAGCTCTCCCCTGAAAAGGCTATACCTTCACAGACACTGTTTGCATCTGTTACAGTGGCATGAAACCTTTGAGAAGGTATCCCTGAAAGATTTTCAAATAGTTTCTAAAACTCTGTTCCTGAGGCATCGGAACAACATGACTGGCTTTTTATGGCATAAATTACAGAAGTGACATGAAAACAGATGAGTTTATTAAAACAGAGTGAATCACTGATGACATTTAAGTCTAATTAAGTCAGCCTACTCAGCTTAATGATTTTGTTTCAGAGGAGGTAACTATTTTGGAATTCATAGTGTTTAACACAGATCTTCAGGAATAGGGTATTGTACCTAGGGGTGCCATTACCAGGGTCTGTAATAGCAAAGGCTTTCACTTAAAAGGCTGTGCCAAGTTAAATTACAGTGAAATTTATCCCAGCCATTTGATAATGCTATCCCATAATGTTGTTTTAGTTGAATAAACAGTTGGAGGTGGGAGGAGGGCGAGGGATATTCACAAAGACGGTGAATCTATTTGTAGCCTGGAATAAGACGGCTAAAGCCAAAAAGGTAGTATTCATCCTCACCTATGAAAATGCACTATAGTTTTATGTTCAAAGAATCCAGAAGCGAAACATTTATTTCGGTGTCAGTAACAAAAGCACCCCAAATTAAGGGGAAAGCTGCTAGATGCTGTTGCTCCCAGTGATGTACTCGATGCATTTCAACATATAAACTTCTGTCAAGTGTTCACAGTGTCCTGGTTGGCTTTTGTTGCTTCTCTGCTGGGCTGCAGCATTTCTGTCTCTGTGCAGCCAAGACACACTTGTCATTAATTTTGATAGCAGTCTTTGCCCACAGCTTAATAGTTCAAGGATATTTTGTTGTGTAAACTAGATACTGCTCTGCTGACATAGCTGCTGTTATACAGACAACCTTCCTAGAAATTAAACCTTAGACTCTTTCCTTCAGCACCAATATGACTGGCTGCATGCTGCTCAGGCACTTGAATAGAAAATGCTGTTTATTTTTTCAGTGGAGTGTGTTTAACTAACCTTGTTATCACTGATGACAAGCAATGCTCAAAAGGGACAGTACATGCTTGTATGCCACATCCACATCTTCTGGGAGTTACAGAAGTCATATCTTCATCTATGTATTAGACGGATAGATTGCATATAGAGCTTTTTTCCCCCTGCTACCCTGCAGTTGCAACTTGGCAACAAGAAAGTTCTTGATCCAGATCCTCTGGAAGAAGCTGTTTAGTTTGGGGTTTTGTTTTCTAATTTTTTGGGTGTGTTTTGCTGATGGCACTAAATGTAGCAGAAAGCAGAACTATAGATCTCAGTGCTTGAAATGTTTTTTGATGGCTACACAGAGCAAGAATTATATCTGTTATGTGCCTGTCATCAAAGAGCACCTTTTGCATGTCTTTCACTTGCTGAAGTTCTTCCTTGAGTCCTCTTGGCAAAGGTATAGCAGAGTGGTATGAAAGCTCTGAAATGCTCTCTGGCAAGGCTCTTTTTGAACCACAGGTTTCCATATAAGGTGATTGGGCATGTTCCAACATTGGAATGGGCTGCGCAGGGAGGTGGTTGAGGCACCATCCCTGGAGGTATTCAAGATACGAGTTGACTCAGGGATATGGATTAGTGTTGGGTTGGTGTTGTTTTGGGTGTGGTGTGTGGTTTGTGTCTTGGGGGTTTTTGTTTTGGTTTGGCTTTTTTTTCATTGGTTGGACTAGATGATTAAAAGGTCCCTTCCAACCTAGGTGATTCTGTGGTTCCCCAGTTCAAGTATTTGGAATCTGTCATAATGAATGCAGAGAGTTACAGTTGCATGGACAAAACACACATACGTTTTTGCAGGCCCTTTTATCTGCAAGGGTATCATCTTTTCTATTTTGATTTGAACAGTATCAGTGTCTCAAATTGCTCCTTGTTACTATTGCTCTATTACAGGAAGCAATCATCACTGTACTCTAAAACATGAAGTGATGCACTCAGTATGTTACAAATATTAGGTTCTTACTTACAAAATAGTGACATACTTACAAAACCAAAACAAGATAAAAACCCCAACCCAAAATCTGAAAAACAGGCAAAACAATCCCACATGCAGATAAAAAAAAATTGCTAAAACCCAGATCCATTTCATTACATCTGCAATATGTGAGTACAGCTATCACCTTCTTTTGCTTCCTAGAGAGTTATCATCTGTTGTGTCCTTGCTTCACTGTAAAATTGCTCTGGATCTGCCAAATCATACATGCGATATTAAATACCACAGGCAATGGATTCATGCACAACAAATGTTATGTAAATTGTCGAGATAATTCGAACTCCTAATTTATGTCATTGAAAGAATCTTTTATGTTTGTTCCTCCAGCTAACTTTACCACTCACATGGCTTGTTTATTGTTTCAGTCAGGAACCTATGAACTATAGTCCTTTTCTAAAGCCAGCAGGACATTCCTAAATGGACCTTGCACAGAAGAATGGACATCTATTTAAATGCAGTGCATTCCATTTACATATTCTATTGCCTCTAAATGCAACAGAATGCAACAAATGCAATGCTAGACTTTGTCTCACACAGAGGAACACACAGTGAAGGGTAATCTTCTAGCTTGATAGTCCAGGAGAGAAGCATAACCATCAGTGGTTAATATAGAAATAGCCAAACTTGTTTACATAGAGGGCTATACTGGCCAACGGCCAGGAATCCAGGCACTACACTTGATTTATAAAAGATATTTGCATAGTCTTATTATCTAGAATAATTTTTGCTGATATTAGCAACTTTATTGCAAGTGGAAATAAAAGTATTAATAACACTGCAATAAAAACCTGCAAATTATTTCTTTTACCTTCCTTGTTGTAGATAAAGCAGCTGTTTGTTGTCTCGTTGGGAATGCTTACTTCACATTTCCCTTCGTATTTAGCAAGCTGGATGTCCGGGAAACTAGTTTGCTACATGGCTCTAAAGGGTATAGGATGGTTTCAGATACTTACTGAGACCTGGCTTCTTCCTTTCATTTTAATATAAGGCCTATCAAAGTGTTCTCATTATCTAAAATGACAACAGAAAGAAAGAAGCCACAGCAGTCTTCAGGATTTATGATAATGCAGAGGCTAGACTGGTTGAGGCACCATCCCTGGAGGTATTCAAAAGATGGGTAGACATACTGCTTAGACACATGGTTTAGTGATGGTTTTTATCAGAGTTAAGTTGATGGTTGGACTAGATGATCTTAAAGGTCCCTTCCAGCCTAGACAATTCTATGATTCTATGTTCAGACAATCATATGATAATACAGAAGGTCTCTAGTCCAATCTCCTGCTCATAACAGGGCCAGCTATGGAATCAGACCAGGTTGCTCAAGGTTTTAACTAGTTGGTTGTTGGAAATCTCCAAGGCTGGAGACTGCACAGCCTTTGTGAGCAATGGGTTCCCCTGCTTGACTGTCCTCATGAGGGAAATAGCTTTTCCTTATAAATGGTCTGAACCTCTCTTGCTTCAATTTATGCCCATTGTATCTTGTCTTCTCACCATGCACTGCTGTGAAGAGCCTGGCTTCATTTTCTTGATAACCCCCTTGTAGGTACTAGCGGGCTGCTGTTATGTTCCCCCTGAAGTCATACCTTCTCCAGGCTGAACTAGACCTGATCTGTCAGCTTCTCCTCATAGAGAAAGTATTCCAGCCCCAAACATCTTGGTGGCTCTCCACTGAAGTTGTTTCCCGTTTTCTTTCCTGTATTGAGGGGTCTAAAACTGGACACAGTATCTAGATGTGATCGAATGAGTACTGAGCAGTGGGCCCGTCAGTCTACTGAGCGTGTAAATCTACTGGATGTGCTTCTTTTTGTACAGCCCAAGATGCTGTTGGCTGCTTTTGCTGCTGAGCATGCAGCTGGGTCATGTTCAGCTCACTGCTCATCACAATCCCTAGGTTCTTCTCAGCAGAGCTTCTTCCCAGCCAGTCAGTCCTTGCTCTGCCTTTTTGTTGGGTCTCTTCCTTCCCAGTGGAAGGACTTTGGATTTCTACCTCTTGAATTTCATAAGGTCCGCCCATTCATTCCTCCAGTCTGTATAGGCCCCCATGAATGGCAGCCATGCCCTCAAGCAGGGCTCTCCTGCTTAAGGGAGGATCATCCTCATCCTCCCCACCACTGCCAAGTTTGGTGTTATATGAAAACTTGCCAGTGTGCCCTCCATCACCTCCTCTAGGTTGTTTATCAAGGTGTCAAACAGGATAGGTCCAAGAATTGACCCCCAGAGTACTGTACTAGCCACCAGCACTAGCACCACCCATTTATCACTATCCTCTGAGCCTAATCATCCAACCAGTTATTTACTCATCTTGTTGTTCACCCATCCAGACCATAACATCCTAATTTGAATGCAAGAATACTGTAGGAGATGGCATCAAAAGCCTTGCTAAATTTGAGGTAAATGTCAGCAATTGCTCTCCCATTTGTCAACAGATCCAGTCATTGCAGCACAGAAGGCAATCAGATTGGTCAGACATGACTTCATCATGTTCAGTCCAGACCGTTGCTAATCATTTTCTTCTCCCCAATGTACCCAAAAATGTGTTTCAAGAGGATTCATGATTTTCCCAGGGAGCAAAGTGAGGTTCACTAGCTGGTTTGCCTTTCTTCAGCCATCTGGGCTCCCACCTGATTTCCATGACCTTCAAAGATGATTGAGAGTGACCCTGCCAGGATTTTAGCCAGTTTTCTGACACCCATGGATGTAGCCTGCCAGGTACTATGGTCTTTTATGGATCAAGTTGTCTCAAGTGATCCTCATCTTCAGCTGGTAGTTCTATCGTTGAACCCTTTTTTCTAAACAGAGAAGCCTGGGAAGTCTTGTTTGTGAGGACTAAAGCAAAGAAGACATTGAGTAATTCAGCCACATCTGTGCCTGCTGTCACATGGCCCATGTAACAGTGGTCCCACAGTTTCCCTGTTTGGCCTCTTAGTACTAAGGGCACTTGTCCCTGACACCAGCTACAGGTGTCAACTTTAGGTAAGTTTTGGCTTTCCTAGTGTTCTTGCATGCTCAGAAAGTATTTCTATATACATTCTTTATAGCGTGTTCCTGCTCCCATCTCCTGTATACTGGCTTTTACACACTGAAGCTTCATCTCAAGTCCCCTGCTTAGCCAAGAGAGTCTCATGAAGCATCTACTTCTCTTCCTCAATGTAAGGGTGGTCTTAGCATTATCTGTAGAAGACAGTAGACCTCTTAAACATAGGCAATGACTTTTAGAACTTTCTACAGTCACCAACAGACTTCCCTGATTTTCCAGTAGCTCATGCACTTTTACCTACAGGAAGTTAAATGCAACATTTTCATTCCCTTTGAATGGAAAAAGCAGAAATAAGTCACTGCAGAGTGTCACTGGGAAGCTGGTTTGTACTGCATGACAAAGATATGATAGATGTATTGTCTTTTATATGAAATCAAAAGAAGGATTTTATTTTTACTTCTAAGCAAATGTGTAGATAAAAAGTGATACTGTTTGAAGTTATACTGAGAGCAACTACATTAAATATGACCCCCTTCTTTCCTTTAATGTTGATCCATCTGCTGAATCTCAGTTCCTATATGTTTCTATTTCCTTTAAATATTCCTTAATAGCCTTCAGGTCAAAACTGCGGTTTCAGGGAGCCCTCTATGATTAGAGGATATATAATTGTTTTGTAGAATCCAGTGGTTCTTGTTAGAAGTGTATACAGCAAACTGCATGTTCTTCAGCAAAGGTTACACACCTGTATTTGCTGTCCCCTATTGCTGGATATTTTAAGAAGAAAGAGCAAGAAGTTTATGCTCAAAGGCTAACATAAGTTTGGGGTATAAAGTGAGAATGCTATCTGTGGAAATAGAGTCGAAATTATACAGCATAATAAAAAGATTTAACTCTTAATCATGAAATACATATTAATTTTTTTAAGCAACTTACCAGTATTTGTTTTTCATTCTCTTACTGCTCTGAGGAAAAGTAGTATATATATATGCTTTTCTGCTAATCAGAGAAACGATGTACATAAATGGTAGGAACCTACATAAGTGGTATGTCCAGCCCTGCATCTGCAAGGATGTTCACATATTAGCCCACGTTAAAAACCTGTCCTTTGACACAAATAGCCATCTCAAGTCTCTGAAGACAGCGGGTACAAATTAAGGACTGCAGCAAGTAATGGATATTGAATATTGTTGACAGAGTGTTACCATAGGGAACAGGAAACCAACTGGTAAGGTTACAGTAAGTGGATAAAAGTAACTTATTTGATGTGAAAAAATCTTTGTGCAAACCTCCCTCTGCCCCTCTTATCAACCAAATTAATAGTTTAAAAATAAGGGAGGTACTACAACACTAATTAGTATGACTAAGGTAACCTTCCTCTTTTCAGAAAGCAAATATCAGTGTCCTGTTTCAGTTCATTTTGTGTCGAAACCAACCCTGGAGTTACTGAAGTGAGAGAATTCTATAAAGGGCTAGGATAAAATGCTTATAAAACTAGCACTTTTGGATAGAAGGAGTAATTACCCATTACTTTAGGCAATAAAGTGTAAATCCTTTCTTTATCCTCCTCTGTGACAGTCTCATTATAAAAAATTGAGTCACTTGACTGTGTAAGTACAGCATGTGGCCTATTTCTACAATGGAGAGACCTCAGATACACATCTCATCCTTAGGATCTTATGTGCAGATTAATATACCTTTGAACAAGCACTTTCTAAATTGCATGGAATGCCCTTGAAGGTGGAAAGGAAAGAAGGAAAGTTTCCATAAAACTCAAAAAGAGGGAAAGCTATTGCACACTTAATTGCCTTTCTGTAACGTTTCTCTAGGTCAACCACAAGATTGGAGAGGAGCTGAAACCAACTATGTAGTGGGACATTCCTTTTTAATTTACAGATTCCTTAAAATTTCTCACTGGAGATACAGATCCTGTAGAGCAAATCTGAACCTACTCATTCTAAACTTCTTTGGCAAACTCCTTAGAAATAATCCATGTCTCCTCAGGAGTCTAGAAACCACAGGTTGAAGTAGGTGAGTACTATAATGAATGGATCCCACAGTTATTGATTTCAGCCAAAGTGGCATCTGCTAAATACTACCCTGCAGATTATTTTAAGGAAGCATTTTGCATGATCAAATAAAGAGAGAATCTAAATAAATGCATGAACTTGTCTTCCTTCTGATTGCATCTAACACTGATAGTTTGTTACTTTGAGCAAGTGCTGACTCTTGTCAAAGTCTGGAAAATGGAAAGTAATAGATTAATCATGCAGCCTTTCAGCTGGGATACCAGAATACACTATATTTATCCTTATCTCTGGGTAAATACAGCTTTATAGAATGCCTTTGTTTTCACTACCTTTCCTCTCTTTTTTTTTAACTAAAAGTTGAGTCAATGTGGCATCTTTTTCTTTACCAAGAATCCTGAACATATTTGAACATAGAGATGTCTTCCTTGCTGAGAAAATGAACTGAATATAGATGCCTAATTGTCCATTATCTCACTGTTCATTGTCATAATTTTCAGTCATTACCAGCCTTTTCTCTTTTAGTGCTCCTTATGCCTTTGCCCTTTTCTTGTCCATTCTGCTATACCCATTTAAGTTATCAGCATGTCTATCACATCCCAGCAGTTCCAGGTCTCCTTACCACCTGCTCCTTCTCTTGCTTTCACAGGTGCTCAAGTTAATTCTTTAGGCTCAACTTGCCAATTCTCTCCTTTGTACTTGAGTGACGTACACCACAGATCACATCTTGCTTCTGCTTCTTCCACCACTGAATGTGTTGGGAGGGTATTTCAGGAGCCAGAGAGACTGTCTGTACTGAATTATTTCCAAGAGTCTTTTCAAATCTTTCTTAAGCAGAAGTCCTACTGCTTCCATCAAGTTCCTTTTTCAAATTTTCATTTCCTTCCCTAAGCCTTCTTGTTGCCATTCTTTCTTTGGGTGTCATAAGTGTTACAAGCTTTTTTCATCAAATTAACCTCTTTTCTCCTAGTAGTTTTTATTCTTGGTCTTTTCCTGATCTATTTCCTTCCTCAGTGATGTGTGCCAGAATGACCGAACTACTTTATTCTCCTTCATTTGTCTGGTGGCTCCTTCTATTCATGTCCTAAATGCATTTTAATGCTCCATGTCCTTAAGTACATAAGAGTAATGCCATAATATTCCTACTCTATTTCATCTTGAGTATCATTAAATGATAACCTCTAACCTTCCCCTACCTTCTACATGTCCTCATTATTCCCTGCTGGTCAGAAATGCAGCTTCTACAACCACCTTCTCCAGACTGACAATGAGGTCATGTTTCTGTCTCTGAATCTTCCCGCTCTCTCTTCTGTGCTTCATCCCAACACTTCACCAAGACAAATCTCTGACTTTAATTCCTTTAGTATCACCATTGCTGCCAACTCAGTGATCTTTTCACTTGCTTTCCCTCATATTTACTTGCTGTTATCTCCTTTTTCTCATTCAAATTCTTCTTCAAAGCACATTTCATCAGAGTCATTGTCACTATGTTGCCCTCACCATTCTATTATTATTTACAGGCTCTTTAATAATAGGAGAAAAAGTAGAAAGCAAAAAGGAAACAGATGGGAACGTGGTAAGTTGTCACTCTCTCTGCATCTTCAAAAGAGTCTTTTGACATCCGTTGTTCTTAAGGATAAAGTAGGACAGCATTTTTTGTAAAGTACCATAAACACTACTGGTGCCTAACAAATATTGGTAATAACTGTAACTGGTCCTTTCTTTTAAGCAATCACTAGGAATTGTCTGTGTATAGGGTTGTATAATCAGGATGCTGTCTCAGGGGCCTGCTGTCAGTCTCTCCATCTCCCTTGTGAGCAATGGAGAATGACTATGTATTAATAATGAGCTATGAGATGCTTGAGATTTTCATCTCCTCACTAACGAGAAAAAGCCAAAGGAAACACATGTAGGAGATCCTTGTCTGAAGGGAAGACATTTTTTTCATGCAGTTATAAAACACTCTTTGCTTGTATTGTATAAGAAGCTGCTGTGGCATACACAATGTGGACAAGAAACAAAGGGATCACTTATGTGGGACATGATTACTCATACTGCTAGTTAGATCCACAGTTATTCACTTCCTGGGATTCTGCTACCGACTTCAGCAGAAAGGGATTTTGGTCTGCACTTCACATTTCAAAGGTTGGTCAAGAAAGATATTAAGCCCTTTGAAAAATGTGGCTCCAGTGCTGAACAAAGTAGGTTACAGAAAGTGGATGAAGAATTAAGTCACTTTCATAAATATGTTTTCAGCTGTAGAAGACAACAGATCATTCAGTGGTTTTCCTCTTTCAGTTGTCAGCATAAACTGTGGATTTGGTGAATGGCTTGTCTGAAGACAAGGTCCTTGTTTTGCATCTTAATTCCATGGCAGGAAAATGTATGCTTGCATTTCAGCTCAATGTGGATTTTTAATGGCTTACAAATAGTTTCCCACACCAGACTGTAGTATGTACCAGGAGCAGCTCTCTGGTACATTGCAGAATAGCATAAAACCTGTTACAGAGGAATACAGTTACAAAAGGATCAAATGAACTTTCACTAAGGAGGGAACAATTACAAAGAGTCTCTGCCACACTAAAATCTTTGTTGGTTAGTAAGAATACTATTAAATTACAAAGCTCCCTTTATCTCAAATAAGGAGTTCTCTCCTGTGTTTTTTTGGTGGTTTTTTTTTTTTTTTCCAAGGGCGATGGGGGGTTGGGAGTGGGTTTGTTTTTTGTTTGCAGGGGCTTAGGAGGGAGTGGTTGGTTGGTTGGTTTCTTTGCCTGAGGTCTACTACCATCTATTCACACATTTTATCTTATAAAGAAAGCCTGTTTCTCCACTGACTGAATTCTCTTTTCCCACAGATTTAAAACAGAGCAGTGCCAGAAACATTAGAAAGCGTCTTTCTGTGAAACTGCACCTTTTTTTAACAAACCAGACTTCTGGACAGATTAGGAGTACATTTACTGGGGATATAGAAGCAGAGAATACCCAGTCTTAATATGTCTTCACAACATTGCTGCTGTGGTCACTTGTACCAACGGAAAATACTCAGTTTTAGCAGCACTTCTTTACCCACTCAGTGCAGATCTAAGCAGCCATACGAGGTGTGGGGAAGCTCTTAGAATTCAGCTTATTGATGCTGTCTGCAGTTCATGTTGGCAGACTTGCTAGCAGAGGTTGTGTATCTGAAGGTTGTCGCTGCTAGCTTTGATCATATGTACAATATCTCATTCTAAAGTGAGGGACAAACCAAATTTGTATATAGCTTGTAATGGTAAAAACTGCTCCACTACCAAAAGGAGAAAATAATTTCTTGAAATGATTTTTTATTTTGTAAAGGAAATTATACACTGTTACTTAGATCTGCAAGTGAGTTTTCTCCTCGGTCGCACATGAAACCTCTTGAGACATTCAAAGTGTGCTTTTGCCATTAGGTATTAACATGCTTTGCTTCCCACTCTTCGGCAACTATTTCCATTAGATGCTAATACTTTAGGCAAGAGAGAGTAAGTGAGAGATACACTGAGGGAGAGCAAATTCCTCTTGAATAACACAGCTTGTTTACAAACCTTCCACAGCCTGAACTAAGCCAACGGGAGGTCTCTAAATTAGCTATTGGAAAAGCATTTCAGGATGGTTTGTGTGGTGGAATGGAATTGATAATAAAAGTTGCTTGTCTGTACCCTGTGAGCTGATTAGCTCAGGAAGAGTACACACAGTGTTACAATTAGCATTCAAAGCCTATTCATCTGTACACTGGCACAGAGAACAGTCTCTGTGGGAGGCTTAACTGGGAGAATTATTCCTTCTTCTATGCTCTTTATAGTTATTTGGGCTTAAAAGGATCCTAAGCCTTTAAAAGAGACTTGGTCTTCAGGAAATCATTGAAAGCATAGAAGCTGAAGTGCCTGGCAGTTGGCAGGACTGAGGGCAACTGCTGTATTGCTCTCTATCAAGTCTGGCATTTTGCACTGAAAAAAAATTGTTTATCAGTAACACGTCTAAAATAATATCGCTAGTCAGGTTTCAGTAGCCAAGATAACGAAATGTGTTAAATGTGAGAATTCTTCTTGCAACATTGCAGTTGCTAATATAGATATATAAAAAAAACAAGAAATTGAGCAAATTAGTGGTCCTATAGTAATGTGCCCATTTTTGCATGTATAGTTACAGGTTTAGCCTTGCATCTAAACAAGAAATTAACATTTAAATGAATGAGGCTGAAGTACTATGGAGCACCACAACTATGTGATTTCCTAACGTGGTCTGTTGCATTAACAGTGGTCTTGCATGCAGTTTGATCCATATAGGGGCAAAGGCTGAACTTCCTTCTGACCATACTGTAACTGTCAATACTAGGGCAGGTTTACAGAAACCCAAAGGATACTTACAGTCTTCCCCCAACCAAATGCTACATTGGGATCCCCAGAGTTCCCTATGCCTGAGTAACGTGCACAAAATAAGCTACCTTCAGACATAACCTGCAGGCAGGCCTGGGGGACTGGCAGTCCAACGTGCAATATTGCACTTTGATTTGTGCATCCTAGGAGCCAAGGTTTTCAAGGACAGCATCTCCATGTGAGAATAGCTATGGGCCATGTCAGTACTTGACAAGCTTCCCCTCTACAAAAGGAAAGACAAAAGCCTTAATGCTCTGGGGTGAAGTTGACCTAAAAACTCTCATAAACTCCCCAAGTTAATTTGGATTTTGTTTGTCTTTTGATTTCAAAAAGGTCTTGCTTCATGCCTGTTTTGTTACCACTGCAGTTCTTTGCTCTCCAGCTGTTACTGTCGCATTGCAGGATTCTGAGTGTTGTAATCACCTGTCCCAAGGGTTGAGAAATGCATCCAGACCATGCCTGACACCAGTCAGATGTGGGAGCTAGAAAGATTGCTTGGTCAGCCAGCTTGCCTTTCTGCTTTTTGCAAGATTACACCCTGCCTGCATTTCTTCCCACTAATGGCTCACCGAATACATCTTTGAGTATTAGCAAGGTGATACCCTCTTTGATAGTCTCTTTCAGGCTCCAACTGGTTTTAGCATTCAGAAGATTAGTCTCAACTCTTTCTTTATTAGCTAATTTCCATGTCTCAGCATCTACTGAGGTTGAGTAATTCCCTTCACTTATATTTATATTTTGAAGATATTTATAAATTGAAGCTATGGCCCCTTGAGTTTTCTTTTCTCTAGGTTGTATTTATGTACCTTTGATAATCATCCCTTGTATTTTGTGCTTATCTTCCAATACTTACCTGCTGTTTCTTAGCCATTGCATTGCTGCCTTTCCTCCCATGATTTTGCTCTGCATTAGCCCAAAAGTGGTGATACTAGGACTCATTTTACTGTAACCTTGTTAGCTGAACATGATGCAGCCTCAGTAGATATAATACATAATCCATCAACACTTCAGCCCTGAAAACCATTTTTAAACAGTGGCTATTTCCTTACCTTTTAGAAGTTTGCTGCTGTTTCTTCTGCTACTTGGGACAGGGTCTACATCTAGCTGTCTATACAGAGCTCAGCATGGTGGATTTCCAGTTGCTTCTGGGTTCCTTTAGTGGTTCTGTAAAGTGAGATAATTAGAAATAAAGGCAGAAATGACTGAAAACTGAAGAATGAAGTGTAAAGCCAGAATCTTACCAGCACTACTCTTGTAAGGAACTTAATTTTCACACTGAACATTCCCAAACTGCTGTAAGAGAGTTGGAATTGAAGGTGATAATGATATGTACTGGTGCAGATTTCCCTGAACCATATGCGATATCAGTAATCTAGGCTCATATATTCAGTTCAGTAGCTGTGAAAGTGCCCTGAATTATTTAGTTTACTTGTCCAGTGAGAACCCAGAATTATTAAACTTTTGCCAGCTACTGCATGTTCAATTATTTTTCACAACAAATTTTTCCTTGTGTGCAATTGGCATATTTTTAAACACACATTGTCACTCATCTTTCTGCCCTCTGACTCATCTTGAGTCCTTCTTTCTAAAAATTTTTCTCCTGTTTCCTCCAAATACCGCCACTCTAACTTTGCCTCTGGGTTTCAGACAAGCCTTGATCGTATCTTAATGCTTATTCTGACCCTAAAATATCTTGACTTAAGACTTTTTCTGCATGGTAATGCAAGCTAGATTTAAGAAATAATATAATCTCCCTCTTAGTTAACTGGTTGATTTCTTTTTTTATCTTCTCAGAACAAGTGAAAACTTAACTTGTTCTGAAATGACTGGGGCTTTCATTTTTGTCTGCCTGGGCTTTTCTCTGGTGAGAAGGCATTTTCTTAAGTCATATCAAAGGGAGACACGGCTGTAATTTCAAATACTGGTGAAGATCCAGCTCTTTTTCTTGTTGTCACCACTCATGAGAAGCAGTTGCAATTCACAGGACAGCTTTCTCTTGCATGCTGGGATTTTTCAATCTGTTTGCAGGGCACCATGGTTGAAGCACAGACTGCTTTCTACATCTTCCTTGAGGGAGAAATCCCTAGGAATTCAGATTACCCCCTCTCCCTAATCATCAGCCTCTGTCACCTTTACTTCAGACTTTTTGAGTAGCTCTAATAAGCCCAGGATTTTTTCTGCAGATAACAGGAACTTTGGAGTGTAGGCTTGTTGTAATAAAGAATGCCATTCTCTCTTCATCACCTACTGGCTTCTGATACTTGGAGAAAGAGCTGAGATTTACATGGACCCTTACATAATCTAGGAGCCAAGTGGCATATTAGAAGTATACTGATTTCTTAAACACGCTTTTCAGAGGATAACCTAGCCCATAAGCAGCAAAGGTAATACATGCTTGCTGAACGGTTTGGGCTTTTTTCTCTTTCAACTCGAAAGTTTTAACCTTTCAGATGAGTCAAAAAAATATATTCAGTATCAAAAAATTTCATGGAGCCATCTGAGATATTGCAGAAAACAGAGTGAAAGTACTTGGCTTAGCAGAGAGGAGGATGGCACAGTGGCGATATCAGTGTGTTCCTGAGCTTGCATATCCCATACTGTTTTAACTTTTTTTGCTGCCTCATGTCTCTGACTGAGGGTGTAGATTAGAAAGCCATAAAAGTCCAATGGGGGGATAAAAAAAGCTTGGAAATTCAACCAGTGATTGCAGTGACTAGTATGTCTGTATGATTAACTTGCACTTTATAGGGAAACATTTCTCTGAAAGGCTCTTTACATCATCAGATGGAATATTTTGTACTATGGCAAGTGGTTCTCAAGCATCATCATCTAAGGCTCTATTTTAAAAGTATAGCCTGTTATGTGCGCGAAAATATAAAGGCCATAGAGCACAATTTGTGAATACATCATTGCTGGCAAACCTGGGGGGATGTCTATTGAATTTTGATGCTGTTAATAGGAGCAATAAGCTAATGACATAAAATAAGACCATGATGAGCAGATGGGGGTTATCGGCCTTGTAGGCCATTTGTATAATGAAATGCTTATTCAAGGTTGAAAATATGTTTCAAAACTTCAGAAAAAATTATCGGAACAAAAGCCTCCAATCTTCCATTGCTTTGTTCATCTCCAAAAATCTAGGATGTTGGTGTAAGAATAAGGTGGGGAGATGCGGTGTGAGCTGCTCTGCAGTACCATAATATCGCTGCTTACTTTTGTAGGTACAAAAACAAAGTCCCTTTGCCCCCACATTAGTTGTTGAGAAGTGGTAATCTAAATGTAGAACAAATGAAGCATGCTATTGCTAAGGGATTTCCAAAAGGGCATCATACTAGTGACTGTAAAAGCTGCAAGTGACAGACTGAAAAAACACACAAATCTCCTTGTTTTATGCTCTTACAGTTTTGACAGGCCCTCTCTTGGGGTGGTTGCTCCTAAGATGCATTAGTTCTAGCACTTAAGCTCCCATGTTGAGTGAAATAGAGGCATGAACTGACCTTTACAGAAAGAAAAGGTTAATGTTGAAAAACACTGATTTCAGGAATCCATCTTCTCAAGGTAACCCTAGAGTTTATGGTTTGCTTAACTGTACAGTGTTGCTGTTCCCTTGAAAAATAACTTTCTTTCTAAAGTGATCTATGTAGCTGAACCAGTATTCCCACTCACAAAGTGTTTGCATTTTAATCACCTGCTATCTGTCTCATGGGTCTTTGTCACCTGACAGTATGGAGCAGATGTTGAGATGCATCTGCATCTTAGATGCTGCTGAAGTGGCAGCCAGAGAGATGTTCTCAAAAAGTCTTTCTGGTAGTTCTTGCCTACGGTCATTCTGGGAGGGGCCTGACAACACTGCAACGCATCAGGAGATGACTATCATAAATGGGATAACACAATGTCCTTATCCAACTTGTATCAGTTGTTTCAGTTACTCCAATTACATACCACCAATATTAATCAGAGAACTGTGTCACATCAAGAACTTTAATTGAGGGTTGAGTAGTAAATCAGAGCAAAGGAGAGCTTAGAATGAGTATTAAGACCGATTTTTACAATACTCAATGTATTGAGTAGAAAAGTTTCACTGGAGAAACAGCAGAAACCCCAACGCTTCAGTTACTTGAAGTGACTAGAACAGGGCTCTTGAGCAATGTTGTAGGAAATTATTTTCTGTTGACAATTCAGAAGCGTTACAGCTGGTGTTTCTGCTTGGTATCCCCTGAATCTGTCTTTTCCAGTAAGCTTGACAGCCATATCTGAGGAAAGTGGGCTTTTTGACACCTGAAAAAGGCCTTGAAGCTACTAAGTGACAAGGAAATACTTCATGTCTGCCAAGAGGCTCAGAAGTGCCCCTCATGGCTGCTTTGTGGTTCTGCATGAACCAAGACCTGCATTTGCAAATCTTCCTGCTCTTGCTTCAGGTAATCCAGCCCCCTCCTTTTCAAATGTACATATAATGGACACATGTGGTGTGGGTGAAATATAGACTACACAAGTTTCAAAAGTTCAACTGAAATACCAATACAAGAGTATTTCATTATCTGCTTAGTGTGTTGCTCTGTGGCCACAAAGATCATTGCTGCATTCATTGCTTTGCCTTGTCTTGCTTTAAACATTTGGGGCTAATGATGCTTCCAACTACTTCCATCAGGAGATTATTTTGCAGTTTAATGGAGTGCCAGGACATCCTTTTTGATACATCTGACTTATTTTTTTTAATTTGCCCAGTATCATCCCAATAATTTTTCTAGAAAAAGATCTTTCACAGCTTTGTGTTTTTAAAAGCTCTGAATATTTTTAGGCTGTTCTAACAGTCCCCAAGTAGCCATTACTGGGAAATATTTTGTTCTTCCTTCTTGCAAACTACATGCTGCAATTGCAAGCTTGTGATTACCATGAAGATAATAAAAAGTCATTTAAATTAGAACTGATTGGAAAATATAGCTATGGGACAAGAAGCCAACAGGAATGCTAAGCCAAATGCAGTAAAGCTTTTAGGCTGTTAGTTTTCAATGAGATACTGCTGGCATTGGTGTGAAGCTGGGACTCTACAAAAGAGCTGAAAGCTGACATTGGGAGACAGAATCCCAAATGCTTTGTGGGAAACAAACCTTTGCATTTCCATACATTGAAGGTCTTTCTATTTTCTGGAAGTATGTCAGAGCACAAAGCCCTGGCTGTGGCATAGATGGGGACAGCCGTTTGCTGCCTTCACCCATGGTTGTGGGGGAATCACAGCTACCTGTAAGGCCATCATGAGCTGGTGTATTTCCTCATCTGCAGGTCAATGACCTTATAGAAAGTTTCAAAAAGCTCTGGTGACTGACTGAGGAGGCAGGAGGCAGAAGGGTGCTCTTATGCCTGAACAGCAGCCCAGGAAAGGAAGGTGGGCACAGAAGTGGCTTTCAACAAAAAGAAATGCTTTTTAGCCCAATCTTTTATTTCTTATGTGTGTGTAGTAGTATAGTGACAGTCAACATGTCTACACTGCTGTTTCTGTTAAAAGACTTTATTTTATGCTTAGGGATTTGAGAAGGTTTGAGGGTATAAATCTCCTTTTTGAAGCTGCTAAAAGGCAAATTGCCAGTTTGAATAGAAACCAAGTGGCAACCTAGCTTGCAGACCAGGAGGCCTACAGCTTACACAAGGTGCCAAGAAAGCATTTCAAAAGGAATAAAGTGATTGTGGCAGACGTGGATACACAATGGCAGGCAGGATTGGTGGGTATGCAACAGTTTTCCAAACACTATGGTAGTGTAAAGTACATCTTAACACTGACAGACACTATCCAAGCCAGCTTGAGCCATTGGTCTAAAAGGCAAAAGGGATTCTGAAATAACCAGGTTGTCTGAATAACCTTAAAATAAACAATTTTTAGGAGAGGATGCATGCATCAGAAATTACAGACTCATCAGGGGAAAGCATTTGAAACCAGCCTTTAAACAACCTGGAAAAGCAGTATAGCGTTCACCATTGTGTTACTTGTAATGTAATTCCCATATCTGACTAGCCACATGACCACTGCAGCACAGACAGGATCCATCACCCCTTGTACTATGGAAAAACATCTCCTAACTATGTTAACAGTGTAGGGAAGACTGCCCTCTGTGACCGTTTCTGCATCTGCAGGAAGAGTTTATACAGACATCTTATCTATGCACAGTTTGGTCAGTTTTGCAGTGGGAACAACTCGAAGGAGTTTCTGAATGGCCAGATCCTCCACCCATGATGCTAATTGATACAGCAATACACACAGATTGTGCACCATTAGTCCCTGCCCCAGCAATGCTGCAGCAGTGCCCTGTCTCCAGCTCCCCACAGCCTTACCCTGCCTGGCCATAGGCCATGTCCCACCCTAATCTTGGCCTATCTCTGTCCCCTTCCCCTGATGCCCCCTCGCCTTCCGTGCTCCCTGGCTGGGATGGTGGGATGGGCCCTACTGAGACTTACAGAGAGCTGCTACTGCTCCTGGAGCTGCTGGCCCTTGCTGTGCCCAGATAATTATCTTATTTTCATTTTATTAACCTGCCAAAGGTGTGTAATAAGATGCAAAACTAAGATGAGGAGCTGTTGAGAGCCAGTCAGATGCGGAGCTGCCCTGCCTCTCCTGTGTATCTCCAATTGCAGTGATTCACATCTTCTTTTTTCTCATCATCTACTTTCTCCTAAAACCCAGTTTGGCTGGAAGGGGTATGCCCCTACTGCTTGTGCTTCCTCCTGTCTGGCTTTTCAAACACAGTAATTTAGACACCTGCTTTCCAGTGTCACAGCAGCAATGCCTCTAATCCCAACTGTGGTTTAAAATGCTTTGGTTTCTTTCTTGGTGCTATTTAAAATTTCTGGAAATCCAAACTTACTAGAAGCTCAGTGATAAAAGAAATGGTGCTTGATTTTGCTGCAATTTGTCTCTTTCAAATGAGAGAACATTTTAACTTGGAGACCTCAGGAAAATTCTGATGTGGCACTTCAGGACATGTAACAAAGACTGAACAATGTCTATTTTAGGAGCCTCCAACCTTTGCCAGCTCAGGCACTGATACCCAGGAAATAGCATGCTGTTGCATTGGATGTTGTGTTTTGCTATTCTTTGCTGTCTCTACTTTAACATTTTAATTTCCTACTGCTGTTACCAAAATGACATCAGCAGTTCTTCACTCAAGCCAATATCTCTCACCACATGAGCTATACAGAAAGGATTACTGTGCCAACTGCTGGCAGTGTCCCAAGGTTTTTTGCTGTGTCAGGACATCAGCCCTCTCCTTCTTGAAAAGAGCTAAAAATAAATGCATTTCCTTATTACCAGCTTAGTTCTATGGGAGCTGGCAGCAGAGACAAATGTGATCTTTCTGTATTAGACCTTCCAAGTCCTTTAACATTTTCATGATCTTTTCATTGGGTGTTGCAAGGTGCATTTCGCTTTGCTCCTGGACTTAAAACCTGTTTCTGTGAACTCTGACTGTATATGAAACATCTTTCCTTCTTTCCTCCTTGGCCTTATCCTTTTGCCACTGGGAAAAAGGTAAAGGAGAAAGCTCCAGATTTTTGTAGCAATATCAAATGAGAGCTTCCTGCAGATTGGAGTGGCACAAACAGCTTCTCATCTATTCCTAAACCAGGAAATGTGGAATAATCTCTCACTCTTGTTCTGACAGTTACACCCATGAGAACTAAAGTGTACCTATTAAGCTAATCCTAGGTAAGTCTTAAACAAAAATGTGCAGACTAGCATGAATCTGATTGTGCTATTTACCGTTTGGTTAGTGCAGTAAGGATTTGCACTATTTGATTCCTATCTTTTGGGGTAGCTATTTGAAAGCCCTTTGGTTTCAGCTATTTTAGTCTGGTAGAGAATGAGTAGATGCTTATGTTTGTGTCATTGGATAAACTTCAATAATATTTTATTGTCACAAGTTAAATGTGAATGCCTGCAGCATAAAAAGAAACAACTCTTTTACTTTTTTTAGCAGAATTAGAAATAACAAATAGCTACCCTGTATAGTGCTTCTGCATTAATGGGATTTATCACAAGTATGATTGGTTTCAGGTAGTCAAATAATAATGCAGAATAGAAGTCCTGCATGATGGTACAAGTTACTTGGAACTATCTCTTTGCTGGCCCGTGCATATTTTTAGCGAGTATTTTTTATGCAAGACATGCTTTTTCTACTTACCCAAGTATCTTCCCAGCAGATACTTTCTTGCTTCAATGGCAATAACAACTTCTTTCTATTCTGATCTTCTCAAGGGTGTTATTTTCCCACAAGACCAGTGAGTTAAATTGCCTACCATGACATCTGAAAATTATTGCATTCCCAAAGAGTATGTGTGAAGCCCTTCTCTTAAGTAGCAATCCTTTAAGGCTACATGAAGTTGCATCTTTTCAATCACTATTTATGGAAAAATTGTTCCAAGGATTTTTGCTGTACGAATTTGAGAATTTTTCACTTAGGTTTGATTTATTTTTGTCTTGCATCTTTGGATAAACTGGTGACATTTCTCCAGGACTGACCAGTACTGTATTGAAGACTATACACAACTAGCCTTTTTATTAAAACTTAAAATATGAGCATCAGGAGCTCAGAAACTGAAAAGCTATATTTCTCTCAGCTTTTCTAATTAATTACATAATGGACAGATTGAATGAGTAAACTGTCTGAAGTGGCTGTTATGTGTTTTTCTGAGATTTCTTTTAGGAACTGCAGGAGAAAAGTTATGTAACTACAAAAAAAAAAAGCTAGGGCGGGGCAGGGGGAGAACCACGTAAAGCACTGAAATTCTGATTTATAAATTGTTTCACCAGAAGCAATCGTGACTCATACTTTAATTTCTTTTACAGAAGATAAATCTGAGGTTATTTGGCTCAGGCACAACTCTTCCCAGGGAAAAAAAAAGGCCAAAAGCCAATTCACAGAAAGACGAGTCGAATACTAAAACTCAAGATGACAATCTGACAGCCACTTGGCATCTGCTCTCAGATGGCAGCCAGCTGGCTTCTCACAACAATATATGCACCAGAAACATTGTTAGGAAGAGCTTTCTGAGAAAGGCAACGCAGTCCATGCATAGATGTGACACCCCCTATAAAACTCCTCTTGCGCAAAGCCCAATGAGTTGGTGCATCACAGCAGCACTGCTCTACCACTTGCGTCTTTCCGCACAACACACACATCCCCAGTATCTATAAGGAATTAACATATTAGTGATGATCACTAATCAGTAATAACCACTTGTTTTTCTGGGCTCCATCCTGCTAGTATACACCAGTATATACCTTTATGCAAGGCAGGGCCAGCCATTTGGCTTCGAGGGCAATGTGTCTGTTGGACAAAGGCTGTTTGGAAGTGGAATTGCTCCTTTTTGCATGGTGCAAATGTGTTTGCAAAAGATGAACTCTCCTGTCATTGTGGTTCATAGTGCCAGTACAGTTATGGTTAGACCCTCTCTTGGGAGAAGGCGAAAGTTTCTATCTCTGTTCTGCTCTACAGACAGGCTGAAAAACAAGTGGCATATAAAGCTGTCATACTCTGCTCTGTCATGTGGACAACTCACAGTCCTATTCTCAGGTCCCAGTGACCACAGTGCTGAAAACGTGCTAGTGACAGTGATGTGTACTTCAATTTATGTGTAAGCCATTTTTCCCACTAGGTGTAAAAATGAGAGCAGGGAGAAATATCTGCATCTCCAAACACCTTATTGCATTAAGATGTGTCTGAGAAGTCTAAACAAGATCTTCTGTCACCAGCTGCTGAATGTGTATCAACTTCAGGTCTTTTTCTACATCCTGCCCGTACCACCTTTTTCAAGTGCTCTTGTTTTTTCTCTGAGAATGTCTGTTCTATCTCTGGTTTACTTGTAGCTGTCACAGCCGCACAATCCATCATTTTAAGTATTTGTATGATCATGAATTCAATGCAGAACACTGAAAGCTTGCCACTTCTGGCAATTAAATTGAGATAAATAAAAGTGGTTAAGAGGAGGCATTAAGTTACCCACCTGCAGAAGACTGGCTCAGCGCTGAGTGCTCTCGACAGATGAGTGCATATGAGGAAGTGCTAATTGCAGCGTATTCTCTACAGTCTTTCTGTTGATGCACAAAAGATTGAGGAAATGGGAAGAAAAGGAAAATGCCCTTCTTTTGAATCACAGTGGAAAATACGCAGGAACTGGGCACGAGAAAATATTGGTTATCTGCAGAAAATATGTAAGAACAGGGGAACAGGCAGAGGACTGATGCCATGAATAGAAATCTCCGTCTGTGCTCTGGCCATGGTCCAGGCTGTATGACATAGCTTACATGGTACGGTGCCCATTTGGATTATTTCTATAACAGCTGAGGTGCTACAAGTGCTGTAGGAAGATGAGCTGAGTGACCTGAGAATCTTGTGTTGAGAGTGAGACAGACACAGTCCAATGATTAATTGTGAGGTGTAAACATGGGAAAGGGCAGCACTGAATCAGATGAGAAACAAAGCTCAGGTAAGGAAGCAAATACCATAAAAATGGCATGAGAAAAGACAGAGGATTGCTAGGTGGAGACAAAGTGCTGCGAAGTAAAGGGTGAGGGCTGAAAGTAGGACAGAAAGAGCAGTGAGATTAGGGAAAAATGTGTGTCTAGGAAGTGAAGTCATGAAGACTTCATGAAGAAAACAGGAAATTGGGTTATAGGGGTGGTGTACTGCAATATATGTGTGCAGCATGCAGATGATTACACTGAAGCTCTGGCTTAGGATACAGTATTCTCAGAAGGCATAGGCAAAAAAGAGGGGCAGGATAAAGATAAAAGTGTTCGGGGTAGATTCAACCAGTGCAGGAAGTGCCTTGCTCTCTATGCAAGCTGGTTGGCACTGCTCACTTGGGGTGAGTTGGCTTGGGATGAGTAGAGTTCGTGAGGTGGGAAGGAAATGCAATGCGCTAGCATTCCCATGGTGATAGCTAATGGGAGTAAGTGAGAAATCCATCCACACACTGCATCCTCCACCTTCTGCCCCCCCAAAAGACCACTGAGTGCACCTCATGTCCACTAAGCTATTAAGACCTCTCAAAAGTGAGTGCAACAACACCTGCTCAGAAGAGGATCCAAATTTAGCTGTAATAGCGCTGGATTTAACCCACTAAACCAAATGTTTCCCTGAGGGAAAGCATCATAGTTGTGCAGTTTCCCACCTACACACATCCAGTTAAATGCCTCACCCTTATAAAGGGAAGCTGCATGTCATATGATATATAAGGTACATCAGGAAGGCTAGATGCTGTTGTGGGCTGGAGACAATTGCTGTAGAACTGCATTATCTCTTCTCCATACTATATTGCAGAGATTCTTTTTTTCTCCACAGAGAAAACCATAAAAAGACTGTTGAAGATCTCCCAAAGTTTTTGTCGAAAATAAAGCAGATCTTTTCGCTATTCAAATGCTGCCCCTTTGGGAGGCAGAAGGGAAAAGTACAGCCAGGATTGCATGTGGCAGCTTGGGAACATCTGGGGGAGCAGTAAAAACATTCATGATGACCACTGAACTGCAGCACAGAATCTGCCCTGTGCAGATTGGGAATGATGACTATACCACGGACCTGGCGTCAGGCGAAGGACACGGTGTTTGAGAGCCTCATTTACTGCACAATTCAGGTCAGGAAAAACCAGGAAGGAAATTGTTACGTGAATGTTTCTTCACCGAATTGTTTACAGGATACACGGGGAAATTTTTGGTAGTTCAAAAGGCAGACCCGGCATAGTTGAGAAGAAGAGTTGGCAGCACTGAATTTGGCCATAGCAGAGGCAGATTGCCATGCCGACTGCCACAGAGATTACATCTTTGTTCATCTCTTCAGTGGCAGTTCTGAGGGGCTCCCACATCAAATCACTCCAGCTCAGGCCAGCAGAGCTATTCCGGATAACCCACTTACATAGGGATATTTAGACGCTTTTCCGTAGGAAAAAGTTGAGACGCAACCTTGACCAATCATAACTGAGCTGGGAGCAGCCTCCAGTTCAGAAACAGCTTTCTTGGCAGAACCATGCAGTTACCTGGCTGACCTGGTTTGTTTTGTGAGGCTTTTGATGCCCCTTCTGATGCCCTCCTTACACTGTGGCTGTGCTGTGGGCTGCCTACCCAGACTTGCCCATGGCTCTTAAGTCTGGATACAAAGGCTGTTTTAGTCTGACTGGAGTTTCCTGGAGAGGGATAGCCCAAAATAGTGTTTCTCTAATGTATGTATTTGTATGGTGGCAATGGAAAGAGTTACAGAGTGTTAGTCTGATTAAACGTTCTGTTATAAGGAGCAGAGATATCTAGTAACCCATATCACTATCCTGTTATTAAACAATGTACTTTGATAGAAAGTTCAGAACATCTTTTGCATTAATGAAAGAAGGGCCAGCATCGTTCAAACACTATCGGATTTAGATTTTCAAAAATCAGGATAAACTATTCCTCCAGTGGCCTAATTCTGTTTGCTTCATTAAAGGTCTGCTGTATTGCAGGAAAATGCATTTCAGTGGACAAAATTCTCCAAACAGAAGGAAATGGCTTTAGCCTTTAGTGCATTAGAAAAGGGCAAAGAAAAAAGATTACGGAAGCCAAATTATGATACCAAATTATTATTTGGTTTGAATCATTTAAACAGCTCTAGGCATGGGCTGTATGTTTCAGCATTTAAAAAATGATTTTTTTATGTTCTACAATAGAAGTGGAAAGCAGCTGATATAATTGATGCATTTATAGCTGATATAATTGATGCATTTATTTCTGTACAAGGATGGTTTACTAATGACTGTTAGCAACTCTGTGTTAATGGCTTACCCTTCTGAAAAATAAGTAGCGATTTTAAGGGTCTCAGAAGAAGCATCTTGGCTTGATCCCTTAGATTTCAAGCCCAAGTTGTAAATCTATTACTAAGAATTCTTTAAAAACATACATAATTGTATTAAATAACAGCCAAGAATCAAAACAGTTTTGTGCCTCAATTCTTTTAGCCAAACAAAAGCTAAATTTTAAAAGCAAAATCATCCCCAGGATGGTATCGTTACTTCAGTAATGTGCAGAGCTGGGGTCATTTAGCTAGAACATTTTGGTGAGTAAATATCACTCTCCAATTCATTTATCTCTTTTTGCTGAGACTTCACTGTCACGTCTTGGCAATTCTTCTGGATGCACCTCTGTGAAATAAGTTAAAATTTAATCTCTGTGGTGCATACCAGAGTAGACCTGATCCATCTTCCTGAAGCACACTTTATTTTGGGTCATTTTTTCTATGAGTAATCTTACCTTTGCTATGAGGTGTTTTAAGCTGTGTGTTGAAGGGCATGGTATTTGCCCTTAATATTGCATATGTGATTGCCCAGTTTCTTGGGACTAAATTCAATAATCCTAGTAGGTTTCTTTTCCCATTTTTAACCCAAACTCATGGAGTAGCAAAATAACAAACTGAACACAGGTCTGAAGAGTTCTAGGTTATTCTCCTCACCGCTCCTCCATCCTTTCTTTACTGCCTTATTGGACTTGGAGAAGTAGACAATAGGGAGAAGCTGGAAAGCCATCTGGAAAGAACTACAAATGGCCTCTTGTTGTGGCAATATTTATTTGTGACTCTTGGCTGGCACGGGCACTGATTAGTCTTGATGAAGACCTACTCCACAGACTTTGTGAACTGAGCTTGCTCTGTTCTTGAGATGCATCTAAATCAAAATAGGTGAATTTAAATCAGAACTTGAGGATCTCCAGAATATGGAGTTAGGAATTTGTCTTCATCAGTCCAGTTAAATTAATGCTAGGCTTTGTTTTTCATCCACAGCTGAGGATCCCAAGGAGATCATGAGGAAAATACAGCAATCATCCTACTTAATCTAATATACCCAAAGTTACATCACATTTTTGTAATACCTACCAGCAGAAGGCCAGACCACATTTCAGAGTTGCACCTTGACTGGAAGTCCTTCATAGTTATTTTTTATAACTATTTGTTCATAGTTATTTGTGAGGCGGGGCCAGTATTTAAGCTAAATAATGTCCTTTTTGATCATTAAATATTTCAACTTATTCACTGCCTCTATGTGTTTCAACCGTAGCCCACCATCCTTGGGCTCTGAGACCCAAGCTGTTGCAGTGGCTACAGGTGCACTGAAAGTTGCCAGGGAAGGTAGGAGAAGGAATTAAGCCTCAACCCAGACTTGGTTTTAAAATTAAATTCATTAAAGAATGAGAAATGATCTCATATCCTTTTTCTTGGCCCATGCTGTTCCTCTGAGATTAATACATAAAACAAAGACCTTGCAAGAACTTTTGAATTTTCCAGTTTGACTTCTATTTTATGTTATTATGGGAGGCAGATGCATACAGTCTGATAGGAGGCATTAAGCTCAGTGAAGATTTTTCAGTTCAAAAGCTTCACCCCCCTTTAAGCAAAATACTTCAAAAAGAGGAGAGAAAGAGCAATTGCCTTCTGTGGCAAACTTAGCAAACATTTTTGATACTCAGAGCATTTTCTTTCATGCACATCAAAGGAAAATATCACTCTTCATTAAAGTATGAATTAACCTATCACAGGATCTAATTGATATTTCAATTCCAGCAAATAACACACTTACTTTGTGTTCTACAGCTGCATAATATCTGACAACTCACTGAGTAGTCAGTGTTGTGGAGAAATCATGATCAGTTTTATAAAGCCTGTCAATCATTAAAAAATTCAAGTTCTCTTTAGACAGAAAAAGACTGTTTCTGAACTATATTGGACACTGTGAGTCTTAGTCTCAGGCAAAGCCAGAAATACGTGAGAAAAATAAACACCCTAACAAACAATTTTTAACTATATATTTTGAAGCCCAAAGAAGGTCATTCAATTGATTCATTCTCTGAAGTGGTTATCTTATTTCTAATAGGAGCTTTTCAAGAGCTTGTTGCTGTGTATGTGCTTGAAGTGGGAATTTAGCCTTGAGCATTGAAGGCTAAAAGACATGGTTTGTTTTTTAAAGGGTGGGAGAGGAAGAAAGTGGAACAGACTAGGTCTTATTCCAGAACTTCAAGTTTACACATTAATTGTCCTATGACAAAAAGGACAGTGACTGTTGTGGAAAATGTTCTGACACTTGCTTCAGTCACTCAAACTCCATCTTACTCCTGTGCAATTCCAGTGCTGGTGTCTCGTACAAGTAAAGGAAGAAATACAACCTTGATGAAAGGTAATCTTCTGTCAGAGTATTTGACTGAGAGTCAGGAAACCTGGATTCATTTCCAGGGCCTGCTGTAGCCTGTGTGGACTTGTACACATCCCTCTCAGACTCAAAATCTTAACTTTCCAATGGGGAAATAACATAATGATATGATATGTGATAAAGTCAATGTTTGTGTGGTGGCAGGGCTTTAAAAATACAGAAGAGCAAAACCAGCACCACCTCCATAATCTAAAATTAACCTAACCACGTCATAGAAAGGCTGCGTAAATAGCAGGTTTTTTTCTGGGTTTACATCCTTTCTGTTAAAAAAAGAGAGATTGGAGTTTGTTCTATTCATTTACATTTGAGTTATCCCAGCTTGAACTGCACTGAGGAATGTCTGTTTGCCACAGGTCAAATTAATGTTCCCCTGGGAACATGCCTGAGTCACTAACAGAAGGCAGCGCACTGATTCTAGATTAAGAATCATTGTTGTTAAAATGTGCTGGATGGTGAACATGAGGGAAATATGCTTGCATTTGAGCTTCAGACAAGGGGTCATATTTTGCAAGAAGAGTTTCCACAACATGTTGTATTTGTTCTGGTCTGTGTGAAAAATGTTGTAAAGGAAAATGTAGCTTATCACCCTAGGTGAACTCAGGTCTTAATTTTGATCTGTTTTCTTGACTCAAGGTTTGGAAAGATTAAAGATTTAGTTTGCATCTAAATTCTTTAAAATCAACTTGTAAATCTACGAAATGACAACCATTGTGTTGTTATTTCCTTTCTGTTTTGGCAACATATTTTTTTTCTCAGATTCTTCTCTTTAGTATATGCACCATTAATGTGGTTAAATCATCCCACTGGCTCTAAAGATTCACTCATTATCTCCAAGTAAACTGTAACAATCACAGCTCCCAGCTGAGAAGAGTATCCTCCATTTCTTCTTGTGCCCTATTTCTGTTCTTTTTTTCTTCCCAGGAAGCTGCAGACTTGATTCAGTTCTCATTTGCAGATCTGCTAGAATTGCTGAAATATGATAACAAAAACATTGGATTGCTAGTGCAGAGAAGCTTACTATGTTTGACATCAAGAGACAGGGAAAAGCCCCACCCATGTTCACCTTTGCATTCCGCCTCCCAAACTGCTTATCCTTTAAAGTGCTACATTATTCTACTCTAGTACTTTCCACCTTTCTTATCCTGCTGTTGCTTATACTGCCCTTAGTTGTGTCCCCTTCTCTCCTTCGTGATTTTCTTAGGCAATGGCCTTCTGCTGCTGCCTGGGTCCTTCAGGCTGAAGGCTGGTGTCCAACAGACCCCAGTGCCTGGTGACCATCCCCTGCCCCAGTGCTTTTCAGCTCTGCATCAGTGGGTGGTAGCTGCCCAGCGTTTTGGGGGTAGCTCAGGTTTTTGGATAGCCAAAGCCTAAGATGAATATACTGAGTATATTTAACATGTAGGATGGTAGTAGGAGCTGGTAGGTCGGGTGGACTGCATTCAGCCTGTGAAATATGGCTGATAAGAGTTCAAGGAGGTAGGCTGGGATCACTGGTTGCAGTGGAGTCCCTGGTGAGAAACAAACACACTGATGGCCTTGGGGACCAGGACTTGAGAGCGGCCTGAAGTCTTCCCACAGGGTGGCAATGCAATATCTGGTGTCAGGGTTGCGGGAAGACTTAAGCAGCCCTTCAGAGCAGCCTTTGTCATCTGGAAGTTCAGCTTGAGACCTGCTTAATGAGGCTAAGCCAGGAATTGTTTTGACTGAGTGTCTGAGCTGGAATTCTTTGAGTAAAATTGTTGTTTTCCTGTGCAGCCTCTTACAAGCTTGATTATTCCACTAGAGACATTTTGATACCAATCCCATGAATATATTTTGAGCTTATTAAAAGCCTGTCTTAAACCTGGCACATACAGCAGCAATCAATGAAAACCTGGCACTGGTACACTGAACCGCATTGTGCTGGCCATAATATTGATGTTTGCTGAATATTTACAGCATTAAAGCAACAGTTCATTTAAAAGAAACAAGTTGGAAAGAAGCTTACACTGTAAGCAGTAAGTTAATTATATCAAATACCATATGAGCTTTGATTCAGCATAAGTAAAGCATTAAAGCCAGCTAGGGCTATGTTGATAAAAGATCTGTGTGAGAAGTTATGCAAAGTTACTTAATTAACATAGAATTGGTAGCATAACTTTTTTTTTTCACAAAGGTGGTTTTCAGAAGGCAAGTGTTTAGCAAGTGGGCACAAGAGGTTAACTAGGTTTTGCTGTATAAGTGCTACATTTCACCTTGTAGATGGATCCAGGCCTGTGTCTAGAAGGTGATTTGACTGCTGTGTGTCATAAAACAGGACACAGTTGTCAAATCAAAAACTTTCTCAGGATTATACAGTCAGTCAGCAGCAGTCAGGAATAAAGCCTGGGGTTTGCAATTTTTCAAGCACTTGTTTTAACCATTGTGCAGTGATTCAGTCAAAACCTAAACTCATTTTTCAGGAGTCGTACTGGAAAACATTATTTGTTTCTCTTAAGTTTATCTGGTGCTTACCTACTATGTATAATGCACAAAAAGTATAGTCAGAGGGTAATTTATAATGAACTCCAAGTCCTAGACACAGGATTTGGAAGTTCCCACCCCAACAGTGCATTCATGTGCAACCGTGCACAAATGACTCATTAAAATTGACCCATGCTCCAGTCTCTGAAAACATCAGATTGAGTTAATCATTTTTGTCAGTCTCAGAGGCTCCATGACATTTGAACTGATTGTTTATTGGAATATTTAGAGTATTTATGTACTCCACAGCACGCAATATTTTCACATTGCTTCTGCTGGACTCCATTTTAAGTCCAGCAGAACTGGGAGAAGTGGGAGTAAAATCCCTGCCTGTGAAGCAGTGAGGTTCAGTTCACTCACTCCTGGGTGAAATACTTGCCTGCTTTTGTCTTGGCAGATGGGAAGGACCTGACTGTGGGATACAAGGCTGAGCACGGAGAGCTGAGGGAGAAGAAACTGAGCTTACTCACCAAGGAAAAATAATCACGAAAGTGCAAAATTACTACCTTAGTCACCACCATGACGGCATACGCAAACACACATTATGTAGTGGCTAAATAAAATATTTAAGGGAATGCACTTGGCATTGGCATTTGGTCCCAAAAGGATGGGCAAGTTAGAAATATATAGATAAATGGATTTCTCTGGCCTTTGTTTTAGGAGTCTGGCTAATAATAGCAATAGCAGACAGTGGTTTTTTCACTGCAGGAGGTGTCCATTTGGTTCTTATAGCTAGTGACAATTCTTAGGCAATTTTGGTTGTTATATTTTTTCTAATCCTATTTGAGTACCTGTTTTTTATGAGATTAATGGCTCGCAATCTCCAAGAGACTTATTTAAGATGCAGGAAGAAGGATGTATCTGACAGACACATCTGTGCTTGGCAGTCTAAAATTGCCTCCTGTTGTGAGAGAGAAAGACAGAAAGAAGTGGCTAGAGTACACTTGAGCTGCTAACGAGCTGCTTTGTAACCTTGCCCCTGGCATTTACTAGTTGCCATTTAAAAGGCAACTTTTACTGATCTGTTATTGGACTGCATTGTGATATTTCCTATTCTAAGTGGTGCTGTCAAGAACTATATGGTTTAAGAACTCTTGTTTTTTCTTAAACGATGCTTCACCTGCAATAAAACAATTCTGTTATCCATCAAGGTCTGTTGCAACTGCATTGGAAATCTTTCTAATAGCAAACTCTTTTCCAGGGAACTTAATTCATATTTGAGTTTATTTCCTCTGGAAGTGAGATACTGACAGCACTGACTGAAAACAAGCATTGTATTAGACAGGTATTGTGACAGGCTTGCTCTCTTTCAGTCACACATTGTAAGTGTCTATTGAAGGCACACTGAAATGGGGGCGGTTTTCACCAAATGGTGCATGGTGGTTTGCTGAATGGCTGTTCTATCTGCATTTTGACGAACTGGTTCTGAAGGCTTGCAGGGTCTTCTGGAATCCCATGCTCCTAAAACAAACCCTGCGTTATGAAAGAACTCTGCACCAGCCAAATGTATAGTGAGGCCCAGCTGCACAATGCCTAATTCCTCCTAAAATCTATAATGGATGAGGATCTAAATGTTCCTACAGAGCTGGGCCCAACTGGCAGAGCATGAAGAAGAAACAGCTTGTGGGGTGGATGCTCCAGCAGTGCTTGCTTATCAGCTCCCAATATATGTTTTTCAGACTGCAAGCTACAAAAAGTAAAAAAGGCATCTTTTGAATATATATTTCATAATATTCTGCACCTGCAAAGGGTTGTGAAGCCGGAAGGTCAGGGGATTCTTGTTTTTTCCAGCTATTTTCAGACTGAAAACTGAAGTTGCTACTGTGACTGTAGTGCATGCAAGGCAGGGTTCTCTTGGCTGGCTCAGACAGTAACAGCTGTCCAGCCCTGGTGGTATGGCACCAGAGCTGCAGTGGAAGCGTATGCAAAATTAGATATGGCCCTCTTGCTCTTGATGAATGCTTATTTTGATCACCTACCAGAGCCACTGGCAGTAGATATCAGGGTATCATCAGTCCCATCTGCAGTAACGCACAGGATTTGCAGAAAGCTTCTCCAGCTACCATACTGATTTATGTACTTATTCTGATTACTTGGTCCATCCGTTCATTTCCAGTGAGCAGGCACGGATTATTAAGGCTGCACCATACTCGAAGCTTTAAGAAGGGAAAAAGCCAAATGTCAGACCTGTGCTACTAGGCTCCTACTTAGAAGGTCTGAATAATTTAGAACCAAATAATATGCTCAACAGCCTGGAATATATTTTTTTCTCTTCTTACAGTCAGACTTTCACAATCTTCTGTAAAAAGTAAGTTAGTTTACTCAATTAGGTCAGTATAAATATGGTGGTTGTTTGACACTTCATGTTATTCTCTGCATGCAATAAATCAGTTAAAATGCACTGCTGCTGCCCTCTGAGCATGGTTTCTGGGTGCCACAATAGGATTGCCAAAGTATTTCTAGAGCATACTGATTAAAGTTCAATAATCCAGCATACTGGGCCCAGATATATGACTGTATTTCACAGAATCACAGAATCACCTAGGTTGGAAGGGACCTTTTAAGATCATCTAGTCCAACCAATAGAAAAAAAAAAATTGAAACAGAATAGCAAGATAGGCTCAGATGCGTTCATTTTTAATGGCATCTGACTAATTGGATCTGGTCACAGGCATATGCAGTCAACACACAGAACTAAAACAGGATCCAAGTTACTGAAGACCCCAGATTACCGAAGAAGAGGAAAAGAAACCTTTTAACAAGGAGGGAGAAAGTAAAAATATTACTAAGGAGAAAGATACAATTCTACCATAAATTCTACTAGCAGACAGCCTTGCCCATAAAATGCCAGGAACCGGTGTAACAGAGCTGATGGTTGCACAGTGGTTAATTAAACACCAGCCCAGCAGTGGGGCAGGTAGCTCTATTGGTCAGGCAGAATATGTCAACCTGGCACCAGCTCCCTCAAGAGCAGAACCTCAACAGTTCATTTCCCACTGCAATATTTTCACTATCTATATGCTGATTAGTTGTTCAGATCACATAACCTCCTAGTCATCTGGAGATGTTGGTCCAGTCGGGAGAAGAGATCAACACAGCAATATCCAAATATGGAATAGAAGCCTCTGGAGTGGGTAACATGGTTCTTCTCCCCACCCCTAACAGTTTTTAATTGGAAGTTCCAAATAACATTTTTCCCAAAATTTTATAAGTTAACTCATACTTGGCAAATATTTTGCGCCTTCCAGGCAGTTTTTTTTCAATTACATTTTTGTTGGTTGCAAAAATACCAACAAGGAGTTGTAGATGTGGTAGTTTTACCAGGTGGATGAATACAGCCTGACAAGCTCCAGCGTGTTGATCATCTAGGATGAAGAAGGGTTTAAGAAGTAGCTGGGTAATCGGCAAGGAACAAACCTTGCAAGTTTTCTGAGCACAAAAGCCCCATTGTAGTCTGCAGGAGACCAAGTGCTTCCAGGGTAGGTTCCAAGTGGGGTGGAAGGGGAAGAGTGGGAAACTTTCCTTTTTTGGATACATACAATTTCCTCTTTTACATTCGTAATACAATTGGAGTAATTGAATTGGATGGGTGCTCTGTTTTCCTCCATAATGATCCCATTCCTACCCTGAGATAAACTACAGGCTTTAGGCCTCATAGTTAGTCCCCTTGGAAACCAGATTATTTCCTTTAAAATAGAGCACACCAATTATCCTCTAAATAGTTTCGATTATTGTGCTTACCCACATAGCGACAAAAGATGTATTATCTGCCCTATCATGTACAGTTGAGCTTCATCCTTAAAGGACACTGGCAGATCTGTACGGGGGACTCACGCAATAGCCTCCTTCAGCCACATAATTAAACAGCCCGGAAGCAGTGATGAGTAATGTATTTGGTATATCAGTATTGCGCAGCCTAGCTTCGTTTTAGGCACCTTTCAAAGGTCCCATATTCTCAGCAGTCGTCTGGTAGTCAGCCTTCTGCATAAAGGACCTCAGTGTTAAAGGAAGTAGAAAGAATTCACCTGACGTTAAGACTCAGATCTCCAAAGTATTTTAGGTTCCTAACACCCACTAACTTCAGAGTTACTTGGGGTTTTCAGTGCCTGTGGGAAAATATGTCAGAGACTTTTCAGCATGAACACAGACAGATGAAAACTGTTCAGGTAGGGAATTGCTCTGTCTTAGGAGAAATGGTTTGATTTTCTGTGCTCACAAGTATAATGGGTGTATGCAGACTACAACAGTGGAAAGCTGTGTGGGATTTTATCTGATTTTTAATCCTTAAACACCAGGCAGCAGTTATATATAATTATATTTTCTGTTTATGTATCCACTCTTGAAGTTACTGGTGGACAAACACATAATTCCTTCTGATAATGATATTTTAGATACTAAAAAATACTTTATTCAGTTTTGGTTCACATATTTTGCAGCATCTTAGTTGACATTAAAAGTATCTCAGTATTTAGTTTTCAGAGGCATTCATTATGCCAGGCACTGTAGACATACATGGAAAATACAGCCCTACCCCAGAGACTGACAACCTAATGACAACCTAATGTCTAAACATTTCTGTCTTTTGTGCTTTTCAGAACAATAACATAAATGCTAGGATCGAACACATACAATTTTATCTTTCATGGGAAGCCTTTCAATCTTCCAGATAAAATGCACTTTTGCTAGAGGTGTTTTGCCTTCCTTTGTAAGACTGTTCGGAGATCAAGTGACACACCACAGGTGGAACCAGCTGTGTTTACAACAGCATAACTGTCTGCATTTCCTGGTTAAAGGTGTCTAGTCCACATTGCAATGGCTAAGATAGTGCTATATTATTAAGAAAAAATCCATGGGATCTGTGTTAATCTGCTCCCTGTTATGCTTGGGCCAACAGGCGGTGAAGTCTGAGCTCTGATTTGGCAGTCCTGTCTCTTCCCTCGCTGTTTAAGCTATACTCGTGAAACACTTTTGGTGACTTTGGTGATGCTGTTGCTGAGCTCTTCTGTTGTCATTGAAGTTGTGGTGCAAATAAATGAGCCTGAGGGTAGGAAAAAGAAGTTACTCCCTCGCTAAAAACAGAGTCCTTCCTCCTCAGCCTGCTATGCGTGTTAAGGGAAAAAGACATTGGGTGTTCACATCCAGGGACATCCATACGTAACAAGTCTCTTTCTGTTTGGGATACTTATTTCTGGTAATACGTACTTACCCTGTTCTGCCTGCTGTCAACTGTACAGCATGTGCCTTTGGCCTCCCAAAATCCTTTTACTATTTACTTTCTATGGTGAACAAGCTGTATGGAGCTCAATCAGCTACTCTCGCAAAAGGTCTTTAATTGCACAGAATAGACTGCTTCCCTCCTCTGTCATTTTCATATTCAGAGGATGATTAACTTGTCTGGCTGCTTCTCTGACCTCACTGGCCTTCATCTTTTCCAGGTGAACTGCCATAGCTGCCATGTTAAGGTAGCTTGCTAATCCCCATCAAAAGAGCTCAATTAGAGAAATGTGGTTAAAATGGCAAATGCAGAAGTGAGAGAGAACCTGTATGTGTGCAAATATGACATTATACATCAGAGGCCTACAAAAGACTGAGGTGATAATTGCCTGTCTAAAAAACTGGCAAATATTTTAATGCAGCCTGTGCCCTCATGTGGCACTGTCTGCCTTGCTCGGTGACAAGTATTGCTCATTGATTTGTTTCAGCAATATTCCTGTGGCTTGTTTCTTACAGTCATTTGAAACCTAACTAATATGAGAAGGAAGGAACAGTTTATTCATAAACACGAATTACCTGCAAGGAATAACTTGGTACTCTGTTAACCAAAATTGGTGCACCCCTTTTATCTTTGCAGTTCCTAAAAGCTGAGTTGTTTTATTCTCCTTGAGCTGTGTTGGTTTTTCTTATGTTCCTCTCTACTATTTTTCAAGGCACTATAAATGTCCCCTGGATAATTGTGATAAGGCCAGAGGTGCTTGCTGTTGAGCTTTTCCCCTTTAATTACCTCTGAAAATCCCTGCCTACACTTCTGAAGTTGTTTCCCTGTATATACATGTGGCAACACACAATTTTGCCCGATAGACAGCTTCAGATGGTACCTTGGCTCTTTGGAGCACATTAAATGGCACTCAGACCAAATATGTATCTTGAGACATAAAAAGCTATCTTAAATAAACTAAATTGTCCTTTAAGCATGGGGAAGGCCAAATAGTTTTAAGAAGGGGCATGAAAATACAATGACTACTAGGCATAATGCTTATTTTATAGGTAATTAAACAAACTATTCTGCTTTCTAAATCTTCAAATTGGAAAGCACCATTTGGGATAGGATTTAGTAGTAAGTAAGTCATTTTACCCCAGAAAAGATACTTCAGAGGTTTGGTTCTAGCCTTTTCAATGGTTGCTGGTTTGAAGACACTGCTCTGCGGCGCTAATCTTCACCTTCCCCAAATCCCATAGCTATTTCTTCTTCTTCAGGTGGAACATGCACTGTCAGCTTGTGTCACATGGGCCCTATTGTCCAAATTTGCTCCTCTGTCTAGCAGTCATAAGACTTTCCAAGGTCTTGAATGTTTTTTCTTTCCCCCGCTACCCCCTCTCAGAAAGAGAATGGATGACCTGGATATTTCTTAGATAGCATAGGACACAAAAGACGCCCTTGGTAGTGTAGGGGGAGATTACATTTCGTTGAATGTCTGCTTAGGATGGAAATCTTTTCAGTGGATACATGTCTTACACTCTGCAGTCACTCATGACATTCCTTGAGCACACTGCAGTAGAAAAAGAGCAAGGCAGGGATTGTGTAATTTTCTCATGCTCGTTGGTCAGAAGTCTGTTAGCAGGACCACACAATGGTCAAATTCCATTTTGATATTAAGACTGCACTATGATCCGGGGAAGCAGATGCACATGGATATTGAAGGGGGGTTTTTGTTAAATACACTGAAAATGCTGATGGGCAAAGAACAAATAATTTTTAACTAAAATGTTAACTACCAAAAAATTAGATGGATCAAAAGTATTTGCAAATTACCACCAAATTCAAATTGCTTTAGCAAGCTCCTCCCCTCATTCAAATTATTTTTTTCAAGACATCCTTTTTTTGTTTCAAAAGAATGTTTTACTTAGGCATGTAAAATGTTGATAAAAAGAATGCAAATTTAAACAAAACATAAAATGAAAAGTCAAATATAAGGCCTTTTAACACAAAACACTTTTCCAGGGAATGGAAAAAGAAACAAACAAACAAAAGACTTTTTTAATCAACTTAAAATTCAGATATTTTCTACCTTTTCTGTTCAACCATAGTACAACTTTCTGGAGCAAAAGAGCAGAACTGAGAAGGCTGTGCTAGTGCAGTGTGAAAAGGTTTGAGTTAGCTTAAAACAGTATATTTTAAGCACTGAAAGCAGTCTAAGCATGTCACAATGGAAGTCTATTCCAACTAATTTACACTGCTTTCTTTTACCCAGCTTGACTCAAGTTAGTTTAGGTGTTTCTACATTACATTGCAGGCTGTTGAATAAATACTGCTCAGTTAGTCAGGTGCAAATTGCTTTGGATCACTTGATTTCAAGATCAAAAAATATTTGCTCTTCCTTTTTTTTAGGTATTGAAAGCCTTTTCCTTTCTCCTGCAAGAATTTGATCCGTTTCCAACAGTTCCCCTATTCCTGCTAAGACTAATTCTAATTAATTCTCCTTTTCATCTTAGTCTGTCAGTTAAGTAGTCTGAGCACAGAGAGAGCTCTTTATGAAATGTCTAACACATTTAGTTTCTTAAGTCTAAATATTTCTTGAAGAACTACAAAAAGAAAAGCTTTTCATATCCAGTATTTTGGTTTACCTCCTGGTGAGCTATTTCATAGATTTGTACATACCTTATAGGCGTTGCTATAGCTCTTTCACTCTACTTGCCCTCCCTGTGATCTGATGTCTGTTAAATATAAATGATTAAATAAAGCAGGAGCTTTTTTATACTTCAAGTTAGAATAATGTAGGAACAGAGCAAGACAAGAGACTGATGAATGAGGTAGTACAAGCTGTTCTTAAAATCTAAAATGCAGCTGATGCCAGGGAAAACAGTACAACTTTGTACATGTTGTGCATTACTTTCAGTGTTCTGAGGCATATTTCTAAGATTTACCTGAGCATATCAAATATGTGGCATGAGAAAAATTGCTTTCTATGTGAGTCATTTATATAGGGAGACATTAATATTCATTTTATGTGGTTTTTTTGGTCTGCAAATTGAATTCTATCAGCCTCAACTTGGAAATTTATTTTAAATTTAAAAATTTCTACCCTCAGACAAGTGGTGCCTCATGCTGTCGTGTTTTGGCATGGCAAACTGGGTAAAGGCCTCTCCAATATTATTTACAATCACAGAAATGCTGTATGAGGAGAATAAAAAACACAGTGCAAGTGGCACAAGTAAAGCATGTGATTAGGCAGGTTGCTCTGCCAGGGTAAACATCATCCGTCCTGCTTTTTCTCTGACGTTCCTCTGAACTCTTTGGAAACAGCCTGGTCCATGGTAGAGTTTCTTTGACACTGAGCAAAAGAAGTAGTGTTGAAGGGATTTCAAGAAGCAAGCTGATCTGGCCTCTTCACAATATCATGTCCTATATTTAGGACACCAGGACTTCAATACCTCCAGCAAAGAAGACCCAAGAGCTTCCCAGTGGAGCTGCTCCAGAATTCAGTGTGTTGCTTCTAGAAAGTTCATTTTGCTAGTGCCAGGCCTGAATCTTCCTACAGCTTAAGTACATCATTTCTTGTCCCATCTGACAAGAAAATAAAGAAAACAAGTTACTTTTGCAACAATCTTTTATGGACTTTGAAGTTATGATGTTCCCTTTCTGTCTTCTCAAAGATAAAGAGCCCCAAGTTACCCATTTTTCAGCCCTGAGTCCTGAACTGTATTCATTCGCTCAAGACTTCTTCCAGTTGCCACGTGCTGCTTGAAGTGCCCACATTTGTGGCTGCCAATTCACATTAACACGTGATAGAAACTTCAAATAGAAATAAGCCTCATCTGAAAAGTACCTGCAGCTGAGTGTAGAGTTTTGAGGAGCTCCTGTCTGAGGCTTTAGTTCTGTACTTCCAGACTTTGCTGGAGTGATGATTTCTTCCTGCAGGTACCCCATCTCAGCCAAGAGTGGCTCAGATATTCAAAAAGAGAGCTCCTGCATTGCAGGGCACCCTAGTGTCCTTCTGATTGTTGCCAGCTCTAACAACGTGATCCCTATGCCCTCCTTCTCATCACAGAAATTTCAGGAAAATGTCAGAGATTTTGATTTTATAATCCCAAAAGGGCACTGCTGTGTAGAATGTCTTTTGAAATACACGGAATAAATTTCATTTTTGAAAGTTTAAGGTGTAAGTGGTTGACCCCTGGGAAATAAGCATACTGCTTCGCTTGCTGCTTTAATGAAGGTTCTCTGCTAGAGAACCTGATGTTCTTTATGGAGTTTGCTTTGTAATATTGACTTACTTACCTAGGTTTGCAAGGAGCTTATATTTCTCCCACAAAAGTCACATTAACTGCTTCGCTGCTGCCCAGCATGGGGTGGTGCAGATGATCTAATTTGCAGCAGTAAACCAGATTGGGGTTTGGCCAGGTAACTGGCTTTGCTTGCTGCTAGCCGGGAACACTCGAAGACCTGTTGCTCTCCTGCCTGCATGATCCCACCTTCCCAAACTGCACTACTTGACCTCAGTTACAGATTCTGGCTGTCAGATCAATTCCTATAAATGTATGATCTCCAGTGATACATTGCTATTGCAAATGAAAAATATACAGACCAGATTGAGCATTTATTACACTTCTGCTCAATAGTCTGTAACAAGATTGATGACTCCTTCAGCTCCCGGACCTGCTCTTATAGAAGTCAATATATTCATTGCCAATATGAACAGGAGTGGCTCCCTATTTCAATAAAGCACAACCTCTACAAATGTACATCCCTGTATTCCTTGCTCCACAGCAGGGTCTCGATATGTCCTTGCTGGCTATCACACGTCCCTAAGTAAGGATGAACTTAATGCCCCCTGCAAAGGAGGAAAACATGCAACAGCAAAACTGTGGGCAGTTAGAAGTTACCAATGTGTTCAGGCTGACCAGCAGACTGGAACAAGTGGTGTGCTTTGTTGTGCCTGTTTGTGCATGCACTGAGCTCACCTAACTTATCTGTTAATTGCTTTGACCTTTTTGTTTACTTCCTGCTCAGGAATCTCAGAATTTGCTGCACTAAAAATGACTTTTGGATTGCAGCATTGAGTAAACATTGACTTAACCTTTGCTGTTACTCTATGTCAATATTTCCAGTCTATTCATATGCATGTGCTATTGCACTAGATAAACCAGGATTGTGTTCCAAACTACTGCTCTTTTATTTATCTGGAGGTATGTATTGTGCAGGCACACAAAGCACCCACATGAACCCTCATGAATGTCTATAATAAAAAGCTTAACCCTTATCAAACAAGGAACGTGTACCCACGGAGCTTCAGATAAGAACAGCTCCAATTTAGAAATCTTTTCTGCTCCTTTTCAGTGCTCTCCTCCTCTCCACATGCTCTTGCTCCATCTATTACAACCAGAGCGCCAGGTACAGGCAGTGGACAATCTGTTTCTGAGCCACAGCAAGCCAGCAAACAGGAAGAGCAAGACACTTTAAGTGAGTCGTGTTTGAGACACAACCTTCACCCCTGGATTGTACGATTAGATGATAGTTCAAAGGGCATCCTAAAATTGTCCATTATGTATTCCCAGAATGGTAACATGCAGCAGTGAGCAGTGCCACCAAAACTATAAAGATCAATAGAGTGTTCAGGCCCTTACAGCAGCATTTTGTATGTGGTATGTTATTGGTCAGAAGAATGGAAAATTAAAGCCATTTAGAAATATTTAATATTGTACGTGAGATGACAAAACCAATTAGTTCATTGCTGATACCCACCATCTCTCTTTATCCTGATAAATTCTGCATTTCAAATTTATTACCTGGTAGATATTATATTTCTCAAAGGGCCATTTTATAAAGTACTTTTGGGACTCTTGCATCTAAAGGAGACTTTGTCAAAACAAACTTTGATCCAACTTCTTTGATCTAAAAGCCAGCTGAGCTAGGTAAAAGACGAAGAGCTGTTTATGCATTGGCTGCCTTTTTGAATAATACTTTCCTTAACATAGTCAAAGGGTCAACACAGTTCAAACTTATCTCAGTATTTCTTTTTCATGGATGATAATTAGATTTTTTCCTATTTGAAAGTTACATGGGAACTTAACATGCAGCTATGCAACTTTGTCAAATTAGCCCTTAAATTAGCCTTTAAACTGTGCCATTTTGTAACTATGCATGTCTTTTTTTTTTTATTAAATGAGATGGTATTCACTGTTATTTTATATTTTTTTTTAATTCCACAGTCCAGCAGACATACCACCCTTCCCAAGCTGGGGTGGGCATATGAGTGCATGCCTAAGAGATGAAAAGAGGAAAATCACTAAACAAAAATCCTGTTTTCAGACTCCCAAATAAGCAGAGGGGAAACCACTGGAAGGGCTTAGGGGATGATTTTCCACAGAGCAAGTTTTGTTGGACTAAGTAGAAATCTGGATTTGAATCCTAGTTTTACCCTCCATGCACCCACCAAAAACCTGAACTCCCTGGTCACATAGGCAGAAGCTGAATTTCCTTGTGATCAGGCAGTGTATATCTAGACAGACGACAGCAAGCAGTACTTGTGATATGATTCCTGTCCACCCACCTGCAAATTAAATAGGCCATTGCCTTAAATCAGTGAAAATAGTTGATTTTGTTAGTTAGTATAGAAATTTATCATTATTCTCTTTTCTTGTCAGGTCCCAGAAAAGGAAAGAAACTAATCCTTTTAGAATTATTGTTTTTAATCTTTCTTGTATATAGTCAAAAGTATTTTATTCTATGCACTAGCTCTGAGTGTTGAAACAAAATGGGTTTAGGTCTGAAGGGGTCTTATGACCTGCCTTGAGCGGAGATTTGATTTTGGTTTATGAGTTCATGGATGCAGGATGGACAAACTGAACAGCATCGTAGAGTATTTTTACAGACTCTTTGACCAAACAAGAAGCATCTTTCACGGGTCCAAAACCAACTCTTGTAGATTCTTATTCAGCCAAAGAAGCATTTGGGACCCTAAAGTAGGACAGTTTTTTGGTAAGGCAGATGAAAGTTGGAAATTGGAAGCTGAAAGCAGACACAAAAAGTATGTCTTTGCTCGGACATCTAATTGAGGAAGTTTAAATGCAGCTTCCCTTTGTTTAAAAAGTAAGATATATGAATCAACCCTTTTACTTAAATCTTCCAGCTTTCTCTGAGAAACGATATCCCTTTCAATGAGCCTTAGGCATTCCCACTTGACTCAGGTTAATGCATTTGGTCTCTATAGAAACAGCAGCAGATCCCACATGTAACTTGGAAAGGTCACCTCACTTTTGTACAAAAGCTCACATTGTCTCTTCCTTCTGTTCCATAAAACAGCAGTAAAAGGAAGCAAAAGGCAATGCACTTCACTCATCCAAAGTCTCAGAGCTCTTCTGCTCTTGCAGACGCTGATGAAAGACCAGGCCCTTCAGTGCCTGCGCTTGCTGATCATCGTGGGTCAAAAGGAAACACGAGCTTTTAAATACAAACTAAATAATACCATTGAATTGGCAGGAAATTCAAACTGCTCTGAACTGTCTAGGAGCCAGCAAAGCTAATGAGCTGTACCGTTTCCAAATGGGATCTTGGTAACACCATCTGAGAGCTTGTGTACATACAAACTTTTGCAGGTTTGCCTTAAAGCATAATTCAAAATGCATTGAATTAAACAAGAGAAAAGAATACTATTGAAACTTAAATAGGTACCAAGCAAGCTTATGTCAATTTGATTAAGGGAGTGGTTTAAGCTAAACCACAATAATCCTCTTTTAAACAGAGCTGTCTCTTATCCAGAGTTTTCTAGCATTTTAGCTGCTCTTGGTTTAAAAGGGAATTGAAGTTAAAAGCAGTCTGCAAGTAAGTTCCAAACCTCACCATCACATCTGTTAATACAAATGGTGAAAGTTTTGGGACATGGCGATCAGTGAGAGGCAGAGAAGAATGCTTGAAGGTAACAAGAAACCCACCCAGAAAAAATGCGAGCCTTTTCGTAGGAAAATGGAGTACTGGAAAGGAAAAAATTCTTTAATTTCCCATATGATTTGAGAGCACTTTTTTATGTGTTCAAATGTTCAGTTACACGACCTTGGGTGCAAGGAGGATTGTTCTTTGGGGAAGAAATGTAGGTGAGAGAGCTTTGCTTTACGTTCAGAGACATTTCACAAATGAGTCCTATGCCAATGAAGGGGTGATTAGTCAGGAAGGTAACTCCAGGCCACAGCCGCAACCAGACAGTCCTAGGGCAGCACAGTCAGCCTACCGCTCCCATTCAGATTTTCTTTCTGAGGTTTCTGGATTCCAGGACTCACGCAAACACCACCTGTGTATCTCAACTGCTTTCTGCACTGTGGTATGCAGGGCAAAAGTAGAGCTTTACTGCTTGTACATGCCATTTATTGAATGCTTAAGGTATGTAGCTGACAGTGAATACGTTCCCCTTAAAATAGTCACATAAAAAATGGACTTGTGATTTATGCATAAAAGACTACTGACAAGATCAGCTCTGTATTTGATAACAAGTCAGACCTTTCCTGGGAAAAGCCCTGGTAACTATATACCAACAGCAAGTCACTGGGTTTTATCAGCAATGCAGAAGAACAAGCTGTTGTATAAAGACACCACCACACTTGGGACTGGGGCACACAGCAAGTGACTGCAGCTGATGCAGTCTTCAGCTCCTATTAAATTACCTGCCATCTTAGTAGGTTGTGCTACACTGGTCTTCGTATTTCTATCCAGTCTTCTCATAAAAGAATGCTGTTGGAGTCTAGCCAGCCAAATCCTTTCAAAAGGAATTTGCTTACAAGTTTCTTCTTATGTAAATTCATATACAACTTAGTTCAACCCTATTTATGTCTTAATGTTTATATGGAGGCAGAGAATATCATAGGGCATCTTTCAGCTGTGTGGCTTCCTCCCTGCTGGCTAGAGAGGGCAACAAATCAGACTAGGAATCGACAGAGACTGTCTCCAGTTGCAAGCCTAAATAGTACCCAACTCAAACGGTTCCCAAGAGCAGATGGGATCTTCAGATGCCACTGTAGCACGTACTTCTGTAAATCAAAGCCATACAGAAATGCTTCAAAACCAGAGTTCATAAAGGGGTATGCTCTAAAGCAGATTTCTTGTACTCTTTCCATTAATTTTTGCAAGAGCTGAGTATACATCTCTGAGGACCAAATTTGGAACTAAATGGAACTAACCCAACTTTTTCAGTGGCAGATACTATAGTGCAAGAGATTTGGTAGCGTCTTGGTAAAGCTATATTGATAACAATATGTACCATTTCAATCTAGTATTTCACAAATTAGAGCTGAAGACTGCCATGAACTCATAAGAAACATTTGTTGAATCCTATAATGGAGTCAACCCAATTTTTTTTCAGTAAGTGCTCTGCTAAAAGAAGCACCAGAAATACTTTGGAAGATATGACACTGTTCCTCACTTATCTTCAGCATCACAATAAAATTCCTGTCTTTACACTGAGTTGTTCCTGATATTCATATAAATTAAACTGCTTCCTAGTTGAGCACTCTGCACTTTTTTTTTTCCTAATTATAAAAAAAGCATGCTTTTTTGCTGCTATTGCAGCTCTGCATGTGCCCCGATAAATAAATGTCTTGCATGCTTCTGCTGACACCTCCATGTTGTCAGTTATTTTTCTGCTCACCTACAACTCATGCTCTTGGAGACACAATTTCTTTGCCCCAGATATTGCTAGGATGGAAATAATCAGTCGTTGTGTAACAGAAATCCAAGTCTGCTCCAAGCAGTATGTTCCAAGTTAGAAAGATTTTATTTCTCTTCAAGGAGCTCTGCTTGCACAATGGAAAGCAAATAGCTACTCTCATCTGCTGAAGATTTAGCGGGAGAGGGAAAAGGATCAATGCCAGCTCTGTCTGCAAGACATTAGTGTATTCAGAGTGCCTGCAATAAATTTTTAACCTTTTCCAGTTTCCCTGGGGACTGGCGGGTATTAAAAAATATCAGCACTTTCATCCCAAAGCTTTACTATGCAAACCAAAATGAATGAGATGTTTAGCAAACCACTGATAGATAAATCTTAACACTCCCTTTTATTAGACAAATAATATATTTTATTAGACAAATAGTGGAGAGACTACCTCCATCTCTGTGAGGCAGAGTTTAAAGCAAATGAATACTTGATTTTATTGAGCCAAAATTTCCAATTAATTCTGGTTTTATTTAAAATTAATAGCCATGGAAGGATGTGATGATCAAGGCAGGTATTAATCTAGCATACATGGAACATCAAGTAGCTTATAAGCACACAGATAATACTGCCGCAGAGTTGCCTGTCTCTATTCCTCTTCTCATTTCTTGAAGAGGGTTGTGGTTTCTGTGTTTATGTCAGGACACGGTGCTTTGGTGGGTCCCCAGATCAGTTCTGAAATGAATTGGTTCAGGTCTTGAAGATGGTATTGCCCTGCTGGATATTGCAACAAGATTTGCTTGCAGACAAACATTGCCACAATGTAAGTGGATGCAAATAAATCACATTGTAAAACAATCTGTAAGATGCTGTGAAGGTTTAAACACCCTACAATAAACTTCAGCTTTATTTGACCCTAGTAGACAGATTGACGTAAGAGGGACTTACTTTGACAATGTGGGAGCCTGCAATGCTCAATGTGTCACTGAAGAAGTAAGGTAGAAGTCCTCCTTGCACTGCATTTTTTTGACCACCTCCAAAAAGAACAGGACAGGCTCACAAAGAATGGCTTGGCTCACCAGCTTGGTACATGTGTTACATGAGAGCTAAAGGGACAAGGAGAGCTTTTGCTATTAGAAAAAGCTTGTAGAGAAACACAGAAAATACGGGATAAGAGAGGTCACTGCTGGAGGCTGTCAGTAGTGCCCGAGAACAAACATTAGAAATGTAGATCAGCTCAAACTAAGATTGACAGTCATAGGCCAGAGGAGGGAAGGATGGAGAAGATTAGAAATCTGGGTAATTATAAGCTAGGTTTGGCACAGATTCAAACCCTGAGCAGGATCTGAGCTCTGGAAATGGCCACATAATACCATCTCTAAATAAATGTCTGACCAGCAAGAAACATTCAAAAGCTGGGGCCTGAATCCTGACTTCACTGCTTGTGCTAACTTCCATCAGTGTCTTTTTGCATGTGGATTTTAGAAAATTTGTAAACTTTTTAAAGCTGTTAGTTGAAAGTTGCTATACTATAACTTTCCAGAGTTAAATCGGATATATGTTGGAACTTAAATATTTTAGAACTTAGAAGTTTTTTATGTGCTTATATTAGACATTTCCAAGTTTTTATTAACATCTAGCAGAAGAAAACCCTGAAGATCTCCCACGGTCTTTTTAAGGCCCTAGTCCATCAAAGAAAACCTTTAAGCTTCAAGGAATTCCTTTGGACAAACACATGTTTATGAGCAAGTATCCAGCTGAGTCTGGGCCTGGCTTGCTGCGCTCACAAACTATTGCAAAATGGGCAGGCTGTGCTGCTGTTGGGCACTGCAATACTCCCAAAGCCGTGGCTGCCTCCAGCTTGCCTCCAGCAAGGGAAAAAACAGTCTTTCAATTCCCTAAACTCAAACTCTGCATGTCTGCATGGCAACGTTTGTAACCCAGAAGGGGTAAACAGGGAGGGAATCAGCTGCCTGAGATTAAATAGTCATGCAAGGTACACCTGGCCCAAACCGATCTGGAGAGAGGTGGGTTGTAGAAAGTGGGAAGCAGGGAACCGCAGTTTTCATAGGTGCAAAATTTGTACTGATATCACTGGGGTATATTTATAATAAATTATTCTGAAACATATGTACTATACAATTAAGTATGTATGTAACTCCACCCTTAATTTCTCTCTTAATAACGTTTTGTGCTTAGTCTCACTGTCAAGGGAGCCCAGCTGCACTTGCAAATTAGTGTTAATTTTGCAATGCAGCTGTCATGCAATGGGTCAGAGAAATGAAAGGGTTTTTAATAAAAATTGAAATGAATTAAATCATAATCTCACAAGCAATTTTTCTACAAGAGGAACAAAATACTAATACCTCCTTTGTATTCCTCTGGGAATTCAGCATTCCTATATCATGTCAGTCACCTTATTTGCATTTTGTCAAATTTTGTGAATTATTCAGCATTCAATTGTGGATGCTTCAGAGTCAGTACAGTGTATACTCTGAATGCATATTACTAATAGCTCCCCAATCAGTATTCTGCATTCATAACATGGAAGGAATTAACTGATTTTATGTGCTTATGACATTCAAAGTAAAATAACTGAAAGATATTAGTGTAGATAACATCCCTGTGTGCATACATAATGGCATGTATCCAAATAATGAAAATTACAGTGGAAAATACACATTGCTAGAGTCAGTGTACTTCTCCATCAGTTACAAACTAACCAAAGTTTAATAACATTTATATTCATTTTAATAGAGTCTCATTAAGGAGTACTTTTTTCTAGAATCTTTTGTGTCTCGTTCCCTAGGCAGCAATCCTACAGACACTTTGATATGTTCTTGTCTTTCAGTATCCAAGTAATCCCAGAGAAGTCAGTGTGACTATTCATAGCCTTGAACACAAGGACATGGTTAAGTGTCTGCAGGATAGAGGACTTAGACTGTCTTCCTGCAAAGAGCTCATAATAACCCTCTGAAATGGCCAAAATCCCATGGAGTATAACAGAAATGTGCCCTTGAGAATGGAAAAGCTATAAAGCCAAATTTGGTCTTGGTATGTGCAAGCCCTTTAGAAATGAATAGCAACATTGATGTTCATTAAGGAAGAGTTTCTATCCCTGGCTCCTATGGTAGCCCTTGGGGTGATAAACATTTTTGTCAGTTGTCTTTATGCATGCAAATCCAGAGTACAAAACCAATTATCTCGTTAAGATTAATTTCAGATGTAATCTGCTGGGTTTCCACATTGTAGAATTCCCTAGATGCTTCTTGGTTTTGTCCCTTTGTAATCAGATTATTATTTGAAGTTCCATCCATCGCAATTGATTTGCTCTGTAATGCATTAAATTGGTGTGATGTGTGATCTTCTAATGTCTTCTGATGCTTCTTTCCCAGTACTGCTTCAATCATTAAACAGTCTCTTGATGTGAAGATGTTAAGTAACATGTAGTGTAGTTGCTAGTTGTAGGCAAATAAGGAGAGAATCCTAAAATATGAATTGGCAAATGGGATGTAGCTTTACCCACTGCTGGAAGCATTGCTGCAGTCTGCCATAGGTCTCAAATATTTGCATCTTTGAGTCTCCTTGCCTCCCTGCCTCCAGATACCTGTTATTTCTTCAAAAGTTACTATCTTTTTAGTATCATGTGGGTCTTAGCATTCACTGTCAGCCACTGATTGATTTTCATTACCATTATTCTACTGGAAAATATGCAAAATGCAAAAAACCCCACCCTGTATCATGTGAATGATGTCAAGAAGCCAAGTGCTGGACCTGAAATTTCCTGTTTGAATAATAATTCCATGTCACGGCCCAGTGGTTGTCAGATTGGCTGAAATAGCACCATAATGATTCATGAAACAACATCAAGCAATAAAGGTGAGAAAGCTTTCCTTCAACTGTTTTTTAAGTTTTATGAGTTTCATTCCAGCTGGAGTGGAACAGAGTAGTGAACTTGAGCAAAAGTACCTGTTAATTTTTACAGCTGGTTTGACTGTCACGCTATAAACCATATTTGCTTGTGCCTAATATTGGTAAAATAAGAAGTAGCACCTTTCATACTTGTTGAGTCAGAATAACAGCAGAAGTGAGCTACATTATTGAGCTAGCTAAGGGTCTGGGTTGCCTTTTCATGAGACTCATTGATCCCTAAAAGCATTCAAGGCCTGTGGGATCGAGTGTCATTTTCATTTTAAGGCCTGTATTAAATGAAGTAGAAGGCTCAATATAACACCCAGATTTTTCATTTCCAGTAGCAGAGATCCTTGCATGATAACATAAGGTGTAAGCAAAATGAGCCCTCAGAAAACGTAGTCTTTTTCTATAGAAAAAAAAAAAAAACAACCTCTTGAATTCATTGCCATAACACTGAAGATCAAGAATTTAGCAGGATTAAAAACTGGACAGGGGCGTGGTTTACCTAGACACCCACTGGTCCCATAAATCACAATAGTGAATTGTGTTTTAATCTTGCTTCAGCATCTGAAGTGGTATTTTAAAGTTCAAATGGAAGAAGAGCAGGTGTTTCATGATCTTCTGCAACATCTAGACTTGGCTGGAGCGAGAGGCAGCTACACACCGAGCTGGATCACTGTGAAAAATTACTCCCATCCATTTTTCATGTTTTATAGATCACATTATTTTACTGACCCACTGTCCCTTAGGTGGTTTAAAAAGAGGCTTAATTCAGGATATTATGAACTGGATATTGTGAGAGCACAGCTAACAGAGACAGCTAACAGGTGCAGCATCTCATGCAGCAGTCTCTGAGTTCAGCTTTGGGAGTTTCTTGACCTTGACAAGGTCCAAGATCATCAGGGAATGCTTGGGAACCCTTTGAGAAACTCAATGGTACCTGCAGCTACCAGTAAGGATGAAATAAGGGGAGCTGCTCTAACAGCTTCTAACAAGCATAATTAGCTGCCTTTGACCCAGGTGCCCAAAACCTTTGGTACAGCTGCCCCCAATTAGGGAGGGTCAAGCACTCTTTTAGCCAGTGCTTCAGGTGAAGACTGTAAGAGTGCAGCTCCTAGACCACAGGCAACAGCTAGAGTGGTTTGTATGGTAGGGCACTGAAAAAACAAACAAACAAAAAACTTGGGTGAATTTGTTCTGCTGTAATAGTCTTGTACATTGAGGTAACATGCTACAGAGTAGTTTCATAGAATTGTTTGGATTGGAAGGGACCTTAAAGATCCTCTAGTTTTAACTCTCCTACTAGGGGAAGGGACACCTTCCCTAGTGCAAGACTAGGTTCCTTAAAGCCCTATTGAACCTGGCTGTGAATGCTTCTAGGAGAACACCATTAGAGAATAGGAAAGGGAGGTGATAGATGTATTCTTCTCTGAAATATAGCAGCTTGAAGAGCACACAGTCCCACTTGCAGCAGAGAGGCAGGTACTGTACTTCCACCACTACTAAGGTAAGTGCAAACTCTGGAAAAAGTGAAGGATGGAAGCTGGTGACTTCTGGCACCAAGAGCAAGGCTCCTACCCCACCTAAGGGCTTGCAACTATAAAATATGTTTACTGCCCTCAGATTTGACAAGGTATATGTCTCTGGTATTGTCTCTGGTAACAGCATCCAGACGTACTAGCCTTTCAAAGGAGGCAAGTGGCTCTCTCTCATCAGAGCCTTGCAGCTGTTTGCTACAGCATGAGGCTGGGGCAGCTAAACCTCTTGCTGGCTTTTCTCTTGTTCTCTTATGTCATGGGCTAGAACAGAACAAAACTAGAAATCTTTGAAACTTCAGGTTTAATTCAATTGCTCTGGGTGGACTTTTTTCCAAACGCTGCTGCCAATTGTCATTGGAATAACTTATATCCTTCAAAATCAGCATTGCAAAAGAGTCTTCCCAGAACTACAAAGCATCCTCGCTTCAAATGAGAAATATTTGAGCAATTCAACTTGCACATCACGCTTGCATGTTGCTCTTGCACTGCAGTTTCTCATGTTTGCTTGCTTTAGAGGCAATAAGGCTACAAACAGTGAATTGGCAAGATCTTACAAATGTTGGATATGAATTTATTCTTGTTTTAAATGCTTCCAGTTTTCTTTCCATGTTCAAATCCAGCAGACAGTTCAACTGACTGCATTCCTGCTGAAAAGCTACTTAAACCCACTATTTACTAGAAACACTTACTTAGATGGGCAGTTTGAAGTTTGTGTTGGTAATCAGGAGTTCAGATAAACCTACCTTACCCCACAGGATAAATATTTGGATTATGTGGCTATGGTTGCAATGTATTTTTAATGCTTAGTGTCAGTCGTGAGTCTGAAAAAGGCTGCGTGTCTGTCCTCTCTTTACATGCACCTGCATTTCCTTAGGAAGTATTGTCATTAGGGCATGTCCTATCATCAGAGGTCAGTCTCAGCCAGTGTGACTAACCTCTGTGCTTATGTTGCCTCTCTCCATCACTGAAATGTAACTTGAAATCTCATGGCTTAACCACGTTCTGAAAACATGATGCAAACAGAGATTCCCCTAAGAGTACAATAGATCAAAGGAGTCACTAGGGTGTCTTTTAGATAGCATACAGCAACAGTTCCTTTAATTGAAACATGTTTTGCAGCCTAAAAAAAAGGCAAAAAAAAAAAAAAAGGTGGAACACTAAAGGACAACCAGAATATACAGGAAGGGATGCATATTGGGCAGTTGGTTTTGGCATGTTTATCACACACACAGTTTTCCTTTTGTATCTTCGATTTTCTGGGAAATACGCTTCTGTTCCTGTGATTATTTTTTTTTTGGTAACAATTTATGTCACTTCCACTGTTGGCTTTAAGCTTCAAGATTGCAAATAAGATAAGTACTCTGGACTGTACCTAATAAAACACTTCCTTGCCTGGCACACAACTTTGAGCATTATGTGGCCTTGTAGAGGTCATGTTTAGGCTTTTTTTTTTTTTTTTGGCCTCCCAATGTGCAATGAGTTGCAAGGCTGAGCTTCTTGCTTATCAATCTTTAAAACACTTTTAATAGCACTATGAAGCTTCCATTTAATAATATTTAATTAATACCATGTATTGGTCAGGATATCTGCCAGAACAATTTCACTGTTCAAGGATGCCTTCAGGTGAGAAAATGCAGTGCCATAACTATAAAAGAAATTCTGTCAAAGCAGCATATTCTTACTCCTTAGACGCTCTGACTGGGCACTGTTGATCTGGGAAATCAGGTGAGTCATGCAGAAACCTCTTTCCAGCTATGGTCCAGTTTACAGGAATAAATGTTTTTAAAAGCCTAAGTCTCTCTCCCCAGTATAAATATTCCCAAGTGCCACATGAGTAAGTGGGATTCCTTACAATGACAACAGTTGTCTCTAATTTCTGGTCAACTTCTTTATTCCTACTGTAACTGTCAAACTCCATTGCTTTGCAAAAAATGGGGAAGAGAAAGCATTTTAAGAACTTTCAGTTTTTATTGTGGTGGAAGTGTGCCAACTGTAAGGACTTACTGTGTCACTGAAATCAAATATTAAAAAATAACTGGTTTTATACAGTTGTAAATTTTGTAAGCAACCTACCTAGAGATAACAAATTTCTGCTTTTCACATATCGGTCATGTAAGATACCACTGAATCTTGGCAACTTAACTAAAGAAATGAAAGGGTCTGATTTTTCATCTGTCGAAGTCCTGTGGGTGTAAGTTCAATAAGAGCAGTACTACCCTCTTTGATTGTATCGTAGATATTGCTAATCTATATTTAAAATGTGTGTTATATTTAAACTTGAAAATTAATTTGCTTTAACATCTGTGTAAAATAGATTAGACTTAATGAAGTCTGACCCCCTTATGAGTTAGCGTGAGTGAAATAATTACTCTTCAGCAGCACAGGATATATTGTACTGGACTTTCTGGCTTGAGTTAACAGTTAGAAGTCAAAGGAAGTTCAGGAAATACCAGAAGCCTTGAACTGCACTAGAAAACTTAGGTTTACAGTTTTTCTTTATGAAAAATGAAAATTCATGTGCTAGACTTACTTTGTGTCACTGCTAATAATAATTATGGAAAATTACCTGCATAAATTGAATATAGGAATATTCTAATTTGGAACTTGAAACTGATTACAGAAAAATTAGTTCCTAAGGATGGTACTCTTTAAAATAATGCTAATTCAGCTATCATCATCTGGACTAAATTCAAAGTGAAGGAACGTCTTCAGAAATCCTTTCAACACTCTTAGGAAGCTACCGCTGTTGGCCACAACTGCTTCTTACCATTCCAGGTGCATTCAAAGGCTGGAGTCTCATTTGGCCTCAGGTGAAAAGGATCCAACTACAAAGAGACACAAGGTATTATTCTGGCTGCAGATACTGGCAGTGTAATTAACTGAAAGTATCTATAAGGAAAACCCAGTAGTAATTTTTTTTTTTTTATCAGGTGAAATAAAATTCACTAAAGCTTACATGAACCTCTAGGTCTTCAAAGAATAGCGTGCTCATTAATCTTAAATGCTAATGAATTTTCTTATACAGATATTTTCCAGAGAGTCAGCTTCTGCCAATCCCCGTTGAACCTGCTGCCCCCAACATTGGGAAGTCTATCTCGATGTCTCACAGGCTCGGTGACAGCTCTTCCTGCTTAATCCCTCAGGGCAATCTGCAAGACCTTAATTAGTGAGATTCCCTACTGTTATATTGCTTTGTTTTTTTCCTCTTGGAATGATTGCTAGCAGGAAAAATGAAATGTGGCTGCCCTATTTGATACATATGATAGCCCAGTCCATGCTCATCTGGATGCCTGTGCTGTAACAGGGGTACTTTCCAGTATGACACTTTCTTTGACAGCAGCTGTGCAAATTCAGAGTGGAGTGTGAGGAACAAGCTGGCTCTCTCTGGGATCATAATCTATTGTGAAGGGTTTTTTTAAGCCTCTCTTACCACACACTCATAGCCTCTGTCAGTGCCTGTAGGGTGGCCACGCATAAAGGAGTGTACTGTGAAGCCTGGGTGCTGCTTGCAGCTCCTGCAGCAGTCTGTCAGCCTGGCCCGGGATGCTCTCGCAAGCTGCCTGCATGTGGACTGCTGCTCAGCCTGTGGTGGAAGCAAAAGGAAAACACCATTTTAGGACTCATAGGGAAGATAGCAGAAAAAGTGAAAAATCACTTTGCGGATAGGTTTGCTAACCTGTGAGCGTCACCAGTCTCCTCCCCCAGAATGATGTCAACCTGCAAGAGATGCTGCTGCTGCCAGAGGCCCCAGCTCCAGGGCTCCCTATTCCCCTGAAGTTTCCACTGCTGTATCTGGAGCCCCAAAGCAGCCTGAGGTTTGAGGCATTCTCCCCTAACCACACGCTGCCCTGCATGGGAAGGATCTTACTGTTTCAGGGGCTGTAGCACAGAGGAGAAGCTCTATGGAGTCTGTGGTCTGATGCTGTTACATAGGTATCTGGCTATTTCTTGTCTTCAATAACACACCTCTTCTCTTACTGAGCTTGCTACAACCCTATCTACCATCATCTGTATTTTCAGTTAGAGCAATAGAGAAGTGAAGTACTGTGAGACAGACTCCTCTGAAGTTTCTCGCAATGCAGGATGTTGATCTATTTATAGCAACATCTCGAGCTTTGGAGACCTTTGATAGCTTAATTTCCGAATATAGATATCTCTTCATCCTGATCCATCTCCCATGCTCCATGTGGTGTTCCCTCTTGCGCAGCATTTATTCAGCATGCAGGGGCTATTTTCCACTTCCAGAAGCAAACAATGGCATAAATTCCTTTGTCGCAACTGGTGTAACTAAGAAAAAAAGTTAAGGAAACAGCTGTTAGAAGTTAGTTAGTCATGTCCCTTATGCTGAAAGTCAATCCATCATCAAAATGCTGCTGAAAAATGTCATGTTTTAAAATGCATCCTTAAGGTGTGACAAGCTGTTTCACCATCCTGCTTTGGCAGCAGGGTTAGACTAGATGATCTCCAGAGATGCCTTCCTACCCCTGTCATTCTGTGATTCTGATATCCCACTGTGTTCAGGTTATGATTGAAGGAGAAGCAAGTGCAACTGCTGAGTCTGGCCCCAGCATGTTAGACTGCGTTCATAAGCCTGACGTGGTAGGGCTCTGTGGTTCAGATGGTAGGTTCACACACAGCAGCTTCAGCGCTATGCTTCACGTGACAGTGACTTTTGCTGCATTACACTGAAACGTCTCTTATTTGTGTTTTCTCCCATCCCAAAGCTATTCAAAACTTTATTTTCTGCCAAAACAGATATGCATTATACATGAAACACAGCAGAAAGCATTTTCTTTTTAATTTTCAGGAAGTCTGTTAGTGCCAAAACATAAACTGCTTAAGAAGGAGGATGAAAACTAGGGTAAGTGATATTTGGCAAGATCCACATGTTCCGTTTGTTTATGCAACAATCACTGCTGCTGACTTACAGCTTCAGAGGCAGCTGTGTAAATACAGGGCTGCAATGGCTGAGGAAGCCAAGAGACAAGCTGTGGAAAAACAACAGATAAAACCAGGCACGTTCTTAGTGCCATGGGGTAAGGCAGAGCTGAGCTGTGCCACGGACATCTTGCTATGCTGCTAAGGTACCTTCAGTCCCCTTTTTTCAGAATATCTTTGCTGTTATTGTGGGAGGCATTGTTCGTTTTTTATAAGGACTTGAAATTAAAGTTTTACTGTGAAGAAGATTCAAACCATTCCTGAAAACATGGGGGAGACTGATACAGCAGCCCAAACCCTGCTTTGCTGACCCCTGTGCTCCTGAGCACAAGGGCCAGGAAGCCTTGAAGGTATCAGCTTGTGGGTTTTGCTAGCTTCTTATAAATGAGGCTTACTCCTTTTGTTTTGTGGAGCAAGAGGTGTGACGCAGTCCTAGGAACTGCAAACTAATGCATTTAATAAGCACTGGAGCTGCTGCCACCCTGTTCCTGTGGGAGCTGACCTTCCCCAGGTAAGTCCAGCACAAGCATTTTCCTACAAGGCTGATGCATGCAGCCTCTCCAGGGTTCTGCTGTGCAAGTTAAGCCTTGGCAGGCTCTCATATTTTTTTTTTACCTCTCATAAACCAGCAAAGAGACCACAGGTATAAACAGGTACCCTGGATTAGAAAAGGTTACTTATTGGATTTTTAAAATGCGGATATTCACCTATAAAGCTTATTATTTTCTCTGTAAGTTTGCTAGAATTAAGCAATATTATGAAGCAAGAGTATTAAGCAACGTGACTCAGTTCATAGGTAAACAATACATCTGAGCAAGTGCACATAAATCTCTATTTCCAAAACACTGTCTTATCTTTTTTTTGACTAGTGTGTTACCTTTGTATTTCTTAAAGACATACTTTATGACTTCTCTGCACATGTATGGGTTTTAGCTCATATTTGAATACATAACTGCCCTTGCTGACCAGGTCAGGTAATGCCTCTGCCAACTATACTTTTAAATTATTCTATAACAATTCCTACAATATTATTACATCTTAGGATCCTCTTCTTTCTTAAGTATCTGCTACACTTCATCATAAAATCCTTCTACATCCTTCCTCACTTCAGTGGTCAAATAGGCATACTGGGGGTCATTTGACTTGGTGCTATAGTCCAAAAGCTCAGCAGGCATGTCTTAAATAAGCCACAGACTATGCAAACATTTGGTTTCTCTAATGATGCTTGCTATTTTCATCCCCTTTCTCTGCTTTTGGAATAAAATTGGCTGAAATATATGCAAAAATCTCTGATTTGACTAGTTTTAACTTGCTCTGGGCAGAACAACAAAGTTTTGCTCATCATAAGGATAAATAAAGACAATTCTCATAATAATTTGAACTGTTTACCATCAACAATTTAGGGAAAAACTCTTGAGGAAAAAGGTGTTGTTACCTTAAGTAGTAAAGGGGCATTTGTTTGTTCGTCTGCCTTTGCAAGTCACGTTTAGGTGGTAATATTTTTCGTGTAGCACTAGTCATTCCTGCGTGCTGATGTTCTACAAAAGCTTTGAATTTTCTCCATGCTTGGTGCAATCTTATTTTTTACTCAAATCCGCCATCATAAAATACTGTGAGAAAATTTCATGTGTTACTCAGCTGATGGACTTAAGCAGATGCACATCTGCTGCCTTCATTTCTCCAAGTCAGGATTGTATTTGGATTATAGGGCCACTTCCTTCAGGTACTGTTGAAGTTCCTTATTCCCTTTCCAGGGATATTAATAATCCACCACCACAGAGGTGAACCTGTACTCCAGTTGATTCTCTCTATAGAGTTGGGGGAAAATTTGAGACAGAAACTGGTTTGTAACTAGGAAGTAATAAAATAAATTATCTTTTCTATTTTTCTTCCAAGGACGACAGTATTTTCTTGTGACATCCCCCTGGAGCTGTGTGAATTGAGGTGGGACAGGACACTTCTTCATATTAAATTAAATAACAGTTTGAGTAAATCAATCCAGAAAGTGCCTCTAAAGGTGTTTAGTAGGGCCTGATCCTATATTGTTGTTTGGTTTCAGTGAAAGATGTGAACCTTAAGGGCATGGTTTGATGTGGCGTTATTTTGGGAAAAAAAAAAAATAATCTACTGAATGGTTGGGGAACTCCAAGTGCAGACATGCAAGATAAGAGTGCTTTTTGATGGCTTAGTTGGATCCAAGCAGCTAAATAGGACTTTTGATACCAGGTTTCCTGGTGCACACAATGAAACCATTTACCCAGTCATAACAAATTTCTGCCATGTATTTGAAGAGACGACAGGTCCACTTACAAGATAATGCTAGCTTGTAGGATAGAAATAGTTTGCTTTTCCATGGAGTTGTTGATAGGAAAACATTGCAGCTTTTTTAAAATGTTTTGCCCTCACATTTTAAACCATTTTTCACCCTCATCTTATAGATGAGGGAACTGAGGCACATTGAATTTTTGTGACTGTCTGGTGTCAGAAACCTGGAAAAGGGCGGGCCCAAAAATAACATCTGGGTCTGGGTAGCAGTAGCCTAATCACTGGATAATATTGTCTTAGAGCTAAAAGCCTGGAGGAAAAAGCTGAAATGTCTTTCTTCCCCACTCTTTCTTTACCCATGTCTGCATGTCAGAGTCACTGAGCTGGAAAAATGTGAATGTTGCTGTACAGCATGAATGAACTAAGTTGTCTCTTGTGCAGTGAGCACATTTCCCAGCTGGGTAGGACATTGCAAAGCTTTTATGGGTCTCCAGTACCATTTCACTCAAGCAAAACCCTCTTGAGGAGGTCTTGGTTGAATGCTGCTTTTATTTTTCTTTTTCTATCTGGAGGAACACAACAATCTCCTGTTGTTTTCAGCACGGTCTTTGCCAGAGACTAAGACAATTCACATCAACAGAGGTCTCTGGTGCACAAGGGGCTGTTCCAGAGATTCAAGAGCCCTGTCTCTAAATGCAAAGGGTATTCGACAGCTTTTATGGCTATGGTGTCTTTATTAGCTGAACAGGAACATTTGGTGAAACCGTTAGCTAGGAAAAATTGCAACCAAATGCTCAAAGGGCAGCGCAGATAAAATCAGTGCCAGTGCGATGAGACTGCTGCTGCCTCCCCGTCAAATTGCTTCTCACTTAGCTACTTAAAAAAAACCAAATAACAGTCCACAAAAACCCACAGCACCAAATCCCTCTTCGGTCCTGACGTTTCAAAATAACTCAACTTTGCACCAAGTGATTGGAGTTTACCTCCTGCTCAAAGGCTCCAGAGGAGGATACTGTGAACCTCGCTCCGCTTTGCGATGGCTCCCAGGCTACAAATACACTTCTTACTCTCCAGCTGCGCTTCACATTGATGTGAAATGGAGATGGTCAGATTGCCTTCTGCTGCCTGTCTGGGCCAATAACCGCTGATGGTGGCTTGTTGTTTCTCTGGCAATATTCAGAGGTGATGTGCACAGGGAAAGAAGTTAACTGTTTGACAAGGGACAGCTTTATTTACAGAGTGCTGCCAGGCTAAAATCAGTTGAACTGCATAAAATAATGTGCACTTGTTCGGAAAAAGAGTTGAAAAGCTGTGACACTGATTGGCAGTGAAAAGCCTATAAAACAGCACACATCAATGGAGTAATTGACTGCTTCCCTCACCTAAATGATTTTTCTACTTGCCGTACTCCTTGCACTTGAGCAAGCTGTGATTCATATTGATGGAATGTAACAAACTTAATTTTCTGAAAGCCACGTAAGATATGAGACAGAGCTTGAACGAGAGAGTCTTGAAATAGAATAATATCAGTAATATTAGTAACAATAATTTAGTGCATTATCCACGAAGTCACTGCCTCTCTTAAACAGTACTGGGAGAAGGATTTCCTTGGCAGGAATTCAGCCAAGCAAGGGAAGAGGAGACAGTGCTGACTTTGCAGACCTAGCGCACCCATCTCCCGGTATCCATCTGCTTTCTCGAGCCCCAGAGCTATTTGGAAGCTTGTTCAGCATCACTACCTTGAATGTTGTTCAGGCATTTCCAGGGATCTTTTGTTTGGATTTTGGAAAGGTGAAAACCTTTCTGTCAGGCTCCTGCTGGCTTCGTTGCTTTTAACAACTTCTCCAGCATGTGAGCATTGGCTTTGCTCTTACAAGGAGGAACAGGTTTTCTTAAAAACCCAGCAGGACTCTGTACAACTTACAGCTAAAGGAAGCCTGTACGCAGGGCCTGGCTGCCCAGCCTGAACCTCGTGTGCTGCTGGTGCTCTGTCCTTCAGCTGGGCAGAATTAACCTGCGCTGCAAGATTAGACAGCCTTGGGCACGTTGAGGACCTCAGAAGAACAGAATGCTTCATTCAAAACAACCTACCCTGAGATAAGCAGAGATAACTCTGAGCCACAACACTAGGTCTGGAGCCAAGCTGTTGTGAAGTTTGGCCTGCTCAGATGTAGGGTTTCTTCATAAACATCTCCACAATGGAAAAAGGTTGCAGTTTCTCTTTCACTGTCTGGATTCATAATCCCAGGCGTTCTGCTGTTGAGTATGTTCACCTTCTGGTTTTCCCTTGATCTGTTGTGAACTAAGGGATAGTGTGGAGGGTTGGGTTTTTTTTGTTCAGCTTTGCTTTGTTCTGCAAGGGAACCATATGCTATTCTTATGGTCTCACACAAGATTTTGTGAGCTTCTGTTATCACAAAATTTACGGAGGCTGTTGCATACCAGCTATGTGACTTTATTGCAGGATCAAACAAGAGGGGCCGGGTCCCTGTGAAACGTGTGGGAAAGAAACCTTGCTTAAGTGGAAGTGTCTCTGAATGCTTTCCTAGCCTCTTCCCATAACTGCCAATGGGTTACACAAAGCAATGAGGTGGAAGCAATAAGCTTCCCTTTGGAAACTGCTTTCCACCCAGGGATAGTATGGCAGGGAAGAGAGCAGGAAGAGCAAGTGCCCTGCTGGGAGCAAAGCCAGCATTCCTGGGGGCTACCTCTGTGCTCCCCCACCTTGGTTTCTGCTCTTCAGTGGGGCACAGGGCTCGTAGCTGGCACAGACCAAAAAAAAAACCAACAGCAGCAAAGTCAAGTTGCCAACCATGCCTACTGGTGTCTGGTATTTCAGCATGATGTGCGACCGACGAACGTTCTTCTCCTCTGTGTCCAAAGGGCTGGAGAGGATGTAATTGAAGCATTTGCTCAGTGTGAAGGCAGAGTTCAATGGCATGTCTCGAGGGATCGCGCTAAATTGATACTGTGGAAGATAATTAAATTGTGTGACAGTTTATCACAGGAGATGCCCGAATAATCAGTGATTTTAAAGGCCTTTAAATCATGGGTTTGTAGCCTGACTGTATTTATGAACTATAAGGAACTCCTGTGGATTTTGCTTGGCTGTTAGATTCTGTGGCAGAGTAGTCTATTTCTGTCCAGTTGAGTGATGCCACCTCGTTAAAAAGAATGAAGTTTAGAAAGGATGAGCTGGCTGTGGGCGGCAGACTCTTGCTTTCAGATCCCCATGTGGAATTTCACAGAGGGTTAAAACCATCAAATGTTCAAATGAGTACCTTGATATGTCACTTCCATTCGCAACTTCTCCTTTCCTTTGTCAGTTATTCCCCCTGCATTTTCCTATCTTTAAGCAAATCAGGAAACATTGTCTGCAAACCCTGTCTTATTCCTCCCCATATTATGTTGGTTTCTGTTAGTGGGAAAACAGAGTAGCAAAACCTTATTTCTCAAGAGAGGGAAAGCACTTGTGACTGGGGTTCCCAGTTGCCGGAGGCAAGGCCAGAGTTACTGGGAGATTTAGGGCATGAATTCATGTGTAACGCTTACCATGCTTTTCAAACCACCCTTTCCTAGCTAAATCCCCAGAGTGCAGGCACCATGGGAGAGAGAAAACCTCTCAGGCACACCTGATTTTGTTGCCATTGAATGATGTTGTTTTCATTCCCTCTTTCATCAGATTGCCTCAAAAATTTCAGCCACTAGTTAGGACTCAGATTTGTAAGAAGTTAATCTATGTAATCGTTAAGGCATCTTCAATATAATCTAGGTGTTTTGCTTTGAAAAAGCTTAGTCTGATCCACATGTATGCTTCCTGCACTACCATTTTATTTCTTCTTTTCTCTATATCATCCTCTTGGTATTTTTTAAATTCCTGCCCTAGTCATGAACAGATGCAAATTTCTACCTTAGGCTTCCAGACCTACATTAGCATATGTCAAACTCGTCATGGTGACCTGGACCCCGGGAGCCCAGAGCATCACAGTCTGTGAGAGCCTGGGACTGTCTGTATTTGCCTTGAACGTTGATCTTGGACCTTAAAAGTCTTATTTTCTCATAATGGCTTTTTTCTGTCATTAATCTCCATACGTGAGTAGGTGTACATAAACATATACAGAAAGAAAAATTAAGCACAAACGTTTGTGTAATTAACTTTGTACGAGTATATTTTGTATGTGCACCTTAGAGGCTTACATCCTGCTTACAGCTGTGTCTTTCTCACTGGGTTGATACATTACAACACCGATTAACTACAAGTATCTTGTGGGATTTTTTTTTTCTTCAGTCAATTATCATTTGGTTCCCTATGTCTAACATTTTTCCTGAAAGAAAGAGGAATGCTAGAATAAAATGTGTAAATAGAACTTTGTTTTATCCTTTTGCTATCTGTAAGTCAGTCTGTTGAAATCAATGGAACTCTGTCTGTTCAGTTCTTTGAAGAGGCAAGGCATTGACTGTGTTATTTGAAATCCATAAAATAAATCAGTTTTTAAACTCAGGACCCAGCTGCATCAACATGAAAAAGCTGTCGTGCTTTGTACATCCTGCTGTTGCTTAAGCATTTCTAAAAGAAAATTCAGTAATTGTTTCCTGCTTTCAAATACTATAGTTGAACTGTGAATTTAAAATACGCCAGATTTAGCAATTAACTAATAAGACAATGTCAAGAACTCTGTGTTTCAAACTCTCGATTGCAGGAACGATACTGCAGTCAGAAACACTTTGCATGCATTCTTAGTCCTGTGGCTCCCATCTGTGTATATGTAAATATTAGATTTGCAAAACACCTTATTAAAAGCCAAGGTTCTAAGGTTCAAGCATCAAACACACGTAAGGTAGGAAATGCCAGAATCAAAGCATCTTTGTGCAGGTTTAATTTGCTATCCACACCTTTCCTGCTGATGTATACACATTCTGGTGCAGTTTTTAAAGATACAGTCAGTTTCTCTCTTCTTTTTTTTTCCTCTAAGCTTTCTCTATGAGTTCATTAAGGTTGTATAGTGAAGGAGATTAATAAAAAGGAGGGGCCCTACCTAAAAAACTTGAGAGGTATGTGAAACCAAAGAAAAATAAATCTTATGAATTAAGATTAATTAAAATGAATCATGAACTACAGAACTAATAAAATGGGTTTTCCCATTTCCCAAGGTTTCCAGCCTTCCATCCCTTAAGCTTCTTTCCCTACTTCTTCTGAACTTCTGTTTGACCAAGCAAATGGTTGACCATAATGTGTCTGAGCCTCTTCTGGGTCCTCACCTTTACACAAATGCGTGCAGTCTTAAAAGCATTAATTTATCTTTGACATCACTGACTTGTGAAATTGGGCTGAAACCGCCCAGCAGGTTCATATGTTGTCAGGGCAGAGAGGCAGGCTGGCAAAATTTTACTAACATCAAGTTTATTATTTTTTAATTATCTGTAAAAGATAAATACGATACCAAGTAAATCAGTCTTACTTACATAACGGATTCCTCTGACATGAGGAGTCTTTTAAGCCAATTTCTTCATAGATAGTTGCAAATTTGTATTCTTAATTTTCTGAGCACCTTGTTTATGGAGATACATGTGCAGAAATGCTGCGGAATTCATGGTTGCATTTGAAGTCAATGGGACTGTGTAATGTTAAGTAGTCACAAAACATCAGGCCAAAAAACCTTAAATTAGGCCAGAACATGCTGTTGATTCATCGAGATACTGTAGGGATGACTGCCAGCGATAACCCCTGGGAAAATTTATAATGGTCCTTTTACTAGGGTTTGGCTGGTGATATTAATAGACCTTTGGGCTTTATGCTAAGCAAGAAGAAAGCAGTCTATTGAATAGCTGCTCACTCGTTCAGCTCTTTTTGGCCAGGTACCAAATGAGACATGTTCTGAGAAGAAAAAAAAAAAAATTTTCATCATGGCCTAGGATTGTACCATTTTGAACGCAAGGAAATTATTTTCCACAAGCATGGTATGAATGGAAGAGGGAGAAGCAGGAGGTTGGACAGCCTTAATTCAATGCCAAAGTGTTTATTTTGCAACTTAAACAACAGTTCTTAACTGAAGAACATTGTTGTCATATAAATCACGTTTATGAACACATTTTAAAAGAATATTTTTCAAAAAATTGTTTCTTTTGGCCCCTAGGATTAAAGACATCCAGCAAGGGATCCATATATAACTGCAAAGAAGAGCAAATTTTGAAAGACAGCTTGGTATTTTTCATAAATCCTAGGGCTTGGGGAGAAGTTTAGTTTGGAGAAGAGGAGGCTGAGGGGAGACCTTATTGCCCTCTACAACTACCTGAAAGGAAACTGTAGAGAGG
>JAOQGH010000012.1:62629392-62719065 GCA_025769975.1 Gallinago jamesoni
CTAGTGGCCAAGATCATTGGTTTGTGCTGGGGTGTTGTGTGGGGGGTTGTGAGTGTGGGGTTTAGTTGGTGGGTGGGTTTTTTTTTTGTTTGTTTGTTTTTGTGTGGTTTTTTTTTTGTTGTTGTTTGTTGGTTTTGTGGTTTGTTTTTGTTTTGTTGTTGTGTTGTGTGTTTGGTTTTTTTTCTAATGTGGTTGGACTCGATGATCTCAAAGGTCCCTTCCAACCACTAAGATTCTGTGATTCTGAAAGGAGGGAGCAGGAAGAGGGAACTTTGCTCTCGCAAGTCACTTGATGCCCACCAAAGATCACATCCTGACATTCAGTAGAGAGTGAAAGTGAAGCATGAGGGAATGTAATTCTAATAAACTAATATCCTTAGCATACACTCTTCTTCCTGAAAAATACAGCCCATGATTTCTCTGTTGGAGTCTGTACTGCTAAAGAAAATAAGCCCTTACATTATCATAGAAAAAAAGACATTTTCTCCTATCTCACCATCCAGACCACACCAGAAGTATTTGCATCCTCAGGTGCTTGCTTTTCCTCTCATTTGTCTCTGTTTCACAGTGGCTCTGACACTGGCCAGAACAATGATTTTATTTTTTTTTAATGTTATGTGTATTTTATTCACTATGGAACATCCATAAACATAAGATGTGCCAGCAACTCCTAAGATGACAAAATATAAAAGGATTATAGAACTACATTTCTGTCCTCCAGAACTGAAAACCACATTTTAGAGACAAATAGGGAAATCTTAGTTTTAAAAAATGAGCCCTTATGTCATGCTGGCAAGCTCATTAACAAAGAAAGAGATATTTATTGTTTGCTGTCTAAATGTATCAGTAACTGACGATACCACCTGCTATCAAGAAGAAATTAATGCCAGCTGAGAGCTTGAGTCCAGCACGGAGACTGCTAAAAGAGTATGATACTTCCTGTTTCATTTACTGTAGGGTTAGTCTTGAATGTTTATACGTCAGTTGAGTTCCAGTTTCTTCCATGAAAGCCTCAAAATTCACTGTTTGTGTTCTCTACATGCTTCCATGGTACAGATGATGGGCAGGATTATAAGGAAGTCTAACGACTTTGGTAAGATTTGGCATAGTTTGGTGATCTACCCACACAGAGAAGCAGTGTGTCAGTGAGGCAGGAGAATTAATGAATTCCTTTTAAAAACAGCAAATCGAAAAAGGAAGTGGAAAGGTGATTTGCAGATTGCTTCCTACCAAGCCACAAATTTGGCCGTCTTTATGGTCCTTCCTGTGAGTCACTTTCACCATTCCTGGAACAGCTGTAAGAAGGAAACAGAAACAGGAATCATATGACTCACATTTACCTCAGTTCAGAGAAAAAAAAAAACAAACAAACAAACAAAAAGAGGTAAAGTTCCCAACTACCAAAGTTCCCTACTACCACAGAGTAGGAAAATTGTGTGAAGTAGATTCATAGGCTTCCTCTTTGCCCTCCAGGGAGAAGAATTAATGGGGATTGAGGAAGATTAGGATTTTTAACTTTATTAGTAGTGTTGATAGTGTTGAAAAGAGTTACTGGGAAGAACTTTCAGTATAAATTTTAAACAGGGAGCGTATCAGCAGTATGCAGGGCCAAATAAAATGAGTCATCCATCAAACTTCGAAACCCCTGTCTCCTCTTCCTTTATGCTTTTGACAGTGTTTTCTTCCTTTTCCAATTTATTTTGCTCTTGCAGAGTGATTCCTGTACTCAGCTATGGAATTTTATGCTTCCCCTGGAAAAAACAAGCATCTATCTATCAGGCATCAGGGTCCAGGATAACCCTGCTGTAGATGTATGTGCATCTCCTGTGTGTGACAGAGGAGCCTGTAAGCTGGTAAGTGCTGCCCATGTGCTTTATGTCTCTGCATTCTTTCACACAAAGGTGAAAGCAGTGGGATCCCTCTGTTCCTTGTTCCTTCATAATTCAGATCTGAAGGTGATGGAGGGAGCAAGAAAGCGAGCACAGAGGGCGAGCCATGAACTCCACGTAGATGACATCTAGAAGAACCACATCAGCTTTAATGGAAATAATTTCCTTTCATGCTCACGTGCCGGTCTGTATCCCCACAAACTGGTGTTGCCTTCCTGGCGGTGCAAATAATGGACGCTTGGTGCATCAGCCACTCACTGCGTTACTGCTCGTCTGAGCTGGCGGTGGGACTAATGGCGAAGTTCAAAGTATAATTGTTTCAAGGGTCGTTGGCCTAGATCACATGTCTGCCTTGCCAGTTTTTCATATAGACACTCTTCTAGATAAGGCAGAAGACACCCCTGAACTTTGAAGTCTGGTGAAAGACATGTGCCAGGCGGCGGACAATACAAGGAGACGTTTGTGTTGTCTGTTGTGGACTCCGGGATAAGATAGCCAGGCTGTAGTCAGAGAGAGATATGACCACTTTCTGAACGATTGTCTTATCAGCACAGTAAGCAAGTTATGTTGCCTACAAGTAACTAATTTCTTTCCAGCTGACTGCGTGTTTTGCTTGTGATTTACTGATTTGCAGAGAGCAGTCCTTATCCATAGAAGTAAGGCAGAGAACTGTCATGATCCCAGGTGCAGTGGTTTATACTTGACCATGACAGTGACAGAGGCTGCATACGTCTGTATTTACTACATCTGTAGCAAATCTGTCAGCCAAAATTATCATGGCTAGTCATAAGCTATAAGTGATGCTGGCTTTGTACCTCTTGCTTTATGGAAAGGGTTCTGGAGAACACTGGATTTGATGGAAGGCATAAAACAGGATCTAGGAGCAAAGTCAAAGAAAGGCATTTCACTTAATAGCTGCTGCAACTGATTCAGTATAATCTGCGTATTTGTCCTCTACAAACCGAGTTTTCATATGTTACACATTGAAAGTGAGTCCTACCCAAAATCTTTTTATCCAGCCTCATTTAAATAATGTTTGACAGGGCAATCCAAAGAGGAGTTCAGCAGATTTAGTTTGAGCTCGGCATCTATTGATTGGGAGCAAACAGAAAAAAAAATCCTTCATATAATCTGGCACTTGTAGGATGAGCAAACAGTCAAGAAGAAATGTGATCATTAAGGAGTATGGCAAAATCTGGGAAAGTAGACTGTTCAGTGCTAAACAAATGGGTGTAGAGTGCACAGAGATTCCTAGCAGCATTTGTTGGAGATATAGAGTGAGACCATCCAGGTGAGCTGAAGAAAGTTAATACTTAAAGATAACATTCAAGGTCAAAGATTTTGTGTTGTTCTTTCAGTTTCTTAAGTCTCAGAGATCCATAATGACACACAGGAATGTATTTTAGTAACTCTATATTTTATGAAGGGATTTTATTATTTTTTTAATTTGTTCTCTGTAACTTTGTTTCCCATATTTTAATGGCTATTTACATTCAGCTAAAGTCAACATGCATTTTCCCCTTTAAAGATTATCTAGTTTAAGGAAGATCCTGGTGACTTTGACAGGAACAAGGCGCGTTGATAATCCACTGTACCCACACTCACTTTTATCCCTGGATGCGGTATGCCTTGAGGCCTTGCTTTTACGGCAGCAGCCTCAAGGCCACCTTAGCCTGCCACCATGGCAGTCTATTACCATTAAAGTACACCATTAAAATCATTAAACTACATCATTAGACTGCCACCATGGTAGTCTAGTGGATGCCAGCAAGTATTTAATTTACCGCTTTCTTTAGACACAGTGAGAGTCTGGTGATGCTCAGTTTCATAAGCTGCTATATTTGGAACTTCTATCTTTATATTCATTTCAAGCCAAATTCTTCTCAGCTTCACCAGCACTTGCTCTTAGCAGCAGAAATCCTTATGAGAATATGATTTTTTTTGTCATTTTACCCAAATTTTGAATATATCCAAGAATCTCTGGCCTGCAATATGTTTCTTGCCAAGCCTTGAGGAATGGGTTGAGAGTCAGCATCATGAAAAGTGAAGTTTTGAGGATAAATCTTTCCTCTAAGGTGTTAATCAGTGATCCTCTGACAAGGAGCAGGGAGCTGGAAGTTTCGATGACCAAGTGTCTTCAACCTGTCACAGGCTGTAATGAGAGTAGCAAATCAAGTACTTGTGGATGCTACTCAATACCGAGGCACATACAGCCCCCGAGGACATGAATATTCAAGGATGTGATTTCACTGGCCCAGAGTTCATGCAAGCTCTCGGTGAGATCCATGCTTTGTATTTCATTCATAATGCTTTGTATTTCAACCTGAATACTAACTTTAAGAATCGGAAGAAAGTGAAGTTCACAGAAAAATGATAATGAAAACAGTTTTGAGTAAAGCAACTTCATACAAATTTTTAAGTGAAAATGTGTGTGGCTGGTATGGCATTTTAAACTGCTGTTTTTACCCAACATTCACAAGTGTAAAAAAATTACAAGTACAATCTTGCATCTGTGTTGTTATATATCTAGATTTGTGTGCATACTTATGTATGTAAATCTATACGTACGTGTGCATATATGCACATATACATAGTTATTAGTGTCACTGAAATCAGTGTCACAGAATCTGAAAATCAAGTATACCTTCCAGTGTATCAGGTGTATGAACTACGCATAATAGTTTTGCATAACTGGGGACAATTCCCCTTGTTTTGTCATTTGTGGTGAATACTTTTTGACAGATGCACTAGCAGAGTGACTATAGTTGAAACACAAAGTTTTCATTATGGTTCTCCATTTCCAATTTACATTACCCTACCAAATAATTTACTCTTCATTTCTCAAACCCATACTAGTAATGCCCGAGGGCTGTTACTCTAATAGTCCCTATCTTGTTAGCCTAGGTATTTCTGTTCCTTATAAATGAAATATGGGTTTTACAGAGAAGTAACAGCCATTTCCCATTGAACACCTTTTGTACAAGTAAACTAAGAACAGATAACATGCAGATACACCTTGCAGGGGGCAAAAATTCTGGTAGGATGATGATGTGCATCAAGCTATGCAAATACAAAATATTGTTTTGGCTACAGAAAGGGGTACCTCAGCTTTCCTTGGGAAAATTGTTCTGTCACCTCCAATAGAATTGCTCACCAAGGCTGGGTTGTCACAATTAGCACAATCTTTTTTGCTGTGCCACCTACTGATAAGAAGGAGCTCAGGCCAGGATGGGCTTTCAAGTTTTTACGAAGTGCCCTTGGTAATGTGTGAACTGGACTGTCTACAGTGTATTCTCCTTGTCCTCTTCTGCAGGGTGGTGAAGATAGAAGGGCAACTGTACTGATCATTTGAGCTTAGCAGCCTTCCTGGATGAGCATTAGGACAGACAGAGAAAACAAATGGTTTCTGGAGTATCAGGGTTGCTCTGTGGGTGTCTCAAACTCAAAGGACAGGGAGGAGTTCTTTGCACACTTCCACAAATGCAAATAAGTGCAATCTAAGCCTAAATTAGATGTTTTTCCCACCCTGCATTTTTTAGGAAGAATACACAAAAAACCCCTGGCATATGGTAACTGTCATGCCTGAGCTTGAATTCTTGTTCCCTTTTGTACTTTGAAGGGTTTAAACCAGGTCTGTACATTTTTCACTAGTAAATGACTCCTACAGCCCTGCTGTTCTGCCGCAATCCATTGGTTTCATGGGGTGCAGCACAAATGCGTACATTTGTTCTTGTCATAAATCTACTGTGCAACTTGCCTTCTTTCTGTGATGTTCTCCAAGAGACCTGCACATTCACTTCTAGGTAATGATCTACAGGGGTAAAATAGCTTTGAGGTCCTGCTGAATCCAAACTGCAATTTAATTGCGTAATTGTTGATCAATGTTTTTCCACCGTATGCGGCCCTACCTGTCTCCTTTTCCCCTAGCAGATGTAACTAATCATCCACACACCTGTAAGCAGTGTTTCCTAGAAGAGCTACCAGGTATTTCTGCTGTGATAAAGGAGTCAGGCTGATTGATGATGTACATATGGATGTCACCTCCAATATAAATGCTGCAGGAAAGGTGAGTACGAAGTGCTAGCCTAAGGGAAGGGAAATGAAATGTAGAAATACCAATTGGAGAATATCTGGCAGAGAAACAGCATGGCAGAAAACAAGGTGTTGTTATAGAGGATTACAGGTGAAATATGAGCAATACGATGCCAAAAATGGGAAATGGTACTCTCAAATATGTCATATAAAAATGTCATATAAAAGATGTGGGAGATAATTACTGTGCTCTGCTCCTCCTGTAGAGGCTTCTGTGGGAGGTGTGTGCTGGCATAGGTGTGTGCTGGTTTAGGTCACCACGCTCTGAAGAGACTGAAAGGGAGAACAGCAGAAAGAAGAGGTTCAGAAAATAAGACCTGTGAAAAGAGCTTGAAACAACTGGCTGTCTTTAGTCTAGAAGCAAGAAAATTGAATTCATGTATGTCTTCTAAAACAGAAAGGTCTATAAAGGTTATAAATAAGGGATTGATAAAACTGTTGTTGTATAATTATCATTTCTGCTACAGGAAATGGCAAAATGAAATTAGTTTAATTTGCAACAAGAAACAATTCAGCTGAACAACCAGTTTTGGGTTTGGGGTGTTTTTTGGTTTTGTTCATTTGTTTGTGTTTGGTTTTGTTTTAGAAAGTGTGTTGATTTGGGCTGAAAATTCAAAGAACAATCCTAATGCTATGAGCAATGAAGTTCTTCAACAACCTTCCAGTAGGAATAATGATGATAAAATGATAAAGCTCACTATTTTTAAGGTGGACTTCAAATCCACTTTCTCTTCCCCCTAGTGCTACGTGGCCTTTACAAAGAGCAAAAAAGAAGTGTTACTTAACCACTGCAAAAAGTTAAAGACTTATCTGAAGTATGTGACAGGACATCTTACTAAGCTGCTTTGTCAATCTCTTACTTTTTTATAAATAACATCTCCTTTTCTAGGCAAGAAAACAGAAGTAACGGTACATGACTCATCATTCCATGAAATGGCCGAGTACCTTTTTAAGTTCCAGTGAACATTAAATAACGTGTTAGGTGGATTCCTAGTTCTGCTGTAACATATTCTCTTCCTTTTTTTGCCATCTTAAGCTGGGCAGAAAGCCTTTAAACCTTTAATGAGGTTATTTTCTAAAGAAAAGCTCACTTGACATGATATTCTTTGTAAATAGGTGTAGTGTTCTGCTTGGTCTGGTGAATGAATGCTTGCTTTTTGGCATTGCTACAGAGCCTGTTGTGATCAGAGGTGAGCAGCCTGCTGTAAACTCAGCTCTAGCCTCCAGGCAGCTGTGCAGATTTCTACATCGCTTGTTCCTTCCCTGTGTTTCTATTACGGCAACATTGGGTGAGACTTCTTCCATTTGATTGCAAGGGAAATAAGTCAGCCTCCAGTCTTCTTCCTTTCCCCGAACCAAAGCTTCCACAAGTAACTGAAAATGGATGCTTGTTTTCAAAGACATGGCTTCAAGCTGAAGACAGGTTGCCTGCCTGAGCTTTGAGGATAATCACACACTTCTTGATGAGGGAGTGGAAACTTCTCTTTGATGGAAGTATACATATGCCTAAATATATTATATGTACTAGCAAAGCTGATTTTGAAAGTTCCATTAAAATAAGCAAAAAGCAAATACCATTTACATATAATAAAACAAATTTATTACTCCAGGACCAAACTCTGCTCTCAGTTGCACAGGGAAGATAAATGCAGTGTTTTAACTATCTGAATGCAATGAGTATCAGTGTGTGATGCATCTATCTGGAAAATACACTTTTTATTTTAAGAGTGAAATGCAGATCTATTTTATGTAACCAGGTTCTGTTTGGAATTTACCTATCCTGAATTTTGAGGTTTATGCACGAAATCCAAATACAGTTCAGTGCTGGATGTTACCTCTTTGGGGGTTATGTGAATGTCACATCTTTTCAGTCAGTAACGAAACACTTATTTGATTTTTTTTCTTAGACTTGAGAAATATCAGTCAAGGTGAGCACAAAGAGTATCGTTTCTTCCCTAGTGGTTGTTACTTCTTCCATCTCTACTCTCATATACACAACATGAAGGTTAAAATCCTGTTAAAGTTGGGATTTCCAAAAGCATAAGATTATGTAAACAAGCCTATCTGACTTCATTGTGTGACAGAAATGCCAGTTGAAGGCAACTCTGGAAGTCCCCTCGAAGCAGAACTATTGCCAGCTATGGCCTTGCCTGGCCAAGTCCTTAAAACCTCCAAGGACAGAGGTTCCACTGTGTCTCTGTATTTTCCTTAATGCCCAACCCAAACCTAGGTGGCGATTGCCTCTTACTGCATTGTCTGTAACTACCAAGAAGAGTTTGGCTCTGTCATCTTTGTAACTGCCCTTCAAGAAGTTGTAGGCTGCTGTTCCTTTTGTTCCTTTAAAATCTCTCTGTAACTCTCAGAGAAAGCTACGAATCTTTTTTAACTGCACTAGAGCCGTGCTAGCTCTCTGTGCTAGCCAGCGCCTAACACAATGGCAATTGCTGTAAACTGGTAAATTAACTACTATCCTGGACTCCAAATAACTTGGCACAGGGAACTGCCTGTATTCAGGAAGTTTGAGATTGTTTGCACGTCTTCCACAGCGTGCTAACTACCAAAGGAACAAGTACAGACATAAAATTCCTGATCTTAAGGACTTGCTAATTTGGAGACAGATTCTGTTTTGTTTTGGCAAATGACCAAGCGTGAGCAGTACTGGAAGATTTCCCCACACCCTGCTTGCACAAATTGAGCTTGTTCAGCTCTAAACAAGACTATGATCCAGCCTTTGCAAAGAGATTTTGAGCAGAAAAGCTGGATCCTTGCCTCAATTCCTCTGACTCTACCCCAGGTGCCTCAGCTTAGTGTTTAAAAGTTCATCAGCCTTTTCACAGTCACTAGATTGGGCTTTAGACCTGGAGAGGAACATGTATTTTCTTAGAGGCTAATCCAGTAACTTAATATTGGGAATCTTGAAAACTTTGGGGGGACTATGATCGTATTCAAATCCACAAAAGGGAAACAACTGAGCATCACCCCAGAGGTAGAAATTAACAGTTACAGCAAATGCCAGTTGGACATAGTAGCGTGTAATATGGCAGAAGAGTAAATTTAACACATTTCGTGACACAGTTTATTTAGAACTGTATTTTTGGAAAAATATTTTTCCACCTCCCTTGAAACTGCTTTTCTAAGGGGAGGACAAGGGTCGTGTAGATGTAGGTGTGGGGATCGTATGTTGCAGATTGTTTTAATTTTAATTTTATTAACCTTCATGTCTATTCAAATATAGGTGCTTTTGCAAAAAAATAAATCCCAATGAATAAAGAGTTTTAAATGTTGGGTGGGTCAAGCCCTGAGCCTACAGATTCTAAACCACTTTTAATGCAGGATCAGTGCCTCAAGCAGGACCTCACTGGAGCTCTGGGTTTTACTGTAAAAGTTGTGAGCAGATTTCATTGTCACCACAAAGCTCTAATCCTCCTGCTTTTTATTTTATGAGAAATCAGTTGTGACTTCCTTTAAAAAAATCTGACAGATTGTTTTTTATAGCTAGAGAAGCAGGCTGTCTTCTTTGCCTTGAGGTTGTGAAGGCAGAATAATTTTACACTATCTAGATTACAAAAGAAAAATGAAAATTGCTTCTTCTAGCTCTCCCCTTTGTAAACCCATCTGAAGGAATATTTTCCTTTCATTCTCAATAACATACAAACATATATATATTTATATATACAGTTAAAAGTTAAAATCATCTTATCCTGACGGTTTTCTTTGTTCAGCTTTCATACCTTTCATATTAACAACAAACCTTTATCTGCCTGTACAGTACTTCATTATCATAGGGGGGGTTTCTAACAAACCGTAGCCCTATCAGATTCAGGGAGCATTGCTTTTTATAACTGTGCTTTCCTCTTTGTTTTGTTTAGAAATTCCCCTACACTTTATGCCAAAAAAAATTACTTTGCAAACAAATAAAAAATATCCAATATAACACAAATTTACATCTGTGTCAAAAATGACACCTTTCTTTTCTCTGGCTTTTGTAATCATGAGAGACACAAAAAGTGTCTCATTCAGATATAAAAATTAAACAAGTGCCCAGAGTCATATTTGTATTAGAATATAGGGGTTTATTATGAGACCTGTACTAACTTCACTAAGATATGTTTAATTTCCTGATCAAAGGATTTCTTATGATATTTTACAGTCTGAATATATAGCCCTTCAAATCATATTTCTGTTAATTTGCAATAACAATTGTAGGATTAGACTTCCAGGCAACTGTAGAGTAGAATGTTTATGAATAGAGAATATAATTAAGTAATTTATAAGCAAAAAATCAGGAAAATGAAAGAACATTACAAGACAAGGAAAAAAGAGCAGTTCCATCTCCTCTCCTTTTTTTCAGATTAGATTTCGGCTCTTAAGTATCCTATGCCGCTTCTCATAAAAACAGAATTTGATTTTACTGGCCAAATTCCAACTGCAATTTGCTTAACTAATTGCTTCTTGCATTCTTAATTGGAAAAAAAGCATTCTTCAGTTTCCAGTCCTGCCTAATTTACTTTCATAGTGTCCTTAATTCAGTGTAAACCAGGGGCATCCTTCACCAGGAGTGATTGATCGTAGAAGGTAGACAATGATGCCCTTACCTATACTAAGCGTGTCACATCTAGCTTGCAGTGTTAATAGCCCAGTTATTGCTTCTCAGTACCCAGCACACCCAGCAAAGTCATGCTCCCTTCCTAACACTACATTCGATCGGTTCTGTAAAAATCATTCTCAGCAAAATCCTCCTTTCCAGGCTTCAGACGCACATGCAAATGAGAAATAAGTTAAACTCTCCATTTCTAGATCAGGAGCAGCAATGAATTGCTGGGGCTGGCTGGGTTATCTAGAGCCCTCCCATCTCTTTGTCCAGCACTGCAGAGCTTCTGAGGAGAAGAGACAGATGGCTTCCAAGTGCTCGATACTGCAGAGTCAGCTTTCTGGTCTCCTCTTAATCAGCGGTGCAGCTCTGCCCATGTATCGTGTCTCTCTTCCTCTCCCCCTTTCAGTCTTTCTGAGAGGCAGGCATGGAAATAATAGAATCTGCACTTGTTAGGCTCAACAGCTTGCTGACCCCAAAATTAAATTCTCCCATCATTTCTCAAATTCAACCAATCTACTTGAAAACTGATGCTACCAATAACTGCTGTAGCTCTCTTTTCTCTGCTTACTAGGTTTGATAGTCTTGTGTATATGAAATGCCTGTGTCAGCAGACATTACGTTGGAGTTATATAGTGTTACAGTACAATACAGAAATGCAATTTTAGAAATTACAGTTATTCATTTTGAAATGTGATTTTAAAAGTTTTATTTAGGCAGCTAGTCATGGAAAACGCATGACAGGAGAGCTGAATGGAGAGATCTAAACTGGCTGCTGCTGCTTTTTGGCCAATTCAGGGGAGTTCTGAGGCCATAGAGATTTCTACAGGTCCTTTCTGAGTATTAAGGGTACACAGTTGAGCAAGTATCTGGGTTTTAATGAAAGCTTACCCACTGATTTGTATTTAGAGTTCGGGAGAGGCAGGTAATCTGTCTGTGCCTCAGTTCTTTTTCAATAAAGCTGGGGTAAAAATACAATTCCTCTTTTGAAAAGATCCTGAGAGTCGGTGTATAATACTTTTTGGCTGTATTTCCATGTATCTGATCAGACTTGAGATTCTTTTTTTTCAGACTTGTTGCTTTTCTGCTGCTTGCAAAAAATGCGGCAGTACCCAGGGTTGCAGGAAAGACATGTTCTTTCAGATCCCCGAGAGGAGAGGTGCTGCAGTGGTATTCTCTCACGTGAATCAATGTTTCTCCTCTTCATGCATTGCTGCTTTATGAATCACATGCTACAGCAAGATAGTGCTGTGGCATCCTTCCTTGCAATGCCCCCACCATCACCACCTCTGGTTTGGTGCCCCTGTTTCAGCATGGTTTATTGTCACTGTAGAGAGAGCAACACTGACCTTTCCTATTCTGCTTTGTGTTCTTTGTTTCCTCCTCAGTTCATTTACGTTAGCAATGAAATGGTATGACTCAAGACAAGAGTTATTTACATCATCTGTTTGAAGGCAGTTTGACAAGGCTTGGGTAAATATAGATCTGGTGAAGTACCCCACACAGATTCATAAGTGACTGCTTTACAGGCTTCAAAATCTGACCCGTTCTTTCAAAACTAGATGTTTTCCATGGGGTAATTGGGTCTGACTGTGAGTAAGAATCAAAAAAAGTGCTCTCATTTTGACCTATTGCTTGAGGTTGTTCCGTGTCAGATATGATAAATGCATGGTACACTGTATTCTCCATGATGTGATATGTTGCATAACAGAATCTGCATTTCTTTAACACCAAGTTCAAACAAATAATGTATTAATACAACACTAATTCTGATAAATAGTAGTGCCATGATACATTTGTGGACTTTTCTTCTGAACATACCTTAATTTCTTTTTCTTAAGAGTTTCATCCAATTGAATTTTCAGTAATTGCAAGCTGTACCTGGATTTTTTCATCTGCCACAGCAAGACTTTGTAGGCAAGGCACTGAAATCAGGAGGGGACTCGATGCATGCTGGTAGCCATGGGAGCATGGATAGCAAGGAGAAAACCAGCAGAAACAGCAACTGACTGGGAAGAGCTGGAGACTACGCTGGCGTGAAATGTACTGGAACCTCCTGAGGAAGCTGGACTCGGGAGTAGGCATAAGCTGCACAATAAATGGAAAACTCCAGCATTGGAGGAGCTCGATCTTAGCAGAAAGGAGGTGGGTTGGTAGCACGGTGTTGGGAGTGAATGACTGTAGCATGTGTTTGTGAGGAAAAGCAGGAGAGAAAGAGGCTTGCAATAACAGATTGGAGTGTGCAGGCTTGCGGAGAAAGGGTGAGGACTTGTGGCTTGGGAGAAGGAGTACTCTACGGGTTGGGGATGTGACAGGAGCAGTGGTGAGCAGAACGTACTGTAGATCAAAAGTCACTAGGGTTATTTAATGGCAGTCTATATCCTTACCACCTTGTAAAGCAGACACAGGTATGGAAGCACACACATGAGCAGCGTTGCTCCCCTTCTAGTGGTGCCACAGGGATGTTCTCCTCTCTCCCCTGCTCCACATTTTTAGCTTTTGGGAAGGTGTTAGCTCAAAGGAAGTACCTTAAATTCAGGTAATACAAAAATCTGGTGTAAACATTCTTTTACCCTGGTATTTTCTGACATATCCTGCATATTTAATGGTGAACAATTAAATAACAATCGACACGCACAGGTTTATTTTCAACAAGCATACTATTTCATTGAGTGTATGTAGGAGATCCCCTTGTGCTCATTACTCCATTGCATTTATTTTTCACCCTGACAATAAACAAATGCAGGTGACTAGAGAAATATGTTGTAATGTATTCTGGCAAACTTTCCCCATATGAAAAATTGCTATAATGTAAATTTATCACTGGAGTGTTTGCAAAATATTATCAGTCAGATGTTATCTCAGTAATAGCACTGTATTTCATTAGCAATGCTCCATAACAGAATTGCCATAACTGAAATTACAATCTGGTTCAGAAATAGGAATAGAAACATTTTATACACGAAAGGCTGAAAAAATAACTCAACATACATTCTTAATGCTCTTGTGCTCAATTCTAAACAGTTAATTAATACTAGCTTTGGTATTTACTTTTTTTGACTTAAAAAGAGGGAGAAGAGAAAAAATACAACTCTATTTCTTTAAAGAAACCTGAATAAAACTGGAATGCTTTGGGTGAGCTTTGCAGCTTGTGAAAAATCGATGTTGCTTCAATTACTCCATTGACTTCAGTGTCCTGATGTTGATTTACAGTAGTGGGGATCTACACAATGATTAATAATAAGAATACCCTGGCCTTTGATAGTGTTTTCTGTCTTGAGATTCCTAATTGCGTTCTGTCAAACTCTCTGACTTACAGTTTGTGAAGATGAACTATTATCTTCAGGACCTCATAAAAACTTTTAATTCAAGAAAATTCCAAATTTATTCAGACAAATGTCTTATTAGGAAAGCTTACTTAATTTTCTTATTTTTATGTACATGATGTAAGCAAGAGAAATCCCTACTTGACATCATTGTTTGTGAACAGTCCTTTCAAGCAGTGTAAAACCTATCTGACACTCAAAAGCAGCTTTCAATCCTGATGTCGTGTTGCAGACAAGATGAGTAACTTTTAAGTATAAAATCTTGGCAAGATACAATACTATCATCCCTTGGGACGATCCAGGTTACTTCTCTATTGCTCACTCTGTGTTCCCTTCAGTTTGCTACATAATCCAAAGACAAATGTGGTCCAGCCCTTTCTTTCCTCAAGCAGAATTTCTTCTTGCCCAAGTCAAGGTTTTCTTAATTTTTTTTTTGTTTGTTTGTTTGGGGGGGAGGACACGCTCTATGTCATTTATTAATTCCATACTGATTTTTTGCATGAACAATAATGCATGACAAACTCCAGTTCAACTCTTCATGGGTATTCTAAGGAAAGAGGGTGTAAGGATGATCCTCTGTAAGGCCTGTGAGGGGATCATGGATAATTACAGTTGTTATGATCAGTGTACGAAATTCGTCAGCTAACAGCCTTAAAGCTTCCAAAGGATGCCCTGTAGAAAGCAGGGGCTGGTCAGAACACTTGTCTGGTGATGCCCTGCTCCTAATCAGCACAGTCTGTCCTTGCTACTGGCTGGACATTGGGGCACAGAGTTGCACTACCCTTTTCTCTCTTGGGCTGCCAGATTCAGCATGATATATGTTCCTCTAGCATAATTTCCTAGGTTGTTGTATTCTTTTAATTAAAATAATGAAATTTTACTTAACTCTGCTTTACTTAATTCTGGTGAGGAGATGAAAGCCACTTTGGGTTATAAATACCACTGAAGATAAAATATTTGTTTATCCTTCAGATCTACTTTCTCATTATCAGCACTCTGTCCTCTCACATTGAGGTGTATCCACCTCCAGATGTAGCCCATAGTAATATTATTTAGGGCCATGGTAGCATGGGTTCAGCATGGAGTTCAGGGATCCGTGATCAAAGCTCAGGGTGGGAGGGGCAACCAATTATAGACTAGTGCAAGCAACTTGTGTTCTATCACTTTATTCTGTATAATCTTTTACCATTTTTACTATCATTATTTTTATTTTTCTCTTCTGCTGCTGTTCTATTAAACTGTATTTATCTCAACTCATGAGGTTTTTTTCCTTTCCCCTCCTTTTCTCCCTCTTCTCCCTACCATACTGAGGGGAATGGGCAAGGCAGTGCGTGAGCAGCTGCATCGTCCTAGTTGCTACCTGGGGTTAAACCATGACATAAGCTTCATCCAAAATTTTATTGAAGCCCCAGATATGGGACTCTGATACTATGCTGTCAATTTTTGTAGGTATCCATGATTCAAGGAACAAGTTTTTATCTTAAATGGATGATTTGATGGGTTAGCGATACCCATTTGAAATACATCCCGTTCTTAGACTGATGCTGACCCATTTCAATACATGATGAAAACAGATCTTGTACTCAATCATAACTAGTGTACAAATATGAAAAGTTTTATCTCTCTGTTAAAATGCCTAAAGCATTAGGACTCTGATCCATGCTTAAGATGCCAAAATATTTTAGTACTTTATATAACAAAGTACTTTTAAATCTGTAGGTTGTACTGCGTGTTCAATTCCTAGCAAATTAATCAAATTTGAAAAATCATAACAGATTCATTGAAATGCTAAATAAATTTTTTTAAAATAAAATCATATTTTCTTCAATAAACTGTCTGTAAGATGTAAACACAAAACTCCACCCTCAAAATCCCTCACTCGGTATTCAAGTGTTTGCAATGAGTATGAATGAATCAAATCTTCAAAAGCTGTAACTGCAGGCGTAATGCTAGAGTAAATAGGCATTATTTCTACATCTTTTAGAGTACAGAAAATAATATAATGGAACTGTACACAACTTTCAACAGAAACTACTCCCTGTTTTGGTACGCTTATTTATAATTTGTTTCTTAACATTGGAACATTTTTGTCTTGTTTTGTAAATTAGTCTTCATGGAGTAGCACAGCCATCTGGCTAAAGTGCTTTAAGAATCTGCTTTGCAGAGTTCATCCTATGATACCGTTTCTTTTTGGTTATGATTATTAGTTATGGCTGAATGTAAACTAATGCCATGCAAAACTGGCATGCCAGGGTTGGAACAGGCTTCAAAGGGTGTGACTTTTTTGTTCTGGACCTTTCTTTAGATTTGCTCTGAGGGATATTTTTGGATCTATAATACCAATGTTTTGGAGAAGCACTGCTTCTGAATAACTGCGTTTTTTTAAGAAGCTGGGACACAAGCCAACTGCAAGTGGACACTGAGATTATTCAGACTTATGGCAGACAGCGCTGATCAGCCAGAGTCAGATGCTGAATGAAGCAGGGCTCTGTCAGACATTTGGCTCTGAATGATTTTTTAACTACAGGGTGAGATACCAGGAGTGGCGATACAAATGAAGAAAATAACCTTAGTAAAAGCCTGGAGCAGTTAAAAGCTCTGCAGGAGAGGTAAAGTGCAGAGGACAACTGGGGAAGGTTAAATCAGTGGATGCCAGGAAAAACAGGATGATTGGTCAGAAGGTAGCTTTATTTTGGGTAACAGTACTGCATGATCTTAATAGTTTCCAGTTAGCTCAAGCAGAAAAAGGTAACTATAAAGCTTTGCAGAAATGTAACAATATAGCATCTGGAAATAAAACACATGAAAAATACATTATTGAGCATTTAGGACTACTCAGATTGCCTAAATTTATTCTTATAAATTAGGTAGCTAAATTAGAGGGATAGCCTTTGTAGTTTATTAATGGAAAGAGAGAGGAAGACAAGAGGTGGGAGTGGAAGGCTCATTAAAGAGTAATTCAGAGCTGAGTTTAAATGCTGCAGTTGTCCTTGTAAGGAATTCCTCTCTCTTCAGTGACTGTATAGGAAGCTGTAGGACACGAGCCTTCTAACTTAGTCATCTAAAGTAAGATATGCAAATATCCACTAAAGAGTACAGAAAGGCTTTAGAGAAATGGAGTCTGCAATCAAAAGGAAAAGAGACAAATATAATTTGGGAAGCAATTCAGGTTCTAATAAGAGACCAAATTATAATGGAGACATGTGATGTAACTCTTCAGAGAGAGTGGGCATGAGAGCACAAGTACAACAGGATAGTCCATGAAAAAATAACCAGAATTTGCTAACGAGAAATTATTTTGTCCAGAAAAACAGTTGAAGAGAATAGACAATACTCAGATGATGCAGTTCTGATAAAAGAGGCTTGAAGCATGAAGACATGTGGAGGTCAAAGTAAGGCTGCAAAAATCCAGCACATGCTGTGGTAAATAACAGAAGCTAAGCTTGACTTGTTAGTCATAACATAAGATAGAGAAACTTCAGTGAACCGTATCACTTTGCAAGAATTTGCAAGTACTAGCAGAGCATGCTGGTATACGTACAGCGAAACAGAATGGCAACAGCACCTTGAGTTCAGAAAAAAATTTCCACCATAGCAAAAGTGAATACTTACAGTAGAAGATGGAGCCCTGAAAGTAAACAGGGTACTTCTTTGTCCTTTTTAATTGGACAAAGATCCACAAGACAACGTGGTGCCCCCAAAAGTAATGGAGCACTGAAGGAAAGACACTCATCAGTTAAAGAAACTGCTTTTAGTCCCTACCTCTGTCTCCATGAAGCATGTAATCTGCAGTTGTATTACATTTAAGGTACCCATTACTGTCTTTAAAATCATAGCAAGATTTTGTTCTCATTAAGAGGCTTTTTGTTTGAAATGCTTTTTCCTCAGGGAGTGATGGGACAAATAAAGGGAATAAGTTCACATTTAAAGAAGAGATGAAATAGTTCACTGAAGTAATGCTTCACATACCAAAAGTAAGTAAATATATAAAAGGGAATACTTTCTACTGTTTACACAGGAAGAAATTATAGATTAAATGATGCCAAATACTTTTCTCTCCTTTTTTTATCTGCAGGGTTCTGTCGGATTCTGCCAGCAAACAGAGTGCATAATTAGCATACACTTCGATATCCATTTTATAAGGTGTTTGCCACACACTACCACATTTGTTTAGTTTGGCATGTGGTGTTTCAGCACAAAGTGCTGCAGATTGTTTTTGATGTAGAGTAGGAAAGTTTGTGTGGTGGTTGGCTTTGATCTAAGAGAGACCATCTGAAAAGACTCACACAAAAATTGGGGTAGCAAGATGATTACCCAGCCAGAGCTGAACAAACACAAATGTCAATACATGATAATAGAATTAGCATGCTAGAATTAGCAAATGCCACAACATAAATAGATATCCCCAGAGGCTGATCTTCATCAATAATTCTTTCCAACAGAGGAGGGGTGCAAGTAGACATCAGAAAAGCAATTGCTGTAGAAAAACTCATGCCTAATTTAGTTTGACTGCACAAGTGATCTGAGAGCAGTGGTCTGCCAGGCAGCCAGTACTGCAAGATGCCTGCAACAGAAAATTTAAGGGAAGTTACGACACTGAAGGGTAATTACAGAGTCTGTCCTATGGGAAATGGCCATGGATAGCTCAAGAAGGTTACCAACATACTCCTCTTACAATCATATAGTCCAACCCAGAAGCTGCTAATTTATTCCTCACTAAAAACTGATAGACATGCATTAAAAAATGACATGAAGATTGTGGCTTCAGTTCCTGAACACAAAAACAAAACAAAACAAAACAAAACAAAAAACCCACCAGAACACTGAGCCTGGTTTCCTAAATATGGTACATATATCATGCTCTCTGCTGATTCCTAATCCAGTAACTTCTGAAACTGTTGACCAGTCTCAGCTAAATCTGATAGAAAGGCAGCTGTCTCAAAAATACCAAGTTGTTATGTTTTGTGAAACTCCATAGTTGTGTAGGGAAGAGAGACAGTATTAGTCTCTTTACTGAGGAAAGATTGCAGCATGAACTCAGCCTTTATTAGACACCAGAGAAACCCCATGAGAGGGACATTATGAATGCCCCAGTCAAAAGAAAAGCCTCAGTGAAAGGCAGCAGGTTATTAAGCAGCTGGGAATCCAACCACAAGACAAATCCATAGGCTTCATTAATTTTGATACTCATGGAAATAGTTCTTATTTATGGGATGCCAGCACTCACTGAAACTGCCTGCTAACGACTTCCTGACATAGCCAAAAGCAGCTTCACAAACAGGTAATTTTTTCTACCTACCTAAATGTGATTTGCAAATTGAATACAAAACTGGAATTGGTTTGACGTTAAAAAAAAACCCAAAACAACAAATCAACCAACACAACCTTTCCGAACATCTGCTAAAAGGATAGCAGAACAAGAGCAAGGGGTATGTCGCCTACATTCTAAAAGCTTAAAAAGAGAACTAGGTTATTACAAAATGTAGGTTTTGACTCACAGAGTTCCTGTTGAGAATCAGTTCCCATAGTAGTAATTAAGACTAATGCACAGGACACCATATTTCCAGTCACCAGTTAATTGGAAGACCTTAGTAATAAGAGGAGGGAGATATTTAAAGGCACTGGGTTGGTGATTCCAGTGTACACCACAGAGAAAAGAAAAAACTTCTAAAAACTACCTGGAGGTCATTTAGGGATTTAAAAATCTATGGGAAGAGACAGATGGTTTCATACTGGCCTTAAATGAATGTTGACATTTAAGTAGTTGTTAGAGCTCTGTGAAAAATACAGAGCAAGTCAAGTGAAAGAGCCCATGTTGATGGCACATGGAAAATAGGCTTCCTCAAGCAAGAGATACGGTCCTGTGCTCTTTCATGGGCATATCACTTCTCTTCTGATTTGGTTTTGGTTTTTATCTCAGTCTAAAATAGTAATTAATATAAAGAGTATATGATCCTCTTTGTAAATGGAATTTCTGAATCTCTTCTGCAGAGACAGGGAGACAGCATTCTCTGTGCTGAAAGTTAGAGCTGTGTGTGTACAGTTTTGTACCTACACTTCTTTCTTTCTTTAAACTTTTGTGAGAGCTGCCAGGTGCAAACATAATATTTTAGCCAAGAGGTCTTCAAAGAAATGCTGTCTAATGGACGTTGAACTGAGGTTTTGGAAATCTTGAAGAATTTTAAGTTCTCAAGCACTGGGTTTTTTTCTGGTTTACAGGAATTTATATAGAGCAAGAAGAGTGAGTGGAATCATAAAGCAGACGTCTTCTTTTTAACCTTGTCTCTGACTTTAATGACTCGCACGCAACTCACAGAGCCTACAACAAAACACATTGAAATTCTTTCAGAGCAATACATTTTTCCCACAAAAAACTGCAGGTGCATAAACAGTCTATGAAAATTATTGGTTTTCTTGCTAAGCTGTAGAACATACAAAGTAGCCTCTGAGAATATGGATAATTTCTCTGACTGCTACTTTTGTAGCATATATTTTATAGAAAACTCCACAATTTTCGTTTTTTCTCTTCCCAGCTATGGTCACCTATAAATCAATCATAATTTTGAGATACTTTCATACGGGAATACCCATTTCTGCATATCTGTTTTGCCTTTTGAGAAATGTGAACATTTTTTGGTTTGTAAGGTTAAAAGCTGGACAATTCTGGACCACTTTTCTTGGATTTTACCTTAATCTCTATCCAATCTTACAGGCTTTCACTTTGCAGCATTAGAGGCTATTAAGATATCTTGCTATCTACAGATAGGCATTCTCAAACACTCATTAAGAAGGAAAGCAAGATTTCAAAAGAAAGCAAATGCAGAAAAAATGAAATAATTGAAAAGTCTTTTTTATGTTTTGATGGTCCTGAATCAAGAGGTTATGTTTTCTGTGAAGTATTGCATTGATTTATGTATTTTGTGGTTAAAGTGCAGAGCTCTCCCAAAAGAGTCTCTAGATAGCTTTTTCATATAGTTTTCTTCATTTTTTCAATTTTATCCCCTTTCTTCCTCCAGTCTTTCACAGGGAAAGAAAATCGAGTTCTAATTCTCTACTTTCATTATCAAGGATATAACTTCTTCATTACTTTCTTTCTGTTCCTAAACTTGTATATATTATTTCGTTTATCTTTTTTGTCTCCTCTGCACTGCCTTGGTTTCACAGAACCTGAGCTCACTAGTGACTGCTCAAACTATTTTCCCAAATTGCACCAGGCAAACAGCCTCTTTCTCCTCCTGCAAATGCACCTTCCCAAATCCTTGTTGGTTTTTTCTCTTCACTAATATTCTTTTTGTGCTCCACAGTAGATTCATCCCTGCACTATAGAACCACTGCTGTGCCCATAAGTTGCAAATGTGGCTATTGGAGCCTCTCACATATATCAGCTACGTATCCCTAAAGATGTATAACAATTTTGATTTCTGTTATAATTATTTACTATACTAGTTTAATCCAATAACATATGAAGTTATTTCTACCAGCTCTGTTAGTAATGTCATTATCTGCTGTAAAGGCAATTGCAGCTAAGTTGGGGGGGGTTATATGAATAAAATATCTTTTTTCATGAGCTTATTAAAAATATTTGCAGTAAGCAGTCTACCTACCAGATCGCAGCTTTCAGAAAATGATTACTGTTTTTCCTTTGCATTCAAGGATACACTAAGCAAGTGTCAGTTTGGGGGATCCGATTCATGCAAACAAATTCATTCACAACACAGTATCATGAGCTTTGCCTCTTGTCTAACAAACTCCCGATCCCGCTAAGAATGTGTCATGTAACTGTGAGACAAATGTCTCAGAAAATCAATTGTCACACTTTATCCATTTCTTGAAACTGGCAATTTTTTCATTGACTTCATGAAACAATCGGTATCACCTGTTTGGGGAAAGAATTACAATGCAAGACAACTAACCTTTCACACTCAGAAGGTATTAATCAAAGGATGTGTATATGTACATATATATGTGTACATACATATGTGTGTATATTTTTAGAAGGAACTATATTTTTCTAGCAGGAACCATTTTTTTTCTTTAAGTAACTGACAAAATAGCTGGAGGTTTTGAGTAGGGTTTTTTTCCTTTTTTTTTTTTGGCTTTTTTTTCCGCTGCTTAAGTGTGCAGTCTTTGATATAAGTACACAGGCCAAGCAGCTAATCTGTGAGCTAATTTCCCTTCAGGCTGTGAAAGAAGCCGTTACCTATTCCATACCTCAGCACAGAAAAACACTCTGTGCTGCCAGGGTGGCAGAAATCTGTGTCACTTAGATCTTCCCTTTTTTGTAGAAGTGATACGTACTGGATCTGTCAAGTGACAAAATCACTGACTTTGACCTAAATTCTCTCTAAGAAATGGCATATAGAGAGAACCCACACACAGTGCATTAACTTCTCCAAACCTACTTTGTCTACAGTTGCTTACTTTGACTATTCTTAGGAAAGGATAAGCTTATTCACAGAAAGGAACAATCACCTCTATAAAAGTTTCATTTTCCTTTTATGGCAGAGTTGGAAGTTTCTGGCCTATCTTAATTTGCTCATTATATTTTGTACTTAACTAGAAGTACCACAACTTGATATCTGTTCCTCTTCTGCTCACCAATTCCATGCATGCTTCAAGCCCTAGAGAAGAGGAACTTTCATTTTGTTATCCAATTAGAGTTTTGCTTTTGTTAAAAATAATGAGCAACGTTTCAAAATGATGAAAATATTAATCCCTCCAATTAGTTCATGAGCTCTTTACTGTGGTCATGAAAGCTATAGACCCTAAGCTTTTTTTTGAATTATGAAATAAGAAATAAGAACACTGAAGTTACTGAAAATAGACAAGTTTGAAGTTATTGTAAGCAAAAAGAAGACTAACAGTGGTGAGGTTAAGTTGGTTCTAAGGCCAGCCAGCTTTGCTTCTGTTTTGTTGGCAATCTTGTTGACTGTCATTCAAAACAAAACGTAATTGTCTTGACTGCAAATACTTTTAATTGAAAGATAATAATCCACCGAAATCACGGGATCACGGAATTGTTGGAGTTGGAAGGCATCATCTAGTCCAACTCCCCTGCCAAAGCAGGATTGCCTATTGAAAAATATACTTATGCAATTGTGCAATCAGATCACTTTTGTGTTCATGTGCCTTTGTTTTAGACATTCATTTTTTATATACTGGGACATTAATTCCTAGAGACTACATCTTTTGGAGTAAATACAACTGATAGCTATCAACTGCTATCTTCTCAAGCAGGCTGTTTTAATAATAATACTTGGGAGACATGGTATTTAGCAGCAAACAGTATTGCTCACTGTATATCAGAAGAAACAGAGATACAAAACCCTGGGTACTTATTTCTCCTTTTTAGGTTATAAGCAAATTATGTATTCAATCACTGATAAGAATGATGTGAATTAAATTTATACTAATTGTAACTGAGATATTAAGAATTAGAATAAAATAATACAATAAAATTTAAAGATACTCATCATTAAATAATTATTGTTAGATTAAATAAAATTATGATGTTTCTATAAATTCTAGTAAAATAAAAAATATAAAGTAAATTGATAATAGTAATCGTAACACTGGGTTTTTCCTCAGATTTAATATTTAAAAGAAGCCAGGGGAATACCTACTGTTAAATTCCTTGACAGAAAATGGCCACTTCCCTTTCTAATTTTCTGCGAATGATTCATAAGATAGGATATTTTTAAAAACTTGATGTGAAATTTTTTGACCTGCATATGAATTCATGAAATGCGATAAGTAGCTCTAAAATCAGAAGAACAGACCATTATGACAGGACAATAAAATTAGAAAGAAATCTTTTTTTCCTAATCAAAAATCTGGAGGAATTCACCTCACATAAATACAGTTTCTGCGATCAAATAACCAGTGTGACATCATCTGTCCATTGAGTGCTCTCAGAAGCCTGTATTTTCCAATCATAAAAGGCAAACATGATTTCTTGTTGGGGGGGGGTGGGGGTGGGGGTGGTGTATTTTGTTTTGGTTTGTTTTGGGTTTTTTTAATAAAATACTACTGCTATTAATGATTTTGTTAGCTTCAGTTAGGCCAGTGTGGTGGATCTAATGTTTCTGTAGCACACGAGCATGTCACACTGAAGCTGTTGGATAAGACAAAATGTACCAAGGTAAAGAAGACAAAGAGGCAGGGAGAGGAGATAATTTTTTTCTTTGAAAAACAGTTTAAAATTATTGTAATACAGCTTGTTGAACAAGTACTGTATTTGCAAAGTCATTAAGTCCAAGTTTTACAAAATGTTACAATCAAGAACATCTTTGCCATTAGTATTTGCCCTGATTGTATATCTGTCTTACCATACATGTTTTTGATTACCCGACAGATACTTTAAAACTGAGGATAAATCTGAGCTCAGAACGTACAGGGTCTGTGAACTGAGGGAAGATGAATCTTCTGAAAGTTCTCTGTTACAGTTGTTACAAAAATTTATTATTCACATTCAACATAATTTCTTGGAATTGAGGTTGGGGTGGTTTTTTTATTTTTTTATGTATGTAAGTGAAACTGAAATTTGCAAGCATAAAATAATAGCAAACAAACACCCCCATCCAATAAATAAATAAATAAGCAAGACAAGTATGGTAGTCCTAATATAGTGTTAATTATAGTAGAATTGTACTGAAAGAAGGTGAAGCTCATAAATTGTGTTAATGAGAAAGGGAGGTTCTCACATCAATACCCATTCCAAATGTGTTTTGTTGCTATTTTTATACAGAATTATGAGAGAAAAAAACAGAACAGTGTCTTTCATATCATGAGCATTAGAAAAGTGTTGCATCATGCAAAATATAAAAAGACAATGTATTTCATGATAGTTTAGAATGGCAGTTCGGTGATTAAATAATTGAACTGATGCTTATTTTATTTAGAAATGAATATTCAGCACTAAAAATTAAAAGTCAATTAATATAATGTAGTTATTATAAGGTGCATCACTGAAAAGGTACATAGACCTCTTTAGAAGTCTTATACTTCATAGCAAATGTCATCATGAAAGTAGGTCTGTCTTAGTTTATACAATTAAGTTCCATCCCCTGAGATCCAATAATCTTAAAACTCAACCACTGGTGAAAGTCCTGGAAAAACCACACAGATCAAAAATCAACCTTGCACGAAAACAAATAAACAAACAAACCAGAAAAAAGTAGAACTGATTATGATAATTTACATTATTTTACTATTTTATATTCTCCATTGTCATATCAAGCCTTAATGACTCTGTGATTTTTTTTTTTCAATTTTACCATTAGTGACAGTGTGTTGCATTTTCTTCTGGCAAAAAAACTGATGGGTTTGCACAAGAGAAACAGTGGAAGTAAGTACAGGCAAAGTTAGGTCAAACACACCTATCAAATCAACCAAAACTAAAGAAATACTTATTTTGTCAAATCTGTAAGGTGTTATTTGTAATAAAAGGATATTAGAAGGGTTATATTGATTGACTGACAGAGTTAAAAACACAAGGGTTATACTATAAGATCTATAAAATCCCTATTTGATAGGTCTGATAACACAGAATTAAAAATACCTTTGATATGATTTTAAAAATTATTATTATACCCCATTGTATTTTGTGGAATTGCCTTTTATTATTATGACAATGTAAAACCTTCCTATATATATTTATAATTTTTTTTAATTGTGATTATTGGTTGTTTGACACATACAAAAATAGCTATTATACCCAGTCTTGCTTCATAATTTAATCTGTTTAAATTCCGACCCAGATTTCTTGGTGTCCTGGAGGTTCTGAAAGTGGTGTGAGGAAGGGCAAACAGCTTTAATATATGAGCTTATAGGGACAGAAGTAGAAACAAATATTAGTGAGAATTTATTTTGTGAAAGCTTTGATTCTAGACCACAACAGCACATTTTAATAACATGAAAATAATCAATGATGACTTCATTCTACAAGCACTAAAGGAAGTAAAGTGCTCAGAAATGGAATCGATGACCTGGAAAACAAGCTCAAATTCAAAGGTGATTTGATGTTAGGAGCTTCTGAAAAAGTGCAGAGACTGAGGAATTTCTTTCTGCTATCAATTAAAATAAATAAATTGGTTATGAAATGGAATTAAATAGATTTCACAAGCACCTCATACATATCCCAACAAATAGATTATGGTTTCTACTATGAGTCTGGTCTCAAACTGGGAAGGTTTTGGAGTATGAAGTGCAATTCTACTTGACAAACTTATTTATCTAACTCAAAAATAGACTGGAAGTCCCTGAGTTGCAAATGAGTGGAAGCTGGGATGGGATTCTGGGGAGTAAGAATAAGAATTTCTTCTTATACTCTCTGATATACCATGGGGCATTGGCCTTGGGCACTTTGCAGCATATAGGCATCAACAAGTACCTCTTGCACGTTAAGCTTGCAGTCTACCACTGGACTGAATTCCCAAGAAACAGGATTCAGGACTGTGTGAGTCCTTGGTCTGCTCTGCTGGGATTGTTGTTGTGTTCTTAAAGTGTCCCGGACCAGATACCCCAAGACTGAAATGCCATCCCTAACTTTTTTACTTTTTTTTTTTTTTAATTTTTGTCAACAGTCTTGGGGTTGACCACCAGGTAATGCTGTGTAAAACAGTCAGCTTATGGCCTGTTAGCTTCGTGGACAAACTTAGCACAGTGTTCTGTGTTTAGTATATTGGAAAAGGTGAACCAGCACTGTGGGAAGCATGTCAATTACTGGCAGATTTCCACAGAAGCTGATTAAGCACTGCAGGACAGTGCGGACCAGAGGGATATTTTTCAAAATGTTAAGATAAAGGCATGATATATATGAGAACACTATAAGAATCCTTCAGGTAGAATAGAAAGCATTTGTGTGCTTATGGATGGATGATGGTGTTTCTCTTAAGCAACCACCGCTGTCAGAGTAGCTCCTCAATTTTATGCTTCCCTCCATGGTTCTCAGTTGGAAAATCATCATCCACGTGAGTGATGTGCATTTGCAACATGACCAGCAGCCTTGACAGTGACAAGAAAGAAGCTAGACAGTACCGTTCTGTTTGTGCACAAAGCAATTTTACCCAGGGAGGAGAGAGCAGAAGAGACTGACTGCAATCATGTGATCCCACTCAGTTTCATTTCAAATCATTCTAAAATGAATTTGTGCTGACCTGGTCCTTGGCTACTCAGTTTGATATAGAATACAAAGAGACAGTCAGAAAATATAAAGAAAAAAGGAAAGCAGAACTGAAGTAGAGCAGTATGTGCTTTCCAGTGCTTTTCTCTAAGGATTTGTGTTAGTGGGAAACATACCTAATCCAGCAGCCTGAGAGAAGCAAGGCCCATGCCCCCGGGTCCAACCAGTATGAGGCTGAAGGTGTATTCCCCGTAGATACCCGCACGCAGAGCACCTGTATATGCCACAAATAAACATAAATACAGTGCTGGTCATACAGACCACAGACAGACACAGAGCAGTCACACCAACACCAACGGCCTCATCTTGCTGCCCACTCCAGCTGGTGGTACAGACCATCACACACAGAGAGAAGCAGCCAGAGCTGCCCAGGACTCCCCTGGTCCAAATAGTCACCCCCCTGTGCTCTTACCCCTACAGATCAGCAGCTGCTCACATACCTAGAGGTGGTCCTTAGAGACCTCCAAACCCATCCTGGCCCCCAGATCACTTCACCTACTCACTGGCATAGGCTTTGCTAGCAGTCACACCTGCACTCAATTCCAGTTGCTGCATCACTGACCCCCTGACACACGCAGAGTAAAGAGACCCTTACTGGAAAACAGTTGAAGGTGGAGTTTAATAATGAGACAGACTGTGCTGGTCAGAAGCAGCGCGTTGCCAGACAAGCATCCTGGCCAGCAAACTCTTCACACATGGACGAACCTTTTTATTCCATTATACTTCTATTTCCCACACTTGTTCCTGCCCAAATCTCCTAAATCTCTCCTTTGTCCCTCCCTTGGTTCCTCCCCTAAATATTCCGTAATAAGTCCTGTTCAATCTCCAAAAGCTCTTCCCCTGCCTCCCCTAATATGTCCTACACCCCCAGCTAGCAAGCCCCTTAGTCCTAAAGGTAACCTGGAAAGCTACTCCCCATGGCTCATGGTGATGGGTTTCATGCCTGGACAGTGGGGCTGACTGCTGGGACAGCCCTGGGAGGTGATCAGACAGGGTCCAAGTCTTTAATTTGGGCTGCCGTTGTGCCCCATGTGCTCCTCTGGGCTTATGGAGATGGGCCTTTTACAGCTCTCCTGTGGTGGGAGTGGGGAGAAGCCAAGGATTTGTCAATAGCCTAACAATCTGTGTTTATTTAAACCTACTTAATATCTCTTAATTAAAACCAAATGAAAAAGCAATAAGGAGAAGAGCATACACCAGGACAAGAACAGGGAAACAGAAAGCATGGGTCTAACATCCTCATCCTAGTTCATTATTATTATATAAACTAGGATTACAATTAAAAATACTTTGTGCAGCCATTCGCTCTTGCTAGAACAAAAGGCACAACACACAACCAGCACTGTGAGAAGTCTGTTGGTGTTTAGCTTTCCTAGAGAAGGGCAGGCTGCTAATTTAGGCAGGGCTACAGAAGCTCATCATTTGTCTGCGTTACTGTCTCCCTCAGGGTTTGTAGAACACACCTTTGCACCAAGGGCTGGGATGACAGTGCTCCCATACATGCCTTTAGTGTGTCTGCCACCAATGGACAGTAAAGATAAATGATAGTTACTTCTAAAAACTCAGTGAAGCCTCATCCTGGGCACACGCAGGAGCTGAGCATTTCTAACCTTTTACCCTATAGCATAGTATTCTGTAGCAGTGAAGTATATCCTGAATTTGATCAGAGTCAGTACCATGGGCAACAAGCAACACAAAACAGTGTCTTAGAGAATATTTTGCATAAACATCTGGGTAAAGAGGCTGTAACTATTCTACTGGATTCCTCACAAGGTGGAGTATCATGGCAATTGCTTGCAGGCAACTTCCTGGGGAAGCTTGTGAACAAAAATCTGCAGAAGGAGAGGCATTAGCCTTTATTAGAAACAAGGATCAATATTGCCATGTTGAGGTCTAAATTCAGGGGTCCAGAACTTATTATCCCCCTTCTCCATGCAATTGGTTTTCCATTCAAATGTCAGACAAGGAGGAACTACAACCAATATTTGCTATGGGAAGTAGGATGTGACCAAAAATGAACCTTGCAGAGGAATTACATCAAGGAAAAATAATCAACAGGAGTTAGGCAAGGAACATTAAATAATTAATGTATATAAGGTGAAATACTTGCACACAAAATGATACAACAGCAAAAGAGTGACCCATCATAGAGATATTTCTGTCAGATAGCACAGAGCATTCCATGACATACAGTACTGAGATAACACGTTGATAGACAATGTTCTTTTTGATACACAAAGGGTGAACATCCATTCTATGAGCAGTTTGACAGTGTACCTTATTGAGTGCTGTTGATTCATCAAAGAGAGCAGGCGGGACACTATAAGATGCTTGTTTATTCTCTCAGATTGATTCCAAAGGGTTGCAATGGGAACTTGCCACAAGAGCTGTCTCCTGTGTGCTACTGCAGGACTCAGTCCTTTACTCTCTCCTGTATAGCATGAATAAAATATCACAGACTGTGAAATTGAAAGTATTTCTATGACAGCATTGTCCAGATGACACCCTTGAAAATAAATGCTTGTTTTACACAGGGTTTACCCAATCTATGCAATTTACTGCCAGAAGCTATTTTTGTGGCTTAGAGTTTAGCAGATTTCAAAGCAGGATAATACTTTTACAGACATAATAAGAACATCTGCATTGACATGAAGTCAGATAAAAGGAAAGAACAGAATGGATATTAATATATATAGAAAAGGTAAGATCTCTGGGACAAGAATCATCTTTTTGTATTTATTTGTCTGGACAATGCCTAGCACAAGGTGAACTGATTCTTAGTGTACAAATAGCATGGATAAATAAGTAAAGGCTAATATATTAGGTATAAGCCAGCTTTAACTGTTTAGTGGTAAAGAAAATATATAAGCACATTATCTCACAATTACATAAAGATTTCTTGCACCTTCCTCTGTAACATCTGATCTGTGCTACTGTCAGGGAGAGGATATCAGAATAGTAATGGCATGAGTCATCATGGCAGTTTTTGTGCTTCTTTGAAACAGCTCTAGGACTTCTTTGATGATGACAGAAATACAGAAATCACACGAAATACTGTAACACCACAACATATAGAGGTAAAACTAAAATAAAACTAAAATCTTATTTCCTGCAACCACTCCAACAGAAACTAAAGAACAAGTGGAGAATACAGGCTTTCTGACATACTAAAATATTTTATGATATTTTTTTTGTTAGTGGCTAATCCCCTTATAATTAAGTCCCTCCCAAAGAGGGTTGTTTCTTTCCCATAAAATATTAGAGTTAACACAGTTTTGTAATTTTGTTTATCTTTCTTTCATGTTATTTCTGTTTTCCTACCCTTCATTCTATAAGTCTAGTCTTTTAAGACTCTAAACTCTTCAGCTTATACATTGTAGACTGGGGCATGAAAAATCTGAGCTAGTAAGCGTACAGGTGAAATGCAGCACCATTCAGGTTTGACATCGCATGTTCTGACTCTTACTTGCCTCTTGCTGTTCTGCCATGTTCGGAACTGAGCAATCTTCTAGTTACAGAGTTCACAAGAACAAAATGGATACAGCTCTATCTATGCTTATCAGGATATCAGCCATGTACTGTGTTTGCAGAGCTCCCAGCAGAATGAGCATCTGTTCTGAGAGTTTCTTTAATACAAATTGGCAAGCACAGCAGAAATACCCAGACGGAGGCAAGTGACCCATACACATGGGAACAAGCTAATATTCAGTCCTGTGGTGACCTTGCATTAGTGCTGTGGCTCGTTCTTCTTCCTAATACCCTTCACTGCATTTTCAGATCCCTGTTTCCTCCCTTAGCTTTTCCCCTGACAGCCTACTTGTTCGTCACCACTGCACTGCTCAGTACTTCTTTGATCTGCTTTTCTTTGGGGGAACCTACACAGCATGCATTCTGTACTTAGTCCTCTCTGTTGTTTCAATTCACATTGTTAAAGCAGCCATAAACTACTTTACTCCATGTACCTTGTGTATGTTTGTCAAGCAAATACTTCTAAGGGCTTGCCTGGTGCAGGTGTTTCTCCCCTGGCCAGGAATCACCTACAAGCTTCTCACCTACAGAGTTCACCTGGGGAGAAATAACCCCGTGCACCAGTACAGGTTGGGGGCTGACTTGCTGGAGAGAACCTCTGAGGAGAAAGACCTAGGAGTCCTGGTGGATAACAGGATGACAGTGAGCCAGCAACGTGCCCTTATGGACAAGAAGGCCAATGGCATCCTGGGGTGCATCAAGAAGAGTGTGGCCAGCAGGTCGAGGGAGGTGATCCTGCCTCTCTACTCTGCCCTGGTGAGGCTCCATCTGGAGTACTGTGCCAAGTTCTGGGCTCCCCAGTTCAAAAAGGACAGGCAACTGCTGGAGAGGGTACAACAGAGGGGCCTGGAGCATCTCCCTTACGAGGAGAGGCTGAGGGACTTGGGTCTTTTGAGTCAGAGAAGAAGAAGGGGGATCTGATCAATGCCTATAAATACTTAAAGGGAGGGTGTCAAGAGGATGGGGCCAGTCTTTTTTCAGTGGTGCCCAGTGACAGGACAAGAGGAAATGGGCACAAACTTGAACATAAGAACATAAGAAATTCCACCTAAATATGAGGAGGAACTTCTTTATTTTGAGGGTGGCAGTGGAAGAGGCTGCCCAGGGATGTGGTGGAGTCTTTTTCTCTGGAGACATTCAAAACCTGCTCAGACACGTTCCTGTGCAACCTGCTCTAGGTGGACCTGCTTTGGCAGGGGGTTGGACTAGATGATCTTCCAACCCCATGTGATTCTGTGAAAGCTCCATCATCCCTTAGACAGTGCGTGTCGGCTGCAATGTCACTCCACTGCTCCTTAAGATTTCCACATTTTCAGTGCTTTGCATGCTGTGGAACATGAGGTTGGACAGAGGGAATACGGGAGAGAGAGCATTAATCCACGTGTTATTTTTCCCTCAACGGAAAAAAAAAAAAAAGGAGTGTTTGCAAGGCCTAGAGATGAGCCATGAAAATATTTGGTCGTGGCCACTCACTCTCAAATTAATTTTGTGGAGAGTCCCTGCCACGGGGGTTCGGTCTTCACCATAGAAGGTCTTCCACTTAGAAGAACTTACTTTGCCGAGATTTAAGGGGACATAATCCCCGGGTAAGAAGTTCTGGGCTGTTGCAGGTGGCGGGGGATGAAGGCCCTGTGCTGTGGAGGCAATGGGTGCTGAAGCGGGAAGGTCTCCCCTTCGGGCGACCAAGCCGTGGTGAGCACTGCCCGCGGGGGGGCCTCTCCGCGCCGGGAGGGGCGGGAGGAGAAAGGAGTCGCGCCGGCAGGGGGCGCCAAAGAGCGACCACAACAAACGCCCTGCCGGGGACGGAGGCGCTGATTGGTGGCGGCGGCGGGCCGCAGCGATGAGCGGCGCCCGGCGATTGGTCCGCAGGTGCCGCTCGGCCGGGGGAGGGGGTGGAGGCTATATAGAGAGGGAGCGGAGCCGGCGGAAAGCGAGCACTAGGGGAGCGCTGGCTGGACTCCGCTGGTGGCCGGGCGTGGGCGGCTGGGGACGCGCGTACCTCAGCCTGTTAGCGACAGCTGCCATTCCGCGGCGGGTGCCTGTGACGGCGGCGGAGCCGGCCGGCCCTAGCCATGCTGTGCTATGTGACCAGGCCGGACGCGGTGGTGATGGAGGTGGAGGTAGAGGCGAAAGCCAACGGCGAGGACTGCCTCAACCAGGTGAGGGGCCACCCTGCGCCCGTCGCACCCCCCACCCCGCCGCCGCCGCCTTCCGGGGGCGCCAGAGCTCGTGGGGAAGGGGGTGATGGGGGGGAAATGGTGACCGTTGCGCAGCGCAGACCGTTGGTGCCTGACAGGCGCCCGCGAGAGCCGGCGGGCGCGCGGCGCCCCCCGAGAGGGAGGAGGGAGAGGAAGGGGCGGGGGGGGAGTGAGAAGCGGGGCCTGGCTGCGCCCTCCGTCGCGCGCCCTGGCTGTTGAGGGCGGCGGTGGCGGCGCGAGGCAGGGTCGGGCGGCGGCGCAAGCCCTGCGCGGGAGCGGGGGGGGGGGGGGGAGAAAGGGGGACGTGGAGCCGCCGCAGTCTCCCCACGTTCTTTCTGGGGTTGTGTGGGTTGGTTTGGTGTTCCCCTCCCCCCCTCCATGTTGGATGCGGAGGTTGCTGCGTCCCCCGCCTCCGGGCTCTCCGGCCCTCTTCTCCTCCTTTACTGTGCGTGTGGGAAGGGCAGGCGGGAGGGGGCCTGGGGAAGGCCTCGGCCTCGCTACTGCAGTTTGCTCCAGCTGTCCCTAGGGTGGGGGGTGTGACCGAGCCGGCCAGGGTTCGAGCCGCCCGGGCGGTGCTGAGATAAACCCCCCCCCGGCTTGCTGGGGCCGTGCTGGTCGAAGCTGTCCTCCAGGTGCTTTCGCCCTTCCGTTGCCACCGCCTCGGTGTCATTGCGGCTGCCGTGAGGATGCTGGAAAGAGACAAACGTCGCAGCCCAGTCTGTTGGTGGCACCTAAATAAAACTTGTGGGTTGTACTTTTTTTCTCCTTTGTACCTAGAAAGTGCTCTTGGCTGTGGTGTTGAATAACAGATGCTCTCCTCTTTTGGAAATGCACTGACCTTCTTAAGTGCCTGTCCTGGGGAGGAAGAGGGGGGAGGAATTTGACTGTGGAAGTCCAAGTGGTTTTCGACTAGTGGAGAAATTCCCAGGTTATTCTTAGTATTTGTCTATGTGCTGTTTTGTACGCAAATTAAAATCCAAGTAATTAAGTAATCTTTTGTATAAAGGTTCTTACAGCAGGATTTATTTTTTGTGTTTTAAGAGAGCATTCTCAAACAGTACTTGATTCAGGTGATATTTTTCATTGTTATGTTGTAGGCTTGTTATAAAGAATCTCTTTCTTTCAGGTTTGCAGAAGGTTGGGAATCATAGAAGTTGATTATTTTGGACTGCAGTTCACTGGCAGCAAAGGGGAAAATCTGTGGCTGAATTTGAGGAACAGGATCTCCCAGCAGATGGATGGTTTAGCCCCTTATCGATTGAAATTAAGAGTCAAGTTTTTTGTAGAGCCACATCTTATCTTACAAGAACAGACAAGGTAAGGTAAAGATGGTTGTAAGTAGAACTCATTTGTTTTGTTTTCAATTTCTGTAACTTACAGAAGTGATTACACACTGGCCTTTTTTCTTCCATCTTCTGGTAATCTTAGCTTGACTTTTCTGTGTAGTTTTGAAAACCTAGTGTTATTTAAATGTGTGGGGTTTTTTTTTTAAATAAAGGAATAAAACTGGTAGTATTGTACATATCATGTAGCTAAGTGGTGAGTGTAGGCATTCCATGAGAACTTAGTGCTGGAAGTGGAAGAACTGTTACCAGTAGCAAATTAATTATATGGTGTTTGCATGTCCTATAGTAACCCCTGTTCACTGGTGTTACTCTAGGTCATTCTAAACCACTGGTACAGAAAGACAGGAAACAATTCCTCCCACAGTGCAAAAAAAAAAAACTTGCTGAATTCCTTTTTGTCTGGTATTATGTTACAGTAACTTTCAAATAGCTACAGGCCCTTTGAGGCTACAAAAGAAACAGCTGTTTTGCTTCTTCTGTGGCCAGTCCTCTTAACTAAATTGTTATACTGTTATCCAGTTGTGACAATTAGTTTTCTAAGATTGCTAGTGGACATCTGCATCTACTCTTTGAGCTTGATTACCACAGGAGTTGCAACTGAGTTATCTTTAAAGAAAGCTGAGTGCGTATATTTAATGCTGACCTTAGTTTTAGATAGTACAGTTAATGCAAATGGGGCAAATTGAAACAAAGTGTCTACATGATAATGCCAAAGTACATTTTCACTGATCACCTTAACTTGGTACTTTGAGATTAAGACCACAAATATGATGTGGTTGTTTTGCACATAGTATTTGTCTAAAGAATTTGGTCAGAGGCTGACAACATGGTTTGGGGTTCATTTCATAGGGAAAGGGTTTTGAGTTAGGAGCATGCATATGTCGTTGGGGTCTTTTAATTAATGTGCAGAGGAGAGGCTTTTGGTGAGCAGTAGTTTCAACTCATCAATCTGGTTGAAATCTTCAGAATGCAATGGAGTTAGACCATACTTTAGTTAGGCAAATACATTCTAATAAAATTCCAGTTTTGATGTACCTTATTTTGGAAAAATAAATTCTAGCTGGCATATCATTGGGCTTTTCTGGAGTTCTTTCTTCAAAGAAACCGGTTGTCTTAAATATTCTCAATGAGAATATGTATAAAATCAAATAATGAAGAATTTCTATGTGGAACAAAAGGAATAATGCAATTTTGTACTTGATGAGGCAGAAGAGATTACCCTGAGCATGTTGGATGTCTCACAGAGACCAAATTGGGGTAAATCTGAGGAAACCCAAAGCTGATATGATTTAACCTAAAGCTGATATGACTGACATTTTTCTGCTATCCTTGATGAATGTTTGTTCAACTTCACAAGGTTTTTGCAGACACCTGTGTTCCTGCCTCCCACACAGTCAATGCAAGACTTGGCAGGTTGTGCAAGTTAATAGAGAGCTTGAACTGGTGAAACATGCCCCAGGGGTCTAAAAGACAGGTTGTGTAGCTAGAATGCAACAGAGCGTGCATATGTACATCAAAGTAGCAAGTACTGTTCCACTATTAAAAGGACTTTAAGAGGTTGTAGGTGGGACAAGCTTTCTTTTATTTATCAATTAAGACTGTTCTAAAACTAATATTTTTAACAAAAAATTAATTGTAAAATTAATTGAGGCTCAATCATCAGAAGAGATCTATTAAAATTCCGCTCTGGAAGTAATTACTTATAACTTTGAAAAGCAACAGGCATTGGAGCTAGTATTTAATGTCACTTGGTCTGCAGACGTGAATGGTCCTGAGGCTTCAGCTAAGCTGTTCAGTCTACATCCTCAGTATTTTCAGTGTTCTTGCTAAAAACAAATACCAGTTGCAAAATAGTTTGCAATAGCTCCCTTTTAGTTGTGTATGCTCAGAAGTCTATGTGTAGCAGACCTAGAATTCCATAGTGTCTGTGGTTAATGTATATTTCTGTACTGGTGGCACTGAGTTTCAGTACTCGTTTTTTTTTTCTACTCGGGGCTGCTTGAAGATTTACATTTGCACACAACTGTGCATTTATATTTAGTTTGGATGTAAGCACGTGTGGTATCAAGGAGAAGACAAACTTGTTAAACCTGTCACCTAACTTCAAATCGATAGGTATATCACAGAAAAGAAATGCAAGGATTAGCTGTACAGTTACAGCTGACACCTTTTATTCCTTACCTTTTCAAGTAAAGTCAGTGCGCTGGTTGACAAAGAAATAGTGAGAGGTATCCGTGGTTTCCTGTAGCAGTTATGTCTGCAACTGCTGTATAAGGTGTTTCTGGCAGAGCTGTTGCCTTCTGGTCCCTTGTGCAAAGAAAGTCTCCCAGTCTTTTAGTTGCTGCCTCTGATGCTGGTTTTACAAATAAATTAGATGCATGTTGAGACTGCTTTTGAAAGCTGGGAAGCTGCAAGTAGTTCTAAATTTTATTGATATGCTTTGTCATGATGATAATAGCAAATGTTGTGAATTAGTTGTTACCAGGTATTTTTTTCCTATATACTTTGGAATCTTTGTCAACCCCAAGTGTACTGCTTTGTTAGATCTCCTTGTCTTGCACTTAAATTAAAAGCTGAGGTGTATGCTTGTTTGTAGCAATTTAATGTTCAGGTTTCTACATGCTGTGTGAAAAGCTGATCTGGCAAGTGAATATCAACCTCTGCTTCTGTTACCTTTAATCAGTGTACAATCCAGTGGAAGATCGCAACCTCATGCATTTTAATCATCTTATGCAAGGGAGCCTTCTGGCTACTCAGTGCAAAGGCAGGGCAGGCTGTAATTGTACCTTTGACCACTGTGGCAACAAACTGCCTTCACCAAGTGCTTTGTGAATGGGAGAATTGCATGGAAAAAAACAGTACCTTACTACACTTTCTTTCCTTTCACAGTGTTATAAGTGGTTTGTTTCTATTGTTCTTTGGATCCCAATTTTTATTTTTTTTAAAATGACTGCCTAGTACTGAATGTCACCACTGGATTTTGTTGTAGTTTAGAGTTGTTTTCAGTGGAATGGAGGTGCCTCAGTGCAGGAATGCTATTCAAACTTGATCTGCTGTTGTCACCTAGTCTTACAAGTCAAATGTGAACAGTGTGCTTGTTCAGAGGAGTTTGGATAAATACAGTATTTTTTTTAAATGAAAAATCACATTGGCTTGAAAAGGGCTGCTGTCTTTTTTTCTTAAAGATACATCTGATGGTCCAAGGTTTAGATCTTAAGCTCTGGTTTATGTCATGTGCGTTTTCACTGTTTCCTGTGGTTTTGATGCGTAATGCAACAAAGCAGAAAAGTAGGGGGTTTGGTCAGAAGGATTTATGGGTGGTTTTTGTATCGGATTTTACGAAGCATTGAATTCCAGGGAGGAGCTGGGACTTTGATTGTACTTCAATAATTTCCAGGGTACTTTTTGGCTCGGGGGAGCCGAGGTGCCGGCTGCGATTCCCCCCCGACTCCCTCCGGGCCGGGAGGAGCGGCGGCGGGTGCGGCGCTGGGGCTGGGGAAGCACCGCCGAGTAACTCCAGGTCATTGACTGGGAGTAACCTCGGCTGATGGCGAATCGGCGGCTGCGGCGCTGGGACACGGCCCCGCAGCCCGGGGAGAGCAACTCCCGATTGGCCTAAGCCTCTGTCTCGGGGCAGAAAGTTTTTCTGCTTCAGCTGAAAAAGCTTTCTTTGTGAAACGTGGAGCAGAGAAGTCTTCAAACTTGCATCCACCTTAACAATGAGAGTGTTTGCCGAGTGGCACAAGAGGAAAATTCTGCCAAACGCTTGTCCAGGAGAACAATGGTTTTAAGTCTGGCAGGATAAAGTCAACATTGCAGTGAATGCTCAAAAGTAGAAATAACTTTGAAGTGAATCATTTTTTGAGCAATGTAAGATTTACCCAGATGTACTTCACAGTGGGCAAAGTTATTTATCTTCTGTAATGTGACTGAAAATCAAATATTTATATGTAAGCCGTGGCAATTTAAAATAACATGTCAGATTCTAACAAGCCACACATCTCATGAAGCATTCAAAAGAGGTGTATTTTGCCAGCTTTGAGATAAGTAATTAATGTTTTGGCGGCTCTTAAAAGTTGTGTGTGACATTTGCCAGTATTTGAATTATATTTTCAAAGTGCATTGTTTTTGCAGTGTTATCCAGTTGTATTGATGAACTAGTAAAAATGAAGAACAGGCTTGTAAAATATTTTTGAGCCTGTATTTTGATACATGTAGTAGGCAGAAAATCATAAAAACATTCTATTATCCTACAGCAATGGCAAGCCAGTGCAGCTGTGTAATTAATGGTATTTGCTACAATGCAATAAAACAATCTGCTGTAGTAAACACCAGGGTGAGTTTAATGGATCTGTTGTCTAAATCAAAGTTGAAATTGCAGTTGGTAACCTTTCACTTGCTCTGCTGAAAGCAAATAAGAACAAAGATACTGAGGAACAGAATCGTAACTCTGCATGGCATTGCTTTTTATATGGAGTGACCTTACATCTGCTTTTAAAAACAATTACATTCTATAGATCTTTATCAATATATTTGTAGGGGAAAAAATATACCTTTTAATGTAGTCTAAAGGAATCAGAATTAAGTTGTAAATTTAATTAATGATAGGAAAGAGCCTTATTCTGTGATAAGGAGTGTCATAGCCCAAAGAGAACTGACAGTTCCTTGAGATGTATGCTAAGATTCTTGCCAGTAGTTTGGCAAGAGAATGGGTTCTTTTGGCTACATTTCTAGTTTAGGAATAATTAGTCACATACAGATACTTGTATTGGTAAAGGATTGGGGTTTATCAGTTTTTCCACTGATGGCTAAGCTTAGCTTGAAACTTTTAATACAGTCTTTAGATTTTGATTTGCCCTGTTTTCCTTTCCTTCATTAAACAAGTAGCAGAAACAAAGTTTTCAGTGCAGAACTTTGATTCCAAATGCACATAATTGTCCTATGTGATCCTGTTCTAATTCTAAAGCTATTTTTCCTTCCTTTGGAAAGGAAGAAATTGTATGAATGCTGTTGTGTGTAGAACTCGGGCTACAAGTGCAATGGAAAGTTCTATTTGTTCTTAAAGCTGTCACTAGTTGTTCAATGTCCCAACATGTCTGGCAGGTGTTAAGATGACTAGAAACCACAATAATTGCTTGGTAAAGTTCAGAGTTGTGAAGACTTGTTTTCTATGAAGATTTAAAAATGAAATAAAGCTTTGGCAAAAGTAGTAAAAACCTGCAGAATGTGCTAAGAGAATATTGGGTGGCAGGTAGGAAGCATACCTTTTGTCTGACTTGAGTTAATTGTCAAATTTATAATAGATAATACTAATGTATAATGTGTAACTGAAGTGGTGATTGCTAATCCTACCAGCAATGCTGGAAATGTAACCTTTAGAGGATTTCAGTTATAAACAGTTCAGTTTTCATTTCTAAAACAAATTATTGTTTTAAAAATTGCTAGGTAAAAATTCCATTCAAAATGCTTTTACAATTTTTCATTGTATCTAGAGTTTCCTAGAGAAAGAAGGGAGAGTGGATTGAGTGCTATTAAGTGATTAGGTCACAACCTAATTTATAGAAACTTACATAAATACTTTCTGTTAACTAATAGAATCTGTAATGTGACCAGGTTTTCTACAGACAATCTGTAGTCCTTTAGGCGTAGCAGAATTAGATAAGGAACTGCTTCAAGGCTCCCTGTGCTTTAGTTTTGCTCATCTGTACTCAGCAATAAAAGCACATTCTTTTGCCTATGTGTTTAAGGATCAAAAGACTTCTTAATTTTTGTGTAAAAAGGAAAAACCTGCTTTTATAATCAGATTCTAGCTGGTTTCATGTTTTGAATCTCAAAGGGGGATGATTTTGCAGTAGATACTAATATAACTTTGGACAAGTACAATCTTAGGCTGGATGGGCTAATGCAAATCTGCACTAATCAGAATCACTTTTTCAGATGTATAAAATGTTTACAGCTTTCACTGGTTTTCAATTTCTACACACTTTGCCTTCCTCAAACACTTAAGGACTCAAAAAACAAACAAAAAGGCCTGAACACAAAACAATGGTGAATTTGCTACTTGAACTTTGGTTCAGGGCAGCTGCTGTAGTGAACCAGTATGAAGTCATTCAGAAACTAATTTTGCTGGCAGGCCCTATATTAACTACTTTCTGACCTATTATTGGTGCAGTTTAGGCAATGGGCTTGGGCCAGCCATGGGTTTGTTAGGTGCAGACCAATGAGTTTCTGAGATGTCCTGTTAACAGACAAACACTCATATTTGTATTTTTTTCTGACTCGACAAAATAGCTTATCATAGTGTAAGCTAGGATGTGAATTTGCATAGCTTTAGTTACTTTGCAATAACTGTCCCTTATACATGCCATACCTTTGTCCCCTTTATCAGAAAAATGCAAAGTAGCTGAGTCTTTGTGAGATTTTCACTTATGTGATATAAACCAGATATGGGAAGTTATTGCCATATGTGATGCCATTTCATGTTGTACCTTAAACTCATTTCTCTACCTATGCCATTACTGTTTTTTCAGTAGTGGAATGTGACAAGCCATGCCTCGGTTGTAGTTGTTTCTGTAATGCATGTGTATCTACAGGAGTGATCTTTTGTTTTTCAGCTCCCCTCTTGATGTCAATAAGATCTCTCCAGCAAGGGGAGAAGACTGACTTTTCTTTGCATAGGCATTGCTGTTGTATGCATAAAATAAACTGAAGATACAAGCATTTAGGTGTGGTAGTTGTAAACGTGTTAGCTAATGAGGATAAAATTATCAGATATTTCTTTTAAATACTGTATATGTAACTGTACATAGTTCTAATGACAGAAAAACCTATTTGGGTATTAACAGAGGATCAAAAGTGCATGGGAAAAAACATTTGTTTTATTAAATATTGATGGGAATTAGGGAAATGCCTACAATTTGATTTTTTTGGGGCCATAATGTTTTAGTAATTCATCAAATACTTTGTCTGGATTTATAGACTGAGCCCCAAAAGGAGTGTGTACAACCAATGCATTTTAAAAGCCACAGATACACCTTTCTGTGGTCTAATCCGAAAGAGTTATGAATTAGCAAGGTAAGAGAAGGGGATTGGAGCAGAGTTTTGGGACTTGCTAAAAAAAAAAGCCTAAAACCTATTCCTAAATAAGAAACAACCTGCTAACAGTGGAGACAACTGTACTGTCTGAATTTTGGGCCCTCTTGCTACCTAAACTTGTGTCCTGCACAGAGTCAGGATTTTAGCTTCCACCATACTCCCTACTAGAACTGAAGTGTAGATTGATGTCTAGACATCAGAATGATGGAATTAAGCACTTGTGTCACAACTGCAATAAAGCTCTGGCATGTCTCAAACTGGTTGCAAAGGGAGGTGTTGGAGCTGTGACTTGCTGCAGGAAATATATATAGAGTAGTTCATGGGGTAATTTAACACCTGGGTTTTTTTTGATTGCAAAAGTTCTGGATGCAGGGCATCTTTGGGGCCAGTATTTTCTTAGCTGCACCATTTACCATAGAGCTAAGAATGAGCACAAATTTTGCAAGTTTTTTCATAGTTTTCTCACAGTGCTGAAAAAGGAGCCCTATTTGCCCTGTTGTACATGGAACTGTAAAGTGCTACAACAGGATATGTATAAGATACTGCCCAAAAGGAAAGCTAATCACTAGCATCCTCAACTTCAGTGATGAGTGATTCAATATAGATTTTTAAGAAAAGTAGATTACACTTAATTTTAAAGAAGTAAAATGTAACTGTCCCATTACTGTGAAAACTAAGACACATCCCTGTGGATGTTAGGCTTCATTTCTTGAAAGATTTTTTCAGTGGTGCATAGTACCTCTGCATCTGGTTTCCATAAATATGTTGGGTCTTAAGAATAAATGGTAAAAAATTTATATTGTCTTCCCTGAGGGGAGATAAAGATGAATTTATAGATGTTAAGGCAGACTGTAGGGGAAAATAGCAGGCTGCTGTTGATGGGGAATTTTGGTTTAACTTATTAGATAAGAGCAGCTTTGTGAATTTTCCAGGTAGGTGTCAAACCTGCCTTGATCCCATGTGTAAAGGTTGGTCTGACAAATATGCTTATGCAATAGATGTTTTTTGTATTCTATTCCACACCTTTTCAGATGTTCCAAGTTATTCTGTTAATCATGTCACAGACAAAAGCACTGTCTTCCCTTTGACTGTGGTTGCAGAGGCATTTCAGCTGTGTAGAGAAAGTGTGGCTTCTCCTGGTGCATAATAGATATGTATATGCTGTTTGGGGCTGCTGTTCCCAAATTTGATTTTCTGAAATGCAGAATAATTTGTAAACAGCAATCAGAGAAATCTAATCAGGAAACTAATCCAAATGTATTTGATATTTGACTCACTAAATCGAAATTTCCAAGTGGCCTCAGGAGTTAAAATAGTTCTTACTATTAAGAATATTATATTAAAGTGCTTGTTTCTTTTAATAGTGCTTCTAGATACTGTCTTCAGCTGTAGCCTCATCTTTAGCTGTAAGCAAATTATAAGAGGGAAGGCCTTTTCTTTCCCTTGTGCAGGACTTTCTCTACTTGGTACATTCATTGCAAATTCTTGATTACCAAACTAGTGGTTACCAAATGTGTCTGAGATGTTATTGCATACATGTCATGATTGCAAACATCTTGTGTAAGCAAACATTTCTGATTCCATTACAGGCATATGTTTTTCTTGCATATAAAAGAAGATCTTCTTGCTGGTAATCTTCAGTGTTCTTCAGAGCATGCAATTGAACTTAGTGCATTGTTGGCACAAATGAAGTTTGGAGATTATAACCAGAACACTGCCAAATACAATTATGAAGAGTTGTGTACAAAAGAACTCACCACTACCATTTTGGAGAGGTAAAAAGAGCACAATGATATATAATCTCCTTTTTGGAGACCAAAAGCACAAGATTTTGCAATGCCCTTAATTGCTGATGCTATAGTGTATTTTGTATTGTTAACAAAATAATTCAGATAGTTTTGGAGATCAAAATACAACCATAATGTTAACCAGTGTTCTGATTTCAGTTCTTTTTTTAAGCTCAATTATGAGTGTTCTTTTTGTGAAAAGCAAAAGCTGTTGAACTCTAGTACTTGGGGGAATATAGGTGTCTAAGTACTTGAAGCAGGATAATCAAATTGCAAGTATGTCTTAGATGTACACTTGTGGGGAAAAAAGTAGTAATTTATCTGGCTTAGTACCCTTACATGGAGAAGTAAGCAGGATTCCAGAAACACCTGCATAGCTCAATGCCTGAATACTAAGAAACTTGCAGTATGTCATGGTTTTCTGTAGATTTTTAAGTTATGGACCTGGTGTTTTTTTCAGGTAAATATGTTGTGGGGGAGCATTAGTTGGAAAGCCATGATTAAGTGTAACTTTTTAATTTCTGAGCAAATGTACAGAATTGTCTCCTGAACATTCTCAGGATGTTTCAGTAATTCTCAGTTCTTTCCAGTTAGTGATTACTGGAACTCTTTAGCCAGATAAAGCAGGTCAGGAGCATTTATTAATCTGTTTAACTAGGTCATCTAAAAACCCATGTTAAAATGCTGACAGTAACAGCACATACTTGAGTTATTTTACCTATCTTTAATCTTTTTATCAACAGCATTATTGCAAAGCACAAGGAGCTAGAAGGTCTAAGTCAAGCTTCTGCTGAATACCAGGTTCTACAGATTGTCACAACACTGGAGAACTATGGGGTAGAATGGCACTCGGTGAGAGATAGTGAAGGGCAAAAACTCCTTATTGGTGTTGGACCTGAAGGCATATCCATCTGTAAAGATGACCTCAGTCCTATCAACAGGTATGTGTTTTGTGGAATCATTTTAATTTTTCATTTTTCAGAAGTACTGAGAATGCTTCCAGTTCTTACATAAATATACAAAACTGCTCTGTGAATTACTAAAAGGAATGTAGGGTCTGAGAGCACTACCTGCTTATAATCAAGACCACAACTGGCCTTAATACTCCTGATTTTTATATGTATTTTTGAGGTGGCATCTTCAATCCAGCATTATAGACAACAGTTCAATATCATTGTAACATCAGATAATAGTGCACTATAGTGGTTTGTGGAAAATACACTTATCTTTTAAAGCTAAATAACCTTTCTTGTTCATTTGTAGGATTGCTTATCCTGTGGTTCAAATGGCAACTCAGTCTGGGAAGAATGTATATCTGACTGTTACCAAGGAATCTGGTAATAGTGTAGTTCTCTTGTTTAAGATGATCAGTACAAGGGCAGCAAGTGGACTCTACAGAGCAATTACAGAGACTCATGCATTTTACAGGTCAGTATTACCACTAAAGTTAATTGCTGCTGCTCCTCTCTGCAGTATTGAATTAATTGCTTAAGCTACCAGCAGTCTGCCTGCACTTCAGAAATTCTCTGCAAAATTTCTTTGACTTCACAGCCTCTACTTTCCTCTTAAGTCCAGAAGAACAGGCTTTTGCTGCTTACCATTTTGTGGGGTGGGAGTACAAGACAAGTAAGCAAAATTTCTTGGACTACCACTATGAACAGCATTTCAGAATATAAATGTACTGTGTTCTTTGATACTTCATAAACAATACATACATTTTTGTCCCAATGTAAGAGGAAGGATGAAAGAGCAAAGGATAAGAAAGATCCTGTCTCTTAGAATCTATAGGTATAGCTCATATGCACTCATATGTACTCCTTGTTTCTCCTTTATTTGGCTCCTCCAGTTGCTAGAAGTTATCTGTATGCCACCTTCCCATTCCGTGTATTTAAATCTTCCTACAATTCCTCTGTCTTTGCTCATGTGCCCAGGATTCTGTGTCATGCCAGGAGCTACCCATTGCCTTTATGATTTTATTCTTTGAGGTAGGGATGCTTATAATCATTTGTTGATGGCTGATTTTTTTTTCAAATTGCTTTTATTCTTACTGTGAGGTCTTAGACTCACACTGATCAGTAGAACTGTCAAAGATAGGGGTGATTTCTCTAAATTACCTAACATGTATCAGTTTCAATTACTTTCTAAGAGAAGAATTGGACTTAGAGCAGAGGCAAGTACATACACTAGGCAAAGACCTGTCCAGCTTCTCAAATTAGATCATCTTAGTACAGTTACAGGCAATTAACATCAACTAGTTGCCTTTCTAACTGCTGCAGCTAATCAGCAGCTAACCACTGCTTATTTTGTGAGCCTGATGTTAAGCATGTCTTGTTCTGTTCTGTCATTATATGCCCTTGCACTGCTGATTTTGCACTCTTCATACTTTTTTTCCAGGCAATTAAAGCATTGTATAACCTCTAGGCAGTCTTAACTTTTTGATCTTTGTCTCTGCTTGTAACTTCTGCTGTCCTTTGCGGGTTTCTGATTTTAATTGAAGCAGAGTTTTAGTTGGCAACAGCATTTGGCTGTAAGCTTAGATCTTGAATCTTAGGCCCAGTGTGGCTGATGACAAGCAATACCTCAAACCAGGACATTAGGGTAGCTGAAATGCTCAGTGGCAAGTACAAGTACAACTGACTTAATTCTCTATGCTGCACTCACACGGGTTTCCATCAGATGATATAATAGTAGTTTATAAAGTACTGAGCAGAAATTTGGTTAAAGATATAAGATTGACTGTGTTACAATTTTTGCAAGCCTGTTGAAAGGAAGAGGTGTTATGCCTTAAGTCCCTTCCATAAGCTGACTCCGTTTTACCAGACACTTCACATTTTTGAAGATGTAAAATAGCTGTCACTTCCTTTTCGTGCTTCTCAAGTAGTGTTGTTGTACAGACAACATTTGAGTCTTAAATATTATCTCAGACTGCTCTTTTTGCTTTAATTTCAGTGCTGTTATTTCATCTTTGGGAACAAATTATTATAGGGATGGGTTTATTGGTATTAACTAACCAAATTTGCATTTTTCCTGTTGCTTTATAGGTGTGACACTGTCACCAGTGCTGTCATGATGCAATATAGTCGAGACTTAAAGGGCCATCTAGCATCTCTATTCCTGAATGAAAACATCAATCTTGGTAAAAAATACGTCTTTGACATCAAAAGAACATCAAAAGAAGTTTATGATCATGCAAGACGAGCTCTTTATAATGCTGGCATTGTGGATCTTGTTTCAAGAAGTGATCAAACCCCACCAAGTTCTCCCCTTAAGTCTTCGGAAAGTAGCATGAACTGTGACAATTGTGAGGGTCTTAGCTGCCAACAAACAAAAGCTCTGCAAGAGAAGCTGCGGAAGCTGAAGGAATCCATGCTTTGTATGGTGTGTTGTGAAGAAGAAATCAATTCGACCTTTTGTCCCTGTGGCCACACAGTATGCTGCAAGACCTGCGCTGCTCAATTACAGGTAACACCAATGAGATTAAGATGTGAGTTACCAAATATGTGGAAGTTGTGACTTTCTCTATACTTGAGTCAGGGATTAATATGTTTGTTGATATTCTAGTAAAACATAGTTTTAAAGTTTTGTTTGTGGTAAACTAATTGCAAAGAACATTTTGCTTAGATGATGTGTTTGATAGGTAAGTTTTAGTTGTGCTAACTTGTGAGGGTAAGAATTAGCTGCATGTTTCTTGTTCAGTGTTCTCCTGTTCAATGTGGAGACTATGGAAAAGTGCTGTTACTGTGTACATGGAGCAAAGTCTTCTGTAGTTGTACAGACTCTCAAAATATGAAGTAAACTAATTTCCTAATGTGTTTTTTTTCTTTCCAGTTGTGTCCCGTTTGCAGATCTCGTGTAGAGCATGTCCAGCATGTGTACTTGCCAACCCACACCAGTCTTCTCAATCTGACTGTGATATAATCTACATATACACTTTAAACCCATCATGTACTTTTAAAACTGCACTAAAATGAGATGCAACCATTGATTGTGAAGAAGGCAATCATTCTGGCACCTATCCATGTTTAAAAGCAAAAATACTGCATATTTGAACATATTCTTCATTCAGCATGTCCACAATGGTTTGGGACATCTTTTGAGAGCAGAAGTATAATCAATTCATGTTACTTCAAAGGAGAATGATGCATAAGTTTGTAGCATGGTGGCGTTGCCAAAAAGAGCTTAAGTAGCCCTGGAGAAATGTGGCATACACATACTAATAGACCCAGTGAGAGCATTGCAGCCTCTTGTTTTACACTCTCTAAATCCTTTTTAGTACAGTCACTCCATTTATTTTAATAGTAAGACTAGCTTTTACAAGTATCAGTTTAGTATGGCTCATAGTTTCTGCTTTTAGTAAAGTACATGAAAGGGGAGGGAACTTTTTTTAAAAAAACTGGTTCTTAAAGTTACAAGGTTTCATCCAGCAGCTGTGTTTAATTCAGAAGTCTGTTAAATAGAAAACAATTCTGAGACAACAGCTTAGGAAGGGTAGGACAAGTTTGTTAATCTTGAAATGTTGAGGGTGGGACAGGAAGGTCTTCTGGTTGGTGATGTCCTGTGGAAGCACAGTTATGGGACTTCATTCACAGCTCTCAAGGGGCAAGGTACTCCTAGGTTTTCCTTATCCAGCTTGGCTGGTGAGCTTGGGAGCTGCAGCCATCTGCCCTTTAAGTTGGCTTTATTTATGGAGACTGATTTTTAAACTACTAAACATGTACCATTAATTTCTAAAATAAGGGTTGTGTATAATTTTATATGCTTTCTTCAGTTAACATCTTTATTGGGTAGGTCATTTCCTGCTAAAATGTTTTTAATCTTCACCCCCCTACTTGGGCATTTTGGGCTCTGGTTTCCTAGTGTATTCTCCAGGGTACAGAGGAGGGAACTAGAGACCATGTTTGGGTGCAATACTGGCTTAATCAAAGCTAGAAAAGTACACTGTCACTTTACTGAAATCTTCTGACTATACTTTTCATATTGCCTTAATGTAGCAGTAATGTGTGTTTATGCATCTGTTTCTTTGCACAGACATTTTGTCAAAATATTAAAACTCTACTTTTTTATGACACATTAGCATATAAACCTTATTCTAAGAGGGTATTTATTTTTTCACTTTGTAAAGAGAATTTTGTTTCCTCATGAAGGCAAGAGCTTTGTCCTATATTGTAGGCAACTTCTGTCTTTTTATATTCAGATTAATAAAGGACTTTAAAAATCTACTTTGTGTTTTTAATAAGACTTTAATTTTGTTCTGAAATTAACCTGAGGCATTGCAGGACTGAAAATATAGTATGAGATATTCTTCATGTTTACAGTCTTGTGTCATGTTTTAAGAGGGAATGAAGTTTCCTCAGGTGTATGTAAATATCAAGGGAGGGGAGAAAACTGACATGGTATACCCACCTTTGTTCAGGCAGTGTACTTTAAAACAGCTGATGAATTCCAACTGTAAAACAGCCTTCAGAATTAACTTTGTGAACAACTTTCCTACAGTAAATTACCCCAAATCATTGGGTATATTCCAGTGAGATAAGAGAATGAAAAAACACACCTTGAGAGTAGAGAGCTGGAGTTCTGGAAGTCCTGTCTAGGGAACATCTTAATTACAGATGTGTTGATGTCTCTTTGACTGAAGCTATACGTATTTACTAACTTTTGGCTCTGCTTTCACGTTCTTGAAGAGATGATGCTTAAGCATTTCCAGCATGGTCTTCCCCCCACCAGTGGGGCTTACCCTCACTGGTAGCTGAAGGTTGTAAGACAGTGCTGGGATCAGATCAAAGCTCTCTGGAATCCATGGAGCTCCATTCTGGTGAGTGTGAACTGAAGGCACTTAACTATGACCTTCTAAAATTAATTTATTGCCATTTAAAACAGATTATTGCACAGTAGCATGTACTGTTTTCAAGGCAGTTCATCGGGGATTGAAGCTTGAGGCCCTGGACCTAAAATTGTTTGAGGCTACTCTGCAACACTGCTCATCGGGGAAGGGGGTTGGCAGCTAGGCAACAAATTCTGAGTACAAGAGCAGTTTATCTGAGGGTCAAGTGCATTAGGCACAAAAGAAGACTGACTCTTCTAAAGATGAAAAATTTAATCTCTCAGCAAACAGGTGCTGCTGAATTCCTTTTCAAAGAGAAAAGTTCTGAAGGGAAGTTGTGTTGTCCCTGTCTGCCCTTTCCAGGAAGGAACAGGTACACAAGCGTTCCAGCACATGATATAATAGGAAAGCAAACTCTCCTCGCTTCCCGAGATCCCCTTGTTCTGTGCTAACAGAATTGCATTGCTAGCATCTAATCCATCATCCTATGGCAGCTGGCTGAAATGGGTTGTAAATTAATATAAATAGATGTTAACACAGGCATCTGATTTAAAACATTCAACAAGATCAAGCTGTTGAAATAGGCAAGCATTAACTCCGGGTCCTTGTAATTAAATTGGTTTTGTAATTAGACATCCCTAATAAAAATAATTCCAGTAGTTACAACTCTAATCAAGGTGGGGTTTGACAGGTTGTATGGCAGAGGTGGAATTTGGGCAAAGCCTGTGACTTGTGTACGCACCTTCTGCCTCGTCTTGAAAAGTTCTGCAGGGGTTTGGCAGAAGCGCTGAGGTGCAGGTTCAGACAAGAGCCTGGTGCCCACCGGCTGTGTCTGGGGCTGTTGGGAGACCAGTTCTGTGTTGGCAAAGGAGAGCCTGGAGCGCTGGCAGAGGCTAGTGGCTTTCTCCAGGTGGAAGGGATGAGATCAGCCTGTCAGAGCGCTCCTCAGCTGCTGTGGGTTTAATGGAATGCTGTTGCCCCTTCTGAGAATGGAGCACCAGGCATCTGCTGAACGCTGCAAATCACTGCTCCAAAGCCCCACTGCAGAGAGTAGGGTGTGGTTTGCCAAAGTGCTGTTCTTTTTCCTCTTTGTCTGAACATTGTAACGGATGGCAGTAGGGAAAACCCAAAACCTTACAACAACAACAACAAAAACAAAAAAAAAATATCCAAAAAACAGTGGAATAATTTGTGGGAACAACGGGAGTTTTTGTCCTTTATGCTTCTTTCTCAGGAGCAGGAGGATTGATCACGGAGCTTCATTTGGTGCCTCTCACGCCTTCCGTTAGTGATCTGTGCGTACCGGGCGCTTAGAATGAAGCCCACTCCTACTGATATCTGCTACCCAAAGCTCATACAACTTGGTAAGAAAACTCCCAGAAAATTCAGCTCTTCAAAGTTGCAATGCAGCTACTGTAATACCAGCGGGGGTGTGCAATATCATTTTTAAAGGCAATAGTCTCAAGTTTCTGCTACACAATCTAAGTGGGAAAACCTTGCTTTCGGAAACAGCGTGACTTGCTGCGTAAATTCAAGAGCAGGAGTCCAGTTAGCTCCTTGGACCTCCTGATGGTAGGACAGCATCCAAAAGCGTCTGTGTGGAGAGAGGGTGGTGAGTAGAAGAACTGTAGGAGAGAGATTCTTACTAAAACACTGTTACACTTAAATGTTTCTAATAAACAAGACAGGGATTTAGCAATAACTACACTTGCGCTGGGAACTCCCCGCCCTCCACTGGTATCTGCCCGGCTTTCATCCTCCCTTCACCACATCAAGATCTCTGTTACGGAGAGCTCAGCCTGCAAGGGACTACAAAGGCAGGATGGTGAGATGTGGCCCAACTGTAACATGTCTCTCCTCCAGCACATAGTCGCTCTGTTCAAGGTAAGTACAAATGTTAGGACACTAGAAGTGTAGAATGAAGGCTTCTGTATTTTTAAATTTTGATTTCTTCCCCAAGTGCCCTAAAAGCACGTACACAGCAGTGTTCGTGTATTTCAGGATTTATTTCCTTGCTAAATCAGCACTGTGTTGTTCCTAATGGAATGCCCTTGGGGGAAAATTCTCCTCCGCCAGCCCACGCTAATTCGCTTCACAGCAGCAGACTGGCATGTTGATCAAAGACGGGGCGAAATTACAGCTCAGATTTCCCATATATGGCTTTACACAACAAACTTACTGTGAAGTGTTAAAATTCCAAATTGACAAATCTCAGCTTCAGTAAATGCCTGGTCAGATATCCTTAAATTCCCACCCCATTTGCACTGAGACCATGCCGGGGTGCCAGGTAAGTGCTCCGGTTACCTTTGCGCCCCTGGATTCAGCCAGCAGGAGCCTGTTAAAACAGAACATAGCAGCTGACAAACAGGTTTAAAAGTAAGAAATCTCAGTAAAATTGTGGAGGGGGAAAAAAAAAACAACCTCTAAAACCGGGGCAGACTGCCGGAAGTGGGGTGGACAGAGAGAGTTTCCAGGGGGCTTCTGGTGCAGGGTTTGGGGCTGTGGCTGCCCTCGGGTCAGGTTGCCTGGCAGGGAGCACTGCTGGCCCTCGGTGAGAAAGGCTGGGTGGAAAGGGGCCCAGGAGATGCAGGACAGGGCAGGCGAGCTGCTGCTGGGCCAGTAACTCCCTGGGGAAACTCCCACCAAAGCACACTCTAGGCAGGCCACAGTCAAAGCTGGCCTGCAAGGAGCTTCTAACATCACACTCCAGCTGCTGGAGCCCTTTGGTTCAACACCACCTGGGTGGTAAAGGCTATCACGGTTTCAGGGTCTTCTAGTTTCCTGCCAAAGGGTGGTGTGGTCTAGGAAGAGGTGCCAGGAATAACACTGAGCAAGGTCTCTTGGAGACCTGGCTAAAGGAATCACTGGTTGGTGCAGCATGAGAGCAGGATGAGAGGGAACCAGAAGAGCAAGTGGGGCTGGTGCTCCCCTGTGCTCAGAGGAGGTGAGTGGGGTTCAGCGTGACCTCCTGTTCCTGCCGGGATGGGGGATTTATGGGGGCTGGCCAGCAGCTGACTTTCACAGAGCTCACGTGTATACACCAAGTTCCTTAAAGAAAAAGGTCAAGCAAACAAAGCACACCAGCTTTCCCGGTGCTTAACACCAGGTCACTTGCTGGTTTCTTGCCAACTAAAATGCAGAATCTTTTTCAGTTGTTTGGTGGCTGGGGGAGGGCGAGACACGAACGGGAGGAGAATCAGGCTGACCCCAAAAGCTGATGGCTTTCTCTGCCTTCTCTTTGGCTCTCTCCTGAGCAATCTGATTTAGTCTGTCCACTATTTGCTGACCCTTCCTTATTCCTGAAGACTATTCTGTTCTCTCACCAGTGATTTTTGGGATCCAGGCTCTGAAGCCAACCTTTCTTCTTCTAGCAGGGGTCCACTTAAACTCTGCTCTGGGAAAGAATCTGACTTTCTTTGGCCAACACCATCACACACAAACCCCTCCACAAGCCTCCTCTTTCTATGCCTTGTCAGGAGGCAAAGGGCACCATCTCCATCTGTGGCAGCAAGAAAAAAATCAGTATAAATTAGTTTTTCCTCTTACTATTGGGGTGCCTAACCAAAAATGTTTGACTGTACCTACCCTTTCAGGGTCACTTAGTGGTTACGATGGGATTAACGAGGTGTCCATATGTGTGAAGATATTTCCCATCTCTGTTTTTATCCAGTAGTTGGTGTCTAGCTTCTCTCCTTCTTCAAAGCAAATCAGTGCAGGTAATGATAGACAGTAACATGGCAACTTTTTACACAAACAGGCTTGCTGGAGCCAGATCTGCCTCTTCCCTGCCAGAAAGCTGTTTGTCTGAGGGATCCATGCATCTGGCACCAAATTCCAATCATAGCACTACAACTGCGGGAATTACAGAGACATTGGCAGCTCATCTGAAGAGACAGTATTTGTTTTCCTTGTTTAGAACTATAAATAGTCAATAGAGGACTCTTATTCAAACAGTATTGATGATTGAAGTAATCCAGGCACAGAGACACAGCCAAAAATTTGACTTCCACTCCAAAACTGACCCAACTCTTGCTTCAGAGGCTGAAGTTCCAAAAGGGCAGTGCAGAAAGCACGTGCCCAGCAATAAACTTGCCCTGAGGACACACTGACATGCCCTGTTTGACCTTAAGACTATTTGCCTGTGTTGTTGCCTGAACTGGAATTTTTTAAAACACCTTCAGCCCTGCTGTGGTTTGAGCAGCTGACTTCTTGCTCCGCCACTCTGAGATCCACAACGTGAAGCAACACCAAAGTGTCCTGACAGCACCCTGTCTGGGCAATGTGCCGACAAGACACATGTCCTCTTGAAGAGCAGTTGCGGGGCCTTTATATTTAGTGCATTGAAAGTGGTGCTTTGCCACCTTGTCACTGGGGCTGCTCTGTGGGAGACCTTCATTTGAACCTCTCCTGGGGCTGAAGAAGCAAATGACCACCGTTATTCTATTCCTGGGTGAACAATCCCTCTGCTACAACAGAAGGAAGACAAGGACAGCATCTTTCTTCCTTGATCTTTTTAAAAGGAAAAGAAAGAAAAGATTGCTCAGTTTCTGTTTAAGTATAATTGCCAGCATCATCTTAGAGGAGACATTTAAGCCTGGTAGGAATTATTGGTGTGGAAAAACTTTTGGAAGGAAAAAGAGAGACACAAAATGTATTTCCACAATGGACACTGTTGCCCAAAACACCATGATCTGGGGTAGGTTCCCCAGTGCCCAAGTGCTGGCATTTCCGCCTCAAATCCTGTTCCTCCCAGAAGGAGTCTTTCAGTACTTAAAGGTGGCCTACAGGAAAGATGGGGAGGGACTCTTCATCAGGGAGTGTAGCGATAGGAAGAAGGGTAACAGTTTTAAACCAAAAGAGGGGAGCTTTAGAGTAGATATTAGGAAGAAATTCTTTACTGTGAGGGTGGTGAGGCACTGGAACAGGTTGCCCAGAGAAGCTGTGCATGCCCCATCCCTGGAGGTGTTCAAGACCAGGCTGGATGGTGCTTTGAGCAACCTGGTCTGGTGGGAGTTGTCCCTGCCCAGGGCAGGGGGTTGGAATGAGGTGATGTTTACGGTCACTTTCAACTCTATCTATGATCCTACAAAAATCAACTGCCATGTCCTGCAAGCCCAGGTTATTACTGCAAACAATAGTTTCTCTGTGTGTCAGGGAGCTCTGTAGAGATGGAGAGAGGCAGAATAACACCACAAACAGAGCGTGGTCTAATGAATGCCAAATCAGCAGCATAGCTGTAACTTGCCCTGAAAATCATGTCCTTGAGCTAGAGGGGGAACAAGCGACTGTGGAAAGAGGAACCAATGAGGGCAAGGAATAAGTGACAGGAAGATAAAGGACAACTCCTCAAAACTCATATACATCACTGTGTTTTTTAATAATAAATGGCACTATGCAATATGTTCCTTTCCCCATTCTTGGCTATACAAATGTTAAATTAAAAATCTCAGGCTGCCAAAACCTCCTTTATCTAATACCAGTCACAGACACAGAGAAACAACGTTCTTTGGTGGTGCAGATACAACCCTCACAGCTAATCCTCAACCCAGTGTTGTCTCCCTGGATTCCTTCTAAAGACCCAAGTCCTTTGTGATTGCACTGGGGCACATTTTTCCTGGAGCCTGTTCTTGCCCAGCCTATTTGTGAAAAGGATCCAGCACTGTTGTGTGAAATACCTTAAGTCATGGGCAAACAGTTTCTCCAGGATGATGTCTGTGAGTTTTACATACCTTCAAAATAGACTTTGACATTCACATGGGCACGTACAGCTTTAGCTTCAGAGCAAACATGGAAAGTTTGTCATAGGAAAAGGCCTTTTTGAAAAGTTTTGCAGCTCATTGAGATGTGTAGTCCGAAAATGGTGATGCCGCAATATCTTTTTGAGAAAAAAAAGCCAAATAGGGACCTAATCTACTGTCAGTAATTCTGGGATTTTGCTAGTGATGTTCTTGAATCTAGAAAGGCTTTGAGAGGAAACAAGTCTGTAGTTAACTCCTCTCAGACAAAAAAGAATTTATGTTTGCTGCACAGTCTCCAATGGCAGTGAGGGGTCTAGAGAACAAGTCTCTAGAGCTGCTGAGGGAACTGCGGTTGTTTATCACTCTCTATAACTGCTGAAAGGAGGTTGTAGCCAGGTGGGGGTCGATCTCTTCTCCCAAGTAACAAGCAATAGGACAGGAGGCCTCAAGCTGCACCAGGGGAGGTTTAGGAGGGATATTAGGAAAAATTTCTACACCAAAATGGTTATCCTGCATTTGAGTAGGCTGCCTGGGGAAGTGATGGAAGCATCACACCTGGAGTTATTTAAAGGATGGGTAGACAAGGTGCTTAAGGACATGGTTCAATGATGGGTTTTGTTGTTTGGACTTGATAATCTGAAAGGTCCCTTCCAACCTAGACAATTCCATGATGGTATAAATGAGAATTGCTCATTGTTTAATCCCCCTAATCCTCCCTTTTTCTCTCTGTGCTGAGACTTAGCCTGCACCAGACTCCAGTCTAAACTGGAATTTTTGGCCCTTAGCCATTTGCCTGACAGCTTTTTTGCGATACACATATTTCCTCTTAGTGATCTTCTTATTAGGTATCGCAGTTTGCCACAAAAATAAGCCCAAATCCAAGGCCAGCATCTGAGGTCTCTGTACTTTGGTCTTTGCATTTATCTGTAAGGGGCACTGAAGTGAAATGAGATAAACCTCCGGTTTTGGAGTTCAAAGTGGAGACTGCCACCTGGATCAGGATCTCAGCTGCATGGTTTGGGTTTTTTTTAAATCTGAAACATGTTCTTTCCCCCTGACACTAATTCTTTCCCTCTGGTTTGTAGGTTGAAGAATCAAGTAATTACTATTCTCCTCTGGACAATGCTGTGCCCTCCTACAAAAGACAGGCCTTTTTGTTCAAACAAACAGAAGCGGTCATAGTGGGCGGGTTAGCTTTGCTTCTTGCCTTGTGTTTGTTTCTCTATAAAACAAACATTTCCTCCAGAGCTGCTTAAGGCCGAGAGAGGTGAGTCATAAGCCTCATTTTACTGTGCAAGTCTTTACATGGACACTAATTAGGATGAGGTATCAGTTATTCTCTGAGCTTTGTTTTCCCACCAGCCCATACACTGCCATCAATGCTGCTATGACCAGCTGGATTCCCAGTTTCTCGAGGCTGCTGTTAAACCAAGCCTTATTTCCAAGGCCTTATTTCATGGTGACAGTGGCATAATAGGACCTTCATCTCAAATATATGGACTGATCCAGTCGTGTCTTTGTCTGGATATTGCCCCGGCTGGCATTTTCCTTGGCACAAACTCAGTGTGGTGCCAAACTGCCACAGGGAGTAGCTGGTAGAAATGGAGTGTGGCAGCCTCTGCTGCTCCTCCTGGACAGTCAGGCTTCTTTGACCACGTGATGTGATTAGGGAAACGAATGGCTCAGTTTTATGAAAATTAAGCCTCAGGTTGCTCATGGGCTCCTTGCTGGTTGCTAACATGGCTGTCATTTGGGTAAAGCTTGAGTAAGCATCATCATCTCCTGGAACAGAAAGTCCTGCTTTTCTTCCTGGCAGGTTTGCAGTGGGAAAGGAGCACTGGAAAACTGCAGGGAAAAGACCTGGAGCCTTTTGCCAGGGGAGGTGAAGGGGAAAGTGGGGCATTTGGAAAAGGCCCACAGGAGATGAGTGCACCAGCTCAGTGTGGGGAATGGGCTGTGGGAGATGTACCATAGCATGGTCCCAAAGCTCAGAAAAAATGGTCCAGATGAAGAAGGACACAGGGACATCAGTATCAACTCTCTTGGTAATTTTATCGACAGATTGGTGAAAGTCAGAGTGAGGTGACCACAGGGACTGTGTGTGCACACACAGGTGCTGGTGCTACACCTCTCCTTCTGACACACTGTACAGCTGCTCTGACAATAATATTTGAGTGATTTCCTCAGGTCTCTTTCCTTTTAAAAGCAAATGATTTTAAAATCATAAAATGTATTTGACATCCTTGATTACATCCCAAATCACTGATGTAATGAGTTAAGAGTCTGAACAACAGCTCAAGGAAACCAAAAGAAGTTTTGTATTACTTGCAGACAACAACTGCCCAGAAAATGGAACAGGCACTATGGAATAAGTGAGATGGAAAAAATTTGATCCTCCTCATTAAACTGCTCACTCTTCAACAGCAGATGGTGTGTTTGTGAGTGTTTGCTGTTAAGAAAGTCGTGGCCCTAGACCAAAGGGAAAATATAAGCCACATTTAACTACTTGCATATGTTGACTTTTGGAAACGTTTTTAGTCAGATATAATGTCAGACATCTCTATACACTGACCGCTTGGTTTTGTTTGCCTGTGCTCTTTCATTTGTTTGTCATTATGTTTGTCCTGTGACCCAACATGACGGCAAAATGTTCAGCATTGTTTTACCATAAATAGTAAACAAGCTCGGACAGCTACTTAGAAGAAAGGAGAGCTGCAGCTCATGGAAAATTTTGTATAGCAGAGACATTTTAATACAGGCAGGTGGGAACAATTATTATGTCTGCCTCGAAGACTATTCAAATAACTATGCCAATTTGCATCACTCAATTTATTTTACTGTGTTGCCTGTCTGTTTCAGACTGATGGAGGGTTTTTTTTTTAAACCTCATCTAAAATTTTCTAAGAAAGATGCGAAGAAAAAATATTGTTTTGTCATCCTAAAAACTCTTGCCTATGCAAACCCCTTCTGTGTGTACCATCCAGATCACATAGACCATATATATATATATCATAGACCAGAATATATCATAGATATATTCACATATATCTGTGTATCTGTGCATACAGATATACATATTTTATTCAGTTGTGGTTATTTTTCTTCCTTCCCTACCTTCATTCAAATTACTCTGACTTGGAGAACACGTTAGCATTCTGGAGGGAGGAGAAATACGGCTTTATGCTTAAAGCAGCATTTCTCAGGATTGTAGAGCTGGATTTGAATTCTGCTTTTACATGGAGTTCCCACACGATGCCAGCCATGTGATGTAGGATGCTTTTCCCAGCTGGTTGTTAAAACACATTTACCCCACAGATTGCCACTGTGGACCTGCAGGGCAGCTTCTGTGCTCTCCCATGAGTACCTGCAGCACACCAGCATTGTGCTGCCTGGCACTTCCACCCAGCGGCACCCCTAGGTCTTCTTCTGCCCCCAGATCCTGCTCTGCAGACATGCAGCACCAGGGGGAGAGATTTTCAGTCAGCTCTGACCAAAGTTACAGGTTACATCTGAACAGGTGCTCTAATCACTGGGCTGTTTGATTTAAGGATGTATGTCAAAGCAGATTTCTCCCCGTGCCTCCCATCGGTACATTTTTTCTTATCTTTGCATTAGGAATTTCTTCTGTGTATTTTCTGCTGAGCTCTCTGATTCTTCTGTCTATGCTACAATAGATTGAAATTGGTCTTGGATGCAGGGAGACGTATTCCACCTTCTACTCCATGCCCACCTTGAACATATGCCCTCCCAAGAAATGGAGACAGCATTCAAAATGGTTGGTATTCTGATTCCCTCAGGTCCCACTATGAGCACCTATAGTTCCTCTTTCAAGCTAAGCAGCACAGCTGCTTCCTTCTGGGGAAGGAAGAGGGTTCCTTTCCTAGGAAGAGATCTGGGGCTTTGCTTTTTAGAGCCGAGCTCCCTCTGGCACACATCGCAGCCTGGGACCCACCACTGCTGCTAGAGATGCTAGTGGGCAAAACTGACATTCCCAGTTACTTTGGCGGGGCTGTGCTAGTACAATTTGCTCTGGAGTTTGGCTCATGTATCACCTGCTGTCACCATCAAACCACATTCTTTAATATTAGATGAATCCCAAAGGTGTTCCTGAAAGAATAATAAAAAAAAAAAAATCAGCCATGTACTGTCGCTATGGGAAGCAGCAATATTATTTCCATTAAAATACAGTATTAAATCTCACTCTTCTATTCCACTGCGAAGCAAAGGGAAAATTATCACGTAAGCAGGATTTTTCTAAGATTTTTTGAAACAGCTTCACAGTCTTACCCCTGTCACTGATACTGTCAAATTGGCATACTGTATACCTTGAAACGCTGTGCACTGCACAGCCAGAAATCCCACACGGATTTATCCAGCAGGCTTAGTGTCATTAGCCCCCGCTATAGACAGGCTGCAGTGCTGAACGCGCGCATAACTTGACAGAGGTCATACAAGGTAGCAAAGACCTCGCAAGAGAGCAGAGGTTTCATAACAGCCTCTCGTTTTCTGAGTGTTGCTGGGTAAGCAGCCTGCATGTAATGTTCTCTCGCTATCATTTCCTTTTGCCTTCAACCATTTCTATTTAGGAATGCATCTGTGCAGCATTCTGGGAAGCAAAACCATTCATCAGGCATTTTGTTGTCTGTTTTCTGACCCCCCAAAAAGCTACCTGTCATTTTCCAGAGTCATTGCCAAATCTCAGTGTGACTGTTTTTAATATTCGTTGTAATTGTGTTAATGTGTTTGCTGAGCGAGCACTCCTAGCCCAGGCTGACCGCTTGGAATTCAAAATTAGCACAGTAATTATATTTCACAGGCTACTGGTCGATGGGAAATTTCACCTCGCTTGTGAATTTGCATGTTCTGAAATAGGTCAGAGAAGCAGATGGCTTTGAAAGAACAAAAAAAAAATATATATAAAAAGAGCTGGGAGTCAGTCTCCTGTTTTGCTTATTAGATTAAGCCCTTGCCGACAGGGTGAGTGCTCACATCCAGTCAGGTGGTTTGCTAGCCCTGAGTGAATCATCGAGAGTGTCTCTGGAATTTTCCTGGAGGATATTTTCTGGGTAGCTTCCAGGAGTGTTTATGCGCAGCGCATCCGGAACCACCAGCTTGTTATTCACCGCCGCTCCGCCAGGGAGTTGGAAAAGAGCAGCCTGACATCTAAGAATCTGAGGGCAGAGGAAAAAAAAGTTTTTCATTACTATGATGATGAAGTTGTAATTAAACGTAGGTGTTGCCAACTGCAAGATCTGTCAGATAACTGAGCAAACATATCCCTGGGGAAGCAACCTTGGCCTGAGGTATTTTTCTCACTTCTGTGGACACAAGGAAAAGTACCAACATCCCTATTCAAGTCCTTCTTTATCATTTCAACCCCACCAATTAAGGGCAGTCTCAGTAAGTTAAAGTCCCTCAAGGAACACAAACAGGAGCCAGCAGTATTTCAGCACATTATGAGGCCTATTTTCCCATAGATTCTGACGAACTGAAACACTGCAGAGACACACCGCCTGTTTCTGTGAGTGCTTTCATGCCATGTGTTGTATGGATTTGCTGCTTTCTGTTTTCTCTTTTACTTATCTCCCTTCCTATGTTCCCACAAACACTTGATCTATGGCTCAGTTTAATAACAACCACAAAATAAGAAGAGTTGCTTTAATGACCGGCTGTATTTTTGGAAGAAGCCAGCAGCCATGCACAGCCAACTTGCATGCGGAGTCTCTTGCTCAGTGAACAGGCAGTGCCATACAGAAACCTGTCCTGATGCCTCTTTATGTTACCTCTCCTCTAAAAAATGTACTCAGAAATATCACATGGCCCACAATATCTCTGCAGATACAACTGCACCTCCAGCAATGGATATCTGGAAACAACCCGTGGGTTCCTGATATGAAAATTATTGTCCTTTCCACATAAATTGAAGGAGAATCTCTGCTGGTCTTATAGTGAACACAGACCATGCTTACTAAGTGGATGACCATAAAGTTCAGAGGTATTTAAGTATCAAAATTAAGGCTTTTTGTTTCCTATGTGATAAATTTACCTGGATACACCAATGCTGCAATACCCTCTTTTTATTTCCTCAAAAGGAGAAAACCAAGACATGATGTTTTCCTGATTGTTTGTTGTGCTCCTGCAACAGGCAGAGCTCACATGAACAACCATGTGTATCTAAAGAAGTTCCATGATTTTAATTTTGGTTTTCAGCCCGAAAGTAATTAGTAATAACACCATTTTCTTCTCTTAGGAAATGAGCTCCACCATATAAGCTGACTACCTGAAACAGGTCTGAATGCGACACACAGAAATCTCTGCTCATAAATAGCACCTCAGTCTCACCTAAACTCAGCCAAAAGCAGTGTCTGCTGGTTTATCTGCGCTCTAATTTTATGCTAAACATTGCAAAAATCAAGAACTAATTGTTTATTTATAATTAATGGGGATTTTTTCCCAGCACCAAGCAATGAATTTCTTAATGACATTCAAATCAAGCGTACATTGAGATGGAAATGGAGGATTCTTTTCATACATATATCAATAATCCTTGTTAGTGGCAGCCTGGTGGCTTGCCTTATCTGACAATCTGCTCACAGTGTATGATTTCTTGTTTTGTTATTTTGATTCCCATTTGATTTATATATGGAAAAAATAGTGTATCAATGTACAAAGAATGTATCTGTGTCAAATGATTAAATCATGAGGTCGATATGAACTGCAGAACAATAGGATGCCTTAAGTAATTCATCTTATCATCAGCCTTGAAGAATAGATAAAAACATCTTACAAAATTCGCAACAAATGTTATCAAGGAAAAATGTGGCATAATGCTGTCAGCAAAGTCATTGAAAGAAAAGCTAAAAGGAGACGGGAGAAAAGGAAAAAAAATAATCAAAGGTATTTGATGCTGTATCTCAGATTCTTCTGCCCTTGTAATTGTTTCCAATGGACTGTGACTACCTTGTTCTTAAATGTTTCAAGGCACTTAATTCTTCAATACAGCAGAAAGGCAAATAAGACTATAATAATTAATCACGCCATTTCACTGTGTTTAACATTGTAGCTAGACCAGCTGAAAAAAAATATAGCTATGTTTTTGCCCTTTTCTTGGAGTCTTTTTTTCAGCTCAGTGATTTTTGGACTGAAGCAGGGCAGGTTTGGATCTGCCGTCTTACCTACGGAACCAGCCCACAGCAGATAGCCCACCACAGCCTCCACATCCCAACCCCTTGCTGGGGAGACCACCTCCAGTGTGGGTAAATCCACACTGGGGAAGGGAAACGTGGAAAAAAAAAGGGTGGGCAGCTCTTTTTAAGGGCTTTTTGAGGCCAGGCAAAGTGGCTGGGCTGTGCCAGGAGCCAGCAGCTTTTTGGGGAACTCCTGAGAGGGCATAGGGCAGAGCCACCACCACCACCACCAGCAGATTTAAACAAGGTATAAACGCACCACGACCACTCCCCTCCTACAGTCTCCCCATAAAAAAGGCTTTTGGGGACCATGGTGACCTGGTCACTGTGTTCTGAGTAAGCAAGCAGTGAGTGAGTGTTACCTGGGACTTGGTGGCCACCTGGGAGCACCACCTCAAGGTTCAGGGAGCAGGCATGCAGGAAGGAACTGAAGCTCTGCCAGCTTGACAGGTGAGTCCCACTGGTGATCACCCACTCCCTCAGAAGGAGCTTAGCTGTGGTCTCCAACCAGAGGAAGGTCATGCTCTCAACCTCACTCAGAATGGGTGTGGGAACCCAGAGAGAGCTCCCATGGAAGCATCCAGTTGCCTAGGTCATAGACTGTAGGGAGTACCAGAATATTTCACTGGTAAGGGGTGGTAGCTATGAGAATTGTTGTGTGGGTTGTGATATGATGTGAATGATGATAGAATCATAGAATTATCTAGGTTGGAAGGGCTCTTTAAGATCATCTAGTCCAACTATCAACCTAACTCTGATTAAAAAATAAATAAATCACTAAACCATGTCACTAAAATCTCTGCTCAACCTGGTAGAACTGTGAGAAGTCCTCAAAAAGTTGAGGTGTATTAGGGAGGAAAACAACCAGGGTCTAGGAGCCCCTTTATCCTGCCCCAGTCAGGCTGAAGGCAGAAGCCTAAATGAAAAGAGTAAATGGAAGCAGGTTCATGGTTGGGGCAGCAGATTAAGTTCCACTTGCCCACCTGGCCCTGCCTGGTACCTCTGAAGAACAGATATGAGGTTCTACTTGAGGAAGGCCAGTTGAGTGAGGATGTAGATGAGGGGCAATCTATATCAGAGAATGCCTCCTCAGTCAAAAAAGTGTAGCCCCCAGATCACCACCAAACCCACAAGGAGGGAAAGAAGAGTTATAGTTGTTGGAAACCCCTTCCTGAGGGGAACTGAGAGCCCAATATGCCAGGTGGACCCTCCTCAGAGGGAAGTCTGCTTTCTTCCTGGATCCCAGGTTAAGGACATCACCAGGAAACTTCCTGACTTAGTATGGCCCTTGGACTATTACCCATTATTGATTTTCCACGTAGGTTCAGAGTAATCTGCAACTTGTAACTCAAAAGCAATAAAAAGAGACTTCAGGGAGATGGGAGGGATGTTAAAGGAATCTGGGGCACATGTTATTTTTTCCTCACTCCTTCCAGCTGTGGGTAATGACACCGGGAGGAACAGATGGATCCAATTGGTTAATTCATGGCTCTGGGTGGTGTCACAGCCATAACTTTGGGGTTTTTGACAATGGAATGGCCTATACAGCAGCAGGGTTGTTGGCATCAAATGGGAGACACCTCTCTAAAGGGAGGAAGAGGGCTCTTGCCCAAGAGATTGTGGGGCTGATTGACAGGGCTTTAAACTAGATGTGAGGGGGGAGGGGGGGAATAATAAAATCAGACTTGTCTGTGACAAGCTGTGGGGTATTTCATCAGGGTTAGAGGGACGAGGTGCTAGTAAAGCCCTTCAGCCTGTAGCCCTGAGGCATGCTGGTGATACTGCACTGCAGTCAAGGTCTTATGGAGATAAACCAGCAACTCTTGAGGTAGTTGAAGTCAATAGCGAAACACCTGTGAGACACCTCAGGGGGTGTTCCCCTAAAAAGGTGGCACAGCCAACAGCCCAGCTGAAGTGCCTCAGCACAAATGCATGCAGCATGGGCAACAAACAAGAGGAGCTGGAAGCTACCATGCTGCTGGAAAGCTATGACATAGTGGCCATTACTGAAAACTGGTGGGATGAATCCTATGACTGGAGTGTGGCTATTGAGGGCTACAAGCTGTTCAGAAGAGACAGGCAAGGAAGGAGGGGCAGAGGTGTTGCCCTCTGTGTTAAGGAACGGATAGAGAGTGAGGAGATGTCCCTAAAACCCACCCTGGGGTCAGATGAAGAGAGAGTTGAGAGCTTGTGGGTGAGGATGAAGGGGCAGGTCAATATGAGGGACACTGTTGTGGGTGTTTATTACAGGCCACCTGATCTGGATGGGGAAGTTGATGAGGCCTTTTACAGTCAGTTGAAAACAGCCTTGCAATCACAGGCCTTGCTTCTCATGGGGGACTTCAATCACCCTAATAAATGCTGGGAAGGCTACACAGCCAGGCATGTACAGTTCAGGAGGTTCTTCCAGTGTATTGATGTTAACTTCTTGACTTGGGTGGTGGAGGTATATTACTGGACCTAGCGCTGACAAACAAAGAGGGACTGGTGGAAGACATTAAGGTTGGGGGTAGCCTTGGATGAAGTGATCATGAAAAGACAGAGTTCAGGATCATGGGTAGTATGCGCAAAACAACAAGTAGGACTGAAACCTTGGATTTCAGGAGGGCTAACTTCAACCTCTTCAAGAAACTGCTTGGAGAAATCCTGTGGGTTAGGGCCCTGGAAGGTAGGGGGGCTCAAGAGGAGCTGGACAATATTCAAATGTAACTTCCTCTAAGCTCAGGATACAGATGCACCCCTAAGAGCAAAAAATCAGTCCAGGGAAGCAGGAGGCCTGTGCAGTTGAGCAGGGAGCTTCTGACAAATCTCAGGTATAAGGAAGTTTAGTGTGTGGAAGAATGAACCGTCTACTTGAGAAGATTCAAGAATGCTGTTAGAGTATGCAGGGATGAAATGAGGAAAGCCAAGGCCTCCTTGAAATTAAAATTGGCGAGAGATATCAAAGTCAACAAGAAGGGTTTTTGCAAGTATATTGGAGGCAAAAGGAAAACTAGAAAAAATGTGGGCCTGCTGTTGAATGAGACAGGTGTCATGGTGACAAAGGATGCAGCGACGGCAGAGCTGCTGAATGCCTTCTTTGCTTCAGTCTTTACTTATCAGGCCAACCTTCAGTAGTCCCAGACTTTGGAGGTAACAGAGAAAGTCTGGATGAAGGAAGACTTTCCCTTGGTTGAGGAAAATCAAGTTAAAGAACAGTCGAGTAAACTGGATATCTGCAAGTACATGGGTCCTGATGGGATGCACCCACGAATGTTGAGGGAGCTGGAAGAAGTCATTGCTGGGCCTCTCTCCATCTTTGGAAGGTCCTGGAGAACAGGTGAGGTGCCCGAGGACTGGAGGAAAGCCAATGTCATTCCAGTCTTCAAAAAGAGCAAGAAAGAGGACCCGGGAAACTATAGGCCTGTCAGCCTCACCTCCATTCCTAGAAAGATGATGGAATGGCTTGTTCTGGGTGTAATCTCAAAGCATATGGAGGAAAAGAAAACTATCAGAAGTAGTCATCACAGACTCACCAAGGGGAAATCATGTCTGACTAACCTGATAGTCTTCTACAATGGCATGACTGGATGGATAGATGGAGGGAGGGCATTGGTGTTCTCTGTCTTGACTTCAGCAAGGCTTTCAACACCGCCTCCCACAGCATCCTCATAGGTAAGTTTAGGAAGCGTGGATTAGTAGAATGGACAGTGAGGTGGATTGAAAACTGGCTGAAGGACAGAGCCCAGAGGGTCATGATTAGTGGCTCAGAATCTAGTTAGAGGTCCATAACTAGTGGTGTTCCCCAGGGGTCAGTAATGATCCTGTCCTCTTTAATATATTCATTAATGACCTGGATGAAGGGATGGAGCGTACCCTCAGCAAACTTGCTGATGACACAAAACCAAGAGGGGTGGCTGACACACCAGAAGGCTGTGTTGCCACACAATGAGACCTGGACAGGCTGGAGTTGGGCAGAGAGGAACCTGATGAAATTCAACAAGGGCAAGTGTAGGTCACTGCACCTGGGGAGGAATAACCCCCTGCACCAGTACAGGTTGGGGGCTGATCTGCTGGAGAGCAGCTCTGTGGAAAACAGGATGACCATGAGCCAGAAATGTGCCTTTGTAGCAAAGAAGGCCAATGGCATCCTGGGGTGCGTCAAGAAGAGTGAAGCCAGCAGGTCGAGGGAGGTCATCCTCCCCCTCTACTCTACCCTGGCGAGGCTGCATCTTTCTAGGCTAGGGAAGAGAAGGCTGAGGGGGGATCTGATCAATGCCTATAAATACTTAAAGGATGGGTGTCAAGAGGATGGGACCATTCTTTTCTCAGTGGAGCCTAATGAGAGGACAAGGCACAAATCCAAACACAAGAAGTTCCATCTAAACATGAGGAGGAAGTTCTTTACTTTGAGGTTGGCAAAGCACTGGAACAGGCTTCCCAGAGAGGTGGTGGAGTCTCAGGAGACATTCACAACCCACCTGGACATGTTCCTGCAGTAGGTGGACCTGCTTTGGCAGGGAGGTTGGACTGGATGATCTCCAGAGGTCCCTTCCAACCCCATATTATTCTGTGATTCTGTGGGTTATTGTCATCTCATGAGAATGGAATAAGACCTAAAGGTTTGAAGTCATAGTTACACTTTTGTGAGAACAAACAGAAGAGACCGTAAATGAGATTACCCTGAAAGATACCTGGATGCTTTGACTGTATTAAAAAGTGATGGGTATCACCAGCAACCCTTTTAAGACATTTTCTTGAGAACCCAACAAGAACTGTAGAATAAAGATATTACTAATTTGCAGACATTTAGTATTTTAAGGGTTTGTGCAATCTGGAACGATTATGCACCAATGGCAGGGCCTGCTGGTGCAGTCACCCACACTTTTGCTACAGGTCCAGAGGTCTGACTCAAAACTCATGCTAGTCCCACATGGAGTAGCTATAATTGGTTTCCGTAGGTGGTGATTAAAAGCAGGTCAACATGGTGCTACCATACTTCTGGCAGTCAGCTGCAGAAACTAGCTTGCCTGGACCACTTGGCCTGGTGTGTTACCAGTGTGCAGGATGTGCTGTCTCCACGTCGTCTGTGTTTAGAATAATGACAAGAAGACAAAGTATGGAGAAGCTCTGATGCACGAAGCACAGAGCAATCATAAAGCACACATTTTATATAGCAAATGAAGTCTCCTCTCCAGTCTTCTACTGCAGAGATATGGAAGCACTGAGGATCTGAAGCATCTGAGCACAGTGCTCAGCTTACAAGGAGTCCTCTGGCCTCAAAACATTTGGAAAATGGAGCATGTGCAAAAGGCAGGACAATAAATATCACTGCTTTTGCAAGACAAATCCAATGCTTGACAAAGGCAAAGTAACAGCAAATAGGAGCTGCTTATATTCAAGCCTGCTCCCCAAAATTGGAGCTATACTTACCAAATAGTTTGGGTTCCAAAATATTCAGGTGAAGAAATGGCAGTGTTAGGATTTGAGGCATATGAGAAGGCACAGCCACAGTTAGGCACCATTGCTTCCACCAGGCTCAGGCCACGCTGAACTCTTCATCACTTGGAGTTCAGGCTGAGCAAGGCCAGCATCAGTGGTTTGTGAAGGCAAAGGGCACTGACCAGGATTCTCTCTTCCGTAATGTAATTTCTAGGGCCCCTGGCCCAGATTTTACAGGCCTCCCTGCATAGCCATAGCAGTGCTAACTGCCAATTTTTTTGATATTAAATTTCTAATTTAGTTTTGGTTTTCAAATGTCATAGAGAAAAGGGAATCACTCAATCAGCAAGACTGACAGACAGCAAGTATCTCCAGGGAAGACAGTGATCTGTGCCATTACTATTGACTTCACTTGTCTGACTTGATTTGACAGTTTAGGCTGCTTTTTTCCCCTTCTGCCTTTTGCTCAAGGAGCATCTAGAGCTTGAATTCGTCTGGTTTAATGCAGGGTGCCATCTGATTGTCCCCAGGCATGTGTTTTGAAGTTCTTTGATTGATGGGTCATAGGTCCAGAGCCCTATATCCTCACTGCGAGCTGGGGCATGTTTGATGCGTATCTGGAGTAGGTATTTTGGTGCAGTTTCTTTCAAAGGGAGCCTAGTCCCCATGTGCTAAGCAGTTCTGAGTACCAGAAATGGGAATGACCAGGGGGTTCATTTCAACACTACATTACTGTGGCATATCAAATTCAACGGTAGATGCAGCCACAGATAAGGCATTTCATGTTACTACCCATGCATACTAACCACGCATGAGATCACTTTGTTCAGTCTTATCATCTGAAGCAAGAGTGAATACCAAAAAAAGGACTCTCATTAAGGACTGCACTCTTTGGAGATGTCTTTATTTCCCCCAGATGACATCTGTGACATGGGTGATTTGGAAATACTGTGGAGAAGCCTGAAGGAATAAAATCTAGAAAAAGCATGGAAGTTACCTTAGTGGTAAAGCATTCAAGAACCTCTCCATAGCCTCTTGTAGTTTATGAATATTATTGGACTTTGAGAATTGTTTTGTGTTTCACAGGTTGCGGCCTGTTTGTGAGAAGTCCTGGGAGTTAGGGTTAGAGTTAGAAAGAAGAAAGTGAATGGGATATTGCCTTCCTTTGCAAAACCCCTGTCAAGGCAAGTCATAGCTGCCTGCTCCCAAACAGCACAGGGCCTTTGTACGTGTCTTAAGAATGTGGACCAAAGAGGCACATCCACCCTGGATTTGTTACAAAAAAAGATATAGCCTGATTCCCACATTAGTCTAGAAGAACCAGCAAGTCACCTGCTTTCTTCTGTTTGGGAGTGTCTAGAACCTATAGGACTTGATGCACTGAGGAAATTAAAAAGCTTTTAAGGTATTTTTGTGATCATAAAGTTTGACATTAAAGCTTTAAACTGATTCAAGAAATATCGTACTCTTCAGTGGGTCGTCATTCCAAACAGGTTTTATTTGGCAGGTCTAGGATCCCATGATTCATTTCTCCAGCTCTTTATTCTCTAAGGTTTGCAAATAAATATTTCTCCACCTTGCCACTCCAAGACAAAACCCAGGAGTGCCCCAGAACTCTCCAGCTGCTTCCATCTGTATTTCTGAGAAGTGGTTTCGATGGGGAGGAGCTGTTCTATTCTCCTCTGCTGTTTACTTTTTTGTGTTCTCATTACAGCTGGCCATACTCAGAAATGGGGTGGATTCAGCAGAAGTATTTAAAAAAAAATCCCAAACCTAAAGATTTCTATGCAGTTTTTTTCTTCAAAATTTCTCAAGTCTTTGATGAAAAGCTGGGTAAGACAGAAAAAAAAAAGGTAGAAAAGAATTTTATCTGTAGTAGATGAACACAGAATTTCCAATTGACAAATTTTGCTTTCAGAGTTTTTACATCCTCTGTACAAAATCTGTCAGAATCATGTGCTTCCACCTTAAATGCTCTTCATCACATTTTTATTTGTATTGCATCCCAAAATATGGCAGGATATTTTGATTTTACTTCTGAGTTGGGATCTTACTAACTTTATTCCCCACTGGAATTCAGAAATGGGCTTTTTGAAACATCAGTTATGAAAACTGAAGTGTTTCCCCAGCCTGCTCCTTATTCATGTATCGAGGCAGCTGGTTGCTCACCTGACTGTTTCCCACTTGGAAAGAGGGAAAAGTGCCTGGCTGAGAAACAGAGGAAGAGGGCAGGTGTTGCACAAAAAAACCTGATGAGATTTTGTTACAGAATAAGAGGAAACAGGCCAGTTTTCAAAGTCTTCATCTTTCTCAACACAGAGAAAATCCTGTTCCCTTCTGAGTGATTAGAGATTCTCTGTAAAAATGCTTCTAATGACTAATTGACTTCAGCAAAAAAAAAAAAAGGTAATTGACTTTGCAGAGGGCTTTTCTCTGTGCTGTTGTGTTAGCTTGGGGTCTTAGTCTTGTGAAGCCCACACTCCTCATTGCCTGTGCTTCTTACCTGCCGGCTCATTGCCTGCATCTAGACTTGAGTGAGCCAGTTGGCTTTCCAGGCAGGAACGCAGATATACAAGACTCTTGCTTATACATTACTGCAGGACACTATTGCCTCCTTCGAATTCAAGTGTTTCCTCTGGATCTAAAAGCAGCCAACAATACAGCTGAAAAGGCACTATTTGGGGTGAGAGCTCTGAAGGAAATAGGGCAGGCTACCCTGGCACTCAGCAGGAGCTCTGCTGCACTACGGCTGCTTACTGAAACGAATGAGAACAGTCAACACCAGCTCATTGCCTTTGATCTTTCTTTGCAGGTAATTTTAGAAGAGTGTTTCTGGCTTTTGTGTGTGCTCTTGAGCATGACACTGGCGGGGAAAGGAGCTCAGACTGCAGGCTGGCTTTTCATGCCACAGAAGAGAAAGAAGGCTCCCAGAAAAGCTCCAGGTAAAACCACATAATCCACATGTGGAAAATGGGGAAGGATAAACAGCAGAAATCAATGACCTTTAAAACTTATTTCCCACGCTCAGCAGTTCCTGCTGTGTTTTGTTAAGAATAGAGGGTGCCAGGCAGGAGTTTGGGCAGGAGTGAGCCATGATTCAAGGCTATGTAGTGAACCCCATCTAAATCCTGTATCCATACGCCTCCCCGAGCAGGATCAGGCCCTTGTGCTCATAGCTGAATTTGATCTCCATTCTTCCATAGCAAATTAATATACTTTTGTAACACTCTAGAGCCCAAAATAGGAATTTTAGAGCTAAGTTCCTGAGTGTTTCTGTCGTCTTTCTTCAGAGGGCTTGACACATCATGTTGTTTTCCCTTACAAAGGCAATTAGCAAAATGAGTATAAAATGCCAGCCCTGATACAGTTGTGGTTTATATCCACTGAGCAGCTTTGCATGGCTGTTGAAGGCATGATGCTGAACTTTGAAGTTCTGGCTTGCCTTAATTTGTCCTTTTACTTCAGGGCAATCCCTCCTCTCATCTTGCTTTTTTTTTCTTCTTCAATTCTTTATTCATTTCACCCCATTTGGACTAAAAAGCTATCAGGCAAATGCTGTCTCTTATATGTTTGTGAAATCAGGCCCCCAGCTGAACTGCTGCCCTTACGAGCTATTTCAATAGCAATAAGAATAAAAATTAGAGTATTTGCACATTATGGAACCACCAGTGGTAAATCCAGTTCCCCCTGATACCTACAGTTCTGTGTTGCTTCAGTTTCATGGAGCTACCTACACTTAGATAGTTTTAATGTACCCACCCTGGCATAAGCAGTTTTCTTCCAAACTCACCAGCTCTTTTCCTGTCAGGATACACCCTACTGGTACTGAGCAACATCACCAGAGTTGCACACGACATCGACTGCCTGGGAACTAGCAAAATTGCATCTCCCTAATCCTCAAAGCTTGCTTGAACAGATTTGCTGGCACCGTGCCTGTGCTAGAGGACAGGAACATTTAAAATCACATAATTTTTTTGGCTCATTGAAACCATTCTGTTGCCCTGTTTTTTCCATTGCCATTCAGCCTGATTTGCAAGCAATTTTCTCAATGGAGCACTTCACGGAGTTTGGGAGTACGCTGTGCTCAATGCTGCGTTCTAGCCATAAGCCTTGTTGGCGTTGGTTTATTTTCTGGCGTTGTCATCTTATGAGTAACGCTTACCTTCCCAGGTTTTGGCACAAAACATTTCCTACTTAGTCATCAAATGCCCAGTGAAGCTTACTTCATTCAGACACAGATTCCCTACTTTTTTTTTTTTACAGCTCACTTTCAGGATTCGTTTCTGCTTGTTAATGCAAGCCTCCAAGCATGCTGCTGCTGTGCATTTTTAAGCACTTACCCAAATGTCATCTCTATTATTTCCAAACTCTCAGACTCTTTGGGGATAGCTTAGATGCAAATGAGCTGTCAAAGAAAGATTACTTGAACGAACATTCAGAATGACAAAAGGCTTACAGACTGGCTGCACAGCACATGGCTTCCAGCTTCCCAGTGGGCCATTATTTGCCAGAATCAAGGGTTTACACATGGTCCAAAAAAAAAAAAAATGTTCAGCTTTGTTGCAACAGGGCAAAGTTTTTCTCCATCGAAAGATTTAAACCTCTCCAATCTAAGAAAAATCTGATTTCCACAGCTGCTCAGCTGTTCCTCTGCTACTCATTCAACCCACGTGGTTCTTTGGACCTAAAAATTCACCTTGGAGCCTGCTGTCCTCTGCATGGTGGAGTTGTTTCTCCCCGTCACACACCTTGTGGGATTGTGGCACAGATAGATTAAAAGAAAAACTGTACTCACCTTAGCCTGTCCAGCAACTTGGGAAACAGTGAGCACTACTCTGACAGAACAACTTGGGACCTCTCTTTCCAAATGAAGGCCCACATTCAAGAGGCTCCATGAGGAGGTGCAATGCAGTCATTGAAAGCAAAAGCATTATTTTGTGAAGTCTGACTTTCTAACTGCAGATGGCACCCCTGATTCTGCTATGGTGACACACATTTTGCTGAAGAGCTGATTCCTTCAGCAGGAAATAAGAGAGCCCCAGAGATGAGGAATTGAAAGCAAATCCTGACCTGCTTTAACACTATCTCAGTGTTACACACAGGAGATACATACACTCATGCACTCATTAAAATGGGATAGCAAGCCAAACTTGTCTTTCATGCAACTACTGACGTCAACAGAAGGCCCACTGTATTTGAACAGCACCTGTCACCATTTCTTTCCTGAATAATATTTAGCCAAAATTAAACCTGGATAGAGACAGCAGGTATTTTGCAGATATTCTGGTCTTGCAATGAGCACTGGAAGTGCAGGGTTTGGGGCTGCACATGATATGCTTAGCTCTGACTTCCTCTGTTCACCGAGAACTCTTCCCTCCCCATGGCTGGCAGTGGTCCAAATGGTGGGGTTTTTTCAGCAAGATAGTCAAATACAGTTTTAAAAGTAAATACATACCTTGCACTTTTCATCTCAAGAGCCTAAAATGTGCAGCTGGGCATTAATTAATCTGCACAGCATCTCTGCAAGGTAAAGGAATATTTTTATCCCCTGTGTGGAAACTGAGGCACAAGGAAATAGAGCATCTTATAAAAGGTCAATCACAAGAGAAAAGAGTTTGGCTAATTGGTGATAATTGTGGGCTAAGAAATGCTCCACATAATCGATGAAGGTGTGTTCTGTGCTTTTCATGGTTTATTCCTGCTGAGAGATGCTCTCTGCCCACAAATTACTGCACTGAGATTGAATTTTTATCAGTATGTCATACCCTCTTGGTCCTCAGCCCAAATCATTGCAGTCTGTAACCCCTGCCAATACATTTTTTAGCTTTATGGTGTGAAACCTGCAGGTTTTAAAGCAGCCAAGACTGGCTCACAGTGTCTTCAGAGGCAACATGAAAGAAATGTTGCAGCATGGTCAAATTTACATCTATACACTGTTGTGTTACAGGAAAGCATTATTCAACTGGATAAAAAGGAGTTGTGTCAACTGCTGATGCTGCTGTTCACGGCAATGGAAAGGGAGGAGTCTTGTTTTCATATGTATGTCACTATCCTTGAATGTGTGTAGTGGGAGAATCCGTTGTATTTCCAAGTTCATGGATTCCTTCTCATGTCTGAAAAAGGGCTAGACTGGGGTGTACACCAGAATTGCCTCTGCCTAGCAGCTTGCTTTGCAATCTGCCTCTCATTTCAAGCAGTGTCTTCCCCCTGGTTCCTTGTGCCCTTAAATGTACAACTCCTGCCTCCCGACTCAGACTGAAATTGCTTTATTGTCTCATTTTATTCTGTATTTATTCAGTGGGATCCCAGGAACAGGATCTCTGGAACCACAACCATTGTTAGCTCTGCTGTCAATAGCAAAGCAGGGGTGCACAGCACCCTGAGAAGATGGGGACGGGTTAGGTCTACATTGCCCCGTCTACACCATGTGCCCTGAAAGCACAAGCCTCTCTTTGGGCAGCACTAGCTGGGGAGGGGGAATGTAGGGTAGTTACAGTCCTCTCAAATTGCCTTGTTTAATTTGCTCCCTTAAGAATGATTCATGCTGACCTAGAAAATGTAACACGAATGGATATGTCGGTTACCAGGTTACTGCTGTGCCTTGTAAAATCATGGCAAGCTCCTTCCTAAGGGATGAACTTTCCCTTCCTGCCCCAAGTGATAATGCCCTCTTAAAGCACAGGGGTAGCTATAGTTTAAGTGGATTTAATCACAGCACAGTTGAAACTGCCTATAGGGTGGGAAAGACAGTAACTTCTGTGGAAATAAAAGGACCCTTCTGCATAAAATTCAAAGAAAGATTTCTGCAGCAGCTCAGACTACATCTCTCCAGCTGAGCATTGGACAAAAGTCACAGTGGGCTCTCAACTTCCTCAGAAACCTCTGCAGCCACGATGCCAAATCTGCAAACAATATTTTTATGTATTGTGTTGAACAGAGTTGTGGAATTTTATCTTTAAAGACAGAGGAAATGTGTTGTGCCCCATAGTAGTGATTATTACTGACTTTAGTATCAGACTGTTACCAGTGTAGAATGCTCTGCCTGTATTCCCAGGCAACTTGAAACAACAACTAGGAGGACTGTGAAGCTTGCCCATTTGTTTACAAAGTGGTGATAACTCTGAGGCTCAAAGGGACATTACAGATCTGTAATCTGCCACTTGGTCCACTGCCAAAACTTCTAACCTTTTGTCCTTTATCTATCAGCTTCTAGGGTTTGTGCTATTCTGGTTCCAAAGCACTGCAACAAAGCAGAAATAGAAAATTTGAAAACTAGCAAAAAAAAAAAAAGAGAGGGAAGAATTTTTGATCTCAACTAAGTAGCGCTAAAGCTGCAACACTGGATGTATTTTTTCTTTCCATACTTAATTCTAAAGAGGGATTTTCTAACTAATCTGCATTTGTTACAGAACTTGGAGGATTTTTACCATTATGCTACAGACCTAGGAGATCACGTGGCAGAATTTAAGACTTTCCTCCCTACAGAGTATACTGATTCTTTGTTACAATGGTGACAGAAAAAAAAGGACAAAAAAAGGCTGAACATAGGCCAGGAAGGGCTATGTACCCTGGGGCTGTGGAGAGTAATTTGTGCCACAGGTTTCTTTACCTTTATTCAGTTAAACTGTGTTAGTAAAAAAAATTGCCAGGTCTGCAGGAGGTGGAGTAGCATCCAATTAAGTAACTAACCATACTATTAGTTGGACAAAACAAACACTTTTCACCTGAAATGGTATGTATCTCTCCAGTGAGCCTGGAGACGGGAGGCTGAGTTTTAAGGGTGTAACACTTCTGATTTTAGGGTTGCCGAGTATGAAAATAACAGAAGTTATCTGTGTGTGGGAAATGTGGTAGCCAAGCATTGTATAAGTGAGCTCAAAATCTGGATTTTTTTTTTTTTTTTTTTTCTCTCCTGATGCTACTAAAAATAGCATTACACATCCTGAGATCCTATCTGAGGGGAAAAAACACTGAAAAAACCATGTAGATAAAACAAAAGGTATTTCACAAAAACTGCTGGAAGTTTCTTCTCATCGCTGTTGTTTTGGTTATGACTCAGAAGTTTGACTTGTAAGGCAACTTGGTATTTTGTTCACCAAAACACTTCTTAGTGCTTTGGACTATGTCCGTACAATGATTTGAGAGCTGATTTAGCAGGAGTAAGGACACCGAGTCCTGCAAACAGCACATTTTCCGTCATCGCTGGCAGTGTCCCAGCTGTATTCAAAGCATTCACACCATGGTTAAGAAGAGCTGGAACTGGAATATTTGCAGGTGAACTGTCCTGTGGGCATGCCTGGCCCTGCACATCCCCAACCTGTGCACAGCTCATGCATAAGAACTTGGTCTTGCGTGTGTGATCAGGCTCTTCCCATGCAGAGTAGTATAGATGACAGGTAGTATAGATGAGAGCTAAATCCAGCCATGACCACAGGCTCAGATGTCCATTTCCCAGCACAGCCTGCATATCACTTGAAATGTTGTGGTCCTTCACCAATAAACAGGCGGTAGCCACGTTGTCTGTGCTAAAAGACATCTAAGCTAATACTAGCACACAAACTGGGGTTTGCAGATGCTCAGCACGTCTGAAAATCAGGCACTTTATTTTGGCGCTTGTATACAACTGCCTTAGGGGTCTCATTTCAGAAATGCCATTTGCAAATGTAGTTCTAAATTTTATCATGTCTATTCCCATCAGAAGGATCTGTGCAGATTAAATACAAAATGCTTGTAGAGTCCTCAGATAAGACGCACTACTGACACAGAACGTATTGTTAATTATGTTTAATTATTATTATTTTGCTGGCTGACAGGCATCTGACTGACGGATGCTTTCTAATCCCTATTCTCCCCCCAGATTTTCTTCCTAATTAGCGTCCTCTAGAACCCTGTAATCACATGCCACGCAAGCGAACTGTATGTTATTTAGCCAAACAGATTACAGTAGATCGGGTGACTTCCTCTGTCACAAGCAGGACTCAGAAAAAGAAACCGAGAGAAATTACACGGTGTAAATTGTTATTTTTCTCTTGCGGGACGGCAAGCAATGAGCACTGCTGCTCTCTGAGCAGCGCTGCGGACACAAAGCAAGCGGCGGAGCCCCCCTGATGCAAGAGTAAAGGTGCCCTCTGCAGGTTTCTCTGCCGCATGCAATAAATCACGTCACGGCATCCACAGGGCATAATGAAGAGGTTCAGAGATACAGGGGATAAATCGCTTCCTCTGATGTTGCTAACAGGTTACCTTAACCGGGGAAAAAAAAAATATATAAAAATCTCCCTCACCTCAGAGGAGACTGAGCTTCTGCTAACAACTAAGAGCAGTCTGCATTTTCCCTGCACTCCTACCTCCCCAGCCCTCCTGGCCCATGCTAAAGAAAATACCAGACCTATATCCAGCCAGGCTGGAGGGCTGACGGTGCTCATCAGTGTGGCCAGCACGGTGCACAGGGAGAGAGCACACGCGTGTGCCAGAAACGTTGGTTCTCATCACTCAGCCTGGCTGCAGAAATTAGCAAGAATTGACGAGATGTTCACAAGTAAGAGGAGACGAAATTCTAGACGAGCTATAATTGGCAAACCTGAATGAGAACAAGGAGTGAGCTAAGATCTCCTTCACCTGATTAAGTGATGCCTGGAAGTGTTTCAACGATGCAGTAGGAATTTTTAAGTAGCAGCCATATATACTTGTCAAGATTGCTTCATGACAAAAAAACACCGCCGAGATTTCTGATCTGCTCGCCACTGAAAAAAAATTTGACTTATTCAAAGGCAATTGATCAATTAGAAATATAAGGTCTACATCCTTCAGAGTAACTGTACCAGCTGAGGTTTAGCTTGCATTTCCCAGGCACTGGAGTCCCATGCTGTCCTTTGAATATCTACCAGTTCCTAGTCTCTTCTCTAAATCTACCCTCTTTCAGTTTAAAACCATTATCCCTCATCTTATCACTGCACTTCCTTATCTTTCGTGATGAATAGGGGGGAGTCTGAGTCTGTTTCTGAATCTCAGTTGAGCAGGGCTGCACATAGCTGGGAAGTGGGAGGGGCGACAGGACCACCTCCTCCAAGCTGAGGAGCAATGCATCCTAACAAAGTGTGTCCTGGTAGGTAGAACAGAACCAATAAAATCAAGATTTTGGGAAAGCAGCAATCATTTCCAAAATCCACAAGCTCTGGTGGTGTCAATTTAGCATAAGCGTGAAAGGGCACAATAAACTTTCCCAAGGTAAAATTGAAAGTATAATCAAGAATAGAATCCATTGGTTGATGCCTGAGGTGTGCAAGTAAAGTCGTTATCCAGTTAATTTCAGCATAGATCTGCATCAAACACCATAGCAGAATAGCACCAGGGGAGACTCAACCCTTAGGATTTGGGGCACATTTGCCAATGACAATCAGCCACGTGGAGTGGCCAACACAACAGAGGGAAAGGATGCCATCCAGAGGGACCTTAACAGGCTTGAGAGGTGGGCCTGCATGAATCTCATGAAATTCAATAAGGCCAAGTGCAAATACAGGCTGGGTGGAGAATGGATTGAGAGCAGCCCTAAGAAGGAAATGGGGGTGTTGGTTGATGAGAAGCTCAATGTTAGCTGACAATGTGCACTCACAGCCCAGAAAGCCAATGGCATCCCAGGCTGCATCAAAAGAAGTGTGGCCAGCAGGTCAAGGGAGGTGATTCTCCCCCTCTACTCCACTCTGGTGAGATCCCACCTGGAGTACTTGATCCAGCTTTGGAGTCCCCAATATAAGAAGGACATGGACCTGTTGCAACAGGTCCAGAGGAGGGCCATGAAGATGACTGGAGCACCTATGCTACAAGGAGAGGCTGAGGGAGTTGGGGTTGTTCAGCCTGGAGAAGAGAAGGCTCCAGGAAGACCTTATAGCAATTTTCCAGTACTTAAAGGTGGCCTCTTTATCAGGGAATGGAGCGATAGGATGAGGGATAACAGTTTTAAACTGAAAGAGGGTAGATTTAGATTAGATATTAGGAGGAAATTCTTCACTGTGATGGTGGTGAGACATTGGAAGTGGTTCTTCAGAGAAGTTGTGGATGCCCCATCTCTGGAAGTGTTCAAGGCCAGATTGGATGGGGCTTTGAGCAACCTGGTCTAATGGGAGGTGTCGTTGCCCATGGTTGGAATGAGATGATCTTTAAGGTCCCTTCCAATTCCAATTATGTGATTCTATGAAAGTCATCATCAACGATTTATTGCATTATTTTCTCCGGACTTTCTGTTAGTAGCTAACTAAAAAAAGTGACAGGGCAGGGGGAGAGAAGGGAGGTCTTAAGATTGCAGAAGCAGAAGTCAGCTTTCATAATAACATCTGATGGTCCAATAATGGATAAAATCTCTTAATGCATACACTTTTGTCATGGCAATTAGATCTGTAGTCTAAGCATTTCTGGACTTTCTGCCAGGAAAGAATTGGGAAATTAATGAAGGCAAATTAATTATTTGTCCCCATGGTTTCTGATGTAAGAATACAGCTGTTCTTTATCAGCATAATTCATTATTAATGTCTCCCAAAGCTCAGCTCAGCTCAGATATATACCCATGTTTTTCACACACCACATTTCTGTTCTGATTAAATATCAAATGGTTTTTAAATATCACAATGGTTCTGCATTTCTGAGCTGTTCTGAATTGTGGGAAAAGAAAAACAAGGACTCCTTTTGATCATACACTCATGAGTTTTACACAATGCCGCTATCATCACAGTATAAGAGACACTGGCTCCTATAGACATAGTCCCAGTTTGCTTACACTTATGAAGTGAGGGAAGCTAGATTTTATGCCATGGAATATGGCAGTCTACTACCAGTCTACTACACCACAGCCCAAGTGCAGGCTTAGGAAAGTCAGCAGGAGTAAAGAAAGATGTCGTTTTGCCAAATTGGGCACCAGACACAGTGATTCAAGGGGATCAAAGATCAGGAAATCAAATGTATAAACATTTATTTATTCATCTCTTTTTTCCCCACATGACAGTGTAGTCCCATACATCTCATTTAACAAATTCCACAAGACTTGTTTGCCTGGCCCCAAAGGGACACTGTAGCTCATTGATTTTCTTGACAAGCTCTTGTTCGGGTGAGCGATATATTACCACCTGACAGCAGTTTGCCAGGGTGAAAAGAAGTAGCCTGCCACTGAATGCAGGAGGGTCCAGAAACATGGAAGCAAGAATAATTGAGCTAAAATAATGAGGAATGAAAGAGAGGGAGTATGAGGAAATGCCTTGCCATGTTCTGCATTTGCCATCTGAGCTCTCTAAGGGCCAATTGTGTGGCCTTGGGTGGGTGCCACGGCAGCACATGAGAAAGAGAAAGGAGTGGGGATGTGGTCACAGCTGGGAGCAGCTCGTCTGCTCAGCTGTATTTACTGTGGGACTGGCTGCAGCTCTAATACAGTGGGGTCAAGTAAGGGGACTGCAGGGAAGGCAAGGGGCTGCTGGCTCCAGAGCTTAATGGGGCTAATTATCCCCTTTCCCACAGAGTTGATCAGAAGGGCTCAGAAAAGCAATTGTGTTTCGCTTCTTTCTTTCTGAGAAGAGAATGAGATGCTGCTTAGGTAGCCTGGAGAAGCTGATTGTTGCTTTCCTCACAGCACTCTGCCTAAAGAGGAAGAGCCTTTGCCATCCAAACAGAGTGGAAGGAAGAAAGACAGACACAGGACTCAGAAGTCCAAAGAAATACCCTTATGCCTCTCCTTTTTGCTCAGGATACAGGATCAGCACAGACTTTACAACGTACTGCAGGTGAACTGACATGGCAAATGGGAAATGGAACCTGAATGAGATCCAGAGGATTAGACCGAAGTTAGGAAACTCAAGGGAAATTGTAAGATGAGCTATTGAGGACGATAAGAATAAAGAGGCATTTGGTAGTAGGAAAGTCAATTGTGTGCCTGGAGAATAGCCATCCTTTTGTAAGGATGGAGCTAACAGAACAATGATTATGACTGTGCCTGAAGCAAATGTTCATGGTATTACTGAGATGTTTGACAATTTAGTCAGGGGAGCTCACAATGAAAGCAAAACCTATTAGCACTGTGTGCACTGCAGAAAAAAAGGGAATGAATAGTATCTTGTATTTATATCTCACCTTTCATCCTGAAGAATCTCAAAGCACTTCACTAACCACGTATGGAAGTGACTTCTGCCTCTGCTAAAATATGGACAACAGAGGTGAAACGTACCAACTCTTTTAACATCAGAAGCCAACACTGCTGCACAGCAGCTTGGGAAAAAGGGAGAGACAGGTAGGCACAAATCAAAATGCGAAATAATACTTTGGCAGGCAAGGATGTGGAGTAACAGACAAAATGTTAAGCAGTATTTTTGGAAGTCTTCATTGTACCAATGCAAAAAAACTGTAACCAGGATCCATGCCTTACTGACTCTGGGTACTGCATACACATTGCGACAAATAATGTTCTTGCTCCACAGTTTCTCAGCAAAGGCACTATGCACGAGGCTAAAATCCAAGTAAAGAAGTGATCTTGAATTTAGACCCAGAACAAAATCACTTAAAATTCTTTGAGTTTTCTTGAGAGAATGCATTTATCTATCTACCACTTCTAAGGACTGTATTTCATTTTCATTTACCCCTGGATATATTTTTTTAAACACGTGTATTCACAGGAAGGAGAAAACAGCTAAAGAGGATCTGCTTTGTTCCTAAAAAGGAAGATAGCAATTCATGAGATTTGATCTAACATTTTCACGTCATATTTGATCTATTCGATTGCTAAAATATCATGGGCACGCAAACTGCATGTTACATAGAAGCTAACAGCTACAGATGTGCAGCTGCCATGGCCTCACATGCTAATAATCTTCACTTTTTAAACAGACTTGTAAAACTAGTGCATATTTTACAAACCCAGGGATTAAATCTTCCCTTCCCATTTCATCATTATGTTATATGAGAATATTTAGCAAGGATTTATTTGCTGTGGGAGAGAGGCAGCATTTTCTAGGTCATTTTAAGAATATCTTTAACTTCAGGCAGTGAGGAATTATGGGTAAAAAAAGGCATAGTGGTGACAGCTGAGTTGATGTTAATCAGAATCCCTGTGTATCTTTATGAAAAAGTGTGTGACAGCTGACAAATGCAGCAGCTTTTATCTACATCCCATTAAACTCTTAAAATGCAATAAAAGTCCAAGTCAATTTTGTTTTCTATTTCCCCATGATAAGATGCAAATTAACACAAGTTCTACAGAAGCAAAACGCCCTGGCCAGTGCGTGCAGAGTATTTAAAATTATGGAAAAATGTAATTTTAAACACAAAAGGCATAAAAACCTCATACTTACTGAGATTAAAACTGTAAAATTCCACTTTTATTTATTAATTGTAATGATTAAAGAAAGTGCTTAATACAGTTCTAACATTTTGTAATATCAACAACGTAGGGTTTTTTTCGCCTGAAGATGGTGCAGTAGGGTAGCAAAGTTATTAAGTTTTTCTTTAAATAAAGATTAATTTGGGTTTGAAAGCCAGTGATTACCAGATGTTCATAGTTTAGAAACATTTTTCCAGTTTAAAATTGGTAGCAAGATTTTCACCCAACACAAAAATGTCAAGGAAAGCCCAGAAAATAAAGAAAATGCCGTTTGGATATATAATGGGTTTTTCAAATTAATGATGTGCTTTGTATTTCTTTCATATAGTGGTGGCAAGGCACTTAATCAACAGGCTTAGGGCACCGAATTAAAAAAGAAATTAAAAAAATTACCAGGGTTAGAAGAGGCAATGTCCTAATCCTTCTGCAAAACAGGAAATGAACTTTCAGGACCTTAGTCTGTCTTACATCTGAGGGACGGACCAAATCAATGGTGTTAAGTGCAAGAGAACTTATTTATTTTTATTTTTCTGTATTAACCACCTTGATGCTGAGTAACACAAACTCAGGGATAAACCTACAACTCACTAATTCCAGAAGGAACAGGTTAACATGAAGGAAGCAGCGTGTTGATACAGGTAAATTAAAAATAAAAACTGAAAAATTAAGAGGTAAAGAGCAATATCAGTGTTTGTGCTGCCCCAGCAGTGCTAAGACTTCTCTTTAGCATGGTGTAAAATCAGCTGCTGGTGAGAAAAACACTTGTGCAAAATTTCTTTTTGAATCCTGTGCTATCCTCTCTTTACATGAGCAGGCTGAATTGACAATGGATTCTTGGGAGTTTCGAGACTAGAAATGATGGATGAAGTTCAGGCGCAATCTTGCATCGAAGTTTGAATGTGAACACTGTGGGGAAGAAGGGGGTATGGCCAGACCCAGTAGAGTCTGGCTCATAACATGATGAAATTCTCATGCACTGTCATGACAATAGGTGATTTGCTGACAAAACATTATCAGCTGGTACACAGGCAACACCAGCATTTCATTCTTGCTGAGCTTTTCTCAGTCCAAAGCTGCCTGCAATTGTGCACTATTGTTTTTATTTATTTATTTGGAAATATAATGCCTATTTACTGAGGCAATTTTGCTATCTCACTTGCACTGCTGTTTGGTCTAGTATCTTTTGGAAAATCCTGATAAATCAGCTTATGTTCAGTCAAGACAAAAGACCTCCATTCACAGAATCACAAAATGATATGGGCTTGGAAGGGGCCTCTCCAGATCACGTAGTCCAACCCCTGCTCAAGCAGGGTCAGAGAAGCCAAGTTGCTTGGGACTGTGTCCAGTCGGGTTTTGATTGTTGCCAAGAACAGAAACTCCACAACCTCTCTGGGCAACCTGTGCCAGTGTTCCACCACCCTCCCAGTGTGCTGGTTTTGGCTGGGCTGGAGTTAATTTTCTTCATAGTAGCTAGTATACAGGGCCATGTTTTGGATTTGTGTTGCAAACAGCATTGATAATACAGGGATGTTTTAGTTATTGTTGAGCAATGCTTACAGAGATTCAAGGCCTTTTCTGTGCCTCATACTGCCGCACCAGCAAGTAGGATGGGGTGTAAAAAAAGTTGGGAGGAAACCCAGCTGATCCCAACTCACCAAAGGGATATTCCAGACCATATGGTGTCATGCTAAGCATATGGACTAGGGGGAAAGTTGGTCGGGGGGGCCACTGCTGGGCTGGACATCGGTGGTGAGCAATTATCATTTGTTACACTTGCCTTTCTTGTGTTTTTTGCTTCTCTTTGTTATTTTCCTTTTAATTACAGATTATTGTTATGATTATCATAATTATTATAATTATACTTTTATTTTATTTCAATTATTAAACTGTTTTTTTCTAAGCTCATAGGTTTTCTCACTTTTACCCTTCCAATTCTCTTTCCCCATCCTGCTAGGAGGTGTGTGGCTGTGTGGTGCTTAGTTGCCAGCTGGGGTTAAAGCATGACACACAGGAAAAAAAGTGTTTTCTTATGTCCAGATGGAAGTTCATATGTTTCAGCTTGCACCATTGCCTCTCATCCTGACAGTGGGCACCACTGAGGAGAGGTTGGCTCCATAGACAAAGCTCTGCAGCAGCAACCGAATCCCTGTTCCATCCTGTGAGATGGCTTAAAATTTCCATGGAAAGAATCACTTTCTTTTACAGTATATGGGACTTGTATGTAATTCACAGAAATATCAGTTCACAATGGATAGTATACAACAGGTCTTTTCCCCATTCAAATAAAATCTACAGACCTTTTTCATAACAGTAAAGACCTACTGTAAACCAAACTGGACCAGTGCATGGCCATAAGCTCTCCCATACAATGGTCCATATTCTTTAATTAGTATTGCACTTCTTTGGACAACCAGGCCAACTAGCACTCTAGCAGGGAGTCCGAGCACAGTTCAGGGAACAGCACGAGACTGTTTCTAATATGCAGTATGAGCGAAACCCCTCGAAGCTCACATATGGCATCTAAACGGATGCTGTGTGTGAGCAACGCTCTCTCCCTTGCCTTGTAGGGACAGAGATTGGGTTTGGTCCATCTTATTTATCAGCACAGACTCTAAACATATTTCATAAACCAAGGAAGGTCAGAATCTCATTAATCATTAATTGCTGTGATTACTTTCAATTAGCATACGAAACCTACTGAGATCAAATGGGAATGGATACTGTCACTTACTCATAAGCAAACTATACCTTGAATGAGAGTCAGTGTGGGTCTGGGACTCAGCTTATGAGTTAGTGGTCTACCCTAAGGCCTTTGAATTTAATGAAACTACTTATAGCATACAAGCCCCTTCATTTTGTAACAGGTGATCTTCATGCATCCAGCTGAAGTCTGCTTGGCACAGCTATGTAAGTCAGAGGTGTCAGCCCTGCTCCTCCCATTTCTGGTGGCTATCAAGGCCAGCAAAAGCCTTAGTGTAGATGGTGTAATACTAGTGATAGTTCAGAGAAAGCCCCTTATCACCACAACCAAAAGAAATCTTCTGCATTTGCATTTGTAGGGTTTGCCGAGTTAGGTCTCTTGATCTATCCACTGAGAAATGCTATTCAGTGTAGACAAGGCCCAAATTCAAACAGAATAATGAAAGTTATTTACATTTCTCATATGAAAAACAAGGCTTTTTCCTCAAACATACTGCTTCTCCTTAACAGTGAAAGATCTTCATCACACCATGTCCTGCAGCATGTTGTTCTTTCCAGACATGGGATTTTGCTGGGAAGTTGTGACACACAGTTTGCAGGAGCACTTGCCAGCTGAGCAATGCTTTCACTACTGCTCACCACACTCCTTAAACATGCATGCTAATTATGTTACAGGCTGTCTGTATGGAGCTATATGAGGCTATAGTATTTTCCTAGGAACCACAGCAGTCAGTGTGTGCCTTCAGTTGTGTCAGCTGTGCATCTGCTGTGACCAGTTTCTGTTGATAAATAATTACAACCTCATTAAGCATTCACCCTAGAAGTGTTTCTGGTGCTCAGAAGCACTTATACTTTAAGATTATCACTGAATGCCTTTTTCATTACCAAGGTGTTAGTGAGGAAAGTGTTATTTAAATTAGAAGAAAATTGAGCATGGATAAAATGGGGTGCTTTTAAAGCCATATAGAATTAATCTGGTATACTACAAGTGGCTGACCTCCAGCTGGCCTTCAATGCCAATGATCACAACTCTGCCCAGGTGCTGCCCACAACTGCCCAAAACTGCCCAGGTGGTCAGTCAGTTTTCAATCCACTTCATTGTCCTTTTAGCTAGTCTGCACTTCATCAGTTTGCCTATAAAGATATTATGAGAGTCTGTCAAAAGCCTTGCCAAAGTCAAAATAAACAACACCCATTGCTCTTTCCTCATCCACCAAACTACTCATTTCATTGTAGAAGGTAATCAGGTTAGCTGAGCATGATTTTGTCTTTATAAATTCACGCCAACTACTTCCAGTCACCTTCTTGTCCTTCATGCGTTCAGAAATGTTTTCATGTTTCCATCAACATCAGTGAGGCTGATTGGCCTGTAGTTGCCAGGATCCTCCCTCCTCCTCTTGATCTTCTCAAAGACAGGGCTGACATTTGCTTTTTCTAGTTCTCAGGAAGGCTTCCCTCCTTCTACCACCCCAACCTGATCCTGCCATTCTGAGGGTAAGCTTTCACTGCTCCTGACTTTCCCATGGGTCTCAGAGGTCTGGGATTCCTGAGGCAAATCTTACCAGGGAAGACCAAGATGCCAATGAGTACCTCTGCCTCTTCTATGTCCTTTGTCACTAGATCCCATTTGTGAACTCATTTCTATTATGAAATACAACAGCATTTACAATTACATTAACACGATGAAAATCACAAGGACAACAATAACTATCAGATATCAATGGGCTGAAGTCAAATAGATACAAATGACCACTTCTCCCTTTTCTCAAAAACACCAAGTTCAGGAAACTGTTAGAAGACCTACAAAGCTACACTAGCATGGGTTTTTTCAGCTACAGTGGCTAAAAAATTATCTTCTGAGTGTATTGTTCCATCTGCTTTTCAGTATAAATATAAACCAATGAAGTAGAGAAAAGCAAAGCTCTGAAGGCAAGTAGCTGTAATAATTTACATATGCTAATTTCTGAAATCAGTGATAGCTCATTTTCACTTACAGAATAAATACCAAAACTGCATAAAGCCTGGATGAACAGCTCTCTTCCATAGCACAGATAATTTAGGATCACTGCAGGTGTAAAGAGGAATAGCAAAGATATGTAACAAGATGATCTTCATTTCTGGCTATGATATTAATGTGATGACTGATCATGTCCTTTCTGGTGTCCATACTTCAAAAAGGACACTGAAAAAGATGGAGGTGGTTTGGCAAGAAACCATAATTTTAATTACAGAAAATACATCTTGAAGTAAGAAACTGGGGATTTTTTTAAATTTTCAAGATGACCAGAGCTGATCTGAGACACCCAACTAGTTTGTTGGTATGTGTACATGGGGAAAATACTGGGTATTAACAGATACTGTAATCTACAGAAAAATAGCACAGCGAGTTCTGTGAGTGGAAGCTAAAATTAAAGTACTGGAAATAAGAAACAGCATCAGGCATGGATTTTCTGGCGCTTTCAAGTATCACTGCTAGCCTCCATCTCCTACTCTCCACGACAGTGCTGACCTTTTGCATTCACAGTGCAGCGCAGTGGCTTATTTCTTTCTACTCAGCATCACACGCCTGCCATGAGGGCAAAGAGAAGACATGGTGCCAGGCACAGACAGAAGGCATTTGTTTTTTCTCCATTCTTAGTCCTCTGCTACAGGCATGCCACTTTCATAGGACCCATTCTCATCGGCACTCTCTGCTCCGGAACAAAATGTTAATTTATTACTGAACAGTAAATGGTGGGAGAGGTGGCTATCTGTTGGAAGGATAAATATTAGTAGTTCTGTTACGTTGTTGAATCTAGTGGAACAAGTGCCAAGTGATTGGCCTCTGTTATGAAGATGAGACTAATTATAATGGGTGCTGTTTTGTCTGAATATTTCTGCAGGAAATACCTGCAGTGATAAGGCTCTCCTGGAACATTGTATCTGGACTCCTGAAGCCTCAAGGCTTCCTGGAAACTGGATTCAAGGCCTCTAAACCTGGACATTCAAAACTGCGAGCACTCAAATGCCCTGACTGCTGTGTGAAGCCTGGGCCTCATGCTTGGATATATTGAATTATCTGGGACACTCAATGAGGTAAAAGAGCTCTGCTGGAAGCAGGGTGTTGACCAGATGTGTGCAACTTTCAGATAAAGAACACAGCACTGCCTCATCCTGCAATATGTCTGAGGAAGGGAAGCCAGCCATGATCCCCCACCATGCTACAGTTTCCAGTCACTGACAAGGCGTCGCTCATAGAAGTGTCTTCCATAGAAGTCCAAACCTTACAACTTACTGACTTTATAATTAAATAATTCAAGGCTCAAAGCTCCGGTGAAAGCCACCTCTCATGATGTTTGGTAACCCTTGCATTGATCCCTGTGCCAGTAGATGTAGATGGATCAAGCATGTGTAATTCTGTTTCTATGGGGGTCTTGCGATTGCGTGTTAAACAGTGGCTAGCCAGGTGAGCCAAATTGGGCTCCTTTATGCTATAGGGGGCAACACCCCCCACTCCCCCTCCACCCTACCCCTCCCCCGTTGCTTGTCTACATGTATTAAAATAGGAAATTATTGTGCAGAGGCAGCTCCAGGTGACTGGTGCTGTGACTGCTCTCCTATGACCAACCAGCTGTACATTTCTCAACGTTTCTAACGCCAAAAACACACACCAGCCCTTCGCTTTGCAGTCAGGTAGGGAATCAGCTCAGAGGGTCCCAGAGCCAGTAAATGCTCTGTTTTATCAGAAGATGGTGGGCCAGGTTAGGGCTCAGAGTGTGGTGCCCCGGAAAGTCAGACTTCCAGCAGAGCCCAGGGATAGCAAAGGCTGGCCCTTTATAAGGCTGGAACCACAACAGTTTTTGGGTTTTTTAGAATTTTATTTGAATTTCGATTAGATATCATTAAGAAATTTTTCACTATGAGGGTGTTGAGACACTGGAACGGGTTGCCCAGGGAAGTTGTGGCTGCCCCATCCCTGGAGGTGTTCAAGGCCAGGCTGGATGGGCCTTGAGCAACCTGCTCTACCGGAGGGTGTCCCTGCCCATAGCAGGGAGGTTGGAACGAGGTGACTTTTAAGGTCCTTTCCAATCTAAACCATTCTACCATCCTATGATTTTAGGCCGTTTTGGGCATGTCCCTGAAAACCGTTAGGCGGCCTCGCCACAGCCCCAGTCGGTGTGACCACCTCAGGGGCGCCCCCGCGCCGGGCGGCGGTTGGTCGCAACCGTTGGTCCGCAACCGCCGCTGAGGCGGTAGAAGTTGGGGAGCAGAGGGGCGGGCAAGATGTCGTCTCAGCCCATCAGCGGCCGCCCGGCAGCGGCAGGCGGGCATCGCTCTGTCGCGATGCCGGCTCCTCCACTCGGCGGCGGGGCCGGCGGCCGGCGGCCGCCGTCTCGGTCACATGGAGGCGCCATTTCCTATGCCCTTGCTTTGCCCTTAAGCCGGCGGTGCCGCCGGTGGTGCCTGTGCCTCACCCAGCACGGGCGGCTGCGGGTGGGCGCCGCGTCCCCGTCTTCCTCCCTCTCTCGCCGCATAGCGCCCAGCCCGGCGGAGAAGCAGGGGTGGCCGGGGCGAGAGAAGGGGCAGAGGGCGGCCGGCTGCTCAGCTAAAAACAACCCTCTCCTAATAAAGCGATGGGGCTCGGGCCGCGGCGCCGTGCTCCCCGCGCCCTATAAATACGCTGGGTGCCCGGCCGGCGGGCTTTGGCCGGCGCGGCTCTGCAGGCGGCGCGGTGTAGCGGAGCGGAGCGAGCGCAGCGGGGCCGCCACCGCCGCCAGGAGAGCCCGCACCCCGCCACCCCAGCAAGATGCCCCGGGTAGACGCAGACCTCAAACTGGACTTTAAAGATGTCCTGCTCAGACCTAAAAGAAGCAGCCTCAAAAGCAGATCAGAGGTGGGGGCATTCAAACCCGGCATGGGTTTTTTTGTTGTGTTTTTTTTTTTTTCCTCCGTTCTCAGCGTCTAACTTCCTCACCCCTCCTCCCCTCCCTGCTTTATTTTTATTCCCCGGTCTAATGTAGCAGTGCCGTCCCCGATCGAAACGCCCTTTGCGTGGCGGAGGGGAGGGTGGTGGGAGGAGGGGGGGATGCCATTGCTCTTGGGAGGAGGGGGACGGGGTTACGGAGCCGACGGCGTATTCCCCCCCCACCTCCCGCCTCGGCGAGGCGAGCCCCGCCTGTGGGCGCTGCAAGCCGGTGCCGCGCTGCCGTCCCTGGTGCTCAGCGAAAATAAAAAGAATGGAGAAAGGGGCTGGGGAGGAGGATTATTTTCTCCCGGCAGGTGCCTCTGCGGATTTCTGCGGCGCTGAGCGTGGGGGGTGATCTCCGGTTTCCGTGGGGGGGCTGCCTGCCGTAGGGGCGGCGGTGAACCGAGAGCTCTGCCCAAGCCCCTTCTTCGGGTGTCCGGTTACAGGCCCCGCAGCTTGGGCCGGTAGAAACC
>JAOQGH010000012.1:62719075-62760937 GCA_025769975.1 Gallinago jamesoni
GGGGGAGAGAAGAGGGGCAGGCCGGGCCGGGCCGGTAGACATCTTCACCCTCAGCCTTGCGGGTTTGTGAGAAGTGTGTCTACCGAGTGATTAGTTGTAATGATAAAAAAAAAAACAACCAGTAGAGATGCTGAGGAGCTCTTCCTGCTGCACAGGGTGCCCCGGGCTGGCATCCCGTCAGGTGGAAGCGTGGGGTGGTGGGGTGCGTTTCACCCTCATGTTAACACCCCCCTGGGCCTGGCTCCTGCTGCTGTGGGACCTGCAGCGGCTCACCCATACCCCTGAGGCCTGGGCTTCCCAGGGCTGCTCATCCCTGCTGGCCCAGGGCCACTGTTAGCCCAGATACTGCTGTAGTTATTTCTCAGGAGGGATCAGGAAAGACCCCCCCTAGGAAATCCCATGAGGATTGCCTGTACAAAAAAAGATGGCTGCCTCAGGACTGAAGGTGCCTTCTCATTTACCTCATGTAACCCCAAGGTTAGCAAAGGATTTAGTTTGATTAATGAAGGAATTACGTTGTGTTGGGGGATGGAAAGAGGATTAAGCTTTTCTTCAGAGGAAGTGGAGTTGTGAGAGAGACGGAGACAAATCAAGTGAGGTAGTAAGACAAGACTGGAAAGGGAAGAGGGGCAGCCATGTTTATTATGGCCTATGGCCAGGGATTTTGAGGGCAACAACTAGGCAAAACTTTTTTGCCATTATGAAGGTGTAAGATTGGAGAGGCCCTTTCAGTAGAAAGGTAATCTCAGGCTAGTTGTTCTTAACTTACAAAGAATGGTGTTCTGGCTGAGTAACTCCTCCTTGTGTGCAGTTACTGCTCATAAGGCCTGTGGGCCCTTTCCAGCCATTTGCTTGGGGACCCATGGTTCCTCTTTAAAATTCACTGTGCTGGCCTGGCAAACAGGTGGAGCTGTCCTCCACCGAGTGACACATGGCTCCTTCAAGTGCAGTGTTTTGTATATTTAGCTCTGTGCAGGCTGTGGAAAGAAGATCTGCTGGGAAGGGAAAATGATAGGAGGAATATGAGCTGATATGGCAGGGTTGTAATGGGTGGCTATGATGAACTGTTAAAAGCATTTCACATGAGAAAAAGTGCATGTCATGAGGAGGGTCAGTGGAAACTGATGAAGGTTAAGAAATTGGACACCATCACTGAGGCTGTAGCAACAGGAATAAACAGTGTCTGTGAGAGCCAGAAATGGACAGCCCCAGTCTGCTTCAAAACAAGAATATAAATAAATAGTTCTGGCATAGAAACAGAGGCAGCATACTACAGTGCCTGTTACCCAGCAAGCTGCTGCTTTGAAGCTTATATCAGCAAGCATCTGCTTCTCTGGTGTGAATGCCTCATTTTGCGCAAGGATAGCTTTTTATGGAGTAACTAGGATTAAGTCAGCTTCTTAGAGAAGCAGTTTTGGGTGTTTGCAGCGCTTTGTGTAGCTCTGCTGTGTTGGTATTTGTTTTTGATTCTTTGCACTATCTTCATTTTGATGCTTTCACTTTTTGAAAAGATACCAGACAACTTGAAGCTTGAATTCAAGTATCAAAATTGGTTAAAGCAATGATTGGATTGGGACCAGAATTATCTGTCTGTGGGTCTTGGTACGTGTGTAACCTGCTGTTCTTGCCTTTGCTGGACTTACCTCTACAATTTAAGTTTTCCAGACGAGTGTCCTATAGGAAGTCTGGTCATTAAATAAAATTTGTAAATTCACGTAAGTCCAGAAAGCTTTAATAGAACAGCAAATGTCCTAGTACTTTCATATGTCGAAGGTCTAGGTAGGAGTTATAAAATACATTTCATTATTTTCTTTCTAAAGAAACTTTTACTGTTGTTGAGTGATGATGCATAGAACAATAAGCTATAAATTAGCTGTTACCACTCAGCAAAGAGGCAGGGAGATGGTCAGAAGTGCTACTAGAGGAACTAAGGAAAACCAATTAGATTTGTGATGCTCCTCAGTATGTTCATCTTGAGTACACACTTCTGGTGATCCCTTTACAAGAACAGCATAATATGCTAGAATAGGTACAGAGAGTAACAACCAGGATGATACAGTATTGACTGGTTTCCACGTGAGGAAAAAAACATACTAGGATTATTCAGTATGGAGAAGCAGCAGCTGTGGAGGATATGATAGAAGTCTGTGAAGTGAGCAGTGGAATGGAGAATGTGAAACTGAGAGGTGGTCATTGATTGTCTCACAAAACAAGAAGTAGGAAGTACTGAATGTAATTATCAGGTAAAGGTCGTAGTTTTCGTGCTACGTATAATTCATCTTCAGAATTTATTGATATGGGATATTGGAGAGGCTAAAGGTGTGAAGGATTAAAAAAATTACAAGACAGGTCCTTTGTCCATGAGCAGCTATTTAGCACAATGGATTGGAGAAGACCTTTGTCTTTGAAGGTCTCTAAACATCAACTTCTTGGGACCAGGGAAGGTAGGTTAGGGAAAGAGTCTTGGAAAACTTGCCTTGTTATTGTATTCCCTTCCCAGACATCTGGTACTGGGTATTTGGAGAACTAGGGCACCACGTAAACATCTCCAACCCAGTGTGCCATTTCTCCTGTCCTTATAGAACAAAAGCCTCATTAGAGGAAGCCCTGCAATTTTGTCTCATAAGTGCCTGCCGTTACAGTATTATCAGTTGTGTGGATAATTGCATGACATCCATCTGGCCGGCTGGCTAAAGGAAGTTATATACGAGAAGTTACAGTAAGCAGAGATGAGAATCACTGAGAGAATAATGGCCTTGTATTCTCTGTGTAGCTTTGCCTCTTGCCTCAGTGTTTTCTTAAACATACTGTTCTATTCTTCTTAAGTTCATTTGAAGGAGATGTTTTTCCTCTGTAAAACTCTCAGGCAGTGGTTCTGGTACTATTGTCTGTTTAGAAATAGTTGTGTGATACCCTGTCCTTTTTTCCTTGGTTCTAGTTAATAAATTGCATTAAAGGTGAATAAAATGCATTAAATTTTCATAGTTATTTAATACCTAGCTTCTTCATACTATTTTCTCATGTGGTCTGCAGCTGAAATCCCCATGAGAATGTTATGTAATTAGTGATGGGTGGAGAACTGGCCTCTCTGGTAGTAAATGTCAAGAAGGGTGAGTATCCATTAAGTTGTATCTTAGCTTGTTCACCAAAGTGACCCTTCCTTTATGAGCTTATACAAAATGAGAACCTGTTTCACAATATATCACTGAGGCACCAAGTTCTTTCCCTTAACAAATCGATAATAAACCCCCCACCATATTAATCGATCAGGATGTAACCTGCAATATGACTGTGCTCAAAATACATTGTAAATAAATAATAAAAGTCCTATATTTTTTATATTGCATCCTTTCTGGTGGTGGATTTCAGTTCAGTTCAGGTCTCAGAATGTTCGTGGATTAAGGGGAGTGAGGAGTAATGGAAACTGTGAAAGAGCCTTAATTTTCATTGTTATGAAAGAAACTAACCTAATATCTTGCAGTTGTGTATTTCTTAGATTTTTTTTTTTTCCCTCTTGCAAGATGCTAAGTAGACCAGTGGGAACTGATCTAGATTTGGTATTACCTTTTGCAAACAAATGTAAGGAACAAAATGCCTAATGTTACCATGATCATTTCAGGATGCTGAAGAAGAAATAACTTTGAAGGTGAAGGCTAACACAATTGTAAGAAATTAACTTAGAAACTAACAGCCTCATGATTTAATAAGCCGGGTATGGTTGCTCATATTGTAGGCAAGAGTGCTGGTAACCATAGCCAAAAGCAAGAGCTTAATTTTGAGTAATTATATTGTCATTTACATTAAAGATTAGGACAAAGCCCTCTATGACAAAGGGAGTTCCAGTTCTGACTTCTGTGGAGTTAGGAGTTCAACTTGGGTTTCTCAGACAGCTTCTGTACTTCTGTACAAAATAATCCACAGTCCTCATTTTCCTTTCTTTCCTTTCCAACCCCTTCTGACTTGTTATTTGGTTGTGTGTTTTGTTTTTTAATTTATTTTCTTTTTCTTCAGCAAAAACACTCTTTAACACAGAAAACATTCTTTTGCTTTTATATTTTCTTTCTTATTTGGAAGGCACAAGTTGTAACTAACTAAATAAATAGAGGTAATAGTGGAATGAAAGGAAGAAGAACAGGAAATGTGAGGCAAATTAAGTAGTAGTGTCCAAACCTGCTGTAACTGAAGTCAGTGGTAAAACTCTTGTTAGGTGGCAGTTGCTTAAAAGAATGTGTGCCTGTTCGTTGCAGGTCGATCTCACGCGCACCTTCACCTTCCGCAACTCCAAGCAGACATACACGGGAATTCCCATTATAGTGGCAAACATGGACACTGTGGGAACATTTGAAATGGCCGTGGTTATGGCAAAAGTAAGTCTTGCTTTTCATCTGTGCAATAATTGGGAGACCATTGGGTGACAGTGAGCAGCCCTTGTTAATTTTTAGCTATATTTGTTGGAGAACAGGGGGGTGTGAGTTAAAAAATCCAGAACAAGGTGGTGTGATTTCACTGCAAAGCAGCTGTGCTTTTCCAGCAATGCAGTTACCAGAGAGAGCTCCAGATATAAGATAGTTTCAGTGGACATGCTTACTGGGAAGCTTCCATCTTGGATGTAGCTCAGCTACAGTGGAGCTTCTAGAGCTCCTAGAGTTTTGTTTTTGGGGTGTATATTGTGCTCCCTTCCAGAAAAAAAATTACTAGCTAGCAACAGTTTTGAAAGTGTAGGCTACTGGATAAAGCTGCAGCAGAGAGGAGTCACTACTTAATTAGCCTCTGGCCTCAAGCGTCACCTTAATTTCTTGCAGTGCTTAAGCACATTCAAAATACTGACTGTAACTTCATCAAACATTAGAAACCTGAACCTGGTCCTGAAAGGTTGACTAGATATGCTGAGTTACCTTTGAAGAGCTGCCTGGAGTTGCCTTGGAGTTGCCTTGTCTTATGCACTGTTTCTTTCAAGCAGGATGAGCCTATATTTCAATTGTGAATTTCTGATGGCTTGCTATTCTACAGCTGAGGGAAAGATGACTAACGTAGACATTAATACCAGTTTTCTTATTTTTGTTAGCATGCAATGTTCACTGCAATTCACAAGCATTATTCTCTGGAAGAATGGAAACTGTTTGCTGCCAATCACCCAGAATGCCTTGAGGTACATTTTCATACTGTAAATTATTATGGTTTATTGCTTTGTTCTGAACTCGCATACACTGGGATCTCTTGGGAGTACTGTTGTCAAGTGAGGTTTTGGGGAATGAAGATATTTGCTGTTCTTAAATGCATCAAGGGAAGTGGCTTGTCCTGGTTTAAAAAGAATAGCTATGTGAGTCCATTATGAAAGTACTTATATTAAGATGCAAAAAAGCAAAGTTTATATATGCCTGGAATGGAAACAGAGGAGTATCCTGAACAAAGAAGAGGGAAATACTTGGGAATAGGTTGCTGGTGGGAGCTGTGGTAGTGCTGGTGAGGGAGAACCCAAGACTATAAATGTGAATAGCCTTGAGTAACCCAACCACAAGCTGGCCTTGCATGCCCTTGTACTAGGCAGAGTCCTTGCTATCAGGTATGCACATGGACCTGGAGCCTGCGGGCTGGAGAGGCCCAGGTGCTGGGCCCGAGCAGGGCTGAGGATTCGAAGTTGTCAGAGCATGTGTGTCTCCTCCATTTAACTCCTTGCACGAGAGCTCACACTGTGCTACTACTAGCTGTGCTGCCCCACTTGTTCACAGGGTCCGAGCCTAAGCCATTAAAGAGAAACACCATCTACTACTGACTTTTTCATATCCATATTTCTTCTGTGTTCTTCTGGCAGGCCCCTACTCCTGGAGAGGCAGTATAAGAGCATGCCTGGCTGCCTCGCCTCCTTGGAGTTCAGTGCAGTTTTGAAACTTTTTTTTCTGTATAGAAAAGAATACCACGCAGCTCTATTGTGTCTTTACTTGTGGCACATTTTAGAATTATATTATAAAGACTATTCATTACAGGATTTTCTAAAGCCAGCCTATTTCTTAGGTTCATCAGGATTGTTTATATGCCACTGTAGCATAGAGAGTGGTCCGAGGAATATCCTGTGTCTGAAGAGTTTGGTACTTAGCTCATTTGTGGTTCATAATCACTGGAGTAGGATCTCCTAGTGATTAAGTACTGACTTGCTCTGTGACCTTGGATCTCTGCAGAGGTTTTGTGGGCCAACAGCTGTGGAAACTATTTTTCTATTGGAAAGAGCTCATAGGAAGACAAAGGAGGAAGCAATCTGCTTGTTTTCAAGGGTAGCTGACCCTGCTTGAGCAAGGTGTTGGACTACACAGTCTCCAGAGTTCCCTTCCAAACTCAACTATCCTGTGATTCTTTAGATCAAGGGAGTGTTTGGTGAACTTAAAGATCCAGATTCCCTTTTCTGATGGTACCCCAAATTTTGCCACTCTGCCTTCCTGGAAATATACCAAGTTAGGGCTTCTTCTGCATTTGTGTTAATATGAGTATGGCTGAACATTCATCCATCTCAGGTGATTATATGCCTATGAGAATCCACTTGTGAATGAAAAGCTGATAAAATGCTAGTTTTGCTTTCTTTTAGAGCCTTTAAACAAAACAGAAGTAATAAATTGATATTCCCAGGAAGGTCTTTATTTCATATTATATAGTATGATTTTCACTAGTTTCCGGAACAAGTCCTCCTGAGACTATGCAGAAAAAGACATACAAAGTGTATGGTTTATCCCAGATTTTACAATCTACTACTCCCTTTTGTTCTCCCTGTCTTTCTAGCATGTAGCAGCAAGCTCGGGTAGTGGAAAAGCTGATTTGGATAAGTTAACAAGTATTCTAGAGGCCATTCCACCTATCAGATACATCTGCCTGGATGTGGCAAACGGCTATTCAGAGCACTTTGTGGAGTTTGTGAAGTCTGTCCGTGCCCTGTTCCCACATCATACCATTATGGTAAGTGTGTAAAAAGGGTGGAGGGGATGTGTGGGAATTCTGCCCAGGAACAGGGCCCAGAGAGTGGTTGGCAGGCATCAGAAGCTCTGTGGTAGCTCCATCAATTTTGGAGTCCTCACTTAATAAAAGGAAAGAGAAAAAAGAAAGAAAAGAAAAATCTGACTCAAACCTCTAGTCTTCCAGACAAATACATGTGGACAGATGCTCTTCTGAGAATATAGAGGGAAGCTCTATTCATCTACCCTTTCAATTCAGCGAGATGTTGACTTTGAGCCAATGACAACTGGTTAATAACACATTGGCATTGTCAGTCTTCCATCACTGATAATTTCTGTGGGAATGTTCAATGTGTGTTCTGATACAGTAGTTTGATGTTGGCATGGCATGCTGGGTGGATCCAACATTTTTCCTACTCACATCCTCCTTCCCACACCAGATGTGACCTCTAATCATAAAGTGTGTAGGTTTATTTTGGTGATTCCAAGCTGAGGTTTACTGTGGGAATGCGCCAACGTTTCTGGTCAGTTGAGGCCACTGGCTGTTTCTGTCTATTAGATCACTGTGAAGACAGCTGAATGTAGACTAATCCTTGCCTATGATAAGAATCATTGGGGTGTTGTGCAATTGTGAATGAGGTCATTGGGGCAAAACAGTCAATGCCGGGGCATTTAATGCCCGTTCTGTGATGTTACTGTCCCTTCTTGGAGCACTAATGCCATGCTTCCTCCAGGCTTTTTGCATCAGCAAGGGACTCCTTGCAGCAGAGTCCTACTGCTCCTGCTTGTTTCTCAGGGTTCTTGAAAAATTGGGGTGTGAATTTGTTTCCATGAGAATAGCAGAAACTCTAAAACAAGCAGCAGATTCTTAATGAGGCTACCAGCCTTTCTTCAAGCCAGTGCGGCAAAAACCCATGTGTTTAGGCAACACTTTCTCACTCTTTCATGCCAGGCACAAAGCTTCGCACATGTAAAATAAGCGTGGAGTTAAAAATGGTCATAAATGCACACTCTGACTCAGTTCAATCAAGAACTGCAATCAAGCAGCTCAGGGGAGACTACGTTCCTTCCTCCCATGTTGGAGGAAGGCAGTATTCTTGCCTCTGAATGATGGTGGCACTGAAAAACGGAGGTGGACTGGAATGCCTGTAGAGTTCTGGGTTACCATAAGCTAATGAATAGGCATCCTTCAATAGCTACCAACAGACATGGGAGCCTTTTTGGTATGGCCATATTTCTCATGGCTTTGGGGAGAGCTTTTGGAAGTAGGAAGTGATGGATGTGGGCTTTTTGAGCTTCTTGCTTCACGTTCACTGCAGTGAGAGAAGGATCGTTTCCTTGCTTTGGATCTGAAATATTGTCTCTAGTGATGCGATTACTCCAGTGTCTTTGGCTTGAAGAGTTGTGGGAGAGAGTGTAAACCACATAGTTAAAAAAAATAAATCTTCCTTATCAGGAGTGGAAAGAAAATTGTGTGTCATCCCTTCCTCCACCTCCCCAGGCTGCTGAGTTTGCTGACTGAGGAGGGAACTCAACCAAGATGAATTGCCCAGAAGGCACAGGAGGTCAATGTCAAAGTCAGGTATCAAGCCCAGATTTTAGTCCAAGGTCCTTAAGCCAGTCTCATCCACCTCCCACATCTGTTAAGCTACCTGCTTCGTTTCTCTGCTTCTGTGAGTAAGTTTATTGTTGCTTCAAGTCTCATTGTCCTGTCAGGACCACCTGCTTGAGCGCATATACAACCCTGACCTGTTCGGTTGCCTTCTCTTATTGTAGCTCCTTTCTCTGGCCATGGTTTAGTACGCCTCATGTTTTTAATCTCATGCACAAGGGTAATTTCCATTCCTAAAAGCATGTTAACAACACTGGGATGTTCAAAAACCTTCAATTTTCCGAAGCCTCCAAAGTCTGTGAAGTCCCTGAATGTCTCTTGATTCAATGAGGGACACACGCCTCTACCCCACCTCCAAATGAATTTACTTTACACACTGTGCCAAAATGGCCTTTTAAAACTATTTGTAGCTGAAATGCAGGAGCTCGTCTAGGCTCCTTTTTATGATACTCTGGAAAGCATGTCCTGCTGCTACCTGTTCTGTCTCCTTTGATGTCTCTGTGCTATGCCTGCAATGTGCTTTCTGCTGGTTGTGGCTTTCACGCAAAAGGGTTAGCAGTTAAATAGAAGGTATAAAAATAAAGGAGCCTTCTCATAGTTGAAAGTGATCTCCAGGACCTTGCAGGCTGTCTTGTTTGCTTTCCTCAGCATGACCATTCATTCCACAGTCAGCTGCAGTGCAGTACATAGCAGTAACCCAACCCTGGGTCTCAGGGAATGTCTGTTCCCAGGGGCCATGTAATGGGTTCAGCTCTGAGGCTGAAAGGTGATGTGCAAAGCAACTGTGATTAATGTAGTACTCTCTGTGGCCAATACTCCAGTGCAGATGGCGGGTATCTCTTGTGTAACAACCTAACAAATTCATGTTTTTGCCTTTTTAAAGATTTACTTTTATAATCGCATTACCTTATTTTCTTCTGCCTGTCTCCGGCACAAGCTCTTTTCACTCCTGCCTTTCATATTAATTTACAAAGAAGGTTGATTTCTCCATGGAATGCAAAGGATAGGGAAGACAAACAGGGGCACAAAGGTACAATATAACTTGCCTCAATTACTCATTAGATTGAGGATGGAGGAAGAGACAATTCAAGTCTCCCGAGTGTCTCACAAATGTGGCATTGCCCCCTAGAATCAAGTGTAATGGTCCAGTGGGCTGTTTTGCTCTAGCACAGCATCATGTGCTTGGGCTGTGCCTACTCACTGAAGTCTAAAGCAAAACTTCAGTTCATGTTCATGGTAGAGGGTCAGAGCCTTTATATTACAGTGAGCGTAGTCCTTATTTAACAGTGTAATTGTAGATGTTAAGGTTCTTCAATTTCACTGGAAGTTTGTTTAGCAAGCTAAGATATCTTTGCCAGCAAGCTTTGCCAAGTTTTTATCCTGAATTTTTCTTTTTGTAGTGTTCTCTGTTCATTATACAGAATAAGCTGTAGGGAAGGGAGCAGGGAGTGTGGCAGGAAGGAAAAGGCTAGGGCAGGAGCACACTTGCGAATGCAGTGGCACCCACAAGATATGTGTCAGAGAGAGAGGCAAGTGGAATCACAAAGCAGGAATAGAGGGAAACAGCAGGGGCCAGAAACTCTTGCTCCCCTTGGATTCAGTAGTAGAGCTTCTCAGGGCCTTAGTGGAGACAGAATTCAGAGAAAGTTATACAGACTGCTCCCAGTATATCTCTGGAACAAGCAGCAGAGTCAGTCCGGTCGTGGCTTGTTGATAGGGGTGGGGGTCCCCGAGCAGGGGTCAGCTGAGATCCCAGGGTAGGAGACAGTGATGCTGCTGAGGCTGGCTTGGGTCAGTCACAATACTATGTGTAAACACCCAGCAGGTATGGCACGACCTCTCAAAGGGCATCATCTCTTCATCTTATGGTAAAGCACCCCTTGCTTTGGTGGGTGGGAAGTGTCCTTTGGCAGTGTTTCTGATAGTGTGGAGGCACAGTCTGTGCTTTCCTCTAGGATACAAGAAGAAAGTTTGAGAACTGTTGTCACAGACACTTCTCCCCAGCTTGATCCATTGCCATTTGCCAGCAGCTTTCAATCAGTGCAGCAGTGTTCCTGTCTTAGTCAGTGTGAGTCGATATTTATAGCCGGCTTTTATGAGGCACAGTATCAAATGCCTGACTGAAATTCAGAGACACTGCCCTACTGTGTTCACTAATTTTGTATCTCTGTCGGAGAAGCTGTAGCCCTTATAATCCTGTTAGGCGAAATCTCGATCCCATTAAAGTCAGTAGTGAAACTCCCTTTGACTTTTCTGAGGCCAGGACTTCCCTCAGGACTGACCCACAGTTTGGTCAGCCTGGATAGTGCTGGAATAAGCTAGGGTGATGCTCACTTGAAATCTCCGATACAAGTGGAATGTTGTATCAGCTCCGATACAGCTGAATGTTGTCCTGAGTGTGTAATATCAGGCCCACAGGCAGGATAATTTGTTGTAGCCCCTAATAACTGACCACACTGAAGGCATGGTAATTTACCTGACTTTCAGTTGTTACTGATGCTGTTATTTTACTGCCAAGGGTAGCAAAGTTAGATTAGCAGTAAGGTCATTACTGGGGTATATCTCTTTCAAGAAAGCCAGTTCTGCAGTAGATAAGAAATGCATTGGTACACGGGCTCATCATTAAGATGAGCATGGTTTTCACTAATACAATACTTGTACCAATCACTGTGTTCCCTGATTAAGTGTCCAAATACACTACCAAATGTACTATCTGTAGTGGCTTCTTTGTACAAGTTCCAATTACTTTAATTGCGTTATATTCTTAGTTAATTTTAAGCATTTTTCATCTCTGTAGTCTCAGTCTTTCTATATTCACCTTTTCAGATTTTTTCTTTTAGTGGAAGTATTCTGGCTTTACCTTACAGGTAGGACTTTGAAAAGCTCCTTTGCCTTATTGGTTTCAATAGAAGTAGAGTTCAGCTGGATGTGAGAAAACAGCTTTCCCTGCTCTTCAGCTCTGATATTAGGGTCTCTTCACATACAGAGTGCTGTGTCTCTCTGGTAGTGTTTTTTTGTGCTCTCTGAGGTCTGCAAAAGGTACCTAAAAGAAGCAAGCCTGTCATTGGCAGGTTGGAGTCTGCTATATAGAGCTCCGTATCCTCCCTGAAAGTCTGTTAAGGATCTGCAGATTCAGAGAGAGAGAAACCACTCGTGTGTACATGCATTCCAGGAAAAAATGTATGGTGCAGACTTAAGTGCTTTTCCCTGCTAGGATGAGCATTTTGAATCAACATACGCAGTTTCAACATTCTCTAACAGTAACTTAACATTAAACGTCTGGTTAGCATTTCTGAAGACAGTTTGACAACGCACTATGCTCTGCTAATAAGAAGACACTGTTGTTTAAGTTAAATACATATTTGATCCCAAATCTCATGGACCCCCAGACTTTAATACCCATTTGTTCCTGTTTATGAATCCATCGCATGTACTACAGTATTTCACCAAGTTGTAATGTGCTGTGTGTTGTATTGCGCAGGTAGTCATCTGCCTTCCAGATGTAAAATGCTTCCTTAATGTAAGCAGCATGCTCTCTGTCATCCCACCTTAGGGGTGTATAACACTTAGTGTAACAAATTGCCACTGAGCAGAAAGGAAGCAGCACTTAGCTGGAAACACTGTACCTATTATATATTCTTTATTTCCCAAAATATATTTTTTATTTCCCGAAAAATATTTATTTTATGTCATGCAGTTTTGAGCAGAGTTAAGTAGTCCTGTGTCATAGACCACAAATTGCTGCCTAACAGTATCATTGTTTTTATAAGTGCCTCAGGTGGTGCTTTGTCAGCTGTTTCAGGCTAATGAAAGGGTGAAGTAAAATCCATTAAAAATAAATGGTGAAATAAGACCCCAAAATCAGTAAGTGGAGAATAGGACTTGCCCCTCATTCCCTGGGTGGCTACTATTGATTTAAGCAGGAGTTTTGTTTCAATAAAAACAAAGAAAATATTAAGTAAGGATTTTAGGATTTGCTTCCTGCTCTGCCCATATCAGTATTGCTACAAACACTTGTTAAGTCCTGGAATATCAATACATAAGAGGTTTTCTGAACATCTCTAGGTCCTAAATTCAGATCTCCACAAATGAATAGCCCATCTCAGTACAAGTGCAAATGGGTGATGTGAGCGACTGGACTTCTTTCATGCAGGTTTATTTTGTGCAGCTTTTCTAGTTAGGAACATGCCACAGACATGAGACAAGCCACAGAGCTGAAGTCCAAATGATACTTGGTTTTCAAACATCTGATGGGATGATGGGCCTGAGGGGATTCATCCCAGAGTACTGAAGTAGCTAGTGGATATTACTGCAGGACCCCTCTCAATCACCTACCAAAAGTCTTGGGAGGCCCCTGTTGATTGGAAACTAGCCAACGTTATTCCAACTTACAAGAGAGGCATGAGGGAAGACCCAGGAAACTAGAGACCTCTTAGTCTAACCTTAGTTCCTGGAAAAATTATGGAGGAGATCATACTGGGTGCTGTTGAAAGACATTTAAGGAGCAATGCAATCATCAGGTAGTCAATGTGGGTTCACAAAGGGAAATTCCTGTTTAATTTAATATCTTTCTCATCAGTATTCAACTCATGGTGAGTGCAGGGGATGGAATGGAATGGAATAGGGTAGAACAGAACAGAATAGTTATGGTATCTTATATAAATGGTTCTGCATGAAAACTATGACCTCGGTCTGAGGTCTCCATCTGGGAGAGCAGGTTTCTGCACTGCAGGTCCCAGGTCCATCCAGGAGTGAGGGTCAGGAACAGGCACACCTACAACATTGCTCAGGCAGAGACTGAAGGCTGCAGGCTGAGCTAAGACACCACTTTCCCAGGGCCCTTGGCAGGAGACGGGAGCGTGAGTATACCAGGGGAGGCCTGTCCCAGCCTTTGAGGCCTATGAGCATACCCAGGACTCTGGGAGAAGTAGACCTGCACGGCTCCTATAGCTCCTTTAGACATTTATGGTTGGACACTTTGGAGACTGTTGGGTGAGATGGACCTTTGCTCTGATGGAGTACTGTTCTCTGGCTCTTTTGTTTTAGCATGTTTTTCCAAGGGAAATGGCTCAGGCATTTCTAAAAATGAGTACAAGGAGAAAAAACATGCATGCGGAAATGAACAGGTATTGCTCACATCAAAAAGATTTGCAATTATTTAGTTCAGGAGCACTTCCTGCTGCAGACTGAGGGCTTGATCTTGGAGCCTCGCTACCGTCAGAGATGTGGGCTTTTTGCCATCAGTGTCCTCAGCTGTTCCTCAGAGGGCATGCCTTCCAGCCCCTTCACCAGATTTGTTACCCTCCTATGGATATGTTCAAGTACCTTAATATCCTTTATAAATTGTGGTGTCCAATTTACAGGATTGTATTCCCATACTATGTTCTCCCACAGTACGGGAAAGCAGTTAGTACAGCTATAGAGATTTGTTTCAGGATGTGCTATATCACCATTCATTTGCCTTGCCCAGCCCTTTGCAAAGAGGAAAGCACGGTCTGAAAATGCACTGGCTATCAATTTGTTTTCAAGCATAACTCAAAGCATGAGTTTTAACTCATAAATCCCATGTTGTTTGAAATCCTTTCTCCTTAAAGACTGTCTTTTTGCTAAAAGCCCTCTGGACTGGGGGCACTGGGAATTTGTCTCTGATCTCACTCTACCTGCTGATCGATGAGATCCATGTCTGGACACATGCAAGGGCCTGTCTCATCACTTTAACTTGCACAAAAAGGTTGAGATTCTTTAACTGAATAGACATGTGCTGTTTTTCTGCACTCATGGTACTATTTTTGCTAATTACTGTGTGTGTGCTAGAAGATTGCCTTTCATAGTTTGTTTTATTAATTGAAAGAGAAAGAAGTTCCTTTGTATCTGAATAATGTTATCAGTAATTCCATCACATCGACATTGTCAGGTGGTTTCAGGTAGGCGAATAAAAAGCAAAATTTTTGGTCCTTTGTAGCTGTCTTACAGGTGTGTAGGGACTCTTAAAGAGAGCTGGTTGCCTTTGAGTGTCAGATGGCCAACCAACTCCTTGCCCACATCAGAATTATCAACAACAACCTTCCTCTTCACTAAATGCCAAAAGAATTAATTTAAAAGCTCACAACCTGTATTCACACTCTTGGAGAGTAAAGCTTATTCCCACAGATAGCAGTGCCATGAACTGCATCACACTGGCCCACCAGTGTTTCATCTCTTGGAGCGTTTTCAGTGTCTGGGCTCATTCGGCACTTTTTCCAGCTAAACTTTCAAAATGGAAGCTCACTTAATGCCAGCTATGGTTATTTTCTTTCATAGGAGGCAGATACAGAATTCTAAAATGACTAGACTGACACTACCAGCTTCGTGCTCGTAGCCTACCCACATAGCCTGTCCCCTGCCACATAGCCTGTCACCAAGCCACTGGAGGGCTGGATCTGCTGGATCTGCTACATGGAGCTTGACTCCAGCAGGCTACACGTGGGTGAAACCCTCATTAACACATTCGCCACTCTGCAGGCTTTGGTGCCATCAAATGTGTGAAACAGTGAAGTTTGTGGTTAGGTCTTTTGAATTTAGATGGCAGAAGACCATCATTCAAGAAATACAGGTTTCCTTGTCCACATCATATTCTGGATTTCATGGCATCCATGAGCCAGAAGAAGCTCTATCTCATGGTATGTTTCTATGGCTTCCATACTCCATGCCAGCTGAAATTCTGACAAAAGAGCTAGCCCCTACATTAATAAACTGTATGTGAAGAACTGTAGAGTAGAAATAGGTAACACAACATCAGTTGGAGCACTGTGAGTTTCTGCTCCAGTTTGGAAACATTGGAGTAGGCAAATGTTCCTGGAGGCATAAGTAGATCACAGGATGATTGAGCCATGATTTTGTTGCAGGTAAATGCATTCTTGTGTGTCAGGCAAGGTATTTCCAGAGGAAAGGCAAGCATTGTGCAAATCCCTGGTGAGAACTCACCTTTGCCTCTGTGAACAGTTCTCATTTCTCAGGTTCAAGAAAGAGAAGTTCTGTCTGGGATGAAGGCAAACAAAGACTAAGCAGTTGATTAGGAGCGTGGAGAGGTTAAAGAAAAAGATGACTAGAAGTAGCAAGACAAAGGCTGAGAGGGCTGCCATTACTTTTGAGAAAGGTTATCAAGGATGAAGGCCAAAGGAGGAACTCTTGAAGTGCAAGGGAAACCATGGCAAAGAACACAAACTAATTCAAGACTTCTTTCAAAGAAGAAGACCTTATCATAAACAGCATGCTCTCTACATCTCTGTGAAATTCATGCAGAGGCAACAAAACCCCTTTCTTTCACTTCTGGCATCACCACAACCAAATAAATGTGATAAAAATGCTTTTATTTAGGTAGTCTGAATATACATAACAATTTTGGCACCAACATACAAAACGTCAAAAATAGTATTCCTTATTTTTTCAGTACTCAAAATACTAAATCCTGAAGGAAAAAGAGGTTTGCCAGGCTTTTAGATAAGATCTGAACATCTTCCCACAAAGTGAGGTAGGCAAATGGACTGGAGGGCTATAGGGTGTTCAGGAGGGCTAGGCAGGGCAGGAGAGGTGGAGTAGTTGCACCATATGTAAAGGAGAGGTTTGACTGTATAGCTCTTACAGGTAGCAGTGATGAGGTTGAGAGCCTCTGGGTGAGGTTTAGGGGGATGGAAGACAAAGCAGATATCCTGATGGGATCTTAAGGATCAGGGTTTAGTGGACATCATGACATTTGTTTGACTTGAGAATGTACCCTCCATGATTTGTTTAATCTCTATGGCATGTACAATGAACAAAATGGTGAACTATATTTTTTGTTACCCTATATAGTTCAACTTGTAAAAGCTCTGGATAAAACTGTACGTTATCATCATTAGTCTTTACTGCAGTAGTCTTGACATGTGTGTGATGTTGTTCCGTTTGTCTAGGCAGGCAATGTGGTGACGGGAGAGATGGTAGAAGAACTTATTCTTTCTGGAGCAGATATTATTAAAGTGGGCATTGGACCAGGTAAGTCAAATCCAGTCAAATACTGGTGACTTACGGTAACAGTGGTGGGGGAGTTGTCCGGATGGAATCAGTGTATTTTTTTTGTTTGCCTGCCTACTAGGATGCCTACAGCCACTCAGGTCAATCAAGTAACAGTGCCCTTGCACATAGTATATTTCAGAAATACATGGGCAGGGTGCTAGTGTTTCATACTGTAAAGTGTTACATAGTCCATTTTCTGGCAGTGAAGATGCCTATTATTGGAAGCACTGAGTTGCTTGAATTGCTGACATTATCAGTGATAATATGTGTTGTGTTTAGGAACACTTTTTCTAGCCTGTTGAAAAGAGGCTGAGCCAACCCAGCTCAAAGGATACTGTGTTCAGGTATCCACTTCTATCAAGGAAAGATGGGTTTCTAAATAGCTTTATGATTTGTGTTCTGATAAGTTGAGGGTGCCCATCTTGTCAATGTCTTCAAAGATTAAATGGCATTAATTAAGCATGAAGTATGGGTAACATTGCCTCTACCTGATACTATTACCTGGAAGCTAAAATACTTATATTAATGCACTTATGTTACCTATCACTGTAACATTCCCATGGATAAATGGGAGGACCTTAAACCTCTTACAGTGTTTTTCCTACCTTCCCTTCCCTAATATCATTGTCTGGCACGTACTGTCCTATTGTCTTCCCTTTTTCTTTCCCTCCCTTGTGTGTTTGTTCATGTGCTCCTTCCTCTTTGTATTTTCTTCATAGACTGCAGCTGGGGTCACCATAAATGGATGAGATTTTAAACTGGTTAACACAAGTGCCAGTCACAGTATAGCTGTGATCAGCCAATGCAGGCAGATTGTTTACAGTGCCAAGGGGTTATGGTTCATGAATGGTAATGGCAGCAGAGCAAATGATGTAAAAAAGATTGCAGTTGTGCCCAGGAAGACAGCAAACAATAAATACTGCAAAATACATGAAGAATAAACAACAGAGATGTCATGGTGCAATTATGATGGGCAAGCTCCGACATAAAAGAAGAAATATTGTTTGTTTGTTAGCCTTAAAGTGGAAATAGGAGTAAATGTTGTGTAGCCCTCCCTGGAGATCTTCCTGAACAGATCTGTATAAGCTGACCACCCAAAACCTACAAGTAACAAGTGTTCCCAAGAGAAGATCAGGTCTTGAGGCTTTTTCCTGATAATTATCCATCATATGGAAAATGGCAGCAATTTATTATAAAGCATTACATATATAAGTACATCCTCTGTGGAGGTTATTTTAAAACTAATGTTCTTCCTACTTTGCAAAAATACTTATCAGTGTTTTTACCTTGTCAGTTCTTTGAGAGATCTTTGGCAACTTTTACTTGACCAGTAGCTGGACTATACCTGAATATCAGCTGGGTGAAGCATTAGGTGCAGAATCTCTTTTAAAATTACCTTTATGGTCTGTATCCTAAATCATAAGACCTGAACTGCCAGAAAGCAGTCTTCATTTTGACTCTTAATTTGAGGAGAAGAATAAAGACCATAGTCCAAAATATCTATAGCCTTGTTACTAGTTAAACTATAATTGAAGTGGGTTTCTATATATATACACCTTTATTTTTGTACATACATATATATATGCGCCATGTATGTGTATAAATAATATAGTTTCATAATCAGATACGATTAGTATATTTCCTGTAATACTACACTATACAGCTTTCTGTACTTACCTTACCTTTCAAATGCTCTGTGCTGTTTTTCTTATATTCCCAACTATTGCAATCAACCATATATTTCTGCTTTAAGTATTAGGCAAAAGATGGTTTTCTCTCCCTTGTGGAAATCTCCACATACACAAAAAAAAAAGGCACAGATTTTGCCTGAGAATTGTTTTAAAAAACATATGTAGAAAAGAGCTAGAAATATTTATTGGAAGAAGTATTAAATGCTGCTGCTGAGTCTCACAGGCTGTGACTCTTGTCCTTTTCCTCCCCTGCACTTCTGATACCTCAGTCAGATATGCTTTCTTGTGATGCAGTATTTCCCTCACCAGGAAGCATTACTGATGAGACCTAAACTGGGAATTGTGGCCCTGGAGAAGAAAGAGGGGGATATTAGTCACCTCAATTATAGCTCCCACAAAGTGGTGTAATAGCATTTCAAAACTCAAGTCCCTGCGTGTTCCTTTTCTCCATGAGAAGCCAACATTTCCAACAGAGACTTTTTGAGAAAAAAATAGTACAGATATAAATGTGTTTTTTACACAAGTCAAAGAAAACAAGATGTATGTTTTCTGCAATCTAATGGGCTGTGTTTTTCCTCTCATTCTCTTGTCTAGGTTCTGTGTGTACCACTCGGATTAAGACAGGGGTGGGATATCCACAGCTAAGTGCTGTTATTGAATGTGCAGACTCAGCACATGGCTTGAAAGGACATATCATCTCTGTAAGTAAATATCATCTGCTGTCAGATTCCCACTGTGCAAACTGTTGTGGAATAGGAGAACCAAACAATCCAGTACTCTGCATGTTAAAGGCTATCCTTGTGTCATGTCCGGTTTACCCCTATACTGGCTCCTGTGGTAGTCAGTGGAGATTTAAACATGAAGAAACCAACTCTAACTAATGTTTAAAAAGACTTGGGCACCTCACTCCTGTTTGTGCCTTTGGAAAGCTGCTTATTGCTCCCTGAATGGAGTAAGCTGTTATGTGAGCAGAACAGGAAGCTTGATATCTTTGTTTTGTTTTTGATTTTGTTTTTGATTGTTTTCACATGGAAGCCAACAATAATTCCAATGAAACATTTCTGAAAAATGAGTGAGACGTAAACATGGCTTTCCCCAGAGAGTGGGACGGAGGGACAGGCATAGAGTAGAGGAGAGTACAAGGTAAAATGATATGAGCCCATCTGTGCCGTAGTAGCTGGATTGATTCAGATAGCGTCCTCACAGAGCTCTCTGTGCAGGAGTATGAGTGTTTCAGAGCTGGCTCTGTTGAGCACAGCTGGCACGTGAGCAACTTATGTTCTCAAAAAGCTCTGGGGAAATAACAAGCCTGTGGAGAAAAAAGAGCATGTATCTGTACTGTCTGCTAAAGGCAGCTTCCGCTCTACCAGTAAGGGCAGATTCACCTCACACAGAAAAAGTAAATCTGTAAGCATGGCCTCAAACTGAGCTGGCTGCAGCCTACATCACCCAAAGGCTGTGTCAGACTTGCTCAGTCTCTGCAGGCTGGCTGTGGGGCAAGTGGCGATCCAGAAGGCATAGGGGGTAACCAGCGTGCTGTGCTCAGAGGCAGCAGTCTCCTTCTGTGGCCCTAGAAGAGACCACACTGAATTTTACATCTCCTGCCAAATGAAATCACTGGAAGGCACTGATTTTTTTCAACCCAGTTGTGACTAGTATCTGTGCGAGGAAAGGGGTGTGTTGTATTGTTGAGGGAGGGGAGAGGAGGACAAACTTGTTGTGGATGAGCAAAGGGCCTAACTGTATTGTTGGAGGTGTGGATATAATGGAGCAGAAAAACAAGTACGTGTAACAGTTGGATCTGTCTTGGTCTTTATTATTAATGCATGTGCATTTCCTCCTCTTCATGGCTCCCCTCTACGAATTTTGAAAAAAAAAAAAAGGAAAAGCATTCTGTGATTTTATGACTTGGGCAGCATTGCAAATGTTTATGTCTATAGCTGTCGGAGTGGGAAGACGGGCCCGGAGTAATGACGGAGTCTCAATATGAGTATGATCGTTCTCCTTTATTACAAGTTTTAGCAGAGTTTATATAGGCAAACAGCAGATACACACGCTAGCAGGTGTTACACGATTGGCTGCCGGCTCTCATTCACCTGTCTTAAGCTTTCATACAATTGGTACAAGGTTGCTGCCCACACGCAACACTACTCCCTTAGTTCCCAAGCACAGTTCCATTTTATTAAGCTTACACAAAGGCTAGAAAAACATGTTTACGATAAAATAAGCAAACTCAAGGAGAGGACAATGCAAAGGCTGCAGGCCTGAGGCCAAGGCTTTGGGCCTACGGCTAAGACTTCTCCCCTGATCCCGTGTCTAAAAGTGGATTGTTCATCCCAATCAAGTCATGTCCTTTTGCAGACAGCTATTCCTCCGCAGACAGCAGAACATGTGTGCAATACAGCATGAAAGACTGACTCATTACTATGAAGGCTGGATAACTATAGGTGTCATCCTAGCAGTGGTGCTCAGAGACCCATCGTTGTTTTACAATCATCATTTACTGCTAGCAACTCTCAGAACGAAGTTATTACCCTGATTTTACAAGAACACAAGGAGTGTGTATTTAGACTGTTGAAAAATGAGACAGTTCTGTACTAATCTATGATTCTATTCCTCCTCTCCTTTGCTGCTTTGCAGATAGATCGGTTCCTGACCTGCTTAGGTCATGTTGTCTTCAGTGAGTCCATACCTATCAACGCCCTAGCCATTACGGGGAGTATAGATGGGAAATTTCATACCTTTCGGCTACAACATCTGGGCCTTAAGCTGTAACTGGGGTCTCTAACACCACTGCAACTCAACTCTGTCACCCAAGCTAAGGAGACTAAAGCAAGGGTGAGGATATTATGCCTGAATTCTGCAGCATTCAGATAGGTATTGGTGTGTTTATTGGGGAAAGAAAAGGCTGGACTGAATGGTCATTTCCAGAGCTCTGGCAAGAGTATCACAAAAGAGAGGGATCCTCTTGAGGGTAAAACACCATATGGGAGCAAGCCTAAGTATATAATTTGGTCTAGTGGCAGCAAGGATGCAAAGCATCCCTCAAAATGTCTCATTACTGTCATGTAGATTCAGGAAGGGGCATACCCTACCTGAGCCAAAGGAGACCTCCACAATCAGTTACCACAGCTATCAATGTCAATTCATGAGGAGAAAACATGGCCAGCAGGGTTGGGTTTTTTTTTTTGTTATATTGATATGGAAAAGGCAGAAAGGATGTGAAAAGATTCAAAGCCTACCAGCTATCTTCATGTAGATTGTAGCTGATGGCGTGACACGGGTCAGTCCATTGAGGTGCTTTCTTGCATCCACTTCTGTCTTGTCTGGTACTTTCATTGAATTTCTCCTCTTTCTTGTTATGTTAGGTATGAAGGGAATGAAGTCCCACTCACAGAATGAGACAGTGACAGTGCTGAGCACAGTACAGGCACTGCAAGGAACTCAGCATGCTTGAAGCTCCAGTAGCTCTGCTAGGATGTTAGCACAGACTGGGATTTTAAACACATTTTTATTACTGAAGTGATCATGTATGATTTTTGTAGCTGATACATTGACAAAGAAGGTGACAATTTTTAGACAAACATGATAGTTCAAGTGAACGCCTGGTGTCTCTCTAGAGTCACACAGTGAAGGGGGAGGTGAAATTGCATCAGTTACTTTCCTCAAGCTAAATTATCTTTAAGACTCAAAGCTTACCTCAGAAATGAATCTTTTATGACTCACTGCAAGAAGAGAGGAAACCCTGTCTAAGATACAGGCACTGTTTCTGTCCCGTGCTATTTGTCAGGGAGCCAATGGTGTCGTTTTTCATTCCCGCTAATCCTTGAGAAGGTGCAGCAGTGAGTTACAGTGGAGAGGCCATTTAGCAGAAGAGCTCCTTCAGAAACGCCCTACTTGAGATAAAGTTTCTGTTTCTTGTAGGTCAGAAAACTACTCCGCTGGATAGGGAGGCAGTCACGTATTCTAGTAAGCCAGCAATGTGGGGAATGGAAAGCAGCCTTGCATGTGTCCTCTCTCGTTTGGCTATCATTTGATAGAGATCCCTATTTCCCCTTCACCCTGCCTGGGTGATGGGCCACCAGCATTCAGTGAAAGGGATGACTAAGGGGTTCTTCACCCAGCTACTGCCATATCATCTCTTCCTCCATGCAGAACACTTTCCACACAGAAATATGCTCTGCATATGTGGTTCAGAATAAAGCACCATATGTATTGTTTCTACTGCTGTATATGCCATATACTTTATATATCTTCTGCATAATAAATACCTATCTGTTTGCTAATACTGTAGGAAGGGCTGTTATACAGTTGCTTGAAACATAAAAATTACTGTTATAAACTTACTGTAATTTGTATATAATATTAAATATTTAACCAGTTCATACTGGTTTTCCATATTGTATTTATTTTCCTCAGGCTACATTTTGTTGTTTTTAAATGGTTTATCTGTTCTGAAAACAAGAGAGAGGAACATAACATTATTTTAGCTGCATTAAAAAGCTGTTTTGCTTTCTCCTCCTGCTTAGCACCCAGTTGTCTCAGAATCACGTCCTCTACAGGCCACATGGCCACCCTTTCCAGCAGGCTTACTTCAGAATGATGCCAGTCCTCCTGAATTCACAGGAGGATTTGTACAGATACATTTCCCTAGGGCTCTGAGGTAGAGGCTGAGCTTGCAACAAGCTCCGTGACTGTAGCCTAGCAGTTCTACGAGTCATTTTGAGTCCAGCCTAAAACCCCTGTTGGGATGAGCTGAATAGCAAGGGGTTGCTTCCCGGACTGAATGTAGCAGAAGCACAGTCTTATTTTCTAAACAGAGTGCTTGATTTTTCATATGAAATGAAGTGGTTTAATGCATATAGCTTTATTATATAGCATCTTCTGGCATTACTGCTTAGTATGTCCCCTTTTTGTTTCCCTTTCTGTGAATCATTAAATTTACCTGTTTATGTGAAGTAAGTGGAGTCATCTACAGATAAAAGAAGTGCTGTGAATCATCATCATCATCATCTCCTTTTATCTTAAACGGTAATTTATGAGCTCTTGGGAAAGCCTCTTAATCTGCTCAGCGTTTTGTAATTTGATGACATTCAAAGTGGTGTTTCTTGAAGCCAATGATTAATGATTACACAGTAAGGCCTCCATCCTCATGGTACTTCTGAAAGCGTAAAGACTCCATCACTGCCACTACCAGGTTAATTACAGAAGTTAGATACTGAGCCACCCAACAAGAACACACTGAACCCACCTACCAGAGAGCATTCATAGCCAGTCTGCCTCAGAGTAAGAGTCAGGCAAATTCCTGGCACTACTCTTTGAAGGTTATTAGACCCCCTCTTTCTATCTTGGCTCTTCCTCCCCTGACACATGCACGCACACTCACACCTTCCTCCAAGCTCTGACAGACTTGTCAGAGGGAAAGAATTGCACAAGCAAAGCCCTTAACAGGAGAGAGAGATTCAGCTGTCAGCCCAGCACTCTTTTCTGGAGCTGACAGCAAGAGCGTCTAGCTCAAAAAAAAGGCATAATATGCTAGAGGTTATCAGCAAATGGAATAAAAGCCTTTCTACCGCTACCAGGTGCTGTTTGCAGTGGGATGCCCTTTGAAAAGCCACTCACTTTCGAATCTACCTGCTCTGTTTGTGTCTGAAACCTTTTCTGCACAGAGAGGTTCTAACACTCAGCCCCACTGCTGGCTGCCTGCAAAAGCCAGCTCTAAAATGGCTGATGGTGGGGGTGTCTGGTTGTGCTCAGCCACAGGCCATACCTCGGCATGCATTTCTGCCAAGGGAGCTGAAACAAATGGAGTAACCATACAGTCTGGGGAGTAGCTTTAAAAGCAGGAAAGCTGTCCACAGTCTGCAACAAACGCTAGTCTTCAAACGAATTGGGAGCCCTTTTGATACAATGACTATGTAGAGTTAGAAGGATCTTTCATCTGATGCTCAGACCTTTACAAACCTATAGAACCATAGCACATGGCGAGTTCTGCTATGTGCCATCCCTTTTTTTACAGCCGTGTCACACATACATAGCTTCCCTCCCCTCAACTGAAACCCCCTGATCAGCCACTCTACTTTGCTCTGCACTGAAACTGAAACACAGATCTAAAATGCTAAAGATCACAAAGTGCTGCTTCTTAACCAAACCCATTATGAGAGATTAATTTTCACTTACCAAAGATTAGATTACCCAATTTTCTTAGAGATTATCAGATCAAAATCCAGCATAGCTGATGGTGTATTTCCTCACCCCTCCCACTGTGACCTTTTAATGTGTTGTAAACTGCTGAGAAAGTTACTTTAAATGTCTTTGGTCGTTTAAGGTAGGGTTTTAGGGTACCTCTGCTTCACATGGCCTTTAACTAAAATGGCAGGGAGTGATTCAGATCATCAGATGAGTATTTGTTTTCCAGTTTCTAGTATTTAGGAAACTGCAGTCAGGAATTTGCATTGCTGCTGTTATCAGTTATTATCAGTAGACTATATGGTAGAGTAAATGAACCTAAAGAAGGAAGGCAATAGAAAGGATAATACAGATTCCCTAAAAACTCAGCCAAGACGATGCGTAGCAATGGTGTACAATCATTTCTTGACTTCCTGAGGAGGGGCCGTTTCTGCTGGAGGTCGTGGAGCACCAGTGCTCACCAGGTCCCTGAGTGAGCTCACTGTCACTCACTGTCTTTTCTTTATGCAGGACGGAGGATGCAGCTGTCCAGGAGATGTCGCCAAAGCTTTTGGTAAGGACAGTGTGTAGTGCCACCCGGTTATCTCCAACACTGTCAGCAGTGATGCAGGAGTCAATTTGACCCTGAATGTGTAATCAGCAATAGGTTACGTTTGTCCCTGTGGGTTACTCCAGTGAAATTAATAAACCAGACATGAATTTGCTCTTTGGACCAGACAGTCCAAATTCTGCGGTGTAAAACACACAGTGGTCGAAGTCCTATTTAGAAACTATCTGCCAGACATGCATGAGATACAGCCACTGGGACAGTAATACAAAGAAAACTGATAGGGGTTTCTTCTGAGTAGGGTTCAAAGATGTCTGCAACATTGCTAGATCTGGGTGACTTTGGACCTGAATGGACATAGAGATGGTGGAATGTATGTTGGACAGAAGAACAAAACAAAAAGGCAGGACAGATCCCTGGAGATGTTCTTGGCATCAGTTGTAAACTTGAAGAGATGAGATTTTATTTATACTGTATTCCCTAGAGCTGAGCAGATGTCAAAACATCTAAGTTAATAATTAACAGATTTTGCTCTCATGCCAAAAGCTTCAGTGAATTACACCAGCTCTTGCTGTTAGAACATTTAATTTGTGAGTATTTTCTATTGGCCATGGAAGTTACATTGGTATGGGAGGGTCAAGGTCAGGATTGTCACTTAGCCATAACCTTGTTGTAGTAGCATATGTGAACCAGGCACTAAGTGCATTTAAAGACATTCCCCTACCCCCAAAAATGCTAGACCCTTTGGAGATGTCATGGTGGGGTAATACCCAGTATACAATGGGACAGCACAGTGTCTCGTTGGGATTTCAGGGTGCTATGATACTAGAGGTAGGACATTATGATACAGCACGTTTGCTTGGCAGGAAGCTTTGCAAGTATGGAAAGCAGGGGCAGGCCTAAACTCAGATTACAGACCTGCCAAGAAAAACTCTGGGCCTCCTGGAAAGGTTGAAACCAAAATCTGTCTTCTAAGTTTGCAGACAGCTCCTGTTTTTAGATAGGTCAGATGACAAGGAAGACTTAATTAGAGAATTTTAAGCACAGCTGTGGTGTGATTGCTACCAGGAAGGAATCTGGTCAGTCACAGAATCTCACAGAACCATTGTGTTACCCAGTGGGTGATGTGACGTAGGGAATAGATACTTCCAGTTGGGTGATTCTGACATAGCTGAACAGCGGCATCCACCCTCTTTGACAACAAGATTGTATTAAAAAAACACCCGACCTCTCCTCAGCCCAGCCCACTCTGACATCATGCCGCCTGCAGTGAGACCTTTGTTCTGCCTGACTTTTGCTGGCTTCTCCACTCCCCCGGTTCTTGCTGGCGTTGTGTTGGGAGCTTGTGAACTGGGATCGCGACCTCACTGCATTCCCAGCTGCCTGTGCAGAAACCTGGCCCGTGGAAAAGGTCTTTCTTCAACAAGAGCATTTCCAGAAGTTAGAACAACAGGAAGCAACTTCAAAGTGCTTAAAATATGTTCCTTTGAGATGTTTATAGCAAGTCTGAAGGGTCCTTGTAGTCTTTTTGGGCTAACGGAACAGAAACTTGCTTGAAATATGTGAAAGGGTCGATTGAGGCCTTGCTGACTGTCAGGAGGTGCTGGGATTCACAGTGGTATGTGTTTGAGGGCTACCATGGGTTGTCCCTGGGACAGAGGAGCATCAGAAAGCTGAGCTTATACAGGCAGTAGTTGTACTCTGACAATAGGCCAGACAGATCTGTCTGACTAGTGTGTCACAGGTACAGTACCTTGAGGCAATAAACGTGCCATATCTGGTTATGTATAATTGAGGCAGACACACTGTGGCTATCTGACTAGCTGGAGCCACGTGTGCATTTGTCAAAGGTGGATGGCAAAATAAGCTTCTAGATAACGTTATTACTATCAGTGTTTATTGAATACTATTTAGGTGATTGGCTATGTGAGCCACATAGAAGATAGCCTCCCTCCCCAGCATTTACAAGCCAAAGCCTTGCTAATGATACTGAATTGTCTAGTGCAGACTTCTCTGCGTGTTGAGACCCTCTTGGTGGGGAGGAGCTGCATAAATATATTGGACAGCAGAGACCGGGTGCTAAATCAAACAGATGTACAATTTCACCTGGGGATGGAGGCCTGCACAAAGCATAAAGAGACCCGAAGAGGACTTCTTATTAAAGTGATTATACTGTCTCTTTATGGTGGATCATTGTAAAGTCTTCAGGAAAGGGATGCTGAGGTGGTCATTATAAAGCAATCACAAAGCAGTAATTTGAAACATGAAAAGTGAGAGGGAGTCCCAAATGTGAAGACTAGCATTTACAAATGCCGCTTACAAATGGCTAAAGATGTGACTGAAGGAGGCAAGTTCATGAGAACAGAGGAGGAATAAAGTGGATTGAGTGCAAGTGAAGAATTGTAAAGAACCATGAAGAAGATGCTGAGAGGCTTTACAAGTGGGAGGTCACACCATTGGTGTCAGGCATCAGAGGCACATCGGGCATTTTGACAGAAGGGAAACAAGGTAGAAGCCTATTTAAAAAGGCAAGGAGCAGAGAAGCACTGACTGTGAAGTACAAAATGCTGGGAGTGACAGATACTTTGGGAGAGACTGCTGGAATTCTGGAATTGGTGGATGGGAATCTGATATGAATTTGATAAACTGAAGATGTCACTGCCATCTTTGTATTGGAGATGATAATAGAAAAGGTGTAGGTTGATCAGGAAGAAAAGAGGTGTTTGGATGCAGGAATGAAGGAAAGTATGAAATAACTTTGTGTTGGGCTCTCAGATGGTTGTCATAACTGCACCCTTGGAAAGGCTGATATCATGAACGCGTTTCTCAGAGTACCCCAGGGAGGCACTACTGTCTCCTTTTTTAAAGATGAGAAGTCAAAGCACAGAAATACAAAGTTCAATTGCCTGAGGTCACATATATTTTTGTGACACAGTCAGGAACAGAATGTGCCTTTTGAATACTATGCCAGCATCTTTAACACAATACTGCTGTTCCTTACAGCAGAGTGAGAAGACATACAGGAGCAGGGAAGGAAAAGGAAGGAAAAATCATGTGGAAAAGTCAAATGGGGACATATGCTGGTTCCAAAATATATCTGACAGATCATACTGGCTTTTTTTTTCCTGTTTTCAATAGCTGTGTGTATATCTACTGTTGCAAAGGCTCGCTGGCTCAGCTGGAGCACAGGTGAATGTTGATTCCAGGGCCAGCTGTGGTCCAGGCAAATTTACGCTGCATCTGCCTGGAGGGATGCCCAGGCTACAAATCCAGGCTGACTCCAGCTGAATTTGTACAGAGTCAATCTGGTTATCAGTAACTTGTATTACCAGACATACAAAAGATGTCTGAAGGACTCCATCCAGATCCAGCAGAACTGTGTGAGTGCTGCAGGATCGGGCTGGTGTCAGGACACGTGTTCCTTAACGGCTTGAAAGAGAAGGCACTGTGAAATGTGAATGAGCAAAATCAGCCCAGATCCAGCATAGGCCTCAGGGGGGAAGCCCTCCCCAGCATCAGTGCATTGAATTGGTGTTGTGTAGAAACAGGACAAGTTTAGTGAGCTACTGGGATGCTTGTATGCAACATACCCTATCACATCCTGTGTTGCCTAGGGAGTTGTTGCCAGGTCTTCCCAGTACCTCACAACCTGAAGTAATGGCATACTGTCTATCTGTACTTGAAAATGAAAGACTGTGGCTGGGTGTTGCAAACATCACCAGTGTTTCTGGTCATACAAAACCCATGCATAAGTAAAGAAAGCAAGCCTTCTGGTTGGTTGTTAACTGCCAGAAAAGTAGTGGAACAGGCTCAAAACTCTCAGACATCTTTGCAACACTGAAGCAGGGTGGAAAGTTCAGGAGAGCACTGGAAAAGTATATTTAATATGGGCTTGTCATTCCTGGAGCTGCAGGGCAATAAGCATGTGTCATTCCAGTGAGTAGACGTGCTGCATCTGCTGTAACATGGCTCGTCTCTTCTGGAAGAGCGTACAATTATGTTGTACTTTGCAAAAGTTACTCAAGTTGGATGAGTTTCAATCTTGCAATTCAAACATACTTGCTTTCCTCCCAAAATACGCAGTGAAAAGAAAAATAATTAATACATACTTAAGTGCAGACGAACCAAAATTCTGTGATTCTGAGATGTAGATTTCATGTGACTGTTTTGCATTAGTAATTTGGATGCTGTGAGATCCATAACCAGAGACAGGACTAGAATTAGGAATCAGGCGATAGTATTGACAAGGCAAAGAGTTCAGAGTGTCCTTTGGCAGGCCTTTGATTTGTTTAAAGGCCCTCTTTGAAACCTTGACCTCAAATCTGTCCCTCCTTCCTCCTGTTGTTTTCTTCTACCCATGAAGGAGATATCAACTAGATTTCCCAGAGTATTGCTCTTTGCAAAGATGGAGCAAGATTATGTCAGGTAATGACAGAGGGTCCCCACCAGTAATGGAGAATGTCTTAAAGGATGAACATTCCCTTGGGTTTTGGCAGGTTAATAGTACTATCAGACATGAATCAAAGTAAGACTTTAGAATTCAGCCATATGAAACGAGAGCTCAGGAAAAATCTGCCAGGTAGCTGAGATGGGACACCTGAATGGGTGCCTGGCTATAAATATTGCTTGCGATGTGCTCAGCAGTTTTGCACAAGCCTAAATTTTAATATCCCTTCACCACGGACATAGTGTTCCTTTCAAACAACAACCAGGCAAAGGGAGGTGAGGTCAGCAGAACAGCTGGGTGATCTGCTCCCAGTCATTGCTGCTAGGTCTGCTCTTTGGCAAAGGGGTGGAGGGAGGGAACTGGCTTTTATAAGTCAGTGCACACTCCACAGTTGCCATGTATTCTAAGATCAAAACGTTTCCAAATTCAGGTTTGTCTTTTAAACAGGTGGCAGAAGCTGAGCAGATTTGATAATGATTTCACATACTCTTCAGATTTCAAGGTCTGGTGCTGTTGTTTGGATGGTGACAGAGATGAGAGCAAATCCTAATGCCAGACGTACCTAGCTTGGGATCTCTCCAGAGTTCGGACATGTTCGTGATGGGGTGGGGTTAGTTCAGGCTCATATGCTTTCTATGAAGTGAGGTTTATAGCCCTGTTCTTTTGCCAGTTCTGGGAAGAAACTGGGCAGAGGGGAGGCCTGTTCTGACACATACACATTGAAGAAGTGAGAGTCTGAACAGGAAAATGCTTTGTTTCAGAGATGGGTCACCATAGGCTCATAAAAGAGTAAAAGCCAAACTTTTCTAAGCAAGACTAGATATGCCAAAATATCTAGTGGATACAGGAGGAGCTGCTGGTGGAATAGTTCCAGCCCAGCTGGAAATATTGGAAATCACAGTAGAAAATCAAGAGTGATTCCAAAAACCTTCTTCCTGATCTTACTCCTAGTGGAATTGATTTCATGATTTGCAAAGCCAGGAAAGATGGACAGACTGAACAGGCATGATTGAGTATTCAGTGTTATTCTGGAACATATTTAGACCTTTGTGGTGCATGCTGAGTACCACAGAACCCAAGGGTGGCAGTCCTTGGCCCAGAGTTTTAAACAACAGGAGTCAAATATAGACCCATCCAGATCTTTTTGACAAGGGCTCACCCTGACCTACACGGAACACATAATGGCTAATGGACTTGAAAAATCCATCTGCTTGTTTTATGTCAGTGTTGGGAGGAGTATGTTATGTTCATGTGTATGCCTTCCTTCAGGGTGCATTCCCACTCACAGCTTATGGCCTCGAAAGGTCTTGAAGTAGGAGCTATTCTCTTGTCTGTACAGTATTGAGCTCAACAGGTCCCAGCCCTCTGACTGGGGCTTCTAAGTACTGCACTCAATATGGTAGTTAGTAAGAAACTGTGCTCAGATACTATTAAAGGGTTAGATACTCAGATACTATTAAAAGTTACTAGTAAAGGGTTAAAACAGAATTTAAAAATAAGGGGGGGGGAGTAGAATAATCTATGTCTTTGTCATCACAACAGAAAAGGATTCTTTCAATTTAAAGTATCAGAGAAATACAATTCAGCATGTGTCAGTTCTTCAGTGAAGTATTTCTTTAAAGTTTGCTGCATCTGTTACAGGAGGGGACTCTCTGTAGGAAACTACTTAGGGCTGTTGTTTTTGGAGGCCACTGTGTTCTTGCTTTGTCTTTTACCCTCTTCTCCCTTCCCTGCTTCCTTATGTGTCACTTTGCTGATCACAGGAGCCGGTGCCGATTTTGTCATGCTTGGAGGAATGTTTGCAGGCCATGACCAGTGTGCTGGAGAGATTATGGAAAAGAATGGCAAGAAGGTGAAACTCTTCTATGGAATGAGCTCTGATACAGCCATGAAGAAGCATGCAGGAGGGGTTGCTGAATACAGGTATGAATTCCACACAGGAGGAATTGCAGTGAGCCAGACAGCCAGTAACTTCTGCAGCAGAATTGTGCAAAAGGCATCTGTTGGAAACAGGCCCATGCCTCTATTCCATTTAGGAAGCTTATGGCAGCAGATCTGAGGGAGGGATGACATCAAGGGGGAGATAGGGAGAAGAAGCTGGGGGTGGCTATCTGAGAGCAACCATGTTCACTTGATTGCAGCCAGTGCCGTGTGCTGTCACTGCAGCACTAGCTGCACGGTCTGGGGAGTCACTAGACACTGTTGTGACTTACGGGTCTCTTGGAATGCGTATGAATTAAATGCTGGATCATGGCACACCAGGCTGCAGTTTCTGTCCCTCTGCTTGTTTCGGTTGGGTGTCCTGTTAGTGTATGTGTTCCTGGCTGGCCCACATGCTCCCTTCTGTTTGCAGAAAGGGGATGCCTGGTGAACGGGTGGAGCTCAGCTGAGGTTTCCCCCATTACAGCTGTAATACTAATGGGGGCCCAGGAACTCCAAAGTACTCTCAGTCACAGGCAGTACCCCCAGCACTCCCTCCTGTGTTTGTTGGGCAGTCTTCTTAGGCAGCAGAATCCTCCTGAACAGATTTCCCACCTCTTTTTGGGTAGCAGAGCACTAGAGTAAGCTCCAAATCATGCAGCATTTGGAACTTTGGTTTTGAGCTAAAATCCTTAGGGAGGGGAGGAAAGAAAGAAAGGCTTTGCAAAGGAATCTTTTGTCCTTTGCTGTTTTCCTCCAGAAAGTGACGAGATTTTTTGACTTTTCAAAAAAAGCAGATGACTCCAGGGAACCTCTATGTCTTTTCTCTTAGGAGCAGCATGTATAGTCACTGTCCTTAGACAACAGTGAATCATAAAATGGTTTGGGTTGGAAGGGCCCTTAAAGGTCATTGACTTCCAAGCCCCCTGCCATGGTTCTTGCATACTTCGTTAGAGAATCTTTCCTGTCTTACAGTTTACACTGTAAGACGTGTCTCTTCATTCTCTTCTCCTCTGCTGGGGTAGATTCAGGCTCTAGATCCATCTAGTAAACTACTGTTTTAAGGGTCTCAGATTCAATGACCTTACCTACTGTTCCAGATGTTCAGGCCTGATGGGGTTTGTTGGCCACATCTGCCACAACTATTCCACCATGTGGGTTTTCCCCAATGTGTCCAGCTGCTACCACGGAAACGATTTGCAGCACTGTGAAGTTGACAGCATAGAATGTAAAGCAGAATAGGATCCACAAAATAAAATGGAACTCACACTTTGACACAGAGACATGCTGAGAGGACCATGGCAGTCTCATAGATCACACACCTTTGATCCCACCTCCTGTCCTCCACCTTGCAATTGGATCTGATTTTTGTCTGACACTTGTAAAGAGTTAAAATACACCATAAAAATGTGCACTAGTTCACCTAGCACTTTACAAAGTGGTAAGACATAGACTACTTCAGAGCATTTACACCTGTCTCCTTTGGCCTAAGTGTCCCAAGCTGCTTATTATGAGCTCCTAGACTGCAGTAATAATGGAGACTAAGGTAGACATTGTGCAAGAGAGACCTGGAGATAAATGAAGTCATTAGCTTTCCTGCTCTGGCAGAAAACCGAGGCTCATTAAAAGAGAAGCCTATGTGAAAACGGGGAAACAGACAGCTTGTGGACACTGCACTTAGCGGATAGTCTGTGCCTACTAGACAGAGTCTGGTTCAGTACTACTTTCTGAGGAAGACTTCTGAAGAGAAGAAAACCAGTTGGACATAGGGATGCAAGATGATTGAAAAGAGTTTTTCAAGGGCAAAGAAAAAGCTTGTGATGAGTTTTGGCAAGTTCCAAGGACACATTTGGTTTTGCAGGGAAAAAAAAAAGATATTTCTTAACAAGTAAAAATAAACAGTGAATACTGTAATTTGAGGAGAACATGATGGCGGATTTTCAAGCCAGGATTTTTCTGCATCCAACAGGATGAGAAGGGGACAGGGATACCTTTACCTTCTGCCTGAGGAGGACATACATGTCTGTGTGGTTTACCTGAGCTTATGTACCTCTTTCCAGGGCTCAGGTTGGAAGCTAGTGAGCAATGCGCAAGGTTGGGGTTTTTTTTTAATCTTGTATGGGGCTGCATCTGTACCAGTTTAAAGCACCATTATCTTCAGGATATCTGTCTACAGTGAGGACAGCCAGTGGATTGCTTAGGGGAACAACCCATGTGATTGGCTTTCCACCTGGTTGACCTGCAAGGCTCTTTTGGCACTGCAGGTTCAGTTTGCTTTTGCTTTCAAGCACAAATGTTTATTTGCAGAAGAAGGAGCTGCGCAAGAGTCTGTCTGCACCTGAGACAAGTTGAAATGCTGCACCAGAAGGATGTGCTGCATACCTCTGACCTTTGATTCACTCTGAGCTCATACGTCAGTTCCCAGAAGCTGTGTACAGTTCTGGGCCTTTTTTTGTCCCCCACTGAATCTGCTTGTCATCAAAGCCTCTGAACAAATGGGCTGAGTAGACAGCACTAGTAATATCTCATAATTTAAAAGTGGCAGCTGCCAGTTACACGGAGGTGCTGGCACCCTTTTATCTGAACTACGGTATCTCACTGTCCTTTGCTACCCTGTGCTTGTGTCAGCTGGAGTGTGGGAAAGGCCTGATGCTGGTCAGACATGTAGTTAATGAATGGCAGCTCCCTGAGAAAGCACAGAGCAGCCCAAGCGTGCTGTGTGGATCTCAGTGCAGCCATAGTCATTTAGGGCCTGGCCACCACAGAGCTGGTGAAAGTTGCAGGAAAAGTTTGAGAACGCTTGCTGTACCAGTGGGCCAAAGGACTAAGGCAGCTGTTAAATTCTGCTCCACCTAGGTAGGTGTGTGTTTGATCTGTCAACAAAATTTATTGCCAGCCAGAGAAATAATTTATACTGGTCTCCCTTAAAAATAAGATAAAGCGCGAGTATTAAGTCTTGTAGGAAAAAAGAATGTACAGAAAGGTGGTGTATTTGCCTCAGTCTAGATAGACACTTTTAATCCCTCATGGGCAGTACTACACAAATTCTCCTTGATCCATTGCTGTATTTTGATTTTAGAATCCCCTGGGGATCAAGTTCTGAAACCTTCTCAGCAACAATGGAGCAGAACCACAATCTGAAATTTTTAGTCCCTGTTGAGATACTGCTTTTTTTGTGCCACTAACAGGTAACACAGCAGGAGTCCCCAGTCTACTGCTTGCTACAACAGCTCCAAGCGTTAGATCTGGAAGCCTTGACTGGTAACTGTGAAGGAGCTGATTCTCATCTTGTTCATGTTGCAGCCTTGACTCGGAGCTATCTATCCATAACAGCCTTGGTCTTGGTCTTGCTTCGCCAGTCCCAGCGTGATGAGTGTCACTGTGGTTTAAAAATAGCAACTGTTAGTTCTCCAGCACTGTGCTGGGCATTAAAGGGACGATAGGAAACAGGGCAGGGCTTTGCTTTGAATTATTCTTGTAGGAAAAGTTACAGGAAGTTTAGTCACTTAATAGTTTAGCTTATGGCAGACTTGAACTAAAAGTGTTCTAACTTAGCATTTTAAATGCTGGATACTCCAAACGGGTCAAGTCACTGGGGCTTCTTTATATGCATTTACACCTGTATCAGTGACCCAAATAACCTGTTGTGTCTTAAAAAAAGCCTGAGCACTCACCATGTTTCATAGAAGCAGTGGGGAGCTCAGTGTCCCCGTCCCCTGCAGAATCAGACTACTTGTCACTTAGCTTTGTCTTCTCAAAATTACTTATTTTGGCTGGAGAACCTGAGCCAGCAAACAGTTAAATTAAAATTGACAGGTAAGGCGAGATGGCTGTAGCAGGGAATAAAAGTAGTGAGAGTAATTGTTTTTGTAATGAATATGTCAAGTTGATCCCATTTAATTTTCTATGAAATCTGTGTACCTGGTTTCATTACTTTGATGCCATTTATGTATTGGTTTATTTTTACATTTTCATCTCCTTCCACGAGGAACATGGATCAGAGCTGGGAATTTCTGAAAGGCAATTATTAGGTTTCTTTTATGGGAGAAAAGAAATAAGGCAAGCAGGAGCAGAGACTGCAGTATTGTTCAGTTAGAGCCAATTTGCTTTTGTTAACCCTTTTGAGATTTCACAGGTTTTGTGTGAACACTGCAGTTCTGCTGTGGTCACTCAGCAATTCACAGCTGCTACTAAGCTGGGTTTTAGCACTTTAGACTAAGCGTAGGGTGGAATTTGGGCCACAGAGACAGAATAGCACCAGCAGCTGGCAGTTACTTACTGTCTTTGTCTGTATCCCATATGATAGCCTGGAAGACCTGCCTCCAATTCCATCCCGTTCTTAAATGCTCAGCTCATAGGGAAGGTTGCCTCGTGCCAGGTCAGCCTTGACTCCTTTGTCCTGCCCCACGTTTTGCTGGGCTGAGAGAGCACCATCACTTGTGCTTCACTCTATCCAGACGTACAGGATTCCCACCCGCTGCACGCATCCCTCCATGCCAGCAACAGCCTGGAGCTGGCTGGAGTTACGGGGTGCCCTGCAGATTGGACCCCATGCGAAAAGTCTAAAGCAAGTAATTCTCCCTTTCTATTCAGCATTCAGTGGCTAGCGAGAGCCATAGAGTCTCTGCTGAGAGCATCTGAGCTCACCTTTCCCAGCTGTTCGGAGTCCCAATTGCTCCATCTTCACCTTTCTTTTCTGAGAAAGGGTCACTTTCGGGTTGTAGCTCTGGAAGAGATGTCAGAGCTGCAAATCCCCCAGCAGTTCCTGCTGACTTGCTTATGCAGCTCTCGGCCAAGGGTGCCAGCTTTCATGACACCCACCCCCTTGTTACTAACTCTTCCCCTTTCCCCTGGCAACTCGAGCATTGGGGTTAATGTTAACACAGCCTGACTGTGTACTTATCACAGACTTTCCCCTCTCATCCCTGTGGGCAAAACTACAGAGGTTAATATTACAACAATCTGACCACATGCTTATTACAATCCTCACACTCTGTTTCTGCAATACACATAACCAAGAAAGCCCGAACAATTTGAGTGTATACATACCCATTACAAACTCTACCCCTTGCCCCTGTGGACCTCTGTCTGACATCATAATGTGAATACTTGCTACAAATTTTAGGACTTGTGCCTTCAAAACAGACACACAAGAACCTATTGGCAGTTCACTTTGCTTTAGCATAAAAATATATAATTAAGATTGTACAGGCTAAAATTAACACCACTGTTGAAGGTACCAGTAGGGTCATGAGTTCAGTACCTGTGGGCTTCATTTACATCCAAAATGGGGTGTGTGTTTGTGTGTGTTCACATGCAGCAGTGTGGGAGTAAGATGACACACCAAAGAGCTTTGCTGTCCTGGAGCTTGCTCCGCATCCAAAACATTAACTGAGTTCTGACCTTTTTGCTGTGCTTGCAGTTGCTTAACTCACAGCTCTAGATTTCTGTTCCACTCCCATCCTATACTCCTCCTTTTCATTCTGGAACATCCGTTATTCCCAGCATTGTCAGGTAGGAGTGTGGACAATTTTCAGCCCTTTTGGGCACTTTTTTTCAAGGATGAACATAAAACTGGACTCTAGGAGTTTTATGTGGAGCTAATCTCACAGCTCTCTTCCAGCATGCTTCTCCTGATATGGTATCAATAGGTCACTCCTTGATCAACAGGGCATCCCACCAGCTGATACCAGAGGAGCAGTAGCTGTCTAACTGTCTAGCAGTCTAGCTGTCAGAGTTTTGGGGCTGTGACAGTAGTTCACCACTTCTGTAGGTTTTGGTCTCCAAAGCCAAGAATGGCATCCTACAAGCTACAGCTTCCTACCACCACCGTAGCCACTGCAGGGGCATCTCCCAGGGACAGTGGCTGTAAGTGCCCCATGTTTTTGTAATTTTTCTCTGAATAAAGACCCACCAAATGTTCACGCTCTCTCAGAAGCGATGTTCCAGTCTCTCTGCTGTCTTTGTTTGCAGTTGGCTTCTGCTAGCAAAACTTACGCCCCACATGATGCTCAAGCATGAATTAAGAGGGCACTCATGTTTGAACTGATGGGGCATTCATGCATAACTTAATTGGACACTCATGTGTGAACTGAGTTGGCGGTCATGCATGAATGCAGTAAATCCTGCATATCTTGCCCAATACAGCATGCAAGCTCTTCAGGTGGCAGGATCTGGTAGGTGAAATTTGCACTGGTTTCCCCAAAATCCCAAACACGCACTGTCTCTCATAGTCTTGCGGGCAGCTCCCCAGAGGCTGAGCTGAATCTCCCAACTTTGACTAGACAAGGTCGGTGTGGCCAAAAACCCAGCTGCAGAGCGGCAGCATGACTGCTTTTGTGTCGTTTTGTGGTCCGGGCCTTCTCTTCCTCTTGGCACTGGAGTGGAAAATAAAAGCCTGTGAACTCCCAGCAGCGCAAGCCCTACAATACACCACTGAGCCCCATGGAGTCTCTTGATGGCAGTGGAATAGACGTTTTCCATTGGCTGCCTGTTACAGTTTATTTAAGAGTTTCAAGAAGGAGTCAATTTCTCATTAGATGTAGGGAGATTAATCATGGTTCCTTATTCACATGGCGTACTAACGCTTTTCCTTTATTGTCTCCCTAGGGCTTTGACCTCACATTTAAACTAACAGAATGAAATATAGCCAGGCTCACACTGAAGTACCTCCACAGAGCAACTGTTGCTGTTAATGATTTGCAAATGGAGCATCCAAACAGGCATACCCTTTCTTTCTTGCACTATCCCTTAAACAGCTTGTTTAAGGGAGAAGTAAATAAAGTGACAGTTACAACAATGACAGATCCCAGCCCTGATTTCTGCCTCCATTTTGTAGAGAAGGAGGAGAGCAATTCCTTCTCCCCACTGCATTTCTTAGACCCCTTTCCCAAGGCCTACTGTTCTGAAGGAGCTATGTGCTGTGCAGAACAAACTTGCTTTAAAGCCTAGTGAGATGACCTGGTGTTTGGGGAACTCCACTGCAGGAGGAACAGGAGGAATTGCTGAGCATGAGGCTGGAGAAAGTTGAAGGGGAAGGGGGTGAAAGTTTATTGCCTGGATTCTTCTGTCATGTAACTCTTCAGATGTGTTTTGGGGGGACAGTGTGTGCCAATCCTTGACAGTATTCACAGCACTGCTATTTTTTTTCTGGCCTTTTTGCCTGACTCTGAACTGTGCTAGCTCACCTTTTAGCTTCAGGGGACGGCTCTGCACCGGGTTTCCATAACAGGTTACCCACTCTATCTCTGTGGGCTCTGGAGAATCAGGCTGGTAAGAGACAGCCAGAGCATTTCCATCTGCATCTGGTCAGTGACACGGGACAGAGGCCAGGGGCTGTGAAGCCTCTGTAGAGCTGTGCTGAGCGGGGCCTGCTGAGAACCAGCTCCAGCATTCCTGTAAATTGCCTGAGCCTGACCATTCCTTATACATTAAAGCTTGCAGTGCTCAAGGTCATATGTATCTTTCTATAGTCCTGGAAGCTTCACTTGCTTGTAGGCAGATGGAGCAAGGAAGGGGGGGGGAATCTGTAAATAGGTTCATGGGATATTGGAGCATCTACAAAATTTGTCTTCTTCTAGTTCACAGTATTGGTGGTGACTGGAGTTGAGGCATTTCAGTGCTTGAGAGCACCGAGCAGCAACAGGCCAGCAAGCAATAGAACTGGGGGAGTATTTCTAAAAACTGCAGCATGCAGAGTATTAAGCTCCACATTGCTCCAGTAAACACATCGTTATGTTTTGCATCTAGATGTAAATGCAGTAACCAGTCTCTTCTCCAGGGCTTCAGAGGGCAGAACTGTGGAGGTACCATACAGAGGGGACGTGGAATTCACCATCCTGGACATCCTTGGAGGGCTGCGCTCCACCTGCACCTACGTGGGAGCTGCCAAACTCAAGGAACTGAGCAGGAGGACAACGTTTATCCGGGTCACCCAGCAGCACAGCCAGGTCTTCTCTTAGCCCGGGACTGGAGAGAGAGGGGTGGGAGAGAAGAGCAGGAAGGGCTGCTGTTTTGTTTTGCTTTCTCCTCCACATTGTGTTAATGGCAAGCTCTCCTCTCAGAATGGCAGTGTCACAGCCATTGGAGGGGCTATGGCTGGCATTTGGAAGGGGCAGGTTGTGCTGTTAACACAGTGCCATTGGTTCAAAATGCAATTGTTGTGCCTATTTTATTTTTTAACCAACATTTCTTCACCTGTTCCTGTCCCCTCCCGCACTCCCCTCCCCCCCCGCCCCCGATAAATAGCTGCTGAAACCTCAGTTAACAAAGAATTGGCTTGTACAGACTTGGCTCTTGCGCCTGCACACATACACACATTCCTTCTCTTTAGACTGACCTGTCAGCTACCACCACTTCTGGCAGTGCACCCTCCAGAAGTTGCAGGCTGGGAGAGAAAAAGATGCAAGGAATTGCGTGGAGAAATCAAATTCTTTTCACCTTTGTTCTGACCAAAGAATAGATGTTTGTGGCACGGCTGCCAGCCTGCAGAACAGCAGAGGTGGATGGTTGATGAGGCCTGGCTGCTGGTGACTTCTTATGGTGATGATAAAAATGCCAGATCTCTTTCAGTCTTAGTTCAGAGGGCTGGTACTGCTGTTCTTAATTACATGTCCCTAATGGACTTGCCTTTCCAGAGAAGCTGGTATTGAATGTAGCAAACCTGTGCTGTCTCCCTTGCCCCCCTCTCAGGAGAGAATGTCTCAGAGCTTGCCCGCTTTTTCATGCATGCAGTTATTGAGTTACTTGTATTCTGGCTTCTACCTGCTCTCTGTGAACAGATTTCTAAGACACTGAAATTCGGCAACAGCAACCCGCCAAGGGGAGGTTTCTCTCCAGCCTTCCCTGTTCCCTTGCCTGTTTGTATCCATTTAGAAAAGACAAAAAAATGCTGCGCCGTGCGTTGTCTGTGGCCAGGTGAACGAGGCCAGAGGGATCAAATTCAGTTTTGGTTATCTGGTACCACTCCTCTGCAGTCCTTGACACCAGGAAAAGCAAAAGAGAGCTTCCAGCAGAACAGCCTGGTCGCAAGACACGGGTGGGCTGAGATGGAGTTAAAGCATTTGCTCTAAAGGCAGCAATGCATGTTTAAGACTCTGGGTAACACTTTAATAAAATCTAATGGCCCACTAACTAATTGATAAATCACAATGAAATTTCTTTGGAAATACACATTGCATCCACAAGAATACCACAGTAGCTCGTTATGATAAATGATGTAAAAGTGAGCACAATGAATTAATAATGCTTAGCCACTTACTTAGAAGTGCCGTTGAGATCGTAATACAGCTGATGTTACTTCAGAGTCTTACTTTCCCCTCCTGTAGCTATCTGTAGAAAGAGGTGGGCTTCCTTTGAAAGCAAAAGAGTGATCTGTAGGAAGAGGAATAGCAAAGAGAAACTCTAGAATTAAACTCATACGCTGGACTGCTCAAAAAGCCATGCGCAAGGAGTGGTACAACTGACCATGCTGAGGAGCACACCTAGGCCACAGGCTGATCCCTGGTGAGACTGAAGTGTATGTAGGAAAAAACAGAGAGTATCTTATAAATAGCCTGATATTTTAAATGTCTTCCATTTAACATGTAGGACATAATTCTTAATTGGGGTGTGACCCCTTCCTCTGCTTTGGAGGTGAATAAGGGCCTTAATGTGAGCAGAGGTTACACCTGTGCTGGCTTTAAGGCCCATTGCCCTGCCCACATGCCATAAAGGAACCTGAATGCAGAAGAGAAGCAGGCCCGTGAATGAAGGAGCTGATCTCTGTTCCCTCCAGCCTGAAAATACCACGTTAAGAAGGTTTGTTTCTTTAGCACAAACCTACCATGGGCCACATACTGCTCTTACCTGCCCTGAGCCCAGGGAGCAGGCAGTATTACTGCTCTGACTAAGTACGGCTGTAGGAGATCACTGCTCCTTTATTTATGGGATGTGAAGGGCAGGGTGCAAAGGCAAATGAACAGCACACCCTGTGAGGAGTGGGGTTAGACCATCATGTCACAGGCCTGACCACAGGTGTCTCTCCACACTCGTGCCTTCATACGTGGGAACTGCAGCAGTTGCTGGTCTCACGCCTCCTCTCGCTAGAGCTTTTCTACTTCTTTTAGCTACATTTCTAAATGGAATTTAAGAAATACATATACATATATAAAAAATATATATTTGTAAACATTTTTTTTACAAAAGATCATATGCACACTGACCAGAGCAGCTTCATGACATCTCTTCAAGAACAGTTTCTTTTCCAACAAGCAGGTGCTAGGGACAAGGCTGTGGGGCTGCCTCTCCTCCGGTGTGGCAAGCGTGGGGGCTCCTTCCCAGGCAGGTGCACACTCCCACAGCCAGCCTGGCCTGGGGCTGCGCTTACGCCCCCCTCCCCTTTCACACAGACCTTTGACTGACCAGTGACTGATAGGAAAGGATGGGGATGGGCTTATCTGAAGTTGTCCCCAGAATTCTCCAGGCTGTGAATGACATTGAGGCTAAGA
>JAOQGH010000012.1:62761037-62776697 GCA_025769975.1 Gallinago jamesoni
GACTTAGGGTGTTTGGTTTTCCAAATAGCAGCTCTTACCATCATTTTGTTAAGCAGCATGTTTTCTCTTTCGTTTTCTCCTTCTGGCTCCAAAGTGAGCGGAGAGAGAAAAGGGCTGCAGAAAGGCTGACCTGGTGGCAAGTCTGCATCTCACCCAACATTATCAGTGGGTTTTTGTTCAGGGATAACCCCCAACTATGTCAGCGGTCACTGTTGGCTCTCAGACAGACTGGTAAAATGGAAAAAATATGAGCTGGAGCCCTCCTTCAACACCCAGTCCTGTGCTCTAGTAGTTGCCCTTATCTTCCCTCAGCCCCTGGTGCTCTGCCCTGCTCAGGCCCACTGCCACACTCGCAAGGAACAGAGGGGGCAGAGACAGAGCTGAGGGTGCACTGTGTGTCTGGCAGGATGGTCTGAGCAGAGGCCACAACTATGGATAAATGCCACGTGCCATTTGTGGATCTACCTCACCTGGACATTTAACCAGGTTCTCTGTTACTTGGTGTCCTTCTGTGGGAAGTGTCATTCATAAATGCTTTGTGTTGGGTGATTATGTGTAACCTGGTCTTATTTAACCCTGCCACCCCGACTCCATCCTGTCCAGAGCAATGCTGTGAGGGTGCTAAGCTGTGCTGCAGGCCTTGGTCCAAAAGCAATATTGTGGTGTAGCCCCACAGTGATTGAGTTGAGTTAAACATACCAAAGACCTACAAGCAGGGATGCTGACAAGGACATGTTACATGATTAAAGCAATCCCTGCTGAGCGTGTCCATCTCTGGATTCTTCAAACATAAGGCCACCTGAAACACCTCCTCCCGTCCCAGTCATATTCTGGGGTCACCTTGCTGCAGCCTGTTGGCAGGGCTGGCTGCCCCCCCTCCCCACACAGCCTGGCTTACCTGAACGCTCCCTGGGGAGGAAGGGCTCAGCTCAACAGCGGCCTTGCTCGTACCTGGGTGATGTCATGGCGGATGAGTAGACCTTCTCCTCACCTGTGCCCAGCCTGTTAGAGAAGCGGGCCTTGACCCAGCATCCGGCCAGATGCAAAAACAAGCCACAGGGCATGGGTTTTGGCTGAGCTCTTCTGTGCTGCTTTCTTCTCATCTTAGGGCACAGGGGAGGGTGGGGGCACCCTGTAAATGTGAAGCGTTATCAGCAGGGGCAGGAGGAGCTGCTGCTAACATTTTGGGGAGCATTTCCCATACAAAGTGTGTCTGTGTGTTCCTTACAGCTTGTCAGTAGCAGCAGGAGAAAGGATGGGGGTGAGCAAGAAACACAGCAGCGATAGGGAAAGCCCCCGCTGTGCTGGGACAGAGGGCCAATGTTTTTCCACTCGTGGACGTGTTGAGTTTGAAGCCTTTTCTGAACCAGGCGCTCCCTAGTTGATACCTATTGAGCTGCCCTGTCTTGAGCAGACTTGCTGCTACAGCTCTCTGCCAGTGTACGTACAGTGTCCGCCCCTCGCTGCCTCCCACCCCTCCACCCGGGAAATGTTGCTTTTCAGTCACTAGTATCGGTTTTATACCAAAAAAGTTGTTTGTTGTAGCCAGAAGGGCTTTGGCAACCAGTGCCAGGTTTGGCCTTGCTTGTGTAGAAGAGAGAAAGGGAAAAAAAAGCCAGTGCAGGAGAAGGCTGGGAGCTGGGAGCTGCCTGGGGCGGGGGGGGCGCGGAAGGATGTCTGGGTTAGGTGCTGGCACAGCTCTGCGCCCCTGAACACAGCACAGACCACCCCCCTGCAGCCTTTGCTTCGCTCGTGGCCATCCAGCTGTTCACGCAAGCCCTGCCCAGCATTTACCTGGCACGATGTTTACTGGTTGAAGGTTTTGTACATAAATAAATAACTCGGGAGCCCAAAGCCCCTTGGTGTTGCCTACCGTAACTGCGAAGCGCTTCTGCGTAGTCGGCCGACAGGAGCCGATGAGCGTTGGCTGATCCCTGCCGAGATGGCCACGCCGAGCGCCGCCTCCCCTCCTCTGCGCCAACCGCGCCCGCGCGACGCCCCCGACACCATCGTTTGCAGTGTTCAAAAGTTGTAAATGGCAAGTTTTTGTTACGCAATAAAGAGCTTCACTCCGATGGTCTGGAGAGGGTTTTACGGCCATGGATGGGTACGTGTGTGTTTCTGCATCACCCAAAATGCATTGCCGGGGCGGGGGGAGAATTGAATTAGGCAAATTACTTCCCTAGGAAAGCTCTCTGGCATCCAGTCGTAACTCATAAAGACAAATCACACGTTTGCAATTGGCACTGTTATTTTATTAGTACGAGTATACTGAAACAATAAACTTGTACTGGTATACAGACAATTTCTTTAAAACAATTTTGTTCAAATTTTGAATCAAACATTGTTTTATTATAATAATGAAATAATTTCTACCTAGAAAACCTGCAAGCACCATCAAAGAAAGGGACCATAAAATTCAATAAACAGACGCGAGTGTATCCTACAAATAGACACACCACCATTAGAAAATAGAATATGAATTCTTCCATTTTTTTTTTAATATTTGTTTTAAAAAAGCTAGTGCAAGTACAATATTTTACACTGGAATTACAGAGAGTATGCACGCATATGGAAAAAAGTTCTCCTGTCACAATAAAAGCTCTTAACTATGTCTGTATGCACTTAAAATCTTCTCCTCTTTTCAATAAGGTGCAAAACGTTATTCCCTCCCTATTTCTCCTTTGTACTGGCCATGTCAGCTCAATCTCTCCCCAACACAAAGCTGCGATATCCCTTTTACTGGGCCTACACTAGGAACTACACTGGAAGTGTGATTTGCAACAACCCTCATTAGTAATACCAGACGATTATTTAAAAAAAAAAAAAAAAAAAGAGACCTTAAAAACTACTGCTGTAGAAGGGCTAAACCTTGTCCCGGCACGGCCCCACGCCACACGGCGCCGCCGGCTGCCGGGAGCGGTGACATAGCTAGTACAAAATGATTTTCAGTAGCTCACCCGAACTGAAAAAGGTTGGGAAAATCCCTCTCCCTCCCACCCTCCCTCCCTCCCCCCTTTCCAAACACTGCGAAAAGAACAGTGTTCAACAAGTTAATATATTATTCAAAAAAAAAAACAACCCAACAAAAAAAGAGCAAATACATACATTAGTGAGTTTCAACATTAGCTGACTGTCGTGAAGAGTCGTATCTATGCCTTAAGAGATTAGTAACTTCGTTAAGAGGCCAGCCCGACAGCCCGGCAGAAGACACCGACTGAGCCCCCCGCAGCCGCCCCCAGCCCTCAGCTACTCCCATCCAACCCCGACCGCCTGGGACAGGAGTTCTGCAGAGCGCCTTCCAAGGGAGAGTACGTGGGTCCTGGATTTTTAAAGCAAAGGCCAGGGCGGGAGCCCCTCGCCGGCCGGCGTGAAGGGGCAGAGGTCCCACACCGGCTCCATGCCGGGTGAGGAGCTGGGCCCTGAGGTTCCCGCTGGTCAGCAATCCCATAGTACAGCCACGACAGCTTCAACGAGTGACTAACGCTCGCTGCAAACACCGCTTCCAATGCACACCTACTGCGTGGTCGAGGGAAAGGGCACAGGAGCTTTGACCGCTCAAAATAGAAATGAATGAGAAAAAAAAAAAAACAACCTTGGATGAAGCCTCCATAAAATCCTCAGTGGAAGACTTGAGTCCTTTCAGCTAACGACAAGAAAAAAAACTACAGAGACCTTAGAGACTGTTATTGTATAAATACTACCTGTTGGCTGAATGCACTTCACGTAACACACCTGGGGCCGGTTTTCTAAGCCCCGGGGGGTTGCTTGGGCAGGGCGAATGTCTCTGCCCCATGGGTCACTGCCGGGCAGGGGGAAGGGAGCAGCCTGGGAACCTCCCCTGCTCCCCCTGCCCATTGGCTCCCAGCCACCCAGCTCAATCTTTGGACAGGAAAAGGACCCTCTGCTCAGAAACTGCCTCGGGACCCTCTCCTTTTGGCTTCTGAAAAACACCGGTCTCGCCATCATTGATCAAGACCATCACTGGAAACGCGCTGGGTGTGAGGGGCAGCAGAGGAGGGGGAGAGGGGGCTGGAAGGCCGGCTGGCCTTGGGTATCGCTCTGCTGCTAGCGCTGGGCTAGGATCCCTTGTGATAAGCACTTCTTGCTCAGGGCTATACTCTTTGGGTTTCGTCTGGAACAGGAAGTGCTGAAAAAACATTGGAACAGCATCCCAGAGAGAGGAAAAGAACAAAAACCAAACCAGGACCAAAAGGTTTCTGGCAGGGACCGAGTAGGTCAGTGCTCAGCCGGCAGCGGCTCCCCAGCCCCAGGGCTGCTGCCACCCTGCCCGCCCCGGCACCGGCAGCGGGGCTGGCCCTGACACCGTCAGCTACTGAGGGCTCGGCCGAGGCCTCCCTCAACACCAGCCGTGCCCTCTGGGGTGCCAGGGGCTCCCTCGGCGCAGGCAGGAGAGCTTAAAGCTGGAGAGCGAGAGTCTGGTTTTGCAGAGTAGCCACCCTTTGAAGTGCCCGGTAGCTGCACTGGAGAATTGCTGCTCCAGGGTCTATTTTCAGCACAGGAATAAACAGCGTGTGAAGCGTGACTCCGTTCCCCAGAAGTGGGACCCATGTAATACGAACAGAAAATTAAGCACAGTTGTTCTTTAAGAGCCTTTTAAGTAATAATTCTTCCTGGCCAAAGCCAATACAAATCAGATCATCTAGACATGACATTTTCTATATACAAAAAACATGTAACTTTCAACCTTTCTCTGCTTTTGTATTTAAAAACTTTTTTTTTTTTTTACAAACAAGGTATGAAACTCACTGTTCAAACAGAGCCATCTCTTTTTCAAACACTGAATGAATCATTCCAACATTCATTTTTCTTTTGTGCAATTTTTTAAAACATTACCTGTACTCCTCAATGTGAGTGCTTCAAAAAAAGTTTCTATTTTTAATAAGCTTCTCAAATTAGGTTTACATCAAAAAATATTCCCACAAGGTATAGTGCTACAAGAAAAGATCCTATCAGTAAAGGTAACACATCTGAAGCGAGGTCGTCTATGTAAAAGAAATTGAACTCTGGAGTAGAGGTGTGCAACGCGTTTGGAATTTCCCTATGGACACAAAGCAAGGCTGTCCTCAGGACAGGGAATCACCTGGGCGGACGCGTAAAGAAAAAAAATAATAATCACACATATTTATTTGTGTGCAAACAGACACTTGTGTCTGGGGTTCTGTGTGTGCACGTATGCGCATCTGCATCGACAAATTCTCGTTTTGCTCTGTATTTCAGGATTTGGGGGGGTTTGGGAGGGTTGGATAAACCAGAGGGAAGGCAATCCCTGCCCGCACCCTGGTGCTGCTGCTCACATCAGCACCGGCCAGAGCCCAGAGCGGACTCTGCTGGTACCTGTGATGATGGGGAGAGAAGAAATGGAAATCGACTGTACAAGTGCACGTCCCATTTTGCCCTTGGTCAAACGGGACAGCAGAAGTGTTTCAACAGGCCAAATCCCCCCCCCCCGCCCACCTGGGGCTTCTGCCCTGGAGAACCTGGGCAAACCCCAAGATTTTTCCAGCTGCCTGATGAAAGTGAGGATCAGGCCCTGACTGAACCAAGCTTCCTTCCGCCTCACAAAGACTTATCTGTGAGCTTCACAGCAAGCTCCCGAGCAGCCCTGGCCGGCCAGCCCGGACCTCCCACAGGCACGTGCATAAGTGTTTGCAGAACCGGGTCCCAGGACACGCAGAGCACTGCACAAAGAGCCCTCCTCTTGGAAATAACACTGTTAGTGTTTAAAAACATTGAGGATTCGCTCTCTTTGATACAGGCTTTTTTTCTTTTTTTTTTTTTTTTTTAAGATGTTGCAAGTATTAACAGAATTTCACCGTTTCCTTTTTTACTATTGGCAACACGCTTTAAAGTAAAATAAATCTCTGCAGAAAGTGAATTTTCAGGATAACCCAACAGCTACAGTTCACGCTGAGCCTGCTGCTTTTGTATTGCAATCTAAGTGAGATCTACAAAGGTTAAACCATGAGATGCAGGAAATCCAAACTTGTCTGTAACATTGTACATCCCTACTCCGGAGCAGTAAAAGTGCTGCTTCTGGTCACATCAGTGTACCACACATATGCCAGCCCCATCCCTGAGTAAAAGGTGTGAAAGGTTTCTAAAATGTTCCTTGATTTAAGGGAAACGAGAGTAGTGATGTCACTTCCCCACGCTGAGAAAATGACGGGAACGACAGGTCGAATGAAGCGACAGCGGGACAAAGGAATTAAAGGAATAAAAAGAAAAGGAAGGTGTGTGTGTGTCCCCCTCCTCCTGAGCTCTGCGTCTCCGAGGGAAAGCGAGCCCAAGGACAACGTACAAAATGGTAAAAGTAGGTCAACAGCAACTCCGATTTGGGTCTTGACCAGAGGACTCGAGGTAAGTGACATCAAACTCAAATTCCCTGTGATGTGGCCCAGACAAACTGAAACAATGCCTAAGTTAAACACTATAAGGAACAGTCATTTTATATATATAGATATATAGATAGATTAGATAGATAGATAGACAGATAGATAGATAGATTTTTTTTTTTTTAGAAATCCCTATAAAGAGGTTCTTGTTTTATTTTTCTTTGCCCTGACTAATTTCTTGGTGATTGTATGCGTTTCGTTGTAAACTAAACAACAGGCCTGCTACAAAAAAAAAAAAGAAAGAAAGAAAGAAAGAAAAAAGACAAAAAGAGTAAGAAAACTACTGTCAGTTACTATTGCAAAGCAGACGCTGCACGGAAGCAGCGGCTACACCTCCTCCGTCGGCTCTGCCTCAGCATCTCTGTGCCTGCGAGTGGCATTTTTGGGTGCACCCGGGGATCGGTGGCACTTCCGGGGCGTGGGGGGCACTCGCTGCAAGGGATGCTCGGTGCCAGGGGGGAAAGAGGGGGAAGAAGAGGCAAAGCCCCCCACTTTGTAAAGGACTTGGTCCCCAGGGGGACTTTTCTCTCCCTGGTGGGAGTTGGGTCTCGTCTGTGTGCCGTCCAGGCCAAGTGCGACCCTCCGCCTGGGCGGCACGCAGACATTAATATATCTTTTTTTTTTTCTTTGTTTTTATTTTTTTCTTTTTTCCTTCCTGGATCATTTTTATCATCAAATACAAAAAGGGTTGGTGTTTGCCGGGGCAAGGGATGCTTGACCCTTACTATGGTTTGGTTTTGGTTTTTTGTTTGTTTTTTCTTTTGGCGGGGGGAGGAGAGGGAAGGAGTTATTAATAGGGGGACCAGAAAAAAATAAATCAAAAAAAAGTTAGAAAGAAAGAAAACTATTTAAACAAGAACAAAAACCAGGGGAAATCAGAGGTGGGTATGAGATCTAGCTAACACCGCACTGGTGAGTCTAAGTTGGCACGTAAAGTATTGCACATCCTACAAAAGCCAAAGCATGGAAAGGGACAATTGTTTGGAAAGAACCAGTTATTTCAGAATTCCTCAGTCTGAAATACAAGCACAGAACTAATACATTCCTATTGCTCCAAACGTATTTTTTTATTATTATTATTTTTTATTTTCTTTTAGTGTTAGTTGAATAGATCCAGTCAGTTTAAAAGCCCCTGCTTCTTCATTAACCACAAATGTGTATGCGTATGGTTCGTATGGTTTTACTTGAGATTGTTTTTTTTTCCCGAGTATGCGTGAAGTACGGAAATAGTGGTACGACTGCGAACTAAAAATCTGTAATTCTTTCTATTCCTTTACCATCAAAGCTTAAAAACAAAACAGGAAACAAAACGAAACAATAAATTGCAAGTGCCCTGAGCAGAGTATATGGAAGATTAAGCAACTTCTCTGAGCAGAAATATTAACAAATAAGCACTAACTAAGCAGTGTGACTGTGAGAAGAAACCCACTCAGCTATTTGGTAGCCCGCCGAGAGGTTAATAAAATTCAAGGAAATTCAAGCAAAGTTTCAAGCTATTTTAAACGTATTTCAACTTTTTGGTGCACCCCAGAATATGGTATAAAAACAATTAGTTCTGGTGTGAGCTAAATTTCAAGTAACAAATGACAGAGTCAAAGCTGGGGTTTGGGGTTAACATTTCTTCTCTTAAATAAAAGCACTGTATTTCAGGGGAGAGGGAAAACAAGACTTTAAATAAATTTGTTCACTTTAGGTTACTGCATTTCTAACGACGGACTTTTATTTCCTTTTCTCCCTATCAAGCACAGCTTCTTCAAAACTACCTGAAGGATGCGAACTCGCCAACCGCAACCAAGGACAGGAAGGCTTGCTGCCGGGGGCCCCCGCGCCATCCCACCCCCATCAGCGGGACCTCTCTAGTGGCAGCAACGGGCTTTAGCCCCCAGGTACTTCCCACTGGGACCTCCCCGAGGCTGGTGCAGGAGGCTGGGTGCACAGCACCCCAAAGGATCCGGCCCTACCTGGGGAAAGAAAAAGACTGAACGGCATTGAATCCCCCTCCCTCCCCCCCTCCAGCCCCGCTCCCTCCCCATCCGACTTGGTTTGTACCAAACTCTTGAAATCTCGCCTTTCCAATGGAAAACGATGCAATTAAAATAACAAATAATAATAATAATAAAATTACAATAGGTTTGTTTTCAAAACAAACAAACACCTTGCTTACGTACAGAAATGTTTCTTGTGGAAAACTCTCTCTCTGCAAGTCTGAAGAAAAATTCTCAGAGCTGTCCCAGTAGGACCTGGTTCTGTGTGGCAGATAAGGTAGAAAGACCAAAAATGAACTTTGAAAGGAACGTAACTCTATGAAATGGCCTAGAGCGTAGGCAGGTTAGTGAGTAATTGCTACATTTGTTTATGCTCTTTCAGACCCCCCCCCCAACCCACAACATTATTAGGTAAAAACTGCAGGAATACCACACAAATGATAAACTCAAGATGTGCAAATTGCAAGATTCTTTAAAGTCCATCTTTTTCAAAAACACTGGACAATGATTTTTTTTCCTCTTTCCTTTTTCCTTTCTCTTATTTTTTTTTATTATCTGTCAGCTCACATATGCCTTTAACTCTTTCTCAAGCATTAAAGTTTAAAAAGTGCCTCCTATTAAGTAGTCCTTTGTGGACAATGACTGTCACATACTAGTTCAATAATTCACATTCATCCCTTTGAAACCACATTAAAACTTTCAGCATCTTGCCTGTGAGAAAACTTTACACAGTTGCATGTAGTTACAGTATTGAAGAGATTTGTTTGTTTGTTTGCTGCTGTTGCTTTTCCGAGCAGATTAAAGTGAGATACAGTACATACTGAGTGTTAGACCAGGATGCTCAGCAATAAAGTGTGAACAGCATTTTAAGTGCTTAAAGACATTCTAGGTTCATCTTCAACAGCGGATTCCTGTGTCACACTGAAATTTGAAAAAAAGTGGCACCAGTTGTCCATAATCATGAACTAAAAACAGTACTAGAGTTAAAGACAAAGATTTGCAACCTAACTGCAAACCATGGATGCCTGTGATCTCAAAGGGGCAGTATGCGTCTACCTTGTGGAAGCAAATGTCAATGGCGTAACCCGGTCGATTCGTCTAACACTGCACAGAAACGAGGAGTGAGCCCGAGCCAGGCGCACCCGCGGAGCCGGAGGCCTCCTGGTGCACACCCACCCACCCACGCACACCCACGCCACACACACGCACCCACCCACCCCCACCGCCACGAAGGAAAGAAAACCTCGCGGGGCGACCAGTGCAAGAGTCCGTACAGCCTCCCCACCTGCTGACTCCGGGCAATGGAACTGCACTAGCAAGCAGAAAAGGAAATGTTGGTGTGGCAGTTGCTTTAGGAATAAAAATCAGTGCAGTCAAACCCCATGGGGGGAAAAAATATATATATACATATACACACACACAAATATATATATATATATATATATACATACATATATATATATATATATACTGTAGAGCCTTGAGTAAGAGTTGGCTTCTTGTTGAAAATGTCAGACTGTCCGATCCCCTTCAGTAACACCCATGGGTTGTGTCCTCAGCATCCACCTGGGGTGAGGAAACCTCTTCACCAACCCGCCACAGAGCCACAGCCTCTCCTTGGGACTGGCATGCACGCACACACACACGCACAAGCAAGCACACACGCACCCCACGTGTGACACACACCTCTGCTACAGTTCCCTCCTCCTCACCTCCCCCCGAAAAACTAGAACAGGAACCAAAACAACGAAACAAAAACAGAAACAAAACAAAAGCAAAACAAAAACGAGGATGAAGAGAAAACAAAATCACAGCTGGACCCTGTCCTACACGAGGTGTTAGAAAACAGGAGCCATGACAACACATTCATTTCCACTAAGGGTGTGTGAAGCAGGTACTGCCCCTTCTGTAGCTCTCGATAAACCTAGTCACTGACAGACACTTGTGGAAAAACATATGCACCAGTCTCCTGCATAATACCAGCTGCAACTATAACAACAAGGTTATAAACATAAACCTAAAATAAGATGATAACATGTAAATACTGGGTTATTTAGTCTACAGTACAGTAATCTGGATAAAAATGACAAGGGATAGCCTAATTTCCTTTCCCCAAACAACTTTTACTTTCCTACGTTGGATCGACCTTCAATGCAAATCTTAACCTCCTGAGGAATAAAAGAAGGCTTGGGAAGAGTCAAAGGTGGCTCCTCTTCTGATTTCTCTAGTTTTCGTGTTTCGGGGGCTGACCACCTCCTCTTCCTCGTTGCTGGGGGCTTGCTGGGTTCTGTTTTGGTGAGCAAAGGTGCTGCAGGCAATCCTATTTTGTCCGGAAACTTCAGTTCACCGTTCTCAGCTAACATCTGTGCGCTTCCCTGATTAATCCCGTTTTCCTGCTCCGCATACCTGTGTCTACTTCCAGCTAGACTGTCATTCTTTGAATGCTTCAGCAAGATACTAGCTGAGTCCATGGGCTGGCCCTTTTTAATAGAGCCGTTCTTCAGGTTCTTGAGCGTGAGCGATATGCAGACGTCCCCCACTGAGAGTTTGGAGCACGGCAAATCAAAGAGCTGGCTGGTTCTCTCAGGGCAGCAGGATGACCAGCCTTGTCCAAATACAAAAAAAGGGTATTCTACCAAGACTTCCACGCTGACCTGCAGAAAGAGAGGGGACAACAGAGAGAGAGAGACAGAGGGAGAGAGAGGGGAGAGCGTGAGATCATGCACGTGCACGGCAAGCGGCGCTTGCTGCGGGGCAGTGGGATGAAGCTGCACTTCCAAAAGTGCTGTTCACTTTCCACAAAATCAGCACGTTGACCACCAGGCTGCAGGCCCGTCCTTGTGACATGGGTAATGGTTTCTCTAAGCCGAGTGTTTCTTAGCACAGGACCTCAGCAGGAATCAAGCTTTACCTTCATCCAGCCGCTCAGAGGGGTAAGAGGCATTCGGCAAACTCCATTCCCTGCCATCCCCTTGTGGTACCCACAGCCTGTCAACCACATCTAAAGACAGCTTCCAACTAGAGAATGGCTCAAGGGAAGCTCTCAGTCCTGACATATGGTTTCCTAAATGACTACAGGAACGTCATCCTCATCTCTGCCAGAACAAGCACATACTTACCAGTGTGAAATGGTTGAAGCCGTGCTGATTTCCTCAGTACATACAGAGTTGTAGCCGTAAGAGCTGCGAGAATGAACCTGCCTTCCCCCAGCAGTCCTGTTACCAGTCCAGTTTCTTCCCCTCTCACACCTGCATTCCCACTCTGCAGTTGAGTTTGCCTGTTCACCCGCTGCACTCCCTCAGGGAGAGGATCGTCTATCCTCTTCCTCCTCCTGCAGTTCCTGCACTGGGTTTCCTTTTCTGCACGGTGCACCCCCCACCCCCCCACCCCCCCCCATTTCACCCCACTTTAAAAACACATCTGGTTATGAATCCTACCTAACCATCTTACAGGCAGCTGCCATGCCATAGCCAGGAGAACAGACCAGCACCAGCTGCCCACTGCTCCTTGACCTTGCCGATGCTGGGCTTTGAGGTCCCAACACGATAAAGCACCTCAATACCTGCTTATCTTTGCACATGTCAGCAGTCCAGGCTCAAAGGCTTGATGTGGGCTCATGTGATTCACAACCCAGGAAATTCTGACTAATACTATTTAAAAATGTGGCATGTGTTTTCACCTTGCTTTGTGTAACACCAATGAGGTCTGCAACTCTAAGAGGATTGGCTTATGCTGAAGTCAAACATCTGCTCTGGTGCCAAGGTCCCCATGTCCTCTGGAGCTCTTCTCAGGCATGGGGGGCAGCATCCTGCTCTGACGGTGCAGCCCCTATTTGGTAGGGGCTCAAGGGCAGGAGAACACCTGAACACCTGTGCTCATCTCATTTCTGAGCCATTCATCAGGCACAGAGCATACCAGCTGCCTGGAGAGCCTTCCCTCTCCAGGAACTGGGATTCACTTGGAAGGAACATCACAGCAGGCTTGTGAAACCACTTCTCACCCTTGGGAGTGAGTAACGCTGTCATACCAAGCATGGCTTTGTATACATTTCAACACTAAGGAACAGAAGCAGTTTGAGATGCACATTGCACTCCAGTGTTCAAACACCTTTGTCCATAATATTGAGTGTGAACCTTGGGATGAAGCTGCCTGTCCTGTCTCATGGGAGAGGCTGGACTCCACGACAGTATGGCACCCAGCAGCCCTGCCACTTCCCTGCTAGTGCTGCTTACCCTCAGAGGTGCCCTCCCCACATGCAGGGCCCGAGGTAGCTCCCCTTGCATCCCACCAGCTCCACATCCATTTTTGGCAGGAAGATTTGGTCAAGGATGTCCCACAGCTCATAGACAGAGGCTCCAGAACCAGGAAACCAAAGATTCCCATAGGATGTTGACTGTGCCTCTGACTGGTTAAGCCCATGCCATGCATTAGCAGTCAACTGCAATTAATGAGATGGTTGACTCTGCTGGGAAAAAAAACTTTTATGCTACATACTTCTGCAACTAGGCCAACAAATAACACTGCATGCATTAACCTGCCACTCTACCTGCCCAACATAGTAAGCCATTGTACAAGGAATTTCAAAAGGAGCAGTTTAGAGGCACAAGATATCCCTCACTTCATCAATTTCTGTTACATTAAACCTTTTCCAACCAGAACTGTCTGCCAACAGTCAACTAAACACATAGCAAGAGTGGAAAGGGAGCTGGTCTATGATCTGAACTATGGAGTCAGTGGGGTGAGGTAACAAAGTCCCATCCCTCCGTGACGTTGGATAGAAGCACTCCAGCATCAGGATTTGCAGAAAAAATTGCCCAGAGTTTAGGATCCTATTCCATACATACACATCTCAGTAAAGGGTCTGACTGGGAGAACTGGTGAATATCCAGTATCTTCCAAGGACTTAAATGGAAACTGCTGTCTACACAGAGCTGTAGGCTTCTCTCTGGGCTGGTGGGCACAGCTTTCTCCTTTATATTGCTATGTCTCTCCTCTTCCTTCCTTCCTGCCTGCTGTGCTATTTTTTTTTCTTTTTATACTTTCCCATCCTTGTCAAAAGTCATTTGTATCTGTGGGAATCATACATGCTTATGTGCATCATCCTCAACGACACCCAAGTTCCTCTTGATGTGAACACGCTTCCATCACATATTATACTTTTTTTTTTTTAACATGGCATCCAAAACACTTGCCTGAACTGTCAGTCACTGAAACAAATCCCAGAACTGGTAGTGGTGATCATGAATAACACTGAATAATAAAAGTGGTGAAATGCCAGAATTTCCATGATCCAGTCAGGATGTGTATGTACCACTATTGATTTGAAATGGGTTTCCTCATGGATTATCAAGCCCTGGTTGAGCTGACTACTTTTGGATTCAGGTAACTTGGGATTTAAGGGAACCATTCTCTATAAGCAAGAGAAGTCAAAGACCTTTTAAGTGTGAAAGTTCAGTAAGAACATCCACATATAACTTTCTTCTGACCACTTCATTAAAACACAAAAAATTAATCTTAAAAGCTTCCTCCTCCAATATCTTGCCATAATTATTGTAGGAGAGAAAGAAATTTGGAACTTGTTCTCCAACTACTAAGACACTAAAGCAAGAAACCAAAATGTTGGTCCCTCTTCAAACACACTGAGGCTCCACTGCAAGTTACTGCAAGGTATATTTCTAATTTTAAGACTGACTAGTGAAAACACCCAAAACTCTTCAGTGTAGCTGCTGAGCATCTGCAATTTTCTATAACTATTTATAATTTTATTTCTCAGCCAAACTTGTAGGTAAGGCAAGCAATTCAGACTGCTCAGGAAGCCCTGGCTGGAACTGGAACACGGATGACAGATGCTGGACAAACTGACGCTCAGAAAACACATCATTTAGAAATGCAGCAATTTTAGTCTTGGGGCTCACTGCTGCAACCAATGTAACAAGCACTCAAGCAAAAGGTGCCAAATAAAAGTGGTTTGTGTGAACTGTATTTTAATAAATGCAAACATACATTTTCCAATTAAGCATTTTTCTCCCTGGTATTATTAAAATGTGATGAAACTAGGAGCAGAAGGCTGGAAACAAAGAGAAGGAAGTGGTTCTGGAAACAATGTGCAATTACGTGGTGGAGCTCTCTGCTGATGGCCTTGATGTGGGTTCTGAGAGACTTAGGTCCAAAAAACAACTGGGTGGATTCATGGACTAGAAGCTCTCCCTCTGGCAGAGAGAAGTCTCTGCAGGACTGCACTCCCACACCACCTCCCCTCCTCAGAGCCTTTGGGATTCCTTATGTTCCCACCACCCCAAACAACACCTGCCTTCACAAGAGTGGATTTCCTTTGAGAGACTAACGAGGCTGTAGGCAGCACCTTGTGCCATAGGGACTACCTGGCACAACCCATGGTCTGGGTGGGCATCCCCCCAGGCCTGTATCTAGCCCAGCTTCAGTACACCATTATTACAGCAAACTCACCCAGGGCTTGAAGGTTAGGGGCTACTGTTCTCCACAGCTACATGATTCCATCATTTTTCAAGAGAAGCCACCTCTGTCCACCAGACCACTGGCTGCTGAGTTTATCACAAGCTCTTATCTGCTGCAGTCCCAGAATTCAGCAACGCTCATCCAAAGACAGGCTACAGCCGCCCCCATCACTCCTAAGAACAAGGGCCCCCCATGACCAGGGAACATGGACATAGAGGTCACATGAGGGGAAGGCCGGGAGAGATCTCCACCTGCAGCAGCGAACTGAGTCAACAACCCTTTCTGTGCCTGCTACGCTGCCAAAGGTAATGAAAATGAGAGCATGGAGTAAAAGAAAAAGTGACTGTTTTGTGTGTGTGCAGATACAAATGAAAAACTAAACTAGACAATGGCCTAAAAAAATATGCACTAAACAACACTAGTTGAGGCTACTAACTAGATGCTCTAACGGGCCTTTCTGATCCCTAGTGTCTATGACTGGTTTTTAAAAAAATGAAAATGAAGAACTCTAGGTTCATCTTTTCTTCTTAAGCTACACTTTAGGAATGACTAGGAACTGAAACACAGGGATGAAAGCAAACGTTTCACAGAACTTATTTTGCATCTCCTGTGTGTTTTGACCTTAACATCAATGGAGGTGGGTTATTGGCTTCCGCTCGTTCCCGGCAGCGAAGGAAAAGACAGGTTATAATGATGAAAGTGTTACTACACTGCAAAGGCATGTAGCTTTAGGTGGGTTAATTCTCCTCTGTGTTTCCGTACCTGGAAGAGTATTGGAATTGCCA
>JAOQGH010000012.1:62776797-62880289 GCA_025769975.1 Gallinago jamesoni
GGAGGTGGGTTATTGGCTTCCGCTCGTTCCCGGCAGCGAAGGAAAAGACAGGTTATAATGATGAAAGTGTTACTACAAGAATACGCCAGTTATTTCACTGCAAAGGCATGTAGCTTTAGGTGGGTTAATTCTCCTCTGTGTTTCCGTACCTGGAAGAGTATTGGAATTGCCAGGTGACTGGAAGGCGGGGAGAGGAAGGAGGATGACCTCTTTCTGCTGAAGTGCTGTGCCAGGGAGGGGCTGCTGTGAATTGCAGTGATACGATAGAATAGCAGCTGCACGGCGCCTCCCTATTTACATTACAGTTGTATAGGCTCAGCTAAAAATAATCTCCTGCCTCTGTCCCTCAATTGGTGAGAAAACCAGCTCAGATGTTTGCACAGGGTCGGAAAATACAAATTCATCAATATTACAATGACTTCCCAGAGATCCCTGGGAGGAGTACGTACGTGAGCCAAAGCTAATGATAACAACGCTATTTTTGTACGGCGCTTACTCTTTACAACTTACACTCCCTTGATAATACCGTTTGAAAAGCTCCCTCCTTCCAGAAGCAAGCAGCTGAAACTGACTTGTAATAAAATACTTTGCGAAGCTACACTGCACACACAGCTCCACTGTACTCTGGAGTCAAGATATATTTAAGTCACAGTGCTCGAAGCAGTGCGACTAATGCTGTTCTTTCTTTCAATGAGCAGACTAAGCCCTCTTCACACACGCAATTTTCTAACGAGTAATGACTGCCGCATGCCTGCTAATAAGGCTAAATGCTTTCCTATGGCCACGTCGGGCTGAGGGTGAGGTCACTGGAGACTTCACGCACGTAGAAATGCACTCTCTCTCTCTCTCTCAATCCAGGCAAGGGAAAACCGGCAGAGCCGTCCCTGCTATGCAGGGACACAGCTGATCTGGGAAGAGACCCAAGTGCTGGAATCTGCAGGAAACCTAAATTAAACCCCCCGTTTCTAATCATATCTCTACGTGACTCGCCCTCCATTCTGGAAGCATCCCCACAGCTGGGGAGTATTTCGGCTGCGATGATGTCAGCCTGCTCCTGATAGGCTTCTCCGTAAGGTGACACTTTGCTGGGTGAGACCCATGTGCCTGGATTTGTACAGCCTCAGCCTCAGCTTGCTTTCAGCCAGAGGATGGCACTCCACCCCCTGCAAAGGCGCTCTTCCCGGCGCCAGGGACTATGCAACACATCGCCCGCGTTGACAGATCTGCGAACGAGACATGACACAAATGCTACCTGCTAATTTGTACCTCTTCTGCTGCTGCAGAGACCGGGTGGCCTGGCTGCAGGGAGAGAAATGAGAGCAAGATGAAAATTGCAGATGGGAGATTGCTACTTTTGAAATCTCATTATTCAAGGCACCGGGGCAAATTATAGCAACTGGTCCTGATCCAAGGACAGTTCCTCTCATTGCGAAGCCCAAGATGCACCGATATACAATGGAGGGGTGGGAAAAAATATCATGTCTTCATATTGAAAGCACCAGACGCCCAAATTCTATCAGCTGTGCAGGTGCACGCACATACAGGAACAAAACGATGCATGTTTGACACGAGAAAGGGAATGTGCCACATGTAGCAATTCACTGTGCATGCACCATTGGGGAAGGACAAGCCAGAGACTGCTGTGACTGCAAGAAAACTTTCATGTAATCTGCTCCTCGGTACTGTCACTGTTTGTTTTTCTTCCCCGAGCTGTCAGCTTGAGGTGCTTTACTACATGTGTCCATGTCCAGCTCCTCTCTCCCTCTCTCTCATTCTCATTCTCCGGTGCTGAGGGTGCAGCATCAGGGCACTCAAACCACACAAAAGGATTTTCAACAAGAATATCTAAAATTAGTATCTCTAGGAAGCAAAATTCTATCTAGAATATGTGAACTGCTCCAGCCTCAACACAGCAGAATCTAAATTGCTCAGAAAAGGGACAGCATCAGGATAATGCTTTACAATCAGTATGTGCTCATTCTCAACTTAAAAATACCTTTGGAAAGTTATAGGGTTTCTTCCTACATTGCGAACCAACGAGAAACTAAGGTTAGAGGCACAGCCACCTAGATGTTTTTTCTTTCCAAATTTCCTTTAAACACACAGTTTACGTGAGCTGTGCAGCATTTAAACCACCTGCAACCAAAGCCTCAGTAAAACTCTGTAGTGCATTTCAGTAACTTACGTGTGCGATGGAGCCATTCCCAGGCAGCTCCATGTTTTCAAGCTGTGGAAATTCACTGCCTTGTGCCCTACCTATCTCTCAAGGGTAGGATTTGAGCCAAGTCTAACCTGAGCTTTCTGGTGTGGAAGGTAAAAATCACCTCTCAAAATGCAAAATATATCCTCTTGTACTGCTTACGCTGTTTTGTATCTCGATCAAAAAATATGAAGACCATGTAATTCTCCCTCTGGGCTCTCCAACTATAAGACCCGGTTTATATCCAAGAGACTACATTTACCATCAGCGTGACACTGATGGCTCCCCTAATGCAGTGAATGGGATGATTATTCGACCAGAGTTGGTCTCACAGGTGGAGGATGAAGAATCAACCTCACGGACCCAAAGTGACCGAGACCTGGAAGTGACAGCGTGCACCCCAGTCCACCCCCCGCACCTCACCACGCGTTGCCATTACCTGTGCTCGATGCTCCCCGACCGCAAACTGTATCACGGCAATGCCTGGGCTATGGCTGTCTTCAATCCTCTCCACAGTGCTGGAGTCTATTTTCAGGTCGTTGCTAATTTCCGCGCTCTGTATGAAGTCTTCTGTTTTCAAGTCCTCTACTTTCTTCAGCTCCCCGTTGGCCAGCTGAATGATCGACCCCTTCATGAAGTAAGGGGGCAGCGTGGGAGGCGCGGCGGCAGGGGAAGCGATGGACTGCACCACGGGCAGGTGAATCTGCGCCTGCACCATGGTGGCCTGGTAGGCGGGCTGGGTGGTGAGGGGCTCCGCGCTGAAGTTCTCGTTTTTGGGGACGGCGGTGGTGACGAATGTGTGAGGCACTGCTGCAAACTGGGGGGACGACGTGACGATCGCAGGCGTGACTCCTGACGGCTCGACGTCCGCACCCCCAACCGGTATCAGCAGGGACTGGGTGCCAGGGATCACCAGGTGCTGCGGCAGGCTGCCGGGGTACCCGATGGCTTGCTGCTGGCCGCTCAGGTAGCCGATCACTGGCGGCTGGGTCCCAGCGTAGAAGGCTGTTGCCGGCAGCCCGACGGGGAGTTGCTCGGAGGCGCTGTGGGTGGTCTGAATGACGGTGTGAGGGGACAGCGTGGCCACTGCCTTCACCCCCTCGTGACCCAGAGCCTGCTGTGGAGACAAGGCGTAGGACCGGTGGGTTGGCTTTCCCAAGTGCAAGCTTCCCTTGTCGTTGAGGGCTGAGGGAGAGGTCTCACGGTTGGTGGCCTGCTGCACCTCCATGTCTGCTGTGGGCGTGCTGCTGTTGGGGACTACCATAACGGAGGCTCGGACACCTGAGGAATCCCGCACGCCATACTCGGCAGGGCTCGAGTGGACCACCACGTGCCTGGTCTCATAATGATGGGGAGCTGGTTTATTGCCTGCTTTGACTAGACCCATGTCGGCAGAAGGCGAAATGCCGTACCTCCGGCTCTTCTCTATCTCGCCATTCAATACCTCCTTGACCTGCAATGCCTGCAGCCGGCTGCTCTCAGGCTTCTTGGGGGGATCCCTGGTGACAAAGTGGCCCCCTGAGTCGGTGTACTGCACCACCACTTGGGAGGAAGGACCGAGGGTGAGGGTGTGCGGGATCACCGTCTGATGGGGGTGCAGGGGGACCGGGATGGTTGGAGGAGAAACATTTCTGACAGTGCTCTGGGAAGAGCTGGAAATGTGGACGTACTGGTTCTGCTGTGTGGGTGGAGGAGACCCGGCGGCGATCAGTCCAGGTGTCCTGACCAGGTGCGGCTCAACTTTGTGCCCCTGCTGGCTTAAGCCGCTCATGCTGGCCAGCAAAGTGGAATAAGCCTCCAGCTGGGAGCGCTGGGATGGAGTGGTCGCAACGGCCGTGGCTGCTGCCACGGCACCAGTTGCAGAATTGGCTGTTGGGGAAATCAGCTGCGAGGGGATGAAGCCAGTGTACGACCCGCTGTACTGGGGCCCGACGAACTGGAAGGTGTGCTGGAGGTGCGTGTACTGCACGGGGGAAACGGGGGTCCCTGACTGGGAGAGGGCGGGCGAGTACACCGTAGGAAGAGTGGTGGAGGCTGGAACAGACCTGGGTGCGCTCGGCGGGGAATAGTCCAGCCCTGCAGATAGCGACTTGTGCAAACCCTGCTGCAAGCCCGCCTCCACCGATGACGTCCCCCCCGGACGGTGCCGGGTCCCCAGGCCGCCTTGGCCGCCGGGTGTGCTGGGGAGCCATGCTAGGTTATCCGCACGGTGGTTTTCGTTTGGCAGGACCGGCTTCACCTCTGAAGGCAGGCTGGTGGCAGGGATTTCTCGCTTCTTAGGTGGCAGGCATTCATTGCTCCGCTCTTGGTTGGATTTCATCTTTCGCCGTCCCCCCTCCACTGTGCTTGCTTCACTGTCTGGCTGGCTCTGATTTCAGTCTGATAAATGGAAAGTCACATTTGATTTCTGCAAGGGATCCAGTGACTTCATGAGGAATCATCTCCCCGTGAGCACGATTCTCCGATGGCTCCTCTGGATTCTGCAATGAAAGGGTGGGCAAAGGAGAGGGGAGTCACACCGTCAGCACTGGAAAATGAGAACAAATGAGCAAACACCCCAGAACAGCAAGCGAGTAAAAGAAAAACCTCTGCACAAAACAAAATCCCTCAGGCATTGCCACTCTTGTGTCAAGGAGCAGTTGACAGCAGCACTGTAAACAGCAGCAAAAATCCTGGGCACGTCTGCTATTGAATCATGAAAATTTTTACAACTTTAGGCAGATCGGAAACTCCCTGGCCATAACTTGCCATATTTAGCAGTGGTCACTTAATTGCCAAGGTTCACTTTCTCCTCCCTCTGGGAAAACCCTCCATGTCTTTAAGGTGCCCGGTTTGCTTGTCCAGCCTCTCCTTCCCCTACAATGACAATGTTGCCTTCACCCTGCCGTGTCCTAAAAAGCGTGAGAGTGCGGCAGGGAGCCCAAGGAATATGCACGGACAAAATATTTACGTTAGCAACAAGTAGCTATTAGTGGTGCAGAGGGAAGGTGGTGGATCACTCCTCAACCGTTGAACTCCAGAGTCACCCGCAGGGTGAATTCACATCACACTGGGCAGGGATGCAGAGGCAGCAGCTGCCCCCGCATCCCCCCACATGCCAGGGCTCCTTATGGGCACACGTGCCCTTCATCTACCAGTCTGGCAATGAACCTCGGCCACACGATCTGCTTACAGCAGCAACCCAGAGACAGAAATGGCTCTGAGCCAGTTTTTTAATGTGTAGGTTTTTTTTTTCCCCTCCAGTGCTTTGAACTCCCTCTGCTACTGACACCTCATGCCCAGGTGCCCAGTCAGAGCTCTGTGCTGGGAGAGGCCCCCCCCCCACTGCATGCAGGTCGGCTGGAGCCAGGCACTGGCACCATCTCCATTGGGATCCGGTCCTCTTGTTTCTTAGTGACTGCCAGACCACGGGGGATGCGGGTACCACACTCGTGGCCACAGCCACACATCCAAACCCTGAGCAAACTCGGCCTTGGGGATGCCTCGTTGAGACTGCTTTCAACAGTACATTTGGGTTTCCTGATCCAAACCAGGAGCCCCCCCACTGTAAAAGCTCATGATTTTATATTGAGCTAATTTTGCTACTGGAGAAAACTAGTTGCTTTCTTTGCTCTGCATCACTTAATTCAGTGACTTCTGCCACCCAAAGGCAACAAAGTCAACAAAGTCTTCCTAACTCCTCCATTATCTGCTAAGGACAATACCATAACCAAATCACATCATGCTTTGAAAAAAAGCAAAAGGAGCTGGCAGTTTCCCCCTACCTTCCTGAAACCTGCCTTGCTTTGTCCCATAACAAACTTTATGGAGAGTGGAACTCCTCTCCAGCCTTTGTCCAGCCACCACCTGTCATCTGCACTTCTGGCTGTTTTGAAAGATGGAAAAATGGGTGCAGAGAAACTGTGCATCTCACACTACTGGCATCCTAATAAGAAAAGAATGCATTATATGAAAAAAAAATGGAGAGAGAAAGAATTAGGAGTGGATCTGAAAGAAGATGGAAATAGGATATAGCCCACTTTAAAGTGAATACTGAGCAGCAGTAATGATACTTATGGCAAGTAATATTCCTTTGGGGGATTTCTTTCCCTGCTGCCTTGCTTCTAATGAACAATAAGCCTGATGTTTATATGTGTATGCAGTACTTTGAAGACATACTAGACTAAGATTAAACCTATCTTTAAGAGTACTCTTTACGTTTATGGTCCTCCAAGCTGCTGTAAGCCTGTAGGAAAAGTCCAAACCTTCTAATGGTTTAACACAGTCAGTCTTCAGTTAATTATTCTGTTGTTTAATTATTGACAAACAGTAATCAAACACCAATAGTCACAAAGCTGGGGGAGGGGGAAGGCGAGGGACACTGTTTCAGAGCAGATTCCCTGGCCTTGAGGTGAGAGAGCGGATGGAAGGACTTGGGGCAGCTTCAAAAGAGCCGTAGATGTCTTGAGCACAGCAGCTCAGGGGCAGCGGCACCCGCCGAGCAGTGGCTTGGCACCGCTACCCCGACCTGCCCCGACCCACTGCCGGCACCGCCGCCTCGGCACTGCAGCCGCGGCCGGATGATGGCAGCCAGGAGACAAGGGTCCCTGCTGTATCAGCATGGGTCTTCCCTCTCCTCCTAACAGTTGCTCAGCGCGTCTTGGCAACAGCTAAAATTATTATATTACACATGACTTACAGATTTTTATTTTTAAGTTTGACTAAAAATAAAATCGCCGAGCTCACATTTGCGCAGTCATCCTTGGTTAACTTTAGCTCACTGTAGCCTTCCGCCCTGGGCAGTTGGCCTTGGCAGGTAAGTCAGCAGCTCCTGGCTGATGAGGCTGCCTGGGGACGCCATGGGAGGACGCTCATGCTGGGCTGGGACCATCCTTCAATCTCTCATGGAGATGTACATGAGCTGCAAACCCAGAATTTAGATATACTCCCATGGGGAAAAGCTGGGAGCCAAAGGCTGGCCCCTCTGCCTGCAAGAGAGAAGGGACCTTGTACATGGGACTGAATAGGACCAGTCTCTTTCACTGTGATAGACAAACCACGTTCCCCCAAACTAGTTGTTCCAAAAGTCCAAGGCGTCTGGGTTCAGTTTCTCCACATCAAATGTACTACTATGAAGCTATATGAAGGAGCTGAAGAAAAGGTTTCATCCTACCAAATAGCATTGAATTTTTTTATTAGCCTCCAATAGCCTCCAACATCCTTCAAAAATACCAAATACTAAACTTTCAGGGTTTTTTTGTGTGTGTGTGTGTAAATCTTTCATATGGCTGACTTCATCATCACTGGTAACAAAAGAGCTGCCCAAAATCTCCTGGAGAGCACAGGAGGAGTGAACGAGCTGAACAGAGACAAGGGATGAGACAGCCGTAGAGTGGTGAAGACTGCCCCACTTTTCCAAGCTCAAGTACTTCATGGTGAGACTTTGAACTCCTAACAAACACAGGCCCGGATTTGCAGAAATGTAAATGTACAGCATAAACCAGCCTACTTCTGCTTCAAGACTTAAAAATAAAATGGTAAGTTCTCAGCATAATTCAAATAAGACAGGACTGATTTTGCTCAGGAAGCAATGAAAGGAAGAAAATCTAAACAGAGTATCTCAAAGGCAAGAGGTACCAGACCTGGTTAAACTGTTCATTGCTGGTTGTCCTAGAAAGAGGAACGCTTGCCTTCTACAGTGTGCTGCACAGTTCCTTATTTGTACGGGGTTTTTTTTTGGATCTAAGTCATTTTTCTGACTCTCAAGATTTCCCTTCTCTTTAACTTCAGAGCTGTCTATCACGATTTGGGAGATACGCAAATGAGCAGCAAACACCAGGTGATTTTTAGTTCCCCCTTTGTATGTGTGTGTGTGTGTGTGTGTGTCACACGAGTGTGTGCGTGCATGCGTGCATGCCCGCCTGTGTAATTATGGCTGGGAAGGTAAAGGGGACAAAGAGATCAGGGACAGCAGCTGGACTTTGGTATCTCTGGCAGCGAGTACACATGGAACATTGCTAAAGTGTCTGGACAGCCAGTGTCCGCTGGCAGCCTGCCCACACTCAAATTCCTGGAAAGGCTTAAGGCAGAAAAATAATCACTTGGAGGAGTCACCATCTGGGCTTGCTCCGGTCCCAAAGGGATTGCTTACTGGAGCTCAGGATGTGCATTTTTCATGCAAAACTACAGCGTTTCTCTGCAAGGCACTTTAAACCTCACTATGTCTCCCAAAACAGTATTTTTGTATTTATTTCATCTAACGAATTTAAAACTCATGAGAGGATTATAGGAAGAGGTTATAGCTTCAGGGGCTGACTTCCTTTATCCAGAGTTCACCACAGCAAATTTAAAACCAGCAAGGCAAGCCTCAGTCTTCACCGTTAACTATACGCTGCCTCCCACCACCCAGGACTGAGTCCTTGGGGTGCAGAGAAGTTGGGGCCAGACTCACAAGCCACCACAGCACTTGGCTATGCAAACAGTGGGACTTTCACTGCCTTCAGAAATCAGGCACTTTTTGCAGTCTCATGATGTAGCTAACATCATTTTTAGGTCTCTAAAACACCTTCAAAAAATCAGATCCCCTCTGGTCCATTCTCTCTGGTCCCTGGCCTTTCTGCGGCTGCTAACAAATTCACACCAACATTTACCCCCAGGAGCAAGGGTTGGGACCACACACTTGTTTGCCTTATTACATGGAGCATTAATCCAAGGGGGGGCAGCCATCAGCCTCCCACTTCAGGGATACTTAATTCAAACCAGTCACTTACTGCAAAAGGCTCCTTTGATCCCAAACCCTAAATAACATGCAGATCGTTATGACTTTTTAACTTTTACCTCCACATATGATCAGTAAATTCTCACATTTATCCATGCAATAAAAAAATCTGTATCTTTCCTTTGTCAAGACATCGTTGCCCTGCCTTGCATGTAGGCATCAATGCAATATTCAAAGAGTACATCAAAAATATAAACCTTTCCACTGAGCCTGACAAACAGCTCTTTATGTCTGGGGTGTTATGGGGCAGAAGCAGCAGTGCAATTTGGTGCTCCTGCCTCAAATCACCCGCCCATCCCACCATGGTAGGATAAGCAGCTAATTTCAGCGGCGCTGGAAATCAGTGGGAAGGGAGGGCACTTCATCCCACCTCTCCCCTCCCCTCCAAGGGGGCTGGCATCTTGCAGGATCAGATTCAGAGAGATTAAAAAACAGACACATTGCAGAGGGCTCTGCAGCTGCACTCCGGCTCTCAGATCTATATGCCAGCTTCCCCCCCCACCCTGCCCGCTGCCAGCTACATATTCATAGTTGTAACCGCTACAGATTTAATTAGCCTTGCCATGTGCAGCTCAGCGCACGCCAACAATAGCTATAGGAGTTTATTGTCCAATCCAACCAATTTCACAGCACTCTGGCAGATTTCCCAGGAGGGCCAACTGCAGAGATCCATTAATAAGAAACATGAAAACCTCTAATAAAATTTGAAATTCTCCTCCCAAAAGTAAAGGATTCCTGATCAACACCATATCTGTGAGACAGATTGTCCACTGCAGTGTTAGCTTTGATTATATTTCTGAGAGTCCGCCACAGCAAATTGCTACAGGTTTCTGCAGACCGAGCACCTATTCTGCACATCCCTCCTCTCCCCGGTCAGATCAGACGGCCTCTATGCAATATGAAAAGCAAGTGATACAAGCGAACCTCAGCGAGCACATCACTAGGTGTGAGATGCCCAATGGCTCGACATTCCCATGAAATGTTATGATGCAAATATGTAGGTACCAGAGTTGAGAGAGGAAGATTTAAGAGGAAAAAATACCGTAATCTACATTCCCAAAAGGATGGAGAGATGATGGACTTCCAGGACAGCCATTCACTCAATGATATTCATGAATGCAGGTGATACAAATTGACTATTAGAAAGCTACTGCAGCAGTTAATTATCCATTTCTGCTACTTAGGTCCTGAATTTTGAGGAAAAGGAGAGATCTACATGTTCTAAGCAGGGCATGTACCTCCTGTAGTCTTGTTTTACTACAGTTACATGTTGGTTAGGTACACAAAGCTATTCTGTGTGGTAGGTGCTGGTGAGCTGAACAAGAATACAGTGCCAGTATTAGCTTTAGTTTTAGTTAAGATAGCTCATGAATTAAGAGTTGGAATTAACTTTCAGAGGTCTGCAGGTTTCTGTCATCAGTTCATCTGAGTGCCATCACCAAGTTCTGCAACAGTAAAGGTGCCTGTATTTTCAGCATCCATGAAAGTCAGGCCATGCTCTGGATGCAGAGCACACCTTTCTGTGCACACGTACAGCGATGCAGCTACAGGTAAGCCTTGTTGGACTGTGAATATCATGGGTAATCTGCGTAGATTCAGAGCCTACTCATTTATTCCACGTTCTTACAAAACACGTTATTAGCAAAGGCGAGCCCTCCCTCCTCCTGCTTTACAGAGAGGTGGTACCACAGATGCCAGGTACCGCAGCACAAGATGCCAGGCAGGCAGGGAAGCTGGAAGCAAGAAAGCATTTGCTCCGCAAGCCAACCCTTTGGTCAGGTTGCCATCAGAGGGCTGGGGTGCATTGGCCATCCTGCCACCCTCCCAGCCCACCCTGTGGGCAGCACCCTCGCTCCCCAGCACAGAAATCCCCTACCTCACAGTGCCAAACTTGGGTGCTCAAATATCACACGTCAGGCCTCGATTCTTGCCCCTGAAATATATAATACTAGTTTACAAATAGAAGATTTCTTAAAATGATGAAGGTGGAGATTATTTGCTTTTTTATTATTTCTTCTTTTAACTTGCCCTTCTACTGCGTGAGGCCTTTCAGGCTCGAGGTCTCTAGCTTTTCCATGCAACCCACAAGACCCGAAACTTACTATTTTAGTGAGAAGTGGAATTTCCCATCTCATTGTTTGACACCAGGAACTGCAGTTTCGTGAAACACCATCAGATATCTAGAGACCAGCAATAAAAATGCAAGAGCTGACAATGCTGATGACAGTGACATATCTTTGAGGAGCCCTGTGGCTCTATGGAGGAAAGGGAAGAAAGAGTTAACTGCTAAGTATGGACCCAAGCCCTGGGGCCAAGCCCTTGAGTGTGCTTGATGCATGGCTTTCTCTCTCAGCTGTACAGCAGAAAGTGCACCTCAGCTGAACCCCTAGGAGAGACACCTCTATCTGCAACCATGAAGGAAAGACCTGGGTCTACTTGGGCCTGGGGTTTCAGCTCAGGCTTGACTGCAAGGTCCTGCAGGCAGAGCTGATCCAGGTGTGACTTTGGAGCATATTCCACCAGCATGATATTTTACTGCCTTTACAACCTGACAGAGGTCTGCCAAACCCCTCCGAAGCCCTGCTCCTGAAGCTTCGGAGGTGGCTGTGCCAGGAGCATGAGGACCACCAACCCAAGAGGCTAGGGAAGGCAGCATCCCCCTTCACACACCCAATGCCATCAGTGGCAACAAGAAAGCCATGGAACAACACAGACATGTTTTAAAGTGCTCTTTCAATCCCACTGACTGGAGGATGGGAAGGTGGATCACATCTACGTCGCTCCACGAGTGACCAGATGCAGCATCTAACCTTTTGTCTCCTGCACCACACCTACTGCCACCAGCATAGGATGGAGGGTTATAGGACCAGCTTGTCTGACAGTGCACAGCGACATCCTGTGCTCTTGCACCCAATCCCCTAGAGGCGTTTCTGCAGCTTAAATGAGTGAATAGAGTTCATTTATAAACAAGTATAATACCGAAATTACTTTGTTGATGTTTTTTCATTTATCTAAAATGTGCCCAGCTACAATGGGAGCTGCCTACACAATTTTCCATTGAAAATTTCACATGAGTGACTATAAACGTAGCAACACCCACTCGCTGCTCATTTTAACTTGTGACAGAAACTGTCATGCCTGTATGAACACATTTGCACCGCAGATATGTCACACAGGTCTCCTTCCATGTGTCTGAAAATGCTCGTTAACATTCTCTACTTCTTCAGCAAAACAAATGAGAAAGACGCCTGGCTTCGCTGCCAGGAGAGATGAATAAGACCCCCACGAAAAACTACAGAAACCGGGGGCGTTTCACCCCTTTGAAGATCCAGCCAGTAACACCAGCAAGCAGCAGCCAACTCGGAGCAGCCATGTTACAGATAAGCACAGGCGCTCACGGAGAGGAACGTACCTTTATGCCTGGCTGATAAGGGGACCGTGTGAGGGCAGGGCGTTAGGGGCAGATTTTGAAAGGTCAGCTGCATGCTCGATGCCTTTCCTTGAAAGTCCTCCCTGCTTCTCTGGTAGATTCCATGTGCTAGCAAATTAGACTGTAATTAGTCCATCTGTAAAGTGCGAAATGTTAAATTCCACTTGAAATGAATTCCAACACCTCGCCTTCTCCCAGGTTTCATTCGGCAAAGCTTTAACTTGACGTAGTTTTGCAGGAGCCCTTGCTCGTAGCCCCAGCACACACTCGGTGCCTCGCTCAATTGGGATCACTGACCATCACTGCTGACAAAACCCAAACGCCAGCAGCTCAGCCCGGCCTGGAGGCGTGCAGCTCCCCCAGCGCTGCAGAAGGCCGAGACGCAGTTCAACATCGCCCCCAGCCACCTCTCCGGTCTTTTCTTTTTCTAATTCATTCATATTTTTTTTCATTCAGACTCGGCTTCGTTTGGGCGTGCCCTGCAGCACTGCCTGCTCGTCCTGTACAGACCCTCAAGCCCCAATCTCAACAAAGGCAACGGCGCGGGGGTCATTGCACGCAGGGATGCATGTGGGCCAAAAAACCCCAGCCAGACCAACTCCTCTGTGCCCCCTCTCCCCGTGAAACACCTGTCCTGGACCTGTAGCCCACCAACCCAAGTGACTAGTTACTCTTCCTGACTCAGCTTTGTAGGGAGCCTCTCTCCTGCTCCATGAGGAGCGCAGCAGACAGACAAAATGGGCACAGAGAGCCCATTGACTCTTGTCACTTGACTAAGGCCAGCAAGATCACCCTGACTGTTCTGTCTGACAAGGCAACGTGGAAAACAATTAAAAGAAAATGAAACAATGCAGGTTTATAACAACATAGCAGGCTCCACAGTCACAGTCTCCAGTTGCAATTAAAATACCCACTCGTTCCAACTAAGAATGCAAATCATCAGCATTGCTCTCAAGCAGGGAACGTTGACAAATGAAGGCGGTGTGCTAACAGGCGGTGCCAGTACTCTTAAGTATGTGAGAAACAAAGGTATGTACCATCCAGGACTGCCAGAAAGAACTTGTTTTAAACAGCAATCAGAAAGAACTGGAAGGGCTTAAAAATTACTTTTCTTACAAAAAACAGATAGAAGAAAACCTTTTGCTCCCTTTCTCCCAGCCAACTGAAGAAGAACTGAGAAAATAAAAACCACACCTCTCCCATAAAGGTTATTTATCTAGGAGATTTGAACTCAAAAAGTAAAAACATCCCTCCATTGGACATGTGGGTCCGGTGAATCACGGCTTGGAAATCTGAATGGATCTTTCGTTAAAGCCACTGAGCCACGAACAAGCTTTCTCACCGCTGCGATCACTTCTGTGAAAGCATCTTACCCATCTGCCACTGGAAATCCGCGGCGCAGAGACAAGTGACTCCCCGACACCAGTGAAATGGACAAAAGGATGACTAGCTACCTGCAGCTGGTTTCAATCGAAAAGCCGAGTAATTATTGCAGCCCTCTCCTGTGGCTCATATGGAGCGCAGCATGGAGCTGTAAAGCGTTATGCAAGTCTAATGTGCTGCCAGATCTCTTCGAGCAGGCAGCAGCCAAGTTGCTCCCTCCCACCATTGGCTCAGCTTCATTAACTTAATCAGGTATTCATTCATTCATTCACTCACTCATTCAAAAAAAAAAAAAAAAATTACACTAAGCCTGGCAAATAGCCAGCGCCAGGCATGCAAGGAGCATGCTCGCATCAGCCAGAGGGGCTGGAAGGAAAAGGGTAATGTCGAGATCCCTCAGGCTCTGAGAGGGGCGTTAGTTCTGCGTGAGGCCTGGGCACACACGCACTTTCGCCACAGCCTCCCAAAAAACCATAGAGGGCTCGGGAGCCGCAGTGGGGCAGATGACAGCTCTGCAGACCCTGGAATAGACACCAGCCCTGTAAGACAGTGCAGCCGGCAAGCAGTGGGGCAGACTATGTGCCCAGAGCAATGGACTAATTAATTAATTTGGTTATTTAGAGGGAAAAAAGGAATTGTGGCAGGATCAGCCCAACTCGTTTTGCTGCAAGGTTGCTACCCTTCCTTTCTTTCTCACATACCACATGCATTGTACAGTTTAATCCAGACAGAAGGGAACAAAGCAGAACAGAAAAAAAAAAAGTAAAGAGGGGAAGCATCACACAACCAAGGTTAAGAGCAACAGATAATGGAAATCTCTGTTTGACCCCCGTATCTGTAAATGTAAGACTTCCACAGGCCTGTAGCATTCAAGCATCAATGAAAAAGTCCCCCCACTTGCACAGCTCTTGCGCTTGTTTTTCTTAGTCTTTACATGTAAGTTTGCAAAGAACGTTATTTCTTCCCTCTAGCTGTCATCAAAATGACTTTCACTGCATTTTTTTTCCGGCAAGATACAGGAAAGCTGCTTTATGACTATTCCAAAAAGCAGGTCTTGAGAGTCAGCTCTGACTTTACTGTGAAGAGCTTCATGCAGTGAGCCAGGCTGGGCATTAAGGACAGGGAGAGGTGTTACATTTCCCACAGCGGAAGCCAAAGCAACAGCATGAAAGCACTCAGCATCTCTCCCCCTTAATCTCATTCTGCCCTGTGTGAAAAAGTACCGTGTGGCAGGTTACTCCAAGCAAGTCCATAAAAGTGACACAGAAATACTACTGTGACTATTTCAAACTAGTGCTTATGGTTTTATGATGAAAACGATACACTCCAGGGCAAATCCTCAGCCACAGACCTGCCCAACATACCTCAAGAGTATCCACACTTCCCATCTTCCTCCAACACTGCAAATCAGACCTCACAACCTTCTGTTATCACCAGGACCACCAATCTTCCCTGTAAGAACTTCAACTGCCTCTTCTCTAGCTAGCCTCCAAGTTGCTACTTCTTTTCAGACAAAAAAAATCCCTGGATCTTCTATGGCCACAAACCACAATAGAAATGGCAAATCAGTCAAAGGCTTTAGAAAAGAGCTATTAATATAAGGCCAACATTTACCTAAAGGTCTGCAATTCAGACACACTTTGCAAAAGCAGGTAAAAGACCCCAAACCAACACCCATTACTCCAACCCTGACTCTTCCTCTGACCATACCGCAGAAGTCCACAGTTCACTCCTGTATCCCTTCTTGAATTTCTCCAGAGGTGGGCGTACTGAAGAGCACCTAAGTACCTAGTAGACAGGCAAACAGACAGCTTCTGGGGAACCAGCTGTTGAGACGTGTAAGGGCTACAAGTGAACATTACGGTTTGCAGCTCATCAGTGAGTGAACAGTGCAGTGTGGCTGAACATCACTTCTTCGACTGCTACATGATAGTACGTAGGATTTGCTGACTAGAAAACAAAAACTACTCAAGATGCTTTTACTGCATGAACAGAATTTAAAAAAGAGAAAGAGATGAAAAGGTGTCTGAAGGTGACATGTTTCTTAGTTCTTGGCCTTCTGCACTCCAAAGCGTGTAGGACCAAGAAGCCTCGAAGTACTCTACACTCAAATCAGCCTCCTTCACCAGAAGTTCAATCTCGAACTAAGGGCTTTAAATTATCCAAGCACTTAAGCACTGTGTCTATTACTTTCATCCCTCTAACCCTTCTCTAAATGAAGTCTGAAGCTTGGACGCTCCTCCTCTTCTTTTCACTTCACCTCCCTTCTCTTGCATCCCTGACACCACTAATTCATTCAAGACACAATGTGAATCCTTCCTCCTCTGCCGTTGCCACCAGTTTTAGCATCCCCTCTCTGGCTTAAACAGCTGCTCAAGCCTTCTTTGCAGCAGCAACCTCCTTTTCCTTGCATCAAGGCAACAAACCACCATGAGATTCCATCTTCTGAGCCTCTCCTCTGTGCCCAGGAGGAGCACCCAGCAATGTGTCATTTCTGAAACAAGAAGTAGCTACATGAGTTTTAGAGGAGGCCATCAGAAGAAAGACAGGAACATAACGGAGCAGGAAAAGAAAACCAGCCCGGGAACACTATGAATCTTTTATCACAAATGATGCAAACTTGGACAGAGGTTCTAGTTTGGTTTAGATAAATGAAAGGGATGTGGTTTGAACAATTCTGGTTCTTTAGATGAATCATTTCACTTCTCCCCTTGCAAGAACCATTAGAAAAACATGGGTTTTCATGATTCAAGGTAGGAGAATGAGAAGGCAATATTTCAGCACTGTGAAATGAGGCTTGCGTGTCTAACCACACTGCCAGCTCAGAGTTCACTTCTCACAAGTGTCAAGTATATTTTCCCTTCTGTACCTCTGCAAGCCCCAGTTCTGTCTGTTGTCATCACTCATGGGATTTACCTAATCCCTGAAACAGCAGAAAAAAAATCATCTTACTTGCTGGAGAAACAGAATCACGTCTCAAGCACACACTGAAAAATTCAAATTGTACATATCATTTATTGTTCCTTCATTCATCCACCCAGTGTTGACAGTATAAATACAAATGATGCCCATAAGAAAATGCTGAACTGTGGTCCAATGTATTCAGTGGTATTTCTTAGAGATTTCCACTAGCTTTTGCTGCTTCTCTGCTCACATTCTCACACTTCAGCATATTTAAACAGCTGCCTGTTCATACAAACAGCCAAAACCAGAAATGTTGATTCCCTTCTTCATCAAAGCTGGTGGCTTTAGCTGTATCCATTGGTCTGAACTAGAAAGTGGGGCAGAGACAATCAGAAGCTAATGGTTTGTTTAAGATCTATTATCTCACGATTCAGCTACACAGGGGACTTCACAACTTTTTAAGCACAGAAATTCACCTATCTGGAGTTTCATTTTTCATACTAGTGGACTGTGATGTTGATCTTTTAAATTCATTATATCACATTATACACAGCAGGTACAACTTGCTGTACAGTGCCTTTCATACACAAATACACGATGGTGCACTTCCAGATTTTATTGGCACTCCTTGAACGCAGGCCAGTGAATCCAACTCATGACTGTGCATCCTCTACTGACTGAGCTCTCCTACCAGCTAAGGGCAGCCCTCTGCACAGCACCCAGCGAAACTGCATTAGCCCTTTTGTAGCAACAGATACATCCCGTTGCAGTTGGCCAATGTGTTTTGGTGGGTACCACCTACAGGGCTTTGAGGTGCTCCCTCCAGACTAGGGCTAAGGGAAGACCTAGTATGAAAGCTCGTTCTCTAACCAACGATACCTTGCTAATGACAGGATTTCAGTTTCTGTGTCAGCTAATGATCTTTCAGAAGTACTCTAACTAAATTAGGGGAAGGGAAAGAGATTCAGCTGGGGATCTGAGTGCTCAAAACCTTTGTGCATTCCTCTTCAAACCAGTGTTTAAGTGCTGTTCTCCCAGAGAAGAAAATAGTTAAAATAAGCTCAGATCCTCCAATTGCTAAGCAGAACGCACTGGTGAAAACTTTCTTAGGAGAAGAAAACTCCTGGGGGAGTCCCTTGCAAAAAATGCCTCATCACACCAAGATGTCTGCTCCAACCACAACAAACAGGGAACACTGAACGGTGGTGAAGTCCACTCACAGATGCATCTTGTGTCTGATTTGTGAACTTTGGAAGCAACAGCTGCACAGTAGGTGCGATGCATCCCACTGTTCCACAGCTTCCCTTGTGGCCACAGAGACATTACCTGCCATCACAATTCCTATGGCAAAAATCAAAAGAGATTTTTTTTCCGGGTTTTATTTACATTTGTTTAGTCCTGGACTTAGTGATTCTCCAGCATCTGATCTGTTTACTGATCTCTCTCTCTGCCTACTCTGATTTCTTCTTCTGAATGCATACTGATTTTACAACTGTTAACCTTGTCTGGTTTCTTTTTCATATGTCATTTTTGACTTGTAGACTCCCTCTGGTAGATACAGGATATAACACTGTTTCTTCTGTCTTTTGTTCTTGTGTTTACAAATGAATGTTACATTTTCTTAGAAATGTGAAATAACTACTGCAACGGATGATACATAATCTCCTGGGTACAACAGATATGTTAGAAAAGTATGGAATAACCATGAGATCATACAACCAGGGTGACTAAAACAACATCATCAGCCACAACTTACTCAAATCCCAAGGAGTAAAACCTTGATAATGCTCTGCTATGAGGCTAGCGAAACTAAAACTGAAATAAGCTACACAGTCACTGTTGCCCTTGGGTTAAAATTAAGTAAGAACTAGTGTTTTTTAATAGAAGTGCTAGGAATTTGTCAAAGAAAATTTCCATTAAGAAATGCTTGTTTTCAAACCTGAATCTGTTAGACGCAAAAATGTTTGAACGTATTTAGAGTTGGGGAAAACCGCTGGAATTCCTTTGAAAATTTTTTCCCAGTAATTAATTAAAAAAATAATAATCTATTTGCTGGGCCCAAAATGAAGGTTTGTTTTAAACAATTAATGAAGTTGTAATTAAAAAATGCTCTAACTGCAAGTGAAATTTGGTTTGAAATGAAACTATCTTCTAGCTAGAAGAAAGAGCTATAAGCTTTGTTGTACAGCTCCATAAAACATTTTAACCTATTATCTGATTTTCACTGTATCTCAGCTTTTCAAGTTTTCCTGCCATGACAGCATGAGACATTTCTTTGAGATCTCGGAAATTCTCATGAGCAGAAATACCATTTCTTCCTATCTCTGATTTCTAATTAGATTTAAATCTTTCCTAGCTGGGGCAAGACCTTCCCAAGCATTTTGAAACATTGCCAGGTTGTTTACCCACGTATACGAAAATTCACACCCTTGTTCCTGCCTAGGAAAAACCACAAGCTGCACTGGAAAATGAGTCTTTCTTCTGTGACGGCATCATTCAACTCCCCCCCCCCACCAAGGGTTCAATTCTGCCTGCAAAATCCTTCCTTTCGTCTCAGATTGCTGCTGAAACAGCACAGTGCCCTCACTGATGTACAGCCAGGCTGAGATGACAGCTACCGCAGTAGTTTAATGAGAGGGTAAAGAAGAAAGAGAGGGAACTGCTGCCCTGGCTGGTGAACTGGGGTTAAAGGAGCTACAGCATCTCAGCAAAAGCCATAGTTGCTGGTCCATCCCATTAAGTGGGGAAGGACGGAGAGAGAAGCCATGTCTCCTAAACATACATTGCCCGAGCTGCTGCTGCAAGTTGTCAAAGGGGCACCGCATAATTTCTTGACTGTCACTGTGAGACTACCTTGCCCTTTGCTGTTTCGAGAAGTGGGCAAATGAGGAGGTCTTCTGGTGGTCCAAACTGCATTTCTCACACGGGCTGCATTGCTGCAGCTTTGTCAGCGAAACCTTGTACAATTTCAGTTTACTAGTGGGCTGCTGACAAGGATGAGAATATGCCTGTTACACCTATCCACTGAAAATGTTGGAAGATCCTCAAAAATTACAGATTTTAACAGGTGATTTTGAGTTATGCTTTGAGATGCCACTCAGCACAATTGTGCTGAAATCACTCCAGTGAGGAGCTACAAAAGCGGGAGTAACGTAACTAGTAACTCATCTGTATCACCTAGGTCAAGGACCCCCACTGAGGTCCACAGTAGCTGCTACTCCAAGTGTACGATGTATGAGAGCCCAAGGGGAGCCAAGCACTCTGAAAACACTGTAAGCTGCAGGACAACCACACTGTACCAGCAGGTAATAGCTCTTGCATGCAGTTGCACTACCTACATCCATCAAAACCCCATCCATGTCACAGATAAAATACCAGCTGGCAGAAAACCAACAAAAACCCACCTGCGTACCATCTATGCACAGACCTAATGCTCCAATTAGACTAGGTGCCTCCTTGCACAGCCTACTTCATTTCCAGAGACATTTCCAGTGGAAGATGCAGACAAATCAGCCCTGGGATCACCAGCAGCAGCTGCTGCTTTCAGCATGCAGAACGTTGAGCAAATCAACAGAGACGAGCTTCTGCTCACATCAAAACCTCAAAGATGTGGATGACAACCTTGATTAATTAAAAGACACAGGATCAGACCAAAGAGAAATTGTCGCTCAGCAGCTTAGACTAAAAATCAAGCTGGCCTGACAAGAAATAGAAGCTTTCCCAATTTTTAGCCCGTGGTCAAGTACCGTTTCCACAGTTCTGGTCTAAAATTATTTCCCCCCATGCTCTGTTCTTTTCTGAACTACTCTTTTAGCATTTTTCTTCTTTATTTTCCTCATCTTACCATTTCTGTCACTCTTGCTTGCTCTTAAATGTTCATTTCTCTCCTTGCTTCAATATCAGTTAAAATGCCACTATCACTAACAGCATAAGACTGAGTCAGAATGGAGACTGTGCACTCACTCATTTCTTACTCTAGGAAAAAATTACTAAAAGCCAAAAAATAGTACTGTGGATTACATCTGTTCTCACTGATGCCCAGAACAGCAGAACTGCGCTAGTACAGTTTCTCATTAAAAATGTATATGATTGCTATGAAGTCTTTATTGTGTCACCCTCTATAAAAAGTTTTGCTCTGTCCTGCCTGTTTCCAACCCCCCAACTTTAAACCAATGAAAAACACATTGAGAAGGTTAGCAGGCTCACGTGGGATATAATTAACTGTATCTTTAACATGTTCTTAAGGTTGATTGTTTTTGCATCACTCCCATTTTAACCACATAAACCAGTAGTGTAAGAATCTTCCTCGAGAGGGCTTTCTTGTACCCTTGCAAGGGGGGTTATTCTGTTCAGGTTCATTCCAGAGAGTCCACACTTCACAGGCAGCTGAATACAACATTTCTGCAAAAAATCAAACTGCTGATCTCAAGCAGGGATTAAGCAATATTAAATAAACATGTGAATTGCCATTTGGTTTGGATTTAATGTTATTTAAGTAAAATCTTAAAAGAGAAGAGCTGATGCGAGACAACCTCTCCTTTTCCTTAATTTCCTACCTGCATAACACGGCCTAGAAGACACTGGATGCAGAAGAGCTAATACAACCAGGATGATTCTGGTCAGATAATAAAACTAATGAAACACTTTTTATGGGTTATTACCTAAAGTCTTGCTCCTTTACTGCTAGAATTTGTTTATTGCGATAGGAACAAGATCAGGCCTTTCTTATACCAGGAATTTATTAATAAAGTCAAATCGCAGCAGTAGCACAAAAGCCAAGCACGTATGAACGCAGCTGTAAGAGCAAACCAGACTGTTGGATATTTCCCTTGTAAAATGATATGTCAAATATTTCAGTAAGCGCAGGCCTAATTTTGCCTCCATAACACCTCTTAAACATCCAAGAACCTCAAGTTCAAAATTCCTCAGATCTGTTATCGTATCCGTTATTTCCACATTTATTCAAAAGGACAACCTGAGCCAGTCTCCAGTCAAACCTGTGCCCTCCCTGTAGATCAGTCTTTCTCTTCTCTTCCTAGAAGCTCCACCACCCCAAGCGGTGCTGTGCGACGTCAAGCTTCTATGGGCCATGTATGCTCTTCCAAATACCCTTCACATGAGGGCAACTGAGAGCTTTGCAGTAAAAGTGGGATGGGCTGAAAGCAATTAATGAGCAGAAAAAAATTCCCTCCATGAGCATGGAGGCTGTACTCATGCAGTGGCAGCGCTTGCAAAACAGAGAAGACAAAGTCTGTCCTTCACCATCAGAAAAGAAAAAGCCAGTGATGAGCAACAGTCTTTAAAAATCACAGTTTGGCAGTTACAGAAGATTATCTAATTACCATCATATTTAATATTATATGGCTTTAATAATTCTCTGTTATCATCAAGCTGCTAGCACTAAAAGAAAATGGGAAATTGGCTCTGATGCCTTACAGGATAGATAATGGGAAGAGAGGCTATGCCCTCTGGGTCCTTGGTTTGGAGCCAGCTCAGGTTGGAAATGAAAGTCATTTCTGCTGGGCAGCCTCTCTGAAGTGAGCTGATGTTGTCAGGCTCTGTCCAGTCCCACATTCAAGAACAAAAACCAGCACAGCAATGGGGTGTGCTGCAGGAGAAAATTCTTGAAAACACTTTTGTCTCTCGCTTTCTGTTATCACCCATGCAGATCTTAGCCTGGAACACGGATATTTATAGAGACATATTTACTCCAAAGCAAGTCTCACCAACGATGACTGTATGAAACTTGCGTTAACCTTATACTGGTTTAAAACTAGAATGACTTGCCTTGGAAGTGGGTGCTTTTACTCCTGAGCAACCCCATTACTTTGGTGTGGAGCAACAAAGTTAGAGACAATGAGGACTGCCAAGCCTTTACTAACACTGTGGGCTGAATGTGCATCTCATTATTGCTCTCATTCTTAAAATGTCTGAGCAAGGCTCAGCTTCAAAGTGCATCTTGGGTCAGGCTGAAGCTGGAACACCTACACTGGCAGAAAAGTTTATAGTGGGTCCATGCTGCCCAGTAGGTCACCTTAAATCCAGCTAAATGAACAGTTAAACCTAGATGAATTAATGCAGGTGTAGGTCGATAAAGAGCTGAACAACTGGGGTTTTTTTGAGGTTGGATGCTGCAAAGTCTGAGCTAACACCACATCCCTCGGGACTGCTCTGTTCTCAACAAGGGCTGCAGCACATGAACAAGACAGAGCAGCTTGCACTGCAGCTGCTGTGCCTGCTTAATGGATTAATAGACTTTGTCCACTGTCAGTCCCAAGCCTTTTCAGGAGAAATGAAATCTCCAAGGAAAAAAAAAAAAGGAAAACCAGTACTGGAATTAAAAATAAGTGTCTTTCTGACTTTCAAATGAGACCTCAAGCATCTTCATTTACAATTTAATATTTTAGTAAGCACTTTATTGAAAGAGACTATGTAACGGGTTAATTTCCAAATGTCATTTATCTTTACTCACTGGGGATGACTTTCTGTAATTCACTTGAGGCTGCAACACTCATGGATTAATACATCATCCTCCAACTTGAGAAGATAAAAGCCTAACAAGCTCTAACCTGCTACACAGGCTATATTTAAGCAGTACAGGGTAATGATAAATATCTCCTATAAAATGTGTTCTCTTCACACTTCCTGTGAAAACTGCTGAGTGAGCCAGCTGGCGAGATGGAGCCGACGGTCCTTGCTCACAGCCCCACCGTCCACACACTGTGAAACTGGAGATCTCCCTTCCCCAGCGTCACCCACCCTCCGATCCTGGGCCACTTTTGTCATGGGCTGCTGGTACCCCCAGTTCAATCCACATCCCATCAATGCCTCTCTCCCCCACCTGGCAGACAGGGAAAGACTGCAGGGATTGTTGGGGCACTTCGGTTTTCCTTAAACATGTTCCATTTCCCATAACGGACTCAACGTTTTGCAGAACAAAATGAGGACTGTGTGTCTCCCCAGAAGTGCTTATAAAACACGGGGGACACCGTGGTAGGCAGAGTGGGGGCGATGCAGGAACCGGGAGGAGGAGAGACCACACAGTTGCAAGTGCCGCTTGCGGGGCCCGGCTGCAAAGTGAATCACTTCTCGCTTCCTTCTTCCCGGTACGAATGGTGGGTGCTGATAAGCATGCAGGGACCTCACAGAGCAGACACTCAAACCACGCTCTGCGTCAGGAAGCTAGAGGAGGTCCTGGCCAGTCCAACCACAGTCTTTTCAATTTTCATTGTCTCCTGTTGACCAGATGTTACTCCAATGCTTTCCAGGACTGCTTTTAACATCACAAAGATTTAACTGCAGCCAAGTACGATAATCTCCGGCTGGAGTTGGCCTTCCCTCCCAGGGCCAGAAGCCTCAGTGACCTAAATACAGCATCAGGATGTTAACCTAGCTCCTTACCCTTCATGGGAATTATTTTCTATCTCCAAGGGATGCTGATAAATTCAGCACGCTTCCGGCACCACCTTTGTCAAGATCCCTCTTTACTTTCATCATTGCTTTACGCACACTGATCACTCCCCTAGATCTCCCTAGAGAGACAGATGAGCGCTACAGTCCTTCCTCTAGTTTGGAGAAAGAGAGAGCAAAGCAGGCAGCCTGCCTTTCCGACATGCTGAAGAGGAGTCCTTGGCTACAGCAGCCAGCCATCAGACTCTGGATGTGTGCCACTGGGAACTGGAAGGGTAAACCATTATCGTTAAAAATTAGAGTTACCTTCTATAGACGTAACACATATCCCACCACAAACTTCCTTGTCTAATTAATGCTGGAAAAGAACCAGCACCCACCTGGCCATTTTAACAGGCTAAACACAGAATCACAGAATCACCTAGGTTGGAAGGGACCTTTTAAGATCATCTAGTCCAACCAATGAACCACCACCACCCCCCGCCCTAAAACCCCACCAACCAAACAAAAAAACCCAACAACCAACCAAACAAAAAAAACCCAAAACCACACAAACCACACCCAAAACAACACCAACCCAACACTAATCCATATCACCGAGCACCATGTCAACTCATCTCTTGAATACCTCCAGGGATGGTGCCTCAACCACCTCCCTGGGCAGCCCATTCCAATGCCTGACAACCCTTTCAGTGAAGAAAAATTTCCCAATATCTAACCTGAACCTCCCCTGGCGCAACTTGAAGCCATTGCCCCTTGTCCTATCATCTGTGACTTGGGAGATTGACCCCCGCCTCTCTACACCCTCCTTTCAGGTAGTTGTAGAGAGCGATAAGGTCTCTCCTCAGTCCACATCCACCATAAGACTGTTTCAAATCAGCCTCTTATGATAAAAGATCATTTATTTTGTTCTCTTAAAAGCTCCCTAGGCCTTCACTAAGCCTGACTGTGTGGGAGCTGCAGAAGTCTCACTGTTGTTTCCCAGGGATGTGTCTTCTTCCAGGGCAGCCAAGATCAAAGTCTGGTCTAGAAAAAATGAACTCACACTGGCCTTGCCCTGGGCCTCCAGGCTTTATGAAGTCCTCGCACCACGGCTGGCTGTTCATAATGCATTCACATATATGTTTCCCTCTCTCTCTCATTAGTTGGGAGATCATCAGCTAGAAACAACACAATCAGGTTAAGCCACTTCCACCTTCTCCTGCTAATTCTATCTACATTTTATTTAGATGGTGCATTTGGATTCCTGAGGATATTTCTTCTCAGACCATCGTGATCTCATGTTAGGTTACTCTTTAAATACATCCTTGACAGCATAACATTGACGATCACTTTTTTTTCCAAAAACACTTTGCAGAGATGATGAATTCAGTTTTTCAGCAATGGCAGAGACATGACAAAAAACTTGTTACAATTATGAGCTAGTAGCATGAACTATTCTTAGAATTGTTTTATCTTTGTCTAAATTTTAAAACACAAAAGAGATGCAATAACAAATGAATGAAGATATATGAATGAATGCAATAAAGAAAAAATCCTCAATACCTGCCATGTATCTATTTCCATTTTCCGATTTTAATCAAAAAACTACCGAGACAAACAGCTTTTTCAGTAATTCTATAAAGAGCTTTCTTTGAAGACTGAAGGAGATAGTGGGCCATAATTTTACAAACCTAGCACATTTTCCCTGCAACTTTATGCTGTACCAGTTTTGCCTTCCTTTTCTTATTCTACCCATTTAGATCATAAGAGTTTGGTGAAGAGATGATCTAGCACTCGCTCTGCACAATGCCTCCAGCAAAACAAAGCAAACGTGTTCTCGGTCAATTCATAAGTGCTCCCAAAACGGTAACACATCTGGCCTTCCAGGTTGCTGGCAGTGGGCAACATCCAATAATTCACAGAAAAGCAAAATTTATGAAAGCAATAATAATAATGATGATGATGATGATGCAAGTAGGCAGCCTTAAGCAGTGTAAAGCAACAGAAAAGCAGACTTTATCTAACTTCTGCAGTTTCTGCTCTTGAGCACCAAATTGGCATTGCTGACGTGAGTGGCAGCTGCTCCAGCACACACACTATTAAAGATTGGGGCACAAACTCAACAAGGGTGTACATACATAATGTATGTACAACTGTTAGTAAAAGAAGGGAACTAATTCTTGTTGCTGACAATCCTCTTTTTACATCTTTTTTGGGAGTCACTTGCCTTGTCTCACTGAATGCGTAACAATTGTGGAATGGAGACCCCATTTCAAACACTTTTTCTAGCTATCCCTCTTCATAGACAAGAGCATACACTGGGAGACCAGAAGGTCCAGAGTCACCTCCAGTAAGCGAGCTCCTATCCTCCCCAAGGCTGTGCAGCTTCATGGGATTCAGAAACACGGATGAAATCCTGGCCCCAGAGGAACGAAAAGTAAAACCTCTGTGAAATTTGTCAGGTTCAGAATTTTGCCACATTGTCTGACCTACCCTGGGAGGTTTCCCCCAAAAAAAGCTTTTTCAGGCACAGCATCAAGACAGTGCCAGCTGCCTGGCCACTAATGTGGTCCTCCAGAAGAGCATACCAGTTTTACACATAAACTACACCTCTGTACCTTATGATCAGGATGCCATTTATGTTGGTCCTAGGAATAAAATAACAGATTGAAACCCAGTGTTCAATAGAGACTGCATGGAATACAGTTGTTTCCCATACAGAAATCTAAGATACTGTACAAGGAGGAAAGTCTTGGTATTAATAGCACATGCAGAGGACAGCAGTTTCTGCGCATTTTTGAAACCATTCAAAACATGGTTATATCCCTGCTTCTTAGCACTGGTTATGCTTGTTCCATGTATACGCATAATTTACAACTAGTTAAGCTTTGGTGGAAAAGCAAACACAATTTTGCACAGCCATACCACCTCTTACACTGCTCCACCCTGTCCTTTTTTAAAAAAAAATTATTATTATTTCTTTTTTTAACAGTCCTAAGGAAAACTCTTAGGAATTTTTCTAGGGGAGTTTGCCGGGAGTTGGGCAGATTCATATGATAAAAATGCAGTTGTCCTCAAAACTTGTATAAACAAATCTATAAAAGTAAATAGCTGCCCTTAGAGTATAAACAGAATGATTCTATATGTTATTTTTGAGATCTTTTCCTTATCTAGTAATAATTTTTTTCCCTAGTAGGAACCTTTGCCCACGCCCAAACACAGTGTTTTTAATACAGATCCAGTCACTGGATATCCCTGTGCACAAAACAGCTGCCCAAGTGACTTTAACTCATTTGAGTAGAGACCCAAGCTGGGGTTTCTCTAGGTCCAGACCTAGCAAACCACTCGAGTGCCTATTAATGTGAAACCATGGGGAACTAGCCCTGCCTAACGTCCCATCACTGAGAACAGTTAGTGATTTAGCTGGAAGGGCAGGCTTACATTCTCTGCTGAACTGGGCCATTGAGACTCCAGACCTGGTTGCCATTGTGCCAGGCAGGGCTTCCTGAGAGAGGGTAGAGGCAAAAATTACATTTAAGCAGATGGAGACTGTGAATCCACTGCTTTGCACAATGAGTAGGTTCAATGTAATGAATGACGTAGCTCTTCTTCATGCAACTAAGCAACTTTATTCAAGCTTGAGCCCAAGTTTGCTGAGCTTTAGTACAACAGCAAAGTGACAGACCCGTTTCCTGGGAAGCAAGTGAAGTTGTGACTGATGCATTTTGTAAACTTGCTGGAAAGAGTACACTTTGGTTGTTTTTTTAAGAGAACAAACATACGCAAAAAGTACGTCTTTTCCTTAGCACTACTTTGTATGATGCAGTACTGCAGACTGCTTTTCCAGACGAAGAGCAGAAATGAAAAAAAAACGTTTACAGAACCTTGACAGCTCTAGTGGATAGTTATTACATTATTTTCTATTTATCTGGTCATGCATGTGTTGTTTTTTTAAAATGTAATCCCTGCACTTAAAATACTTCCTCTTTGGAAGGAATGGCTCAGTGGTTAGACTCCGGACTTTCAGATCTTGTTTCCAACTCTCCATTTGCTCAGGAGGTAACAATATGTATATGTATCTTTAAATCACAAGGAATCTATTCCAAATTTTAATGGCGTAATCTCATTGCATCCCAGCAGAGTGAGAACTCTTCTTATTACTTCCACTTCACAGATGGGAACAAACACATTGAGTTCTTCAGGGGATGCTGCAAACTGGCACGGCAGCAGGTTGCTTTAAAAGGTCACGCAGAAAACTGTGGTTTGAGGGAAAGGCACACATCCTCTTCATAATACCATCAAAACAGGCTGAGAGGAGAGGAGGAAGGTGGGATGTGGACAGCTGGTGGCTGCTGCCAGTTTGCTTACCAGCACTGCATTTCAGTCACTACCCTCATCACTACTCTATTTAAGTTCCTACAAGCTTTTTAGGGCACTGGAATGAGCCATCCAGAAAAACAACCACCAAACCACAAAAAAACCCAAACCTGCACCTTTATGCAAAGTAACAGAAAGAGTTCTATTTCATCCATCATCAAAGATCATAATTTATTTTAAAAAGTGTTCCTTTGTGCATCACTTAATGTCATCATTCAACTGATTTTTACAGAGAAGCGAAGTATTCTCAACCCCTTAAATGGAAAAATAATTGCTGATAATCTGTTTTCTCATAATAATATTGATGATGATGATGTCACTGAAAACTCACTCGGTAGAAAACTCTAGCAGTTGCTGATCAACTCAGTACTTTCAGGGAAATGCTATCTTTCGGATTCATGAACGACAGATTTTTCTCCTGACCCTTGTCCCCTCATGTTTGTGAAATGACCCCGATCGCATGGGTTATCTCCCCAGTCCTGGCAAATCATTCTGGCTTCGGTTTGTTTTAACACGGCGTTTTTCTCATCTTCCACTTTGGGTACACTGTCCTTATGTCACCCTAAAGAGCAACCGAGGAATTAAGAAGGATTCATGGGCAGAGCAGAGATAAAACAGGAGGATAAAGGCAAGAAACTATTTGTCTGCAATCCCGTTAGTGGAGAAAATGCTTTACAAGGTTACCTTGTGGGGAACATGGCCTGTCCAATAGTAAAAATCCTCCATGCAGCTGCTCTGTAAAATCCCAAAGTATAAAACACTTCTTTGAAGCCAAATTAATGATCCACAGCACGTTGGAAAGCATTTCCGTAGACACAGCTTTCTTTCACCCTTTTGCCTTTCAGCAGAGCCTCAGGAACAGACTTGTTCAGATTGATAAAACTCAGGAATAGAAAACACCGGCAGGGATTGCCACAATGGAAACTACAATGAAGAATACAGAACTACAATGAAGAATTCTGTGCCCAGCTATCTCTCTAGGTAACTCTAGGCTGAACATTTGGGGATAGAAAGGAGGTATTTTGTGCCCATTCTACTATGAGTTAAGAATAGGAATGACAAAGAATGTTATTCTCTTAACCCGGTTTCTTAATGTTTCCTCTTGGTTTTATCTAGTTAGTATTCCTTTTGTTTAGCGGTAAAGTTTTAATTTGTATAATCTGGTCTGTGGAGAACTAAAAGATGGCCTGCAGTTATAAACTGTTGAACACTGTCATCAAAATCTTCTGTAGGCCCTGGATAATTACCTTGAAACAACAGAACTTCTGTAGGTCAAACCTTACCCCTCACAGTAAAATAAAACAAGGAAAACCAAACCAGAAAGGCTAAAGAAGTAATTTACAAGACAGCCTATTCAGGTACCTGGAGAGCTAAAAAAACCTCTCAGCCCTTCAGCAGAAGCTCCTAATCACCAGTGAAAGTGTGGGCCTCTCAGGCAGCTTGTAGATCCTGGAGCCAATTTCCCCACCAGTCTGTTGTCTGCCCTCCACTGGCCATGCCTTTCCTTCTGAATCTGTGCATACCTGCAAGGACCAAGGTGCTGCTGATAGCAATGCCAATAGGATTACCATTACTTTCTGTGCAAAAATTTCCAAAACTCTGTATGTATTAGCAGGTGGAGGACATCAAACTACTTTCTCCCAGTTTCTTTACATCTTACCTGACCCAGTACCCTAAACAGACAGAGCTCCAAATATTGCTCCCCATGGGAATGAGTTGGTTGCATATCCTGCTCTCCCTTTCCTACCTACTCACTTACAACTGCTCTGGTCCCTTTAGGGGGTCTGGTCTCTTTAGGGGATGGATCACATCCAGGAGGCATGTATTAGGTTCCTCCTCGGTTATTGTGTTTTAGAAATGGTTTTCCAATTTGCAGCTACTGTTTCTCTTATGTGCCCAGATTTGACAGCTAGGACATTGCTTCTTTTCTGCAAAGTCAATCCATAGCAGTTTCTTTAGTGGATAAAGCACAGTGGCTCTAGACTCTGGTCTGCAAAAGGAAATCCATGAAAGATCATATACATGAAATCTCTGTCTAAGAGCCTGAGGCCCAAAGGATACTGTAATGCCCAAATGCCATTGAAGGAGAGTAAGTCACTGCTTAGACATTGTTTTCAGTGCCTCTTAATGTTGGGCAAAGTTTGGCTCATGTCATTTCACGTGATACACACAAGGACAGCCTTCATGCCCTTGAGCTACTTACCCAGTGACTGAGGATCTGATAATTTTTAAACAATCTCAGAGGAGCTTTAATTAAAACCCATTTCTGGCCTATAAAATGGGTGAGAGTGATTGTAACAGTGGCTTCAGACTTGCAGATATATGGAACTGGAACAAAACATATTTATCAGTGCCCCTCACAGGGGAGCGCCATACACACTATAGGACAAATGCTAGAAGACTTTCATTTACCTTATCACAAATGCCAGATTTAGACCAGAACAGGTAACAACCTCAGCTCCTCAACTTGGCCTCCTTCTTGGACGGAGCATATGAATCCAGCAACAGGACTTGAAATGTCTGGGTGACTCCCTACCTGCAGCCCCTCTTGGCCTTAATAGAAACCCTTCCCTCCCTCCTCAACACATTCTGGAGCCTGCAGAAAGCAGTAAAGCATCGCTGCAGCAGCGCCTGGTGACCTTGAACAACCTCAACAGGTGCATTGCTCTTGCGGAAAACACATGTTGCTCTGTCACTATTAATACCGCAGGAGTGTGAATGGCATATGCACGATTGTTTGAGTGGGGAGCATAAATTACAGAGTTCCCAGGTCTGCAGTCATCAGCAGCTATAACAGCGCTGTTTCTGGGGACAGCGTAGGCACAGGACCACAGGCACTTGGGCTAAGTGAGGAGTGAAGCCCCGGGGGTCAGGCCGTCACGGGGAGGTGTATGAGGGCAGACCCAGGATGCCATACAGCTGAAGGTCTCAATGCTCCAGTGACCGAGAGGGTTCACAGATCAGGGAAGAAAATAAATTAATCGCTCTGCCTCCAGACTGCCTGGCTCAAGAAATCCTTCCATCGACAACCTCCCGCACTGTTGCATGGACAAGCTGCTTGCTCCTCGCACTATTAAGTACAAGGCAGGAGCTGTTTATTGTTTCAGATTTAAGAATTCAAAATGGCAAGTCAAACAGATTTCCTGGGAAGTGAAAAGAGAAGTACAGTTAAACAGGTTCTCTGTGGAAGACAAAACCCCACATTCCCTTCCAACTCTTAGTCTGACCAGAGCCACTGTTTTCAAGCCACACCGGATGAGAAAAGGGGAAAGATGATGAAAGTAAAGTGTTCTATGCTCATTTATCTCAGGACCTCCCGGTTTTGTGTACAGATAGAGGAAAAAGTGCCCCTGAAACCTCTCCTTCATAGCTGGAAGATCTCTAGAAGGTGAGAAAGTTGTCAATTCAAACTTCCCTGTGATCTTATCAACCCTTGTTTTCATTGATCAGACTCTACCACTCCTGCCACATGAAAGCCTCAGTTGAACAGTGCAGAATAAAAACAGAAAACATGAGGCTGATAGCACTGTTTCTCCCCCCCCCCCCCGAATTCAAACAGCTGTGCTAAAAACCTGTACCTTCTCTAAATTACTGATGCAAGAGAGAGATAGCCAGAAGAAATATATACACACCCCAAACAACAAGCGTACAGGGACAAGAGTGGAGAAAGCCTGCATCCTCTACATTCATGGAGAAAACAATGATAAAGCAAACCCCAAAGAAAAAAAAAAACACTGCTGACAGCTTAAGGGAAGGAAGACTAGTTTTTTATTGCCCCAACGGGGTCATGCCTGTGCGTGGTGAAACCATGGCCATTAGTAACAGAGAATACATGTAGGAAGTGTTACCACCCATGACATCCTTTGCGGCCACTGGAGAGTCCAGACCTCACACAGGGGTAACATTTTTTAGTGCAAAGTGACTGGTGAAGAGGGCATTCTCACATCCCTACCCATTCCTTCCCCTCCCTTTCCAAAGGGATAGTTGATAGCACTTCAGGCAAACAAAGCAACAATCAGCCATGACCTCCCACTGGTGACACAATAAAAATGCTATTGGCCCTGATGAAAGGACTCAACAAAACTAGGTCTCAGTGCAGTCAACTTCCCCTTGGCTGATGAGACCCCACCTTCATACTCTCAGGAGAGCCCCATATATCCCATCTCACCTTTTGTGTCCCCTACTTAGGTCCTTTTCTCCTGGGGTCACGCTGTTCCTGCTGGCCAGTCAATACTGTAAGGCAGACCTCTTCCAGATTTGCCTCCCTCTCATGCCCTCTCCAAAACTTACCTCCCAAAGCCCAGCAAAAGGCATGCCCACCCTGCTGCACAGAGCTGCAGTTGCCTAACACTGTCCCTCTGGTTGTGGCTGTACAGGCCAAGGCAAGCCTGGGAGGGTACAGCTCAAGCTGCTCCTCGCCTGAGGTGACACTAAACCATATTTTTCTTTTCTAAAGCACAAATAAAAATCATGCAAAAATAAAAGAGAACTTGACTTTTATAGGTCTTTGGAAAAACAACTATTAGAGCAAACAAGGCAGGAACTTGATATTGCTGGGGCAGGGCTCCCTGCTTCTCTACCCACAGGCAGCCTGCCCTGTCTCTCCTCCTGCCTTCTTGGCAGGGTCTCCCACAGAAGCAGTGTGGTCTGCAGGCCCAAGTTACAATTCGACTCTAAGTGGCATCCAGCAGCATGCTGATTCACTACCAGGGGCTGTACCTGCTTCCCACAAGAAGATGCAGAGTCTAATATGCAGGGAAGGCACAGACAAAACGTGCCCCAGCAATACACTGGAGCATCGTATTGACGCCTATCAATTGACCAATCCCCTACACAAAGGAAAGAGAAGATGGTCAAAGCAAACCATCCTTTGCAGGCACAACAGCTGTTAAACCACTTTTTTGACAGGAGCCGTGATTTTTACTGCAGCCTTGTCACTCTCCACCCCTCTCCTGCAGTTCCTTTCCTTCATGGACCACCTCCACCGAGCAAGCAACTTGGGAGGGCTGATGGCAGCGCCATGACATCCTGGGACAACTGCACAGTGCTGCTTCCCTGCTCCATTTTCCTGATATCTTCTGCCTATTTGCCTCTTTTCTGGGCCACCTTTAAGCAAGGGCAATGAAAAAAAGCAAAGGATCTAGAAACACTAGACTGAGATATAGTCTTTAACTGCTCATTAATGGCATTGCAATGGAAACAGGTAGCAGCTGTGGCCCTCCAGCCCTCATCATCCAGCTTGCTAAGGCTCACTCCCTGCTGAAACAATTGATTAGTTTGAAAAAAACCTGTTTATCAGTAAAGCATTCATTTAATATAACTGCCCACGGAGGCCTCAGATAACATGCTTCACAGGTCCTATTCTCAGACTCATAATGATCAGCTCAATCCCCTGCAGCCTCAAATCCCTTATTTAACAAGCACTTTTGGATCCCAGTACAATATCACACAGCTGACAAAGCAGCAATTAAAGAGAAATATTTTTAAAAGGTAGGGATGGTGAGAGAATAATCAGAGATGCAGTTGCCAGATCCTTGTGTTAACTAAGGACACCAGAGAAGTACGCCTGATCCGGCCTCCTCACCACTTAATGTGAATAAACAGCTTAAGAGTGGGAGAGGCTGAAAGGGGAGCAGCCTCCTCCCCTGTCACGGGAGAGGGAATGTGATGATCACCAAGTACCAGAAAAGCTCCCGTTTGTGAAACCCGTGAAGGGAAGAAGCCTACGGCTCCTCCCCGCAGCTTCCTAGTGGTGATTGTGAGCTCCGGCACACTGTGTCTCTCATCACGCCATCTCACGGCAAGTCTCACATCATCTTCACAATGCAGAAATGCAACCGGATTAAAAAGACAAAAGCTTTCTGATAGCCTGTTCTTTCGGATGCCTCTATTTCTGGATGTATGACCACAGCCCTTATGCTCGTGTTTTCTGAAAAGCAGCCTTGAACGTAAACCAATGCCACCAGCCTTTCCCACAGCCACATAGACAAGCTTTCATGTACTCAGAAAACACCACAGTCCCCACACCTCAGGGAGTAGAAGAACCTTCAGGGAACAGTGCAGGGTGCCACCACAGGGCAGCTCTCTCCCAAGACGGGAGACTTCTGCAGTGAGCATAGGTGCGCTGCTATGTCCCAGGTCTCCTGGCACGGCAGTTCCCCTCCGACCACTGGCTGACCACATGCCATCTGTGAGCTAGGGTTTGATAGCCTTGGATGTACAGCAAACCACTGGAAGGAAGAGCTGACCGACTGCCCTTTCTGCCGTTCGCCCAACAGTTGGTGTTGTTTAAATTAAAACGCTGACCATTAAGTTCAGTCCCCAGCAGGTTGTAGCGAGGCAAGGCTGTACTTTTCAGTTAGCTGAGAAGCAAAATAAATACCCCGGCCTTGACCTCACCCTCCTCTTGCCAATAAAGCCTAACCAGGGAGCAAAAGGGACGAAAACCCAAGCACAGAAGAAATACAAGAGAGAGCAATCTTCTCGCTCCAGCATGCGAGGGGCTGGCTCTTGCCCTGCAGAAGCGCTACCCTGCACCTCCACCATCAAGCTCTCCACAGCACAAATACATGCACAGCCATGTATCCACAATATAAAGGTCTGTACCTCGCAGCTATAAGAAAGAGCTGCACAGCTGTCCTTAGATAGTGTAGAGGTTTCCCTGTGAAGGATGGTTTTACAAGGGCTGGGCACTGGAGAATGGCTTTTGCCAATTCAGCAAAGCAATTTCTACTGCCTAGGTTTCATGATCAGTTTTCTTCTCAAAAAAGCAGCCTGGATTGAAAAGAAACATATGACGATAGTACAAATACCTTATGCTAAATGACTCCTAAACAGCAAAATCCAAACTTTTCTAGGAAGGGTTCAATATTGGACCGGGCTCTAGACCTGAAGTTTGTAATGGCTTCCCTCTCTGTTACTGCGAGCACGAGAGCATCAGAGTCACGCAGCTCAGCTCTCCCTCTGCACTACTGGCCTGTGAATAAAGCCGCTCTTTAGGTTGGCATCAACCACCCTAGCTTCTGTAAACAAACTTATCAGATGTTTAAAAGTAAAATAGAAGGGAAATGGGCCAGGAAATTATCCAATATAGTTCTGAATGAAAATTTCAAGCAACAGAGACCTCAGAAGTCCCATAGCTACCACTGCTGGGAAACGATCCCCAGCTAACAAAGACATAAAAGGACCCACCCAAGTATGAGAAGGGGTGCAAAGCTAAGGAACTAGGAGAAGCTGTGAAAGAAAACACATTATTAAGGAAAAAGAAAAAAAATCAAAGCAAAGAACACCAAAGGGGAAAAAAATAAGTCTCCAGGATTAGCAGGGAGAAGTACAGATTTAAAAGAGATCCATTGTGTGAGTACCACTTTATAAAAGCTTACAACACAACGACCCTTAAAAAATAGCTTTATTTCTATTGCCAAAGCACCACCACAACCTGCATCAAATAAAGTCACAATCCGTCAAGGAGCTGAATGCACTGGCTTTAATGGGATTTCATGGTGCTCAGTAGCTTGCAGGATTAGGTCCCTGCTACAGTGCTAAATTGTCTAGGAAAACACACAGGAGGAAACAACAGTGAAACAACCCTGGAGAGTTACACTCTGCACAATCTTTTACCTAAAACTGAATGCTCTCAGCTGTTACAATAATGAACATGTCCGATACACTAACCTGGAATTGCTATGCTGATGCAGCATTCTCATTTCTCTCGCCTCAAAGCCTGCAAGTCCAAAGCATCGGTTACTCCAAAATGCTGGGGAATGAGGTTGGTGAGGCTGAGATTGAATCCCTTGTGCCTTAGTCCACACAGGCATTTAAACATGTTTTCAAATCTGGGACTGTCAGCTTTTTAAGAGCAAAGCCTTGGCATTGAGTAAGACAGGTTGTGGGGTGACCATGGCATGGCTCCCAAGGTACTGCCTCATTTGGTGACAAGACTCAAACAGGGGGAACTGCACCATTTTTGCTAAGAGAAGTGCACTGGCACTCCAGGAGCAGGGAGTTACAATCAACAGCATTTTCATGCTCTGCCTTCTTTCAAGGATCAGCTTAGAGAGGTAATGTACACAAAAACAGCATCACACTTTCCGTTATTATAGGGTTTTTTATGGAGGAGAAGACTTATGCTCTGCATATTCACCCAGAGAAACAACCGAGCGCACAACTTGCACAAATCCAGGTGAAGAGATGCCAGGAAGAAAGGAACTCCTAGAGAGCCGGCACACTGTGGTCACCTGTGATGGGGGACAATGCTCTGGGTGTGGGTATTGCTACTGGTGGGGTACCTCGGTGACAGCAACAGCCAGAAACAAACAGAAAAAAGAGCAGAGTTCCTTACAATAGAAAAGACAGAGTCACTTGCAATAGTTAAGGAAGAAAAGATCCTGCAGGTCACTTGCTGCTGCTCAGTAGGCTGCCCATCTTCAAGCTAAGCCTGCAATCCCATCAGTGAGGACTGTGGAGCTGAGCCAAGTTTGAACTCACCGGCAGTAAGGTTGTACGAGCAGATCAGCCTGGTAGCCTTGCCTGCGCCAGTGTTTGTCACAAGGCTGACACAATCCCTGCTCAAGGGACTTCAGACCAGAACCGAAAGGGATGCTTGTAGGTCAAGTTTAATCCTCATGAGCCTGTGGGTGGGTGAACAAAGAAGGGGTGGGTGTGTATGTAAAAATGAAAGACCACAAGACACCTGGTTCTGAGTACTGCTACTAGCCTATTCCTTCCAATACCATTAATAGCATGCCAGACTTCACAGAAACAAAAGCAAGCAGCCAGGCTCTTCCTCCCTCAAACAATAAAAGAGAATAGTAAAACAGAAGCAAAGACGGATTCAATTAGCCCAGGATCTTTTTTGATAAAGGTTACTCAAATAAGCCATGTACAGAAGCTCTCCGCATCTACAACGTTTCTGCACCATTATTTGTAATGATATGACACCTCAGCTTGCAGAAGGTGCCACGCTGGATACTAATAGCACACTTATTATTAGATTTTCTGCATGGTTACATAAGCCTGCAAAAGGGGAAAAATGTAAATGATTCAAGAAGATATTCTTCTTGTGGTTCTCATGAAGTCTTTAGTATCTGAAGATTGAAGACGATCCCTCCTGGCAAGAAACAATCAATTTTTATGCTTCATTAAAAGAGTTCTTTTAGTACTTTTAAGAAAATGCTCAAAGGCAAGTCAAGTGAAGAATTATTTTTTTTTTTTAATCTAAACATTCTGTGCTAAATTTTACTCTCAGATCTTTCAAACACTTCTCCTAAAGTAAAACTAATCTATGCATGCAACTTTGTGTGTATTTCTTCCTCATAATCTAACTATGATCTGAGGACATTTCACCCTATCTAAACCCAGCTGCATGAGCAGGCACAAATTTTAAAGAAGGACATTAAAAGGGCAAAAGCAAGGGAGGTATGCACATTCTCTGGTAACTGAGGCAAGAAGACTCCAGCCATAACACAAGCTCATAAGTCAACGTCAGCCCAGCCAGAGCACCTTACCCCTGTCAATGCACCAGCAGTAGGTGCTCAACAACCTGCTGCGTGACCAAGACCACATCTCTTCCATTATTGAGAAATGCACAGGCCATAGCAGTGATCTTTTAAGCACATGATGACTGTATAATCCCCAGAGGACCTTTTCCCTGAATCAATCAGTGGCACACACTCATCCCCAAAGTCCACTTCCGCACCTGCTGGATCTAAGCCTGCCGACCTCCCTCTGGAAATACTGTCTAACATGACACACGCCCAAAGGAATGGCGGGCTAAGCCACCGCTATTAACCAAATTTATCCAGTGTGAGTTTACAGGTCACTTAACCATATCACAACACTGCACACAGAGAATCCTACAAAGCAACAGATGCAGGAAGGGTTTACTATACACTACAGCATCTGTCCTTACCTATCAACGGGTAGAACGCTAATTTAAGTGTCTTGTTGTCTCAAACTTCACTGCTGTGCAAATGGCATATAAATGCTGCTGGTGGTGGTGCACAAGGTCTGCTCGCAGCTTATATAAGTGAGATAAATCTAACACAAGTTCAGAGGGCTGGCCAACAAGTAGCTGCGAGCAGGAATCACTGCTCTTCTCCCTTTTAACATAAATGGTGTCTAGCAAACTTACATTTTGGAGGACCCAGTGCTCTTGCCCATATGTTCATGCACATGGAACAGTCTCCCAGCCCAGGGCCCTCTGGCAGCAGCAGAGAACTAGGTGGACATCACCAACACAGCAGAAGGTTCTGCCATTGCACTACCAGGTCATCTAATGCACCTCTAGATCACTATAACTGCACAACAGCTGACTCACTGTATCTTTGGTGAACGTATTACTTCCACAATTCATATGCAAATACACATAGTGCCTTCTGAGACACCCATGGAACTGCCCACAATGAGGTAGTTTTAGGGTACTGTATGACTGTACTCTCATTTACTGCCAAAAAAAAAAATTAATTTTTTTTTTTAAAAAATCAAATATTGCAAAATTGCTATGCCTCTGCAGAGTAAATCATGGCAAGGATTTTTTTAGATCCTCCATCCAGGTTATGGTACAGGAGGCCAAATTCAACCTGGTTCCTTCACCGGAACTACGGCTGGAAGGAACTATGTTCTATCTCTAGGTCACACCCCTGATTAGATAATTCACGCTACCATAGCAAAGCCAGGATGCAAAAGGGTGCTAGTAAGAAGCAACCAGCACCTTCTGGAGAAGTAAATGTGCTTTTTTTTTAGCCCTCAGAGACCAGATGTTGGGACTTTCTACCTCATGAACTCAATTTGCAAGACCCAAAATGATTTTGAGTACTGTAGGTCCTTGAATCCCATCCAGAACTTCTCTGACTCTGTGAATACAGCATTTTGAAGAAGGTCTTTTCTGTCCCACACTTCTCCATGAAGGGTTTACTGTAACAACAAGAAGTAGCTCTGCACAAGCACCAGAGTTCAGTTCACAAGCAGCATCACTTCATTGCAGAAAAGGGACTTTGTGTGAACCAGTATTTTGACCTTGTATTCTTAAGTTAGGCTTCTAAATCCATTTTTAGGATCCTAAAAAAATTCTTCATCTTTAGATAAGCTGAGCAGCTGCATCTCCGTGTTGCTTACACAGAAGACACAGTTCAGCACCTTTTAGTATCAGACCAGCTTTATTTAGGTCTCTAGCTTCAATCACCGGCAGAAGAGCAAAGTCAAGTGAGATTCGTATTCTTTTCAAAGTGTCATTCTTTTTATACATGCAAGTGATAAAGCCGCCTGTATTAGTGAACACAAAACCCAAAACAGCGTACTTGGAGCCACTTGTACCACCAACATCCCACGACTAAGTAATTCCATTCAAATGTAAATGAGACATATTGCAATTTCAGGATTATTTACTACATTTGTTTAGTACAATCACCTTGCAAGAAGTCTTCAAGCACTTTATTTGCAAAGAGCTGCAAAAATTGCCCCTAGGAATGTGGATACAACGGGTTGCATTTAATTTTTTGGAAACACTGAAAAATCCAAATAGAAAAACAACAAAAAAAAGCCCCAGAAAAACATACTCGGAAACCTGGAGAGGTATAAGACCCATTTGAAAATGCAGCTCTCAAAGCAGAAAGAAAAATGCTTGCTTGCTCTTCATGCAGGTGGAAGTTACCTGCATTCATGGGGGCATAGGAAGCAAAGCAAGATAAAAAAGGACTAGTCTGAAATATCTTGACTAATTTAATATACCTAGATTGAATTTGTAAGAAGGTTATTATATTAATTATTTACAGTCTTGGCTTAAGAGGATGTAGATTTTTGTGTGTGTATGCACATTTGGATTTTTTTTATACATTTATAACTGCTGATATAAAGAGTTTTTGTTCTTTCCCTCAGAAGAAATGATCTGATTCTGCCTTCATTTACACTGATCTAACTCTTAAATCCAACAGTTACATTGCTGTACAATTACTATTATCAAGGGGAAGAACATTCTAAAATTATCCTTTCGGCAGAGAGCACGAAGCCTGAAACTCTCAGTGCTTTCAACACCATTTTATCGGGGCTGTGATCTCGGCACGGCTGGTAATGCAGCCAGCTGAAGCCATGAAAGGGAGCTTTGTGCCCGGCTACACACCAGGCCATGTAAGACTTCCAGCTTTTTGACTGGCCGACGGGGATGTTGCTCTTAGTAACACTGCAAGATTGATTAGGTACAATTGAAAAAAAAAAAAAAAAAAAAGGCGTTTAGAAAGACAGCAGTGGAATAAAGTTAAGTTCCTCCTCTATGAAAGCTGCTAGAGTGCATGCAGTCAAAAAATGCCAAGTTGTCAGAAAAAAAGCAAAGTGCTCAAATATTTCAGGTAGTAAACTAGTAAGGAGATTCAGAGATTAGTTTATAATGGGAGAAACCTCAGCCCTGTCTGATCCAGAATGAATGCGGCATGATATCTCTGGTAAACCACACACAACCCTGCAACTGTATCTCCAGCGTATGACCCTGCAAAGTAAAAGCCAACTACTCTCACTATTGTTGTGAAGTTTGCCCTCAAGACTTTATTCTGACTTCTGCTGGTACTTCGCTCCTGTCAGTGGAGGCTGGCCAGCAAAAAGAGAGAGAGATCCTCCCTAGAGACCTGCCCTCCTTCAGGAGGCTCCAGCAGACACATCCTGCCAGGATGCCAGGGAGCAGAGAGATGGCTGCAATGAACCAGCCCCCTCTCTGATCATCCCATGCTCCAACTCTTACCCTTTAGGGCTGTTCCAGGCAATCTAGGCTTAGAAACTGTCTTTTTCCTGGGAAGACAGGGGTGGAGGAGAGCAGTCCTGCTGGCCAGCTGAACACCACAGAGGCAGCTCCTTCACAAGGTGCTCCCACACCAGAAGGAACAGGTTAGGATTGGCATTTCTGTTGTATGCTCTGCATGGGAATATCACACTGAAAAACACTTACTTGACTTTTCTAACATAGGCCTCTGCACCAGGTGAGAACTGCACTCAACATCTCACCCAGATCCACACAAATCTGTAAAATTTACCCTGACATATTACACCGTAGCAAAAATTTCACCAACAAATGCCGTGGTTGAAAAAGGCCCCAAACCTATCTGCCTATCTTTTTCCAAGATGATTAAGAACAAATAGCACAGCACTGATGTTTTACTCATCTGTCAAAAAGAATGATTCAGATAGGCAGGTGGTGAGCACCCTACACCATGACTGGGGCACAGCAGGGCTTCCTGACTCCTTTGTAGTGAGCAGACAAACAAGTGGTTGTCACTCCACCTCTCTGTCCAAAGCACAAGCACGGCATAGTCAGTCCTGGCTTTCTCCTGGCTTCTGCCTGCTCTTCAAATTACAGCCACAGTAAGCGAGGTGAAAGATGCTGATCCTAAATAAGTTAGGTGTCGATGATTCAGTGCTCCCAGTGCTCCCTGAGCCCATGGGGATGGCTTTTAAATGACCTCCTTCTGCACTTCATTGCTCCATGACACCTTCACAGGGTTCCAATTGCATTTTGGACTGAATAACCCCTTTTTGCTCTATGGACTTTCCCTCTTCATCTGTATTCCTGATCCATGTGCCTGTTTCTTAGCATTTATATAGCTAACCACCAATACATACTCAAATACGTATACACAAAGAAATGCAGATCAAACCAGCTTTACTGCAAGTCCCCGCAGAGACAAGCCCAGCTAGTCTCTCCCAGTGCTATAAAGTTTGCAGAATTGCTTTAAATATCTCTCTTCTTCAGAACACAGATTGGCTCGGCGAGGTGGTATATACACATTACTCTGTATACTGTGTATGTGTGAACATATGTTTGATAGCTAGATCGCTCTATTCCGATACATAAAACTGCGTATACACTTGTTCTTTTAAAACCTCGCTACTGCTGCCTTTAGCAGAGGTTCCCTCCAGGAATTTCACTCCCCTCTGCCCCTTTCTCTCCCCAGGAGGGTTTTCCTCCAGCCATCAGCAGGACTCTGCAGCTGCCTCCAGAGCAGAGCAACGATGCTGAGAGCATCAGCCAGAGGGGGCTGCAAGAGTGTGTTGTGAGATGCAACTGCCTCGAAGGGCTGAGCCTGCCGACTGTGTTAGAGGCTTTTCTCGCTTGCGTAAATCATTTCTTGAAATAATAATGCTTAAAATAGTTCAGCAAGTCTCCAGGTTTCTCACTTTTCTATGCATGTAGGATTAAGCAGCCAGGATTGAACACATACATCTGCACACTGGCCGGCTATTAGTTAGTGCCAGATACCTGTGTCTGAGACGGTATGGAAAATGCAGCCGGATTCTGATGCCACCAAACTCACAGAATGGTGCTGTGCCTTTGTTTGCAAAGCCACCATCACCTCCAGTTTGCTAGTGCCGTCTCTGTCGTCCAGTTTTTTCTTATCCAGCTAGATGTTAACAGTAAAGAAAGGGGCCAGACTTCTTGGGATAATGCATTTGACAGTGATAAAAATGTTTCCATGGAGCTTTACAGCAAAACAAAAATTGCTGCCCTTTATCTGATGTGCACACATTTCATACTTGCAATATGTCTAAAGCGATTTTATGACTAAATCCTGGGAAAAATGCAAAGAATGCTTGGCTAGAAGCATACTTTTCCAGTAAAAACACAACATGGCTTATTAACTGCGGCACTTGGAGGAGGCTATTCAACATGAAGTGCATTTTTTTTAGCTCAAGACCGAAAACATGTGTTTGGATATACGTTTTCTTTGGCTTCAGGCACCAATTTGACTGACTACATTAGAGGGGTCTCCAAGCCCTTTTAGCGTATGCTAGCTTCAGTACAAATGAAGTGGCATTCTATTAAACATGCCAGGGTATTGCAGCTGAAGGCAAGGTTAAAACCTCCTGACTTTTTCAGAATATATTAAGCAGAAATAATGGAAACAAAAAGCTCCATTAGGTACCTCGTTAAGATTTTTGTAGTTGCTGATCAGCAACCTTGTTATGGCAACACTTTTCAAAGTCACTGCAAGAAATGTTAATTGTGGCGATGGCAGGGTGGGGACTACGCACAATGAACTGCGGGAGCAGTACTATTAGTGTTACCGTGAGAACAGATTATGCCATTTCCATTCTATCTTTGAATTCTGGTGGGTGTAGGGTGATGTGACTCTGAATGATGTCAGATTACCCAGCCTACATTTTTCTTGGAAAGAAGCTCCTTCCTCCACTTCTCCAGCAGGAGGGCTTGTAAATACTGTGCTTAGGAAATCTCAGCTTCATCAGACTCTGAAACGATCCCTGCGTTATCTGGAATTTCTTTAATCGGACAACTGGGAAGGCATAAACTTCTTGAATACCTGGAAACACCAGAATATTCTCACTTAGGTTTGAAATGGCAAGAACTGATAACAAGGGGTGGTTTTCTGGACTAATCCCCAGGAAACAGGACTCCACTCTCCCCAATGTGGGCTGAAATCCAGACGATCTCAGGCACATTTGTAAGCGGGTCACAATGTCACTCCTCTTCTCTCCCATTAAAATACTAATTGTAAAAGCTTTTGTCTGTAATCTGCAGCTAACAAACCGGCAACACTGCACAAAGGGGAAGAGTGCAACTCAGTCCAACGCGCCTGAAGGGTACACTATCTCCACGCCATGCAACTATGAAACACGAAACTTCCCAAGACAGAGCTTGTCAAGAAACCTAATCAAAGCCGGGGTTTTGCTTTGAATCAAAGTCTGCTTCCCTCTCCCTTCCCTGGTCCACCACAAAAACCCGTGCAGTAGAGGGTTGTACAGGGCAGTGGGGCCAGCCCAGCCCAGCCCCACAGCCAGGGCTGCCCACGAAGCACTAACCCTCCTCCTGCCCCACCAGGCTGGCAGCAAGCAGCCATCTCCCAGGATGCACTGTTCGATGTAAAAAGAGCCAGCAAATTTTCACCTCCTGTGCCCCAAAACACACACACACACACAGAGACAGAGGCTGCAGGACGGGCAGCCAAACCATGAGGATTCCTCCATTTATGTTTGAGCCAAAGATAAAAGATTTCAAACCCCAGTCAGGAGCAAAACACACTTCCTCCTCTCACTCCCGAGGTGCTTTCAGCAACCATTTGGACAGGTCATGCTGGCACTAGCCCCGCTCAACTGGGTGATTTTTTTTTTCCTTTCCTATCAGGAGGCTGTGGACTGTGCTCCTGGGCAAGAACAGACTGGGATAGTTGTTTGGTTTTTTTTTTTTATTATGCCTTTTTGTTGCACTGCCATGGCTGGGAAGGCACGTCCAGTTCAGTTTATCACAATATACCAAGAGACTGATGTTTGTCCCCACTTTGGCAGCGCATGTGAGGGTGGGCACTCCCCCTTATGTCTCGGGGCACAACTCCAGTAACATTCAAACCAATATAAACTATCCGGCAACAGACTCAGGATGAAGCCCCGAAAGAAAACGAACACCAAATTCTGCTTATTTCTGCTGCTGCTGAACTCACGCAGGACAGAGCCCAGATGAATTACCAAGATCATCTCCTTGCATGCAAAAATCACTTGCAGAGCACTGTTCTCCTCTTCGTACTGCATCAAGCAAACTCCCAGTGATTTTCCCACTCAGAAAGGGGAGTGGAGATCTGCTGATGCCAGAGCTATGAGATGGTGCCTACATTAATCACACGTCCAACTTTTTAAATGCTTAAAAATGCCCCCTCTCACAACGAAACAAGGAACTGCACACGCCAAATTCACAAGCATTTGTTTCTCTTCTGGAAGTAAATACAGGAACTCAATTATTATTTTTCCTAGAGAAAAAATAAGATGCAGTGCTTTTTTTCTCTTGAGCTGAGGCAAAAACACCCAAACACTCCACATCTGAAACTCAGAATTTATTTACTTTTTCATTGTCTTTCCAAGATGCACTGAAGCTTTAAAAATTAATTCTGAAACTCATTAAAAAAAAAAAAAAGTAGTACTTTTCAGGTTTGACAATTCTTCCTGCACACAAACACCCTTACATAAGCACACATGCACAAACTTTTCTATTAGAAAAGTCATGCATACTGGGAAAGAAGTCTGTCCCCAGGTGTGCACAGAAATCCCAGTCATCCTGCTGAAAGGTGGAAGAATGGAGAGACTGACTAAAGCAGCCTTCAGTATACAGCTGTGCCAGGAAATACAGAGTAACTCCACAGCTCTTCTCACAAATCTGAATATTTGAATGTGATGGGAAAGTAAGAGTAACACTATCTTCTTTGAGGCAAGTCTGCTGGTAATTACAGATGTGTTAATGCGTGTGCGTGTAAAAGGCAAAGACTGTTTATGATACACTGAAATATGTATTTTTATTCACCACAAGACTGGTGTGCACGTTTTTCCCTTCACTGAGTAATTCCACCCCTTGTGATCATCCCTCAGCTTCTTACATTTCTGCCTGCTTCTCCTATAACCTTTTGGTGCCTGCTCTTTACTCTTGAAATACAGTTACTGCTGAACCATTTATATCTCACATCCAAGATGCTCGTCTCACACTTGGCACAGCTGATGAGCCCTAAAAGGAGCTGCTGCCATGTGAGGCTGATTCTCTCTACACTTAGTGCCACTTCATCCATGTCAGTGTCCCATTTACCTTTACAGTTACAACCCAGACTCATTGATATGCTGTCCGCAAATGTCAGGTCGAGCTCTGAGTTGGCTTTTGCTCACTTCCTCTGCCTTTTAAATCTGCGAGGGAATCTCTACAAGAATATTCTGCTGGCCCACTGCATTTTTTCCAGTGCTTCTTACTCTTTGTATGCTTACTCCAGTGTGCAAAACAGCATGTTGCACACTACAGTTTGTTAGCAAAACACAGGCAACTTCTCTCCAAGCATCCTCCTTGCTCCTTTATTCCTCTCTATTTTGAGCAACTTTCAGCTGAGAACAATGTCAGACTGACAGCCCTGGAGACCAGTGTATTTCAGGGAGAGGAGCCAAGTACAACTCCCTTCCTCTATCAAAAGCTAAAGGCAAGCTCTCTATCCTCTTTGCTGTACTGTAAGAAACTGCATCCTCTTTTAGTCTGCCTTAGTCACTGAAAAGCCCCTGTTCACCAAACTGATGTGCTGGGCAAGTATAAGATCAAACCTGCCCACAAAAATCCCTCTGAAGGACCAGGATGCAACTCCCTGGCCAAGAGGGATGAGTTATCCTGGTGAAGGCATTGCTCTCCACGGCTGTACAGTCCCATACCTCTGCAGACAACAGAGGCAGACCCAGGCAATGTGCTGCAACAGGAAGGCTTCAGCAGGCTCAGAGGTAGCCTGGAAACACAATCTCCTGTGCTGCTGGCCAGGGCCAGGTGGACCCTTCCCAGCTCTCAGTCAAAGCAGTCACACCAGCAGAAGGCCCCTGGTTGAATCATGCCTGCACAGCCAAGATGCCCAGGTGAGAGTGAGCGCTTCATTTCTCATGCCCCCTGCAGGGGGCAAGACCCACCATTTAGCCTTCAAAGGGGAAAAAAATAATAATATCAGGATTCTTGACCTTCCAGTTCTGCTGTCAGCAGCGCTGTATGCCAAAATCCTCATCTGATTCCTTAGGGAGAAGGTGGCACTAAAGGAGCAAGGAGGGCTTCTGGGGAAGCTACCCCCAGAGATCCTCCAAAACCACTCTCACCAGTTAAATGGATGTTTCCACCTGAGAAACTAGTTTCACTGAGGAGACAAAAGTAGAGCCATACCCTAAAACATTCACTTGTTCAGAGGTTAACAGGTTTGCTTCTGAAGAGAAAGTTAAGCATGTGACACAGAAATGTTGTACCATGCCCTCTGCAATGGCTGCTGAGGAAGGCAGCACTGCAGTTGATTCATTAGGTTAAAATTAGTTCACCAAAGGATGGGGGAGACATGCATTTCACAGATTACTGTTTTGAGATCTAACTATAATGACAGACAAGACCATTTAAAAACTATCTCAGAATCTGAGCCTAGCAGGACTACTTACAGAAAAGCTCCATATAATACAAGGAGGATCATATTTTCTGTTGAATTCTACAGGACTTAGCAGAAACACAGCTCCTATTTCTATTCTGCTTTACCACTGCTTCAATTCAGCTGCTTCTTGACTGTACTATTCATTTAAAAAGCAAATAAACGGCAAAGAACACTTCACAAACATGGCCGAAAAAAGTCAATACTTTCCTCCAAGATCTGGAACATGGGCTTTCATTCAAAAGGCTCCCAATCATTTTTGAATTATTTTTGTTTTCTACAACATACACTTAGGAAGATACAATGCTGTCTGAGATATGACCCCGACTGCTCCTTTAAAACAGGCTTACAAACAATGAAAACAACAAAAGCACATTAACAAGCAGAAGCATGGTTCATTATTTGCGGGCATTACTCACTGTTGATTAATTATGATAAAAAAAAATGAGTAAATGAGGCAACCAAAGCCCAGTTTATTACTAAGTAACAAAATAAACCTTTAAAACCTTGATTTTCAGGCCAAACCCTATCTTTGGGATGTTGAAAGCAGCCAGTAGCAGACTAAGATGCACATGATGGCCAACCACTACGTGGGTTCAGCAACATCCATCACACAAATTGATTAAATATAGTCTGCATCAGTCATTTAATATAGGAGAAATAAAGCCATTGTAATAGAATATAGTTTGCAGGATCAATACTTCCTGCTAAGGAAATAAATGTTTCGACAACACCTTGACATATACTTCTCTCTAGTACCCCATCCCTGTTCTGGTACTTAGGTGGCAGCGGGAAACTATTAACCTTGTTTTTCAGAGACTCTGAAAACTGTACAAAACTCAGCTGCGACATCTAAGCCTGTATGAAGCCAGACAAATCCTCTTCCCTGCTCAGAGGGCTCTTGGAAAGAGAAAGCACAGTACTGAAACACCAGGCAGCGATATAGGTGCAGGGTGCTGCAAGCCTTGTCCACACACCCTCTACGCTGGGAATACTGTGTGAGATTATGTGCCCACTTCCCTACCTACTCAAAAAGCATCTGAGGATGCAAACCCCGCAAGCTTCAGGTGAACAGCTGTCCCAGAAGCTGACTTTTTTCTCTAAAATTTCATAGCATGGACCTGACCTGAAGGAAGTGAAAAGAGGGAGGTGATAGCTTTAGCTCCTTAGTTTATCCATGGAGCAGCAAAGAGAGTATAGCATCAGCAATCCGCAACAGTGTGGGGAGTGGAAGGTAAACATTCCCTTTCCATGCCATCCTTTGGAAGAGAACCTAGCAGTGAAACTACGGTGGACGTGGTGCCGTGAGCGTAAGTTACATAAAAAGTCCTATAGGCCTATTACAACACCCCCTAGTCTTCAACATACAAGTTGTAGCTTTCTAGCCATGCACTGGAAAATTAGCTTTATGTCCAAAAAAATCCAAACAATGCACTCCAAAAACCCCGACGTAACTGTGGAGACCAAGCCCCTACATGAAAAGTAGAATTTCAGAGCTTATGACTTGCTTGGATACAGCAGAAATGTGAATGAGTAAAACAGGCTTGTTCTGCTCAGTCATTCTCACTTGTAATGGCTGTACGCAGCTTGCCAACAGCTCTTCCTCAGCCTTCGAGAACAGCCCGAAGAGCCTGTTCCAAGTGAAGTATAAAAAAGTTTGTCACTAGGTAGTTTTACAGTTAGGCAACTTCTGCTCTCTTTGGTATTGGGTTTGGGTTTTTTTTCCTTTTTTTTTTTTTAACACATATAACAAGCAGAGACAGATACAAGGCAGAAAGCTGAACAGAGAGGGATTTTTGTTTTTCCACAAGGAAATCCCGAGTCAAATATAAAACATGCTAAAATACAGCGTTCTCAGAAATCCCCATGCAATTCCCAGCCATTGTTAATGGTGGCACCACTCACAGATCATGCAGCAAGGATCGGGGGGGACACCTCAAAGGTGAGATGCTCAAACCCCTCCCCTATGTAGGGTCTCTCCTATGCCATACTTGGGGAGTTCTGCCTTTGTTTGGTCTAGTTCAAATGGTTTGAGCAACATGGCTTCCACCCCTTCCCTCCAGGGATTACTCCGCAGTCTAACAGATTTTACGAGCTGGAAGTGTTTCTTGATTTCAGCCTACATTTTCTGCGCTGAATCTTATCCTATTACTCCTAGTCATACTGCTTGGACCACCCAAATTAACTCTTTTCCAAATTTGCATATTTATACCCCTTGAGTGCAGGACTGGTTGTTTTAACATCATCCTCTTCCTTCACTCTGTCACTCAGAAACTATACGTATTTAATTCTTAAACTTTCTTCTCTTCTCTAGTCCATTAATCACCTTTGTTGCAGCTGTCTGAATTCCCTACAATTTGCCAAAGTCTTTCTGGTAATGAAAGACCCACGCACATATGAACTTTGTATCTCCTAAAGCTCTGTCTGATAAAAGACACGGACTAATGTGCATGCACACAGAAACACACCAGACGTTTTCCAAATTTATTCTTTTTATAGAAAGAGCTTAGCCTCTTTCAGGCAGGAAGCTAAGGGCATTTGTCTTTTTAAGTCCCCTAACAGAGGTGGAAAAGTAACATACTGTTCTTTTTTTCAGGTAACAAACTGCCTGACTCCTAATTGCTTTCCATGATTGCTCATTCTGCCTTGCAAAAGCAGTGTATTTATTGATGCCTTCCTTTTACAGTTCTTTAAGGAATTTGATGTGGAGACTTCATGTTCTGGTTTTCAGAAGTTGTTCAACTTGCCTTCAGGAACGGTTCAGCAAGTGCTTAACAGTATGCTATACCTGCCCTTCGCCCTCTCCTTTGCCTCCTTTTTGCTATAAAAGCTGATCAGGGAGACAGGTCGCAGATATGAACAGGGAAGCCCAACTCAACATTCCCCTTTCCTTAGCATTTTAGAACTTCAGGTTGCTGCTGAACAACAAAATAATGCAGAGAATGGAAAGTCTCCTTCGGACTCGAGCAGAGCAAAACTTCTGCCACCTCGAAGTGGAACTACATCTTTGCTCTGCCAGTGACTCTGGGCTGATCCTGGGCAAGTGTATTGCTGATCTCTGTGCAGCTGCTAACTTCTTCCAAAACGTGCTTTTATATATAACATATACTTTAACACGTTTAACCCTGAGTACTTTAAAGGCTATTCAGTTATCTACCAACCACTGTGGAAGATTAACTTCCTAGCTATAGTTTGGGGTCAGATATATAATAAAGACCTTGATTTTGCAGACAGATAAATATATGTGACTTCAAGTTCTACAAGTTGAACTGCAACAAGAATAGGACAAAATGTGAGAAAAGAGCACATACCACATCCCAATGCACTTTAAACTGAACATTCATTCACTGCAAGGCAGGGCAGAAGGAGAAACATCCTTGCAGGTTGATGCCACTTACCCGTAGGCAAGTCCTCTGCTCTAGCAAGACAACTGTATCTAGCATTAGAAGTTACTTTATTCTTTGCAAATGTCTAGGACATTTACATAGCAACAGAGTTGGGAGGGGAAGCATGCACAAATAGCCACTGAAAACCTTAGTATTGATTTCCCTTTCCTAGTCTATTTGTATGCTTACACTATCCAATGCACATTTTTATTTAGAAGTGAAAGAAGTCACCCAGAACTCTTCCTCACTTGCTCGCTTCATACCAACAAAACATGTACATGCAAATACCCTGAGCATGAAGAGAAACTCTTAAAGTCATTATGACATTATTTGTACCCTGAAGCGAGTCATAATTTGTATGCATTCTGCCAAGTACTTTCTGTCAAAGCTAAAGTAATTATTAGGAAGTATGAAAGCAGGTGTCACTTCTGGCAAGTTGTAAGATGGCTTTATATTCTCAGTTGCAATGGGATAAAAATGATCCATAAAAAGAGCATAGCAGGCTATTACTTTACATCCAGTATATACGTGAAACATAACAGTTGCTGCCTGTACTTTTTTTTCCCCTCTTTGGTATTTTAATTAAAGATTCAAACTCCTAAAAGACAAAACCTAAAAATACGTGCAAAATCAATCCCATTTTGCATAATTTCTATTTAGTTTCATAACCAACTGTCAAGCCATCTGACCCTCATTTGCATGTGCTATAAGGCAGGCAGCTGAGCTCGCTTCCACCGCAGTGAGACACATACTCTGTCCCTGCTCACTCCCACGTAGAAACCTCCAGCTTCTCAGATGAATCTCTGCTACAGCACTTCAGGACAGAGGGGACAGTGATTGTTGTGATTACAGGGCTAGAACTTTTCCAACTTGGCTGCCTAAATATAAATTCTGAACTCCATCTTTAGGCATCTGAATAAGCTGCTAGTGTTTCAAAGGTGCTGGGCACCCAGCATCTCCTATTTGTTTCTGTCAAACTTGCCAAAAAGAACATCTGCTTTTAATTAATTCACAGAGAGCTGCAGGTACAAAGGACCTTTGAAAGCCATCCCACTTACTTCAGCCCCTAAATATAAATCCAGGTGCCTACCTCTAGGCAGTTAACTTTTAAAATGTTGAAAAAGAAAAAACAGCATTATTAAATAAATAAAGTACAGTAAAAACACATGCAGATATACCCAAGGCCTTTGGATTCTCGTTCCATACTTGACATACGACGTGATGTAAAAGAAAGCAGAGCTGATTTTGTCAGAAAGTAGCACATCATGCTGTAACTGGAGTATGTACGTTGCCAATAATTAACATAATTATAAGGCAAGGCATTCAGGGAAACTTATTAGAAAAGTTGCTCCTTTTCCTTGGATAAACAACCAAGCAAACCAAGCCCCAAAAGTGGTTGTATTTATGCTAAGAGTTTAGGGAAATTGCAAATTTACTAGTGTGTTTATTATGCAAGTTTATTTTATTTTTCTTTCATTCAGCCAGACACCCACATTCTTGACAGTGTAGAACTTGAAAAGATTTTTTTTTTGTATTTAAAAACTGCAAACGGAAGAAAAATACAGGCTACCACCTGCCTCTGCAAATCTTTCGCGTGTGCATTTGCGCTTCTGAGCACGATGCAACTGACTACCCCATAAAGAATAATACTCAAACACAGCAGCAGTATTTCACCCTACAATGAGGCACTGACTCAAAGGGCAACGTGACAACGCACGCTTGCATGTACATAAAACACTGTTCTGCACCAGGGACCAGGGATGCCATGCTGCAAGACCAGGGATGTTCTCGCAGGGCTGACCAGAGAAGCTCCTGAGACTCACTGGACTGGGGCTGCCCAATACCTAAGAGGGACTTGCCAGGTTAAGCGTATGCATGTATGTGCCTATGTTGCAAGCGTGCAGGATCACACCCATGTTTTGGATTAAAAAAATTTGCACAAAACAGGCCCACAGTACACAAACACACCACTAGTTTGTACCTCAGCAGGGGGAAAAGGCTGGTATAGCCACACCTGAATCTACAGAGCTTCAGGCACTGTTTTAGGCTCCAACTGACCCACCAGAGGCACAAAAACCTCAGAACAAAGAAAAAAAGAAATCATTATTAGTTCTTCTTACTATTTTTTAAACAAACAAAGCCTCAGATACCAAGCAGGCCAAATCTCTAGGAAAGAGAAGAGGAAGGGAGGGGAAGGGGAATGGGAAGAGGAAAGGGAAAGAGTCAAACCTGGGGAAATCCAGAAATGTATTTATGGAAGTTCTACATAAGTGTAACAGCAAAGGATAGGACAGTCCTCCACAAAGGTCTGGTTTCCCCCAGGACCAGAACCAGGAGGGTACCTGGCCCTGCTCTGCCTGCAGCATCCTGAAGCAGCTGTGGTTTCCTTCATCAAGTGAGCTGTTACCCTTGCTGTCATTTCAAAACTTCTCCACTAGCCCTGCTGGCACAGTGACTACATGGACCATAGCTTCCTCACCACACCGCATCTCCAGAGCTGGTGTGAGAGCTCTGCACAGCTTGGGTGGCACTGGAGGACTTGTCCCATCAATCTTTGTTTGCAAATGCTGTATCTCAACTCTCATGCATAGCTCGCTCACAGGCAACCATCGCCACCTCCTTGCTCACATGAGCCCCAGCAGGCTGCAACCGAGCTCGCTCTGCGGCTGTGCCGAGGCAGGCTAATCCTCACACCTGCTCCAGCACCACGTTGGAAATGGGGTTTTAATCTTTGCAAACACACAAGTTGTTCTCCCTGCCCATTAGCAGCAGCCACATCTTGCTGCCACTCATACCAAGGGAGGGAAGAAATCAAATAACCCTTTTATGGGCATGCACACACGCTGGGCAAAGGAACAAGAGCTGCAGATTGCCCACCTCGCTTAGGAGATGGCAGCTGAGATGCCAGCCAGCTGCTCTGCCCTGGCTCACGTCCACCACAAAGAGCCAGGTCACTCTTCCTTGTACACAATTCCGCTGCCTTCAGTGCAGCTCTGCCCCGAAAGACCAGCTGACAGGCCAGCAGTCCCCACCTGGGTGACTTCTGTTGAAGACTGCTGTGCTCTGGATTCACGTAGGAAGGCTGGAGAGCAGCCACCTACCTGCACCCTGCTCCCACCACGACTTCCCCGGGCTCCAGGAGCTGGCCGGAAATGACAACACTATTTGTTTTTCTTTGACATTCTCAAACTGAGAAAAAAAAAAAAAAGGAAAAAAAAAGCAGCAGAGCAATAGGAAGAAGCAGGGAAGGCTGTTGATATTTTTGTTCATGAATTATGCTTGGGAGAGGCATTAGACACAACAAACCAGCACTCATCAAAGCAGTTTTCTGCTGTGTGTCAGAAAGCTGCACTACCCTTCATTAGGAGACTTAACTGGACACTGGCAGGAGATGGGTCTCTGCTTCTTCTCCTCTCCACCCTCATTCCAATTTCATCAAAACATTCTCCTTGCACTGCTTTGGTTATCTCTTGGAAGGGGAAATATGCTTTTTTAGTGCACAGGACAGTACGATACTTGAGGACTTCATAGGAAAGCCTTTACCCAAAACAAACATGCTTCTGGTAAGAAACTTCTCTGCTGAATGCCTGGATGAAGCACACAAGACCAAGTGTGTGTATACCTGCTCAGCCCTATGACAGAGAGAAAACACGGTGGCAATGGGATGTGCTAACGCAAACCCTTGTGCTCTGGGTCTTGGGGAGCAGGTAAGCAAGGTCAGAGAGGCGGTTCCTGGCACTGGCCTCCAAAGACCAGTAATTTTGTCTGGGGGGCAGCAGGACTCCAAAAAAAGTCTTGGACATTATCTCAGAATGGTTTCCTTGATGAAAAGTCTGCATACCACTGAGGAAACCAGCAAACGTTTCTACCAGTGTCCGACTCACAGTCTATTACCAGGAGAATGTGTCACTCCAGTGAGACTAGGATGATGGTGAAAAAAGCCCTGTTACATGGACTGTGCCATTTAAAAGCGAGGAGACAGCACTTGGGTTTGATTTACTTTAGGGAAAGTGGTCTGGGATGGAAACAGGGCTGCATTTCGTAGGTGGAACAGTGGCAACCCTTTAGGGAGAAGCACTGATACCTGCAACTGAAATAAACCCAGCTACAAGCTGGGGAGGCTGATCTGAAAGCCTTGACACCTAAAGCACGGACACCTAAGCATTGTCTTCTGGGTGCTTCTGCAAGTGCTGCTGCCCCAGCTTCTCACACCACAGGCTTGTGTTGCACAGCCCAGCAAAGAGAACACGTGTGTTTTGTGCTACTGTATCCTGTCACCCAGGGAGAGCCGCAAGAAACACTCTGTTTGCAGGGAGACCGAGGAGCATCACCCCCCTTTCCCCCTGGTGCCACCAGGAAACAGCAGAGAGCTGCTGACAGAACAAGGACATCGCCCTCACCCAGAGTATTCCCAAGGGTGCATGTGAAAAATCTCAGGCGCAACCCTATGTTCCCTGCACCCTTACTACCCCAAAAACACTCAGAGCAGCCACCATGAAGGGGCTAATCCACCCACTGCAGTATTTCTGGTAATGACTCACAAAATCCCACACAATTCTGATACCATTTTCTTGATAAAACCAGCTGCCAAAATGAAACTATACATTTGGTGGTTGAAAAAAAAAAAAAGGAAAAAAAGAAAAACAGTGGAAAAAAAAAAAAAGCAGTGGAACACGAAACCGAGAGTCAGCATGCGGTGCGAGAACAAAGCTGATGGCTGTGCACAGACCCTCTACAGACAGGGGTTTGAAAGACGGGCTCTGCAGCCTGCCACCAAGAATTTGCATCCTTGTATGTTGCGACTTACACAGATGTTCGCATAATTTCTTGCATATGGACAGCAAAAGGAGCATTCATTTCAAGAATGACGTGATTGTCTGAGTGGTAAGGGTAAGAAGGGAAAACTTTCAACATGTATCCAATGATACAGCTAAATGAGAAGCCAAAGTGTTCCCAAATGCACTCAAAGGGCTTCTCATGAAGTCAGTGACAAAATTCAGTCGAGATTTCATAGTGCTCTTTCTTCCTCTCATTAAAAAACCGAAATTAAATTACGCTCAAGCATCCTACAATGAGATTCAGGAGCACAAAACATACCAGGACATCACAGTGTTCACTCACCACATTTACTAAACTTGCTCTGAAAAATGTTTTGACTATTTACAGACAAGCCAAGGGGGGGAAAAAATGAAGATGCTTGCTGGCCTTTTTCTTTTTTTTTTTTTTTTTTTTTTTGGCAGACTTCATTTGAAAGCAGCCAAACTCCCTTCTGTTTCTCTGAAGCAAAGAAACAGAGCACTGGGTGTGCTGAGGTCACAGGAAGAGAGTATTTATGCTTGTGCTTAAATTTGGGACAGAGCTGTACGAGGTGCTTTGTTCTAATCATATGGAACCCCTGCTAATGCCCTGCCTTAAGGAGAGATGATGCATACTTGCTGCCTTAAGGAGAGATGCTTCGCTCAGACTGCTCTTGAGCAGCCCTTGCAGGACTCCAATCCAAAGCCTACTGCAGGTTAGTGGTGGGCATTTCACTCGCTTCCAGGGATGTAGGATCACGGCATAGTGAATGAAAACACCCAGCACTTCTTTCCAGCACCCGACAGAACGGAGCTGTCACACAGCACCAGTGAACTGGGAAGGAATGCTGGAGCAAATTCACCCTTGTGACAAGTAAAGTATATACAGAAATTTTTATTTGATCTGTTTTCACAGCAGCAAAGGTAACAAATTTGTGTTCAAATAGCTGGCTGGAGAGAACATGCAGCATGGGAAGGCCAATGCCAAAAAGATCCAATTAATTTGATTTATTTTTATTTTATTTTTTCAATTCAATATACCGAATGAATTCCTGAAATGAAACAAAACTTATATATGGAAAAAAGCAGGTAAAGTAATTTCAGAGGTACTTTCCAGCAACACTTAAAAAGCATACCTGTCTGTCCAAAATAAAACTGACTGCAAATGGCTCTGAGAGTGAGTTTACATGTCGTCCTCCCTGTAATAGCATTATTATCACCAAAAACCTCAATTATGCGCCCACCTTCCTTCTCAGCTGGGCAAAACAACAGGTTTTAAGAGCTGCCACTGGTTCAGTGAACAAAAAGGCTGTGAAACTGCACTGTCAGCTGTTTGTAACGCATCGCCCTCCCGTGTATATTGCTCTAATGATCTGAGCACCCAGAGTGCAAAAGCTCTGTATCATCTCCTTGTCCTGACGCTTTCTAAACCAAAGAGTAAAACCAAAAAAAGTAAGACAGCACTAACATAGGAGTCACTTTGGAAAGTTGAGCAACACCAAACAAAACCCGCTAACCTTCTTTTGGCAAGGTGGAAGATTTGTATAACATTTTTCCTCCTACTAAGTGTATTTACTCTTAAAAATTGATTTCCTCTGTCACTATTTATTGCTGCACGTTACTCAGTGGTTCTGAGAAACTGCATGGAAAATCATGTTACGCTTGTTAAATTGACCCTACAGGGCCATATCACCAGTGTGCACATCATCCCAAGAGGCAAGCCTGCCAAAGTCATGCTGTGCATATCATCACTAAACCCAAGACAAAATGCAAATTCGGCTGTATCATAGCTGATTTGCATAGCTTTCCATTGATTTCATACAACCTTTTTACAAAATGCCAATTTACTTCCCTTTCCTACAGCTTATTACCAGTGTGAGGTACTTAGAGCTTTTATGCAAGGCAGATTTAGTAGTTAAAACATTAAAAGACATAATGAAATGCTCTTTGGAAATAGAACACAGCTTTCAACATGACGACATAAGGCATAGGACTTTGCCTGGGACACAGAAATGTTAATGTCCCTTTGGATAGGTGCAGACCTCTCTCCCACATGCCAAGAGCTGCACAGCTTTTTCTGTTTTTTTTTTTTTTTTATCTGATCTGCAAAAGCAGAAATATTTGCTTGCAAACTATGAAGGGCCTGAATCCAGTTACTGAGTACACATTTCACTCACATTGATATCAGAATGGATGGCTGCCAGTTTAGTGTCTTGGCTGGCATTCAAACACGCTGATTGCTGAGCCTCCTCTGATTCGGAGTTCACGATTTAAAAAAAAAAAAAAGGAAAAAATAATAATCCCTGAACATGAAATCAAAAACCCTCCACAAACATTTCTGAGATGCTACTGAGCTGATTTTTTCCCCTTCTTCTCTTTAGTAAGCTCAGTCTCTGGAAGCGAACACGTACAAGTAGCACACTCTGTCAAGACAAGCAGCTAGGGAGTTTGGACTTTTATCTCCAAAGCTACAATACAACGAACATTAGATCTTTCCTAGCCAAGCAATTTTCACACATGTACCAGGGGCCAGCCCTCATTCAAGTTAGCAACAGAGGAAAAGATCTGTTTACACTTCCATATCTTAACTTGAAAAAAAAAAAAGGGAAGAAAAAAAAAAGGGAAAGAAAAACTTGAAATTCTCTGAGACTTAAGCCACAGCCAGGTAACAGGAACCGGAAAGGCTGCTTGCCTTATACAAACCTCTTTTTTTTCTTCTTTTTCCTCAATGCTAACTATAAAAATTCACCAGATTCAAAGGCAAGCCAAGAGCTCCTTCAAGCCCCCCTGAAGTCCCCAACATCTCATCTCTGAGCACGTTACTTGAGGCGGCTGGCATGCTGTACGAGCTCTGCTCCCTCTGGCACGGCAGCAGACGCTGTAGATCAGGCCACTTAGACATTTCAATTGAACTTGACAGGTGTTGGGTAATAGGCTCTACAATACGTTTGGGAAGAGCCGCCTGGAATTGTAAAATAGTTTATTACGACAGTTTAATAAGCCCGGTGGAGAAGACAGTTCACTGCATTATTTTCTAAGACTGTAAATGGAAGTGACCAAAATCTGAACTGTTTGGCAATACACATATAACCTATAACTAACTCAATTAATGGCACATGCATTCATATAGTATCTGTACGACTGGCAGACAACTGGACCTGATCCTCCCAGTTGGCCTGGGAACCTCTCTGCTCCTTGCAGGATCAGTCCTCTATGTATTACCACAATTCAAAGAAATCAGGTACATCTATTCAGGAGTAATTGCTTGGACTAATTATTAGAAAATTCAATTTATGCTAATTTGCCTGAGGAGAGGGGGGCATAAAATTAACTTGACACATTTATTTAACTTTTTCCAGTATTATTGTTATTTAAAATTTGTGACAGCATTATGCCCAGAGGCCCCAGTCAGGATCAGGATCCCACTGTGCTCAACATCCCACTGTGTGTGTGCCTGAATGTCCTCCCAGCATAACTTCAAGGCAAAGGCCCCCTCCAGGCAAACTGTTAGGCAAGTGCTTGCCCCAAAGACTGGCCGTGGAAATTAAAAGAGCGCTAGTCTTGCTGAAGTGAAGCAGGTGCATTAAGCCATGACATTTTACCATGCACTGGCAGTCCACACCAAAAAGGCTCTCATTTTGGAAGAAAGTGACACTTGAGTCACTTTTAGTTTTGCCTTTAAACACATAGACAGAAGCATCCCCTCCTATCTACTGCTGCCTTCTCTTGCTTCTGTCTTATAAATGGGACCATCATCCCACGAATGAAAAAGAATGAAAAAGATCACGCGTGGAGTGAAAGGCCCCAGAAAAGAGAGAAGAGACGTGCCAGTAACTGAATTGGGGAATTGGCAGAATCTCACCTTTTATTTTAGATGCACAGTGTGTAACAACACCATTTATCCTTGCAAACGAACTTTGAGGGGTATTTGCCTGAGAAATGTAGCTAGCTGTTCCACTTGCTTTCATTTCTGGATATACAAACAGCAACCCTGAAAGGTCACCATTTGGATGATCATAACCCCTCATCGTCCTTGAATAAGTTGGTCCTCGTATTTATATCCAAGTATGCTTAACCTCATTAAACAATTTAATCAATATTATCGTATTATCAATATGCTATAATTAACTGAAGAAGATTCAAATATTTTACAGTATTTAATCAGAAGTAGGGAAAATGGGAGCTTTTCTGAGTTAGGGCCTTAAAATGAAACTCTTCAGTGTACTGGCTGTACTGACATGAGGTACACAAAAGAGTGAAGAAGGAATTGGTGAGAAAAGGATTGGTGCCTCCAGGAGTCATTAGAAGAACATCAGAATTAGGAGAATATAGGATTAGAAGACTACCTCTTCCTCTGGCTCTTTGATGGTATTTTAGAACCATCCATACCATATGCTCTTTATGTTTGCTGGGGCTCAAGGGCACCACAAAAAAAGTCAGGGTGGTCTAACTTTAAAGAAGCTTCAGAGGCTCCTCAGCTCCGTGGCAGGGGAGATTTCAGCAACACGCTCCACCCCTCGATCTTCCCCACACCACAAAAAGAGGCAAGATCAGCCCTTGTATGGGCTTGTATGCAGAGAAAAGAACTGAAATATCAGAAAAATATTCACTTGAATGCACTGTCCTAACAACCTCAGTTCAGCACAGCATTTCAGGAGGGGTGAAGGCAGGCAAACTCACCTTTAAGGCTGCCCTTCCAAGTTAACTTGCCTCCCTATGCCCAAACACCACAAAGACCTCGGAGCAGATTTAAACTCCAAACTCACACACCAGTGTAGCAGGTGGAGCGAGGACTTTTCTGGAACTACAGGGTTTTATTTCAAAACATACATAGGATAAATGTGTCTTCTGCTAGCCTTCTACTTTCCCGTCTTCTCTTTCTGCTGCAGTTTGCTGGAGCTGCTTCAAGGTCCTATTAAGTATGTCAAGCCTTTTACACGCAACTGCAACCCTGCAGCACAAAGCGACACGGAGGCAGATGAAAGAAAAAGAAACTATCATTTAGCCACACACAAATTCTGTATGTTTTGCATATCGCTTCTAACAGGGACTGGCAGCCCACACCAAAAAGACTTCTGTTTGGGAAGAAAGTGACATTTGAGTCACTTTTGTTTTTATCATTAGATATGAAGACATCAAACATCACCTCCTGCCTAAATGCCTCCTTTTCTTGCTTCTATCTTATGAACAAGGGCACTTGTTTCAGTGGTCCATTAGACAGCTGCCTGCTTGACTCAGCACCATGACATCTTTTGGTGTATACAGATCATCCCATAACTGATCGGGTGTGTAAGGTGCCACCCAAGGCTCTACTGAGCTGACATCCTAACAGGATGCAGTGCCACTCCAATTTGGAAAACCGAAAAGGTACATAAGGAACAGATCTATGAAATGCTGTTTCTGCTGCCTGCAGGAAGCACTGGCTTTGCTTGCTGCTCCTCCTATCCTTCTTTCACACTACTACTTTATGCTGTAGAAGAGGCACCTGAACTGTGCTCACTTTTCCCCTGTGGACCATGCTTTGCCCATGCTAGTCCCAAAAATGAGAGACTTGGTTAGATTATGCAGTGAGATTAATTTATTGGAAGGGGAGATTTAGCTTTTTTAACCTTTTACTCCTCCTAATGGTTGGCTCTACTCTTTTTAAATCCCAAAATAACAACAACTTCCAACAGGCCTCTATCAGGCTTAAAAAAAACCCAAAATATCAGATTAACCTGCTTACTTCAAAGTCATGCTCTCATCATTTCAGCGGGCACATCATGAACAAAATGGTCTAGAACTAACCTCAAACAGTCATCTGGAGAAAAACAACATATTTTCCCATGTCATCACCACTATAGCACATACTAACCACAACTATTCAGCCTGTCAATTTTAAGTTTATATTATGATAACTTTACCTAAAGGCATTTTGTGGTTCAAAAACAGCAAGTGCAATGCCAAGGAAAAATCTGCTGAACTGGAGAGCATGGCAGCACTGGTGTGAGGAACGTTCTGCAGAATGGGAAGCAGAGTAAAAAGAGATTTCACTGGGGACAACAGACTTCTCAGAAATTCCCCAAAACGCTGCTTCAGCTTGGCTTAATCCCACAAACTAATCATGGCAGGTTGCAAAGAAGGAGGCTTAGTTTGGTCCTCGGGTGGTGAATTTTCCACAAAAAACTCCAAGAACTGTGATGAATGGGAAAAGGAACACATGAATCTTTTTTTAACTTGCATTAGCACCTCCGCTTCCACACACAGGAAGGTTTTTCACATCCACTAAGCATTTAAGAGAGGTAAAAAAATAGAGATTCATGGGAATCTGGACCAGGAACTACATGAGAGGCACAAAAGCAATGCATTTTAAAAGGACTTTAGCAAATACACTTGCAGCTGTGCAATCCCCGTGATTCACAAGGAATCAAGCATTATACAGTCTTCAGTTACTTTCCCAATTTTAAGGACTACAAAGGCAAACCCATCATTAATGAAGCACCACAGTTCAAATTCTATACTAAAAATCCTCGACTTTGTGACAATAGTACACCCACACTCAGGCTTCAAAAATATTCTCATGCTACAACGCGGCCTATGGGATTGTTCCAGAATCAAATGAGAAGTCAGCGCCCAGCGATCTGGTGCAAGGAGAGGATGGGCGTGACTGTAAGGACTTTAGCTGGATGCTTAGGTAGGGACAACAAACCAAGCACAAAACCTAAACCAAATGAAAAAACAAACAAACAAACAAAAAACCACCCTGAGAAACCTATGAAAACACCCTGTAACCTATGGTATAACTCTCGTCTTTGTAGTGATTTGCCCAAAGTTGGGCCACAGCAGCACCATGCAGGTTTCCATAATAAATTAATTGGTAGCTCTGCTTTTGTGGGCTGCAAGAGCACTCTGAGCCACTTTGCTTTGACTTTATCTTCCCTACCCCTTCTCCTCAGCAGCTCTGTGACTTCCTAACGTGCAGTTCAGACACATCAGGGCAGCTTTACTCCTGGGGATTTACTCCTTGGTTTTGGTGGGAGACACTCAGAAGGTGACATGCTCTCCAAGAGGACAGCTGATTTCAATAGTGGCTGGACTGTAAATGAGCCTTCTTTAAAGGGCTGCTGTGAAGCCAAGCATGGTTCCCCCCTCCTCACCTTTTATGGATTAGGAAGGATGTATGTCATTATGTGTCCTCTCTGGACAGATCCACTTAGAAGAATGAAGGAAATGGTAAGAAAGGGGCAATGATGGGGAAAACCACAACTGAGCTTGTATTTATTTCAAAAGTGAGTGGTTATCCGACTGCGGTGCCTCACACCCAAGACTTACAGTCTGAGACACAAGTTTGAGCAGATCTTCCATGATCTCACGGTGAGTCTGAGAGAGACTGCGTCCAGCACTCACAGAATACACAGCTGCTTTCCTCCATTGCTCTGACAGCAATTCATGTCAATGAATGTACTGCTGCTAATACGCACTGAGCTCCCACTCCAGATGCCAAAGCTATGCTCTGCACAAAGCCAGGACTGTGTGGTGCCCAGGCACAGCTTGCTATTAGCTGTATTTTCCCCTCATCTCATGGAAGCTTTAAGGGAGCGACTAGAAGAAAAGCAGTAGCACTGCAAGTTGTGTCCAACCACCCAATAAACTAACCTCAATTTTTTTATGCAAGTATTGCAACTCAGCGGTTCTACTACAGGATCCCAGAAAGCATGAGACATTCTTAATTTAGCAAGAACAACTGCATACTATATCTACTACTGAAAATCTCAGTGTACAGCACAAAATGCTTTGAGTCAACAGACTGAAAAGCAAGGCTGCTGGATTTTTGTTTGATTTTACAGCACATTTGACGTTTTCAAGATGAGACTTAAAGGGGATGTAGCATCAGATTTGAAATCTCTGCTTTAATCTTTCATTATTTTCAGACTGTGCAATATGCTTTAGTTTGATTTTTTTTTTTAAATACAAAATACATGTTTCACAGCTCAGGTTTTATCATGTTCACAGAACTTAAAATGTGTACCTAAAGTTAAATTAGTGAAGCCAATTGAAATCAAAGGGATAATGGGGTGTTAAAAAGGTAAGTGTGCCCTTAAGTTTTGTCCTGAATGGGAATTAGACTCAGGTATGTGATTAGGTATTTCTAAAATAGGTCTTGCTTGTCTAATAATAAGCACAGGTGACAATATACTTGGTGTATCAAAGGGCAGCAAAAGCTATGTGTCTTGAGGAGAAAGACTGAGCAGCGAAGAACTGGAAGCCTCTGGGCATAGGATGTGATTGTTTTATTAGAAGGACGATTAACATATAAAGGCCAAGGATAAAGCTGAAACTTAAAAGGAATATGAGTCAGGGAAGTTGTTCCAGATGGTAGAGCCATGTGGGATGTGACTCCACCATCTACCGTGGAAATAAAAAGGAAGAAATGAAAATTTAGTGTTGAGAGAGCACATAGGACTGACAGGAAAATAAGAAAGAAATGAGAGCAGTGCAAGGAAATTAAAGGCAGAGTGATGAAATGAGGCCTTCAGAAATCCTGAATCCAACACTGCTTCAGCCAGTACAATAAAGACTCAGTCCCTTTGCTTCAGATCAACCTAAACATCTCCAGGTTTCAGTGCCTGTCCACAGCACTTTAGCCAAGACATGGGGTTTGACATATCATGTGGACAACTTCATAGGAGCAGCTCCCAGCATGTATTGAAGGGACAGATGATTTGCAGTATCCCTATACTGCTGCTTCCACCCCTGCTGATACATCCAGCATCACAAATAAGTAAGACAGAATTATGTCAGATGGTGTCTTGGACAGCTTAAAACTAATGTGAAATTTTTAAAAAGTCAAAATTAGGCTGAATATGATATAACACTTATTAACAACTCCTTAAGGGAAGTGGAAGAAGCCACAAGGCCTGGACACTGGGAACTTAATAAGGCAAAACAACTAAAAACTGCATTGCAGGGAACTGTCCCATTTTGTCAGGAAAGCACAGCATGATCTACATAAACAGGTCTTCTGCACCTCTTACTTCAATGCAAACAGGAGATACAGGAAAATAAAATATGAAAGGTAATAAAGTATGAGCTAATAGACAAAGATTTGAAACTATTCTAGTCACATTCCCTTTGATTCAAAGATGGGATTTTCAGTCAGAAGTAAGAGGTGATCTTCCCAGCCTAGGCAGTCCATTCACTGCACAACAGCCTGGACTGCCAACTGCAAAGCGACTGCAAAGGTAGGTTGATTTGGGAGCCAGCATGCACACTCTCTGAAATCTCCATTCTCCTCCATGCACACATACACAGGCACATTATGACCTCTTTGGTTTGGAGAGTCTCTTCATTAACATTTAAATATTCAAATACCTAGCCAAAATGGAATTTGACTTAGGCCTACAAACCTAATGCCATAATAGTCATAATGAGTTTGATATGAGAGATTCTTATTAAAACAGCAGAGAAGTATAACATCACATATTATCCCTAAAAAATAATTTCAGAGACATGTCTGATCTTGACTTTCTGTACCGAAGGCCTAACCTAAACTCTACGAAGTCAATAAAAAGACTCGGAGACTTCAAAGCTGACTTTTGGCTACAGTATTTTTCCATGACTGATGCTTTCCAGTCATGTTCCTTCCCGGTCATGGTTCCTCCATTTCAAAGCAACTTTACATCCACCTTAACTAACATAGTTGAAAACAATTCACCTGGAGGTAGTTTAAGAGTCTTGGTCTTCATATAACTATCTTAGCAAAAGCCACAAAGCCTGTGGTTAGATGGCTATTTATTTACCTGTCCCTTTGTCCAAGTGAAATGATGCTTGCTTACATTCTTTTTTTAAAAAATAAATATTCCATTTTCAAATATCTTCTCTCTTGCAAAGTATAAACTCATTCTTCCAAGACACAAGATGAATCTGATTGCTTCAAACTATCTTGGCTTTAGCTGGGTGCATAAATGAGACATCCAACGGCTGCAGCCATGTACGCCAGCACACCAGACACAAAGTAGTGCTAAAACCCAGGCTGCAACTCTTGCATATCCTTCACGCTTATTCTTTCAGCCTTGAGGATGTTTTCTTGGTTAGACAACTTTAAATCTATCTATTGTATATACACTACTATTTAAAAACAGCACTCAAGTATACAAGGTAAACACATGCTCCCACTGAGTTACTAAACATGAGCTAATAAATTTGCATCCCTGTGATTATTCCTATTACCGTGTAGCTGCCTTCAATGTAAAGAGCAACAAAAACCCAACATGCTGTGCCAAGTAAGTGAGAGGTCCTGTGGAGAAAAAGGCCAGCGCTCTGGAGGCACAGACAGAGCTGTGTAAGGGAGAAATTCAGCAGTCACTGAAAACAGGGCCTGCCAGGCATTAAATGTGTATAATGAGGACAAAGAGAGAACTTCTTCATGAGAATGGGAAGGCTCTTCCACTTAGGATACATGGGAAGAAGCCCCACAGTTACAGGGATAGAAGGCAGCTCTAAATTTGCATTCGCCGCGGAAGCAAAACATGAGCCGTGTGGAGGGGAAGGAGCACAAGAGTTTTGCCAAAGGTTCCAGGAAAGATGCAGAGCTCTTTGTGGCAGAGGAACACAGCTCTGCACAGAAGAGGAGTGAAAACATTCTAGGAACATGAGGAAGGCATGTTCAGAGCAGCCAGAAACAAAACCACCACCCGGATTTCAAACAACAAATTGTGTTGGAGCCCTCCTAGTAACATGTCCCAGTCTACTGAAGGACAGCGAGAGCAGGATTCATGCTCCACACGTCTCTGCTGTCCCTCCACATTCACCCGCCTCTGCACCACCTTCCCTCTGGCATCCTCCAACAGCCCAGCCTTGCTCCACATCCTGCTGTGCTGGCCGGGCACCTGGGCAAGGGCTGCCATGGTCCACTGGGTGGACAGTGGTGCTTGCTGCCGGCTACTGCCAAAGAGAGTTAGCGAGGGCAGAGCTCAGCCGTCTCTGCCCCCTTGGTGCCAGCAATAACCCATGCCTCTCACCTCCCCTGCCTGCTGAGTTTAGCAACAACAAAAAATATTGTAGGAATTTAATTCTCTTTGTGACTTCTACTTCCTGCCGGATTTGGTGGGAATTAGCCGAGACACTGAGTGTTATGGGAAAGGGGGAATGGGGACAGACAAGCAGACAGACAGACATCATCACCACCACGCACGCCTCACTTCCTTGGAATCCAGGCTAAAAACCACTCAGGCTTTACAGCAGAAATACTCACGAAAACATTTCATAATGCTTTACCAAGAAGTGATATCAGTATCGTTATCTCCATTTTATGGCTGCAGCACTGACTGGTCAAGACATGCCTCAAGTCACCCATCAGATAGCTTTTCCTTCTGGCTCCACCACTGTGCCTCTGGACTGCAAGGCAGTGCCCTACTAGTGGAGGCATCCCAAACCGCAGGCTACAAGAGAGCAAAGGGCTGCAGGAGTAACACATGAACATCTAAGCGCTGCTACATCTCTTTGCAGACAGGAAGGAAAGGAAAGAATTTTAAAGGTATGATAGAAACGAAGAAATGCAATTCTCCTTCCAAAAGGCAATACCTGCCTCTACCGGGTTCCGTGCACTAGGCATTGTAGACACATTTCATGAAAAGGCAGTGTAGGACAAGACTTCCTGCAACCAGCATGCGTCACAGAGGCGATTGCTTAAATTAAGAAACAAGCCAGAACTAAAACAGAAACGCAAAGTAGTCTGAGCAAGGGAGTAGGTGGGATCTGAACTCCAGCTTTCTAACTGGGCACCTACCGTATCTGTATCATGACCTGAGCTAAATGCTTTGATCCAAACACCATCAGACCTTCGCTTGAAATAGCTTTTGGCTCTACCCACTTCTCTCAACCTCCTGGGGGAACCACTCTAAGAAACCCATGATGTTGCCACTCTGCTTCAAATCCAGCTACGCTTAACAGTATTTGGCCAAATCTTACTAAGGCTAAATGTTTACCGTTTTCCTTTGTGAAATGATAAAGTAATTGGTAACCAGTCAAGAATCATTTAAATGATTCATTATTCATGAAAACAATGCAATTTCCCTTGTCTTATCCCTTAGGTTTCAAATTTGGCTTATCAGAATTACTTCTTACCAAGGGAAGCACGTTCCTATTATTATTAAGTTGAATCTAAAAAAATTAGAAAATAAGAAGACAAGACTTATTCAATTTACTTTTTAATGCAAGAGATTATATGAATGAGCAGTGTGACTTTCCATTTTATTTCTCCAATTGCATACTCCTCCTCCTACCTCCTCCCTTCTTACTGCTTTCAGGTGAAAGATCAAGGATACAATTTCTCCCCTGCTCCACCATAAAGCAGAGAGCAACTAATGAGCCCAGAGCAAGACTTGAACTCTGCCATCCGTCTCCTACCTGCTGTCAGCCTGCTTGACATCAGCGGGGTAGAAATGCTGCAGACCAGATACCACGAGCTCTCCCACGCTCCTGTTAGTACTAGTCTTAAGATTGATGGTCCACACAGATAATTACATTTGTAGTGACAAACACTACCTGAGATCAAAGTTTTTGCAGTGTTTGTTTTGAGCTGCTGCAGAACTACCACTACATGTTATTGCACATTAATGCAACGTCAGAAAAAGTACTATGCGGTGATGTCAGGACACCTCATTGTCCTCATTTTGTACCTCCTTCATCAAGTATCGAATTCTCCTTCCTGATACACCTTTGAACTACATTAAAATAAATCAAGTGAAAGGATTCTATCAGAAAGGGAAGACTTTCAAGAACACAGTGGTTTGATACATGGGAATGGTTCCCCAGATGAGTGCTCCTCTCCCTCTGCTGCAAGCATGATTATACCATTTGCTCTGATCAGGTAGGTAGGCTGGATGAGGGCCACGTGTAGCATCTTCAAGGGTCAAATACTGTTTAGATAAGGCACTGGTCTGACTAAGAGCCACAAGAAAGCCTCCTACAGTCTCTGTTCCAGTAAGACAGTTTACAGACAAACAATCATCAATCTGCAACTCCTCATCCCCCACACCATCTTCACCAAAACAAAAACGGAAAGACAAAAAAACACAGAACCAAAAAGAGATGCTTTAATATGACAAGTATTTTCTATACCAAATCACTTTTTCCCAGCACAATACAGGCACTGAGACTGAGCTCATGTGAGTGCATATTTCAGTTTCAGCTACACTGGTACCACACTAGTTTTGCACAACCACAATCAGACAGTTTGCTTTTCTTTTTGCAACATTTTGAAGTCTTGAAGGAACACTTAAAAAGAAATGCCTTCATTGAGCTCAAATCCATTATATTGTAAGCCTTAAAATACCAACTGTAATTCAATCAAGGACCATTTATCCTGCTTCCATTTGCTTTCCTGAAGAAGCAATCACCACTGCTTTACACATTACCTTTAGCACCGGTCTCATCAGGCTTTGCATTGGTGTAGTGGTTTCCCTCTTTGACCACGGATAAACACCATTCCCTGTTGCTTTGAGGCTCTAGCCCTGACACGCCAGGCAGCCTTATGAGCGTGCACAGGTCAACAAGTGGGATTGGGCTTCAAGTTTGTAATACAAAAAAACAGCTACTATAAGCCTACGGGGGCTACAGGGTGCCAACACTGGGATCTGTCCCCTGACAGTAGTGGTCCAGTGCTCCTTCCTCTGCCACTCTCTATTTCCAGTTCAAATGCAGTTCTTTCAGTGAACAAAGCTCTTTTTGCTCTTTTAAACCATTTTATGCACTTGACGGGTGCACATCTAGAAGCAAACTGGAAACAGCCAGTTCCAATGCGACCAAGGAGCAACATTAAATCTGCAATTCTGATTGAGTTGTCCAGGTGTTCCTCGCAAGAGCTTATTAGGCCGCTCGAGTGAAACCAGTAACTAATAGTTGTGATTTAAAATTGGTGACTGGTGAAATACCTGGATTACAATGAAAATTATCTACATACTGTTTTCATGTGTGGTTTATACAAAACAGACTTCCTCTAGAAAATTCAGAGTACAGCTCGATCTGAGTCTAGCCTGTCTTATACATGCTCCCGGGGTGCAGAGCCAGCACACATCCCTTTGCAAGAACAAAACACATCCTTCTAGTACTAGACATACTGAGCCAGTGTTTACACAATGATCTGCTAATAAGCAGGCCCGGGAATTCCAGACCATGAGATTTATATTTATTACTATTTTACGTTACTGTAGAACGTGCCAAGTTCGGGCACTTTAAATTATGAGGGCTGCTATCGCAGGTTCCCTTATCAGTCTTTCACACAACTGTGTTACTGAAGCATCCCGATAAGAATGTCTAAAATGTCTGCTATGTTTTAAAACAGCAAACTCTTCCTTTTCAGCTCTGACCCAGCCATTTCAGTCAACAAAGCTCCTTCTACTCTTTCAAAACACTTTCTACTCACTTAATGGCTGCGATCATACTGACTGTCTTGGAAACTGCTACTCCCCAAAACAATATAGCGCAGCTATTTATTCATGGTAATGGCTTGACGTGATATTTTGAGGACTACCATTTCGCAATATGGAATGAAACATGGACATCCATCTTTTGACAAGAGATCTAACTATCACACTTCAGGCTTCATACATAGAACATTAACACACCTTTTAAATGAAGAAAATCAGGAAACCGTGCAACTAAAACAAACAACTTGCCAAAACCAGCATACGTTTTTGCACTTGCTTTTACATTCCCAGGCTCACTAAGATCAATGTATATATAGATAGGCATGTGTGTATGTGTGTATACATACGCATTCATTCTCAACTGCGTTTCTCAGGAAGGTGCCAGTCAAAGGAAGAACAGTCAGGAGTGTAAAAAGACATTTCAACTATAATGAGCAGAAATAGTTCTATTTGTTGTCACTTTGGGGTTGTCGGGGTTTTTTTGATTGCTTCTTCTAAAACCTGTCTTCTGTAAGCTCAGTTAGTGTCTTTAAAACAATAACTGATAGCAAACTTACCTATATTGCAATAGAATCAGCTAGAATTTAATGTTAAAACACCAAATTACTAGTCATATCCCTGCACTCATTTAATTCTGCAAGAATCCCACTTGGGAAGGAAGAAGAAAGGGAGAGGTGAAGTGGGGAACATACAGCTAATTAACGAGGTTTCACAATCTAATTCAACCTGCCAACCCATTTTTCTGCCAGTCCTGCACACATAAATAGGGTGAAAAGCAGAAAGTCCAGGTTCTTCACATTTTTATTCCTCAGTCCCCTGATTCTGATTGTCTGCCTGGATACTTCTGTCCCCTCAAAACCCCACTCTGCCCTGGAGCTCCAGACCACCACCTCCAAAACCAGGGAAGTCATTCACATACCACAAACCAAACAGGACAGAAGACAGCTAGCAGCATGTTTTTTCCTAAGAGCAAGGAGGCTACTGGCAATTAGTTGTTCAAGATCTTCCCTAATGCTGAACCTTTACTGTAGTCCCAGCAAGCCACCCAAGGCTGAGTGATTATTGACAGCACATACAATAAAACTGCAGGAAATACCTGTGCTGCACAGCCATGCAGCACAGACTCCGGGGCTTGTGCTGAGTGGGCTCAGACATTTGTAGGACACTGCGGGGTAAGTCTGTACAGACACACTTGTTTGACTCTCACCAGTGTCAGGCAGCACCCTGCTCAGTCTAATTAGCATAATCAGGGAAGATGTAAGGGGAGAAGCAAGGCTAATTAGCCTAAGCAAAGCACCTTGTCAGCTTGGGAATCTCTGCACGGGGCTCAGATGCACAAATAGATGTACTCATCGTAACTGAACCTTTTGCTCCCGGCAGTCAGCAGGTATTTCATTATGCCCAAGAACTACTTACTGCTGAAGCAACGCATCTTGTCATCTGAGAGCAGAGTGGGGTGATTCCTCACTTCTTAATGCTGCTTTTTTGAAGTGAGTAACAGCAGGGATCTTACAGATCGATATACGATGCTTTCTCCCTCTTTTTAGGCAGATAACTCAACAGTTTTCCTTTGCATAATCTTTTTTTGAAAGGAGGATCCCATTATGCTTGTCATGTATTTGTTTTTTCTATTTCCTTGTATAGCATTCTAGGTAGTTGAAGAGGAGAGGAAGAACACAGTACTAACAATAGTTTCACTACTTCATTGTACCTTCCTCATCTCAAAATACGCTCCAGATGGAAAGAGTTTATTTGTAAATAGGCAAGCAGAAGGCTGACTGAAGAAAAGTGATAATTACATTAGAATAATAATAACAACAAGAAAACCCAGAGCTAATGAAGACTGCCTGCTTCATTTAATTTAAGAAGAGACTTCACCCTATAATGAAGACAGATAAAGCTCTGCAGCTCACTCACCCATTCTACGAATATCATCAGGAGCTGCAGGACTGCTCACTAAGCCAAACCCCTTCAGTTGAACTGGTTTAACTGGTCAACCATAACAAGAAGGAAGTGCTTGTACTTTTATCTCTTTGATCACTCTGCAGGCTATCCCTCAGGTTGAATAAAGATAGTTATACAAACATTTAACTGGATCTAGTAAAAGTAAAAAAGAATCATGGTGATTCTTGCTGCAGGTCTAAGAGAATGGACATGTCTTAACTCAGAGATGAATTATGAGGACCTTCCTACCTCAAACAACAGCAGTACATGACTCGGTCTGAATGACAAAGAGACATTATTTTGCCTTTTTCCCAACATAAGAAGCTGATTCTTTAACAAAGTCACTCTCAGTGCATGGTTTTACAAGAATACAAACAAACAGCACTCCTTTCAAAAAATGTAATGTAGACCCAAAACAAGTTAACTGTGACCCATGAGATTAGCTCCTCCAGTCCTCTTCCTGTTGCTCCACCCTGAGTGTCAAATTCACTTTTAGTTCATCAGAGGTTTACGTTACTTGAGGTTTCTTTTTGTGAGATATTTGCAATAGAAATTCTAAATCAAGCTGTTGAGAAGAGAGGTTATATCTGCCAGAGAGACAAACTCCTGGCAGCTGAAGGTTTAAAGTCCAATTTGCTCACCGCCTCCATTGCAGACACTTCTCCATTGGAAGGAATCTCTGCAGCTCTGGTCACCAATGTCCCACCTATCAGGGAAGCCAAACCACATTTTGCCCAGCTTCTTTCAACTGGCACAGCTTTTGTAATTGTTTAGCAGGATTCACTGCAGTCCAAATATTGGAATCGAGACAAAGGGAATTTATAAATCATCACTCCAATTCTGACTGAAGGTTGCCTGGCACAGAAACGCACGATTAACCTCCCTCTCCTCATCTACTGCAGTCCTCACTCCCCAAACAGATTTCTTCTATTACTAGTGCAATAACTTGGTTATAACCTGCACTAAATAAAATTTACTTGCTATAGTAGGGAGGGTTTCTCAATTATTTAAAGAGCTGCCAGGAAAACCAATCAGAAATAAACAGAAGACTACAGCATCTCATGTTTCCTTAGCCTGTCTGTACTTCTGACACCTCACCAGGAAAAGAAGATAAGCGTAATCCCGACAACTTGCTTCTTTATCTTCTTCCTCCTGACCTTGGTGCCATCAGGTTCATGATGAACATTCATGAAACAACGTTTCACTGATGAAACATTCATCAGTGTCTGCAATTGGAAACACCAATGCTGATTAACAACCAGAAACATAAAACTCACTGAGAAGGAACATTGATAGCATCAGTGCTGCCAGTTTCTTGAAGAGTATCTAATATTCCTTCCCAACATAAGCATCCAGGGTCAACATGCCTGGCAGGCTGCAAACAAACCTGGAATAAATCTGAATGTGCAAGTAGTTCAGAATAGTATTCTGCTTGTGATCCCTTTTAACTAACCTACCAGTAGCAGCAGCCTTTTCTTTTAAATGCACATTCCGAACAGAAAATGGAAAAAAACCCTCCCCTCTTGGAGAGCTTTTTTATATTCTTTTCCTGCTGCTGCCACCACCAACATTATCAGCTTTGAGAGAAGCATCGACAGCCTACCAGATACTGTCAAGGTCATGGTGGGCGCAGCAAACCAGCTCACCAGTGATGCTCACTAACACAGCAGCACAGTAAAGCATCAGTGAAACAGAGGAGTGATGGAAGAGCAGCAGCAGAAATATTCTAACAGGCATGGGACACCCATGTTTTGGTCAGCAATTACTGGAGCAGCTTTCACACCATACCATCATCTGTGAAGGCCGGGTTTGGTTCCCAGTGCCTCTTCTTGGTTTGAACTGGAAGTCTGTTGGACCAAGAAGTTCTGTAAGCAAGGACCTGAAGTTTCTCCAGCTAACACTACCAAGCTAAAAATAAGAGCAACCATAAGCTACACTGTTGAACTACAGGAGAAGCTTTTCCTTCATGGACCATACTGCAGCCACCCTGGTACTGTAATCATTAACAAACACGTTCACCTGCCTTGCTTGCTTCATTTACTCGCTTCAATGCTCTAGGACTGCCTGGACTTCTCTAACAGCAAATCATGAAACAAAGCTGACAGCAAAAAGCTGGGGCAGCAGTTAAAGTGACTGCCAAAAAGAAATCTGTTTGCTCAGGCAAAAGCTGTTCTCAGTCCAAACATGGGAGTCATAATCTTACAGCCATTTGCTTGGAAGACAATGAAGGGAAGGCAGAACAGACTGGGAAACTACATCTTGCCACAGTAAGAGAGGAGAACAATCTTTGTGCCCAGATTTCTTTGCTCTGCAGGGTAAGTTTTACAAAGCTGACAACCGGTAGCAACATGTACTGGCCCCAGGCATCATGCCTGCCTATCAAAGAGTTGGATTTTAGCCCTGGAGAAATTACAGCTTTTCAGTTCTCTGGAAGCTCTATCAGCCGAGAAGAAAGCAAGAGAATAATGAATAACCTGACTAAAAATTAATTTAATACACGGATTGCATACTGCAAGCCATAAACTTAGGGGTGCAGGGAGACCTAGGGGACGATAAGAAGGAGGAAGACATCTTGTATTTGACAAGAACAGCACAGCCACAGATTACAAAAGGCAACCAACTGGGGCTGCTATGACAGCAAAGTCATCTACTGGAGAAGCAGGGGCTGGCACACTGAATGGAAAGTATGGATCCAGCAGATAAGCCCTGAAGACAAAGGAGTAAGAAGCTCACCAGTCCAGGCTGGAAAAGGCAGTGGGGGGGGGGAAGACAGGCTAGGAAGTCGTGAGTCAAGGAGCCAGCCTGCAGGTATGTGGAGAAAAAAATAGGTAAATGCAGGGATGCTGCACAGACGTGAATAAAAGTTGTCTGCCCTCGCACTGGTGGCTTAGGGCCTCATCGTCCCTCTGCAGGACTCAAAGCCACCCTGGTCACCTCTCTGGTGGGCAGGGGCAAGGGGACAAAGCCCAGGTCTCACACGCTGTCTGTGGGTGCCCATACACTGACTGTATGGGGCATGCCCCACCACTGAAACAGCTTGGTTGCTACGTTCCACCAAGGCAGGTTTGCCACCCTTGCACACTCAGGGGGTGGCGGCTTCAAGAACGGGAGAAAGGGTGAGCCAACCTGACTCCCAGGAGCACCTACCACCACCTGTCTTGCTTCCACACAAACACAGTAGCTCTGCTGTATTTCTGCAATGGCTTTTCTAATCCAATGCTCATCAGATAAAATAAACTGCCAAACTGAAGGCCCGCATTTATGGCTGGAGACATTTTTTTGAAGCCCTGCAAGAGACCCAAACTGTTTCAACTTCCTCTCCCAAATGTCAGCCTTGAGTCGTTCTTGCCTGGCCAGCGGAAGCATGTGACATGGAATAAAAGCCAGGAAATAAGACTTTCTGAATAAACATTTATTTGGTGAGAAATACTTCTGATTTTTGGCAGAGAAATGTCAGAAACCTGAACCCCTATGTATAGCATGCCTACAGAGTGCAATTTCTATTTAAAGGGAAGCTGCAGCTGTTTGTAGCTCTTAATGAAGAATAATGCCTGGGAATAAATTACTGCCGCTTCTGAGAGACATTTCTCAAATGACAGCGATTCTTCCCCTTTTCTCTCTCCCCATAAATACTAAGTGGCATGTACTGGGCAGTTGTTTGGAAGAACGGACACACGCAGCTCTCTCTTTTGTCAGTAGCCTGGTAATTTCCATAGAAAACTGTGAAGGGGTTTAGCATACTGATATCAAAGCGTTTCAAAAGCAAAGACATCCAGAAACATTAAGGCTGCATGTGTCAAAACTTCCCATTGCTCTTCCATGGTGCGCACAGCTCATTACCATCTGAACAGACACCGGCCATCACTTCCAACCATGTCACAAACTTGGTGTTCAGGCTCAAGGTGCAAGAGTTGGTTGCTCGCAGGAAAACGGTGGAAAAGGCTCACAAACATTCAATTTTCATTCCTTGTGCATGCCTCCTCTCCGAGGGGCTGATGTAGCAGCAGTGCAGGCAGGAGGAGAAGGTGATGCTCTGGGGAGAGGGTGTTCCCGGGCTGCCGCCAGCCTGGCCGGGCGGCTCAGGAAGCGGCACTGACATATCAGCTCCAGGAGTCGTCGCTCCCAGCCCTGCCGCAGGTCCAGGTGCCAGGAAAAACAGCCAGCAGCCAAAGGAGGAGTACGGATGAGATAGGACCAGGGTGAGCGGAATGAGGAGGGCCAAGGAGTGGAGAAAGCAGGCAGCAGCTCAAAAAATGGGAAGGGACCAGGGCTAAACCTTTTGTGGCTGAAGTGCCCGAGATCCTCTCTGGGGCAGCCCTTACAGCGGCAGGTTCCCACTGAAGGTGGGCACAGAAAGCCTGTCAAAGTGAGGAGCGGGGATGTTTACTATCCTGCCATCTGCAGTTTGCCCAAAATAACAGCTATAGATATGAGATCAACTGAAGATGCTTCAGTTATTGACACATACTGGATTTAGAGATTTATTTTCCATTTCCCACAAACCGTGCCAGAGGTTTTCGCATAAGCACAAAAAACAAAACAAAAAAAAAGGGAAGAAATGCCTGTGAGTGAGGAACACGAAGAGTTTATTCATTGCTCCTGTCAGAATGTGTTTGTGCTTGTGCGGCTAGCACTTCAAAAAAGCTGCGGCATATGTTTTCAGGATGGAAAAAAATAAACCTTAGGATACCTAAATCCTACCAGAAAATTACAAAACCGTATGCTGGAATTCACAAGGTACCCTCGTGCGAGAGCAAAGAAGACTTGCCTCGCTTTAGTTTTGCCCTTTGATAAGTGAAATAAATGTTCCTCCTTAACGAATCCTCCTGACATCCCTTTCTCTCTCTGCAAAAGAGGAATATGGACTTGATTTGTACAAGATCCGCTATTCCAAAAATGTGCTTCATCCAAATGAGGAGAGCAGGAGAAAGGAAGCGAGAAATTTGTACTGTTTAGTAAACAGGCAGTTTCTAGGTGGATACAAGACACTGGTTCCAATCTACTGCCCCCCTCCCTCCTCACACCCCCATTCCTCTGAAATATGCCTAGGTGGCAGGAGGAGGAGGTGGCGGAGGTGGAAGGGATGAGAACAGCTACCGCTTGCAATGGGAAAGGTCTGATCACTTTCCACACATCTCACCATGATGATACCCTGCAAACACTCAGGGAAGAGAGAGTAGTATTTTTAGTAAAATTGTTGTATGCTGGCATTTCCTTTCAGCAGAAACACAGTCCCTCCTCATCGCTGGTATTACTATCTCCCCAAGAGGAAAAAAGAAAGAGGGGAGGGGAGAAGAGGAGACTGGCCAACTGCCTCCTGCTTGCAGCACTGTCCTCTAAGCAGAAGCCAAGTGACAATATATGCTCTCAAGGAACTTCTAAAGAGCTCCCCATCACCTATGAAAAACTCCCCAAAAGAAGGCAGTCCTGGATGCCAGGGTGAGAGCAATTCTCAAGAGCACTTCTTTCCATCCATACCTGGTGAGAAGGTATGCCACAGTGTGCCACTTCTTCTGTGCAAACCCAGGCCTCAGGAGTGTAATTCAGGGTTTTGGCAACACAGTAGTAGACCACCATGCTCTGCTTTAAGCAGACTCATTTTATACCATTTAGGACAGGTCAGAATGTAATAATCATACCGACAGCATCTTTGACAGATTTCCCCTGTAACAGCTGATGATCATCTCATTTTCTCATGCAGTTTATCTGGCTGATCCAGCACACCACACGCCTTAGAGGACCTGGGGAATGCTCTCCTCAGCATGAGGCAGTGCTGTTGTTGCAATCAGTGGAGGTGATTGCAATATCTTGAACAGGCATCTCCTGTTATCCCAACAGCTTTGCATGCTACGCCAGTTTTTTTTTATTATTATCATCATCATCATCATCCTCATTATTATTATTTAAGGCTGCCCTCCTCTGTTCTAGGATGTCAGTGTGCAAAGTAAGCCCTTGCGGTTTTGAAGAAGTCTTTTAAAGTGTGGGAATAAGCCGATATAGTCACGTCTGCTTGGATATACAGACCGTGAGATGCTCTGGGTCTTACAGGCCCCTTACTCATCTCAATGAGTTATTAACTTGGCAACTTAGTGGTACTAATAACTAACACCTCAGAATGTCAGCTTTGTTAACTATTTCACTGTAGATCAAAGCATGCAGAAAAGGGGAGAGACAATGAAGATTTTGCAGTGTCTTCTTCTAACACCTATTTTGCAAATGGCTCTTGGGAAGGCAGCACTGCTTAGAATCTGTCTCAATCTGCTTCCCAAAGCCTGAACCCAAAGGGAAAAGCAGAGCAAGTAGAGCATCCAACTTCCAGGGAGCTAGAAGGCATACCTAGCAGTCATAAAATATAAATATATTTACTAAATTTATGAAAAGTGCAAAAACTAATTTGCTCGAACTGGAAGAATCTGTAGCTATTTTACCACTAACATACTGAAGGACTACTGTGTACTTTGGGCATAAGGATTTAAATACTAATTTACCTAATTTTGAAATTCCCAAGGTTCCTTCTTAAGACAAAAATAAAGATTATTCTCAAACCTGGCAGGCAGAGAGTTCTTGTTTTCTTCTGTTTGTGAGAATGTCTACATTTGGTCTGCAAATTTGCCCATTTTAACCCAGAAAAGCAGTGGGCTTCAGGAGAAAAACAATGAACATAAAAATACTTATGCCTTCTCTTTAGCCATCCTTCATGGGAACAGTTTCTTTTAAATACTGCAGGTGGATCACGGTCTTAGCTCTGTGACTATATTGCCCTCTGAAAGGTGTCCTACTCCAATTCCCATGAACACAAACCTCTAAGAGGAGCATTTGTATCAAAAATATTCAAACTAACACAACAAACTAATCAAAGCAATAGGAGTTTGGAATACCAGGTGCAAATAACCACATTGGCATTCCTCTAATTTGAAAGTGGCCAAATAATTCCAACCATTGTATAAGAATATGTAAAACTCCTGAACCTAACCTGTAGATTGCCAATCTGTTATCAATAGAATTTTTCATTCTTGTTAGGCTACACGGTCGCAAAGGCATCAAATGCAGACTTACATATTTAACTAAAAAGTGATAATAATACATTTAACAATTGTAGCAGCCCAAGGAAAAGAAACCCCACATTTTTCCTTAGATAACTCTATTCTGCCCCTGAAGACATGAAAGAAAGGAAAGAAAAAAAGAGAGTGGGAGAGAAATTCAAGTCTGGCTTTGCAACCCAACCCAAACACATCTGCCTTCGATTTCAGCAGAGCAAAAAGATGCTCAGTACACCACAGGGATGAGAGCAAACACTGGAGTATAGGTACCACCCCTAAAAGACACAATTGCAAGTACATGTTTTCGCTGCTAAGAACTCACAACATTCACTATGTTCTTCTTCGGCGAATTCTGGATTATCCTTTAGCATGAAGATTTTTCAGAAAGTGCCAGACTGCTCACAGGTCCTCACTGGCGTTCCTCTTTCAAATATATAGAGAGGGAGCTGTAAGAGAAAAGAAAAACAAAGTAAGAAAGGAAAGCAAGGAATAAAATGAGGAAAATCCATACAGCTGTTTTGCAAATGAACAATTGATTCTTACATCTCCTTGAAGTAAATGCATTTTTAATGAGCTCCCAGGATGGAGATTCCAGTACAGAGTGAGTGTATGTGAAACACTGATCTAGGATAAAAAAAGTCACTTGCTCTGTACTTCTTATTAACAACAATTACAACCCAGTTCAGAGTTGGTGAGGCAGATACGTAATTAAAATAGTTCTTGAATACTTCAAGAGGAAGAAACATAACAAGAGGAAGAAAAAACTACTTGGGGTTGTTCTTTTGAAAAGTGTACGCAAACAAACCCCAGTGTGCAGAGATCTCTATACAGGAAGATTTTTGTTCTCAATGAACTCCTCTAAGGGAACACAAACACCTGTGGCTACCGATAATATTGCAACAAAGGAGTACTGAAACCAACCAAACACACGTACAATTGCTAGTCCTCAGTAGGAAGTATTTTTCACATCTAAGATTTTTAATATCATGTGGTTCTTTTCGTACTTTTGTGTTTTTGACAGAATTTCTTTGTAGACTAAGTCTTAATTTTTTGACCTACTGTACAAGGTATCAGACTATCCTGAGCCTTTTAACTGGAGTCTGGGAAAACTGCTGTGCTTCATTTTTATGTGAACCCCACACAGAATACTTAAAATAGAGTGTGTATTTCCACAGGACCCATACTGAACACTTTTTCATCCAGCCAGGTTCCCATGGTCTACTTGTGGTTCCTAAATTCTTAGTTTCACTTTGTGTCACAAACCTTTCCTATCTCCTTGACGTAAGGCTCCTCAGATATTTCACATGTAATTTCAGGATCTGTGCATACGGAACCTATCTTATCAGTGCTATGCTGGAATCCACGTCCACAAACAAAAAATGTGTGTCAGACAAAAGTCTACACCTGAGACAGTGCAAGCTCTCTTTACTTTCAGCAGAGGAAACTAGGCAATCTAGAAAATGATTAATTTGACCTATCTTAAGTACCTACTTTAGGACAGAACGAATCACCCTCTAGAAAGGTCTGCTTCTCTCCCTCCGTAAAGTGAGTCTAGACACTGAGCTCAGATTAGATGGCTACAGATGCATGCAGATGAATCTCACCCTATGTGAGGCAGGAAACAAGTCAGACAGATGGACAAGAGCAGTTCATGGGTGAACAGCAGAGGGAAGGCAACGCAATCATAACTATTCGAAAAAGTTTACAGGCCTCAGACAGTCTTAGGTTGAACATGCAAAGCAGTAACAACAAAACCTTCCAAAACCCAAACCAGTACTGATCCAGGGTTTGGTGTAAGACTACTCCTGGATTTAAGGCTGAGGCTAAGCCTTCACAGAACAGCATCTGTCAACCAGCATTCAGCTGGTTGGGACTCTCCAAGGCACACTGACAATGATGATGACCACTAGTCTCAGTTACATGCGTCTTTGTCCTCTCCCTGATGGATTGCAGCAATCCAAAACACATTTTACAAAAGTCTTCCCAGTCTAAGAAACTCTGAGCTGGAAGTACATCTCCTCTGTGACAGAGGCAGTGCAACCTCAAATCCTTCAAATACCCAGAGGCCCTGGTTACACTTCCAGTACTTTGGTCAATGGCTTCTCTCCTCTACTAAAATGCGACTTTGCTGCTTATCTGACAGAGAAGCACACTATCTGATACAATCTCACAAGCTTTTTAACTTTAGAAAGCAGACCAAAAGAGGAAAAAAAAACCCCAAACCTGATTTTTAGACAACACTCAACATTTCGCTTAACCCAAACTAATTTATTTTCAAGTCACTTAATTCTTCTTTAAGTTTATCTCAAGATTGAAAAAAACATCTCAAGCTCAAAATACTCAAAACATTTTGTTTCTAAGTGTTAACTTCTTATTTCTAAGTGTAAATATGAAACATTTCATCATTTTCAAGATTATTTGTTTTCTTTCCCAATAATCTGGCAATCCAAAAATCTAAGAAATCTGTTTTTTAATCTTCATTAAAAAAATTCACCCAACACCCATCTCTTGTCATTCAACATTCAGGGGAACTTGAAAATGGATTCCAAAGTACTATGAGAAAATATTTAACATTTCTGCCAAAATTAGATGGCTTCCAACTATTTTTAGTAAGCGCAGGGAAGTTTACTGCAGGCACACCTTGTTTCTCATACCAGATTTTGCAGCTCCTGCTTGCATGGAATCCTCTGAGCCTCCCTGGAGAGTGAGCTCTGCGCAATGCCGGGATGAAGCCCACCATGCTCAGTGCAAGTCCTTCCACTAACTTCAACTGGCAGGAGTAGGATTTTGGTTCTGTTCAAACCAAACAAGGCTCTGGTTGCCGAAACAGGCACAAGCGTTGCGCGCTAACTGTGCAGTTATCTTCCTATCAGTCTGGAATTTGTCTTGCAGACCCCTGCCAGTGCATGGGCACAGGAACAAGTCACAGCAGCATCTGTGCAACACAGTGCGGTGATGCTCTGTGGCAGATTTCCTTCTCGGAGCACTTCTCTTCTACAGGAAAGATGACATGAGGCAAGGCAGCCTACCCCTCGGGGAAAAAAGGGCGAGAGACCTTGTATTTACTGTAGGGTGCACCACGCACACAGCCAGTTATTATAGAGCGGATAATGCACTGTAAATTCACAAGCTAGTTTAATCTGCTACAACTTGCTCACTTGACCTTACCCGTAGGCACTTCTTTCTGCAAGGGGCTAGGCACGTCTGCCTGTGACTGTTTCCAGTTTTTACGCTTAAGATTTAAAAAGAGCATGGCACAAACTTCAGGATGCACAGGGAGATAACGCTGCTTCCTGAAGTACATCCTTGCTTTAAGAGCAGAGCACTCATTCCCTAATTGGGACGATCCTTTTGCTATGCAGATGTGACAGGCTGTGATCACATGCTCTTCTTGGAACATGCAAAAGGGTCATAACTTGGGACCAACAAGGCCGGTTTGCCACCTAAGTAGGTTTTATCCAGGCTTTGCAACTGAAGTCTCAACATGATCAATGAATCATTATCATGTACGTGGTTATCGATCACGTCTCAGCTATAAAAGGGAAATGTTATGCAAAGAAGCTGTTTTCCATGGTCCCACAGCATTATGGTTATTCAAATATCACAGCACAGCCCTGCCTTTGTGTGCTGAAAAGTACATTGAGTTGACAGATTCAAAGTGTAATTGAGAGATGAACAGACCTCAAATCAAAGAACATGGAAGTACTTCTTGGGAGCATTTAGCTGCTAAAATTGGACCCCAGGGCAACCAACAAATAAGAACCATAGTACAAGCAAGCAACTGCAAATTGGCAAAACTAAAAACCAGAAGTCAGCTCTGTGCAATACCCTGTATTTATTCCAAGAAAAGGTCATGCTCTCCATCTTGCTTTGAAGAGCAGACAGTGAGAGATCACAGTTTTTCTAGTCCTTTCCTGCAGGTTTTTAATTGCCATTGCCTGCTCTCTTGCATCATGTAATTTGGTTTTCCTAATTCACAAATCAGCATAAGCTAATAAAACTGTTTAAGAGATGGCAACATTGTTTCCAAGTTGTTTCGTTGTTTGCTATTATCCCACAACTAATCCTTCAACTCAAATAAAACCGTAATTCGTTTCCTCCTTTATTCTCCCTATGCATGAAATAGTTTTAGACAGGTTCAATCCTGCCCCACCGCAAATGGGAAAGGCGAGGCTGTATCTTCCTGGAGCGTGTGCGATTTCAATTACCTAATGTGCATATCATCTATCAAGTCAGGAAAAAGCTTCTAAATTATTTTCAACAGGTTTAGCTGATTTTACACATGCAGAAAAGATTCTAATGGAAATGAAAAAAACAAGGCACAAGCCAACCAAGAATTAACTAACTTTTAGATTCCAAGTTAATAAAAGCTTCTCTACACCAGCCAAGCCAAACTTCACCTATCTGAAAAATCTCCTGACATTTTGTCTAGTGTACAAAAGCTGCTCCTGATGGGGCTGAGTCATCTTTACAGTAATTGTTCTTCTAGGGTAAAAAAGACTTAAATCACAATTATGCCTACTTTAAGGCTATGGTGAAGGAGTATCACCTTAGTACAAAAGAGATTTTGCTTGCGTAAAACAGCCAAGCGATCACTCTGATTTCTGTTTACCACCTACCTATTCCTCATCTGAAGCTTGATTCTCTACAGCTTTGTCACACAAACAAGCACTTCCTATGGCTTTGCATATGATCCATAGTGAAATGCCCAGCTTCACAAGGTGTTACACCCACGTTGTGGATGGCGAATAACTGTATCTGGGTGTAAGGGAATAGTAAATCAAGTTGTCAGTACTTTGCATATCCTGCAGGTCCTAAACCAGAAAAACAGCATGCAGATCATGGGGCTAGGCAAAGAAGCAATCCATCCCCAATTTGTAATAGGGTGAAGAAGATACACAGTACCCTCCCCAGCTCTGTGGATACACCCATGGACCCCCCCTGCCTGGTGCATCTTTTCTGAGTGAATTTCCAGTGCAAGTGCTTACTCACTGGGAAAATGAAGTGCTGCAGGATGGGAACATCTGTCTGCACAAAGCAGACAGACAGGACCAGTGCATAAATGCAGCTGAAGAGGTAAGGATGCAGTTCACACCCTCCAGTGCAGCAGCCACTAGTGAGGATGATCACTCATTCTGCACAACTAACATGAACTGTGAGTCGTCTAGAAATCAGTGTCCCAAGACTTAATCTAAAAAAACATTATTCATCATTATTTTATCCACAGCAGGTATTTTTCCGAACTTAGGGCTCACGTAAACCACCCCTGGTTTTAGCATCAACCTATGCAAGTGGACTGGAAATGGGCTTTCTCAGCCCTACTCGGTGGATACCAGTCCCTAAAAACCTCTTATCTGAAGACTATGAAAGCAACTTTGTTCTCAGAGCAGTCCCCACTGCTCTAGTTACATATTCCCTCACCCCAACACCTTCACACAAATGATTAGAAAACAGATGAAAGTTCATCACCATGGGGACAGTTGTAAAAACAAAAATATGCATGTCAGCTCGAACTCGGACTCTCCGTTCACATGATGCCTAATAACAATACAAATACAACTCTGATTAGCACCTCTGAGACATCACCTTTACACAAACAGCAACCACAACCATACTCGTTTTTCATACTCCAGCAATACCCAGTTTTTCCAAGACTTGAGGTTAAACTGTGCTTAGCCCTGGGCTTCACTTAACTGTGCTTAGTTTCGAAGCTCTACAAGAGCCCACGAAGAGAGTGTGGCGTAAGGTATTAAAAGAGGCAGTAAAGAGGCTGGCAGTGGGTGCAATGTACAGTGACATCAGATTAAAAAAACAACAACAAAGTAATAGGAGCATGTCTAGGTTGTTTGTCTAAGAAGCAATAGTACAGAACTGGAAGATGAAAAATACCTTGCAAAAACCTCCTATCATGTCAATGACTTTTCTAAAAATAAAAATCCATCATCCCATTAACATGAACACCCCCTATTTGCCACATTCTCATGGCTATCAAAGCAGGAATAGCCGGAGGGAGGAGGGGGGATTTCAACACTCATTTACATTTCTCTTAGGATGCCAACTTTCTTCATTCTCACACAGAGGTTTTAAGTAAAAATAATTCTATTGCCTGCCTGTTTGTAATACAGTCATTCCGACAGGTCTTCTGAGTAGAAGATACTGGAAAAAGAATTCAAATGGTCCATAATAATTCAGGCTCAGAGCCAGCAACGTTGAACAGATAGAAGCAATAAAAATAACTACTCTGGATGCTTCTGTTACATGACATAAATATTTCTCTTTTGCTTTTGTGGGAGCTATTATGCAAAAAATGCAACTCAGCCCTGACTGACAGCACCCTTGTAACTTGTTACAGATGAGAAGAAGCTCAAGGGCTAGGGCTTCTTTAAACGTACAAACATCCCACAGACCATGGCCACTGCTCCCCTGCAAACAGACGGTGATGAAGGGGGAATCCAAATGCTGTGACTCTCAAAGGGTAGAAGCACCAAAACCAAAGTGGGAGGTTATGTTTATTTGCAGTATCTTAACAAGCTGAAGATAAGCCACCTGAAGAAGATAGCTCCGTGGGTTCTAGCATTAATAAATACCAGCAGAAAGGTGTCAGGATTAATCTCAGTGGATGCCCATCGTACCGATTCCCTGCTGCCAGCAAGATTTGAGCTGGGGCTGTGGCTTTTGCCTCATTGGGCTCTGCCACAGGTTCCCACATCTCTTCGGCTGCCTACTTACACAAAGCTTTCAGACAGCAGCTTCCCAGTAGCCTCTACCCGTGCAGCAGGCTGGGTTGGGGAGGACCCCGAGTAACGCAGGGACGCAGGCACAGGCACAAAACAATGCCACCGCATGAGCCTCGCTTCCTTAGGAAACCAGACCAGAACCCACCCTTAACCTTCTCCCCGCTTCCAGCGCGGCCACGTCTTCTGCGCTGCTGATGCAACGCGAAACACGGTGCTGGAAAACAAAGGCGCTATTGACTAACTTTTTTTTTTTTTTTTTTGCAGGATTAAGATGACTATGCTAGCTTACAACAAAGATTTCAACAATTTCAACACTGAGCGCTAAGTAACAGGAACACGACTTGGCAATAAATCCAGAGATTACCTGTTGAAACATTAATGGCAAACACCTTTTGATGTGGGCTGCTTTATGTGGTGCAAAAGCCAGCCCTGTAATTATGCATTTCCTTTCTATGAATGTAGTTTTTAAAAGTACAGTATTACTTGGGTGGGTGCGCATGCATGTGTGTGTGCATGTGCATGTGTGTGCGCGTTACAGGAAATACTCTCCAGCTGAGCCTGTGATTTACCAGCGTGGCTGCACGTAGTAAATCTGCAACAGGGGACCTCAGCCGTTTCATTCATCGTGCACCAAGCAGAGGGCTAAAACAATTGCCACATGAAAGACAAATGCCAGCATGAGTCATACCAGCCGGAGTGCAAACATGTTTGCTGTTGGGTGAGTCAGAATATCACATCCTGAATTCACAAACCTTCCTATAAATAATAATTTCCGAAATTGTTGCATTTCTTCAATACAATGCAATCTTAAATGTGATGCCAAATCTATAAAGGCTTTCCTGACTACGAAGAAAATGTTTTTCTCCTCTTCCCTTTTATTCTTGATTACATGTACCTACTACTACCTAGTAGTGGGCTGTCTACAGTGACTGAAGCGGTAATTGTGTCGATTCATACTTAGCAAAACCCAAATATGGCTCAAAATGTGTGGCAAATGAGACATACCCCCAAAAAATATTTAAAAAAAGGAGAGAACTAAACCCAAGCGATAGAACATTTTGCTTACTGTATATGCTTTCTTTATCAGCACTTCTTTGTTGGTCAAATTCTCATGTGCTTTAGCACATTCAGCATTCAGAGAAAAGGATCATCACACTGGCATGGGACACAGACTAGCTGAGAAAAGGGGTGAGAAATGCCACAAAAGTGGCAAGAGAGCCCGTGGCAGCATCCTGCATGTAGGCAGGGAGGGACCAGGCCTGCCACTGTGCTCAACAGCAAAAGCACAGTCCCCGCTTCAAGAAATGCTCAACTTCAGTACAACATACAGAGATCATTCTTCTCCAGAAATAAGAACATACCTGGTAACAAAATTAATGCACTGTAATAATTGCTAACGATTATCCACAACTGCCTTTAATTCAGGAAAGCATCTGAATCAGAAGCCATGCAAGTGCCTTTTGAAAAAGGGCAGAACTTAAGGATACAACCAAATTTATTCAGGACAACGCTGATAAAGATGTGTGATGTCTCTGCAAGCAAAGGAAAAACATATTTATGATTTTGTGTAAGGTTGCATTCCTAACTGAAAACACACCCCCCATTCTCACCTTACATGAAAGGGAATTTATACACATACAAATCTCCTTACATCAAATCAAGACAGTCTTGCTTTCTCCTAATTGTTCTGTGGAATAACCAGTCAGAAGTTCATTTCTGTTACCCTTCTCAGGCAAAATAAAATGTCTTTTAGAAAAATTTTATTGCTAAAACAATGAAATTCTCCTGGGAACGACTTCGTTATGGAAATGAAGTGACAGCTTCTTTTATCGAGCCAAGCGGCAAGTCTGCATTTATAAAAGGCATTCTGTGCACAAAGTACAGTGAGTGGGAGGACATGAAAACGCTATTTTTAATCCAGATTTCAGTGTTCCTCCCATACACATCTCCTGGAATAATAACAGCAACAACAATAATGATAATTAATAATGGCAAAAAGGTATCATCTTAAAGGTGAGTGGCATGCAAGAAAGTAAATTGTAGATAAGGACCTGTAAGATTTAGGGACAAATGTAAGGTTCTTTCAAATAAACTGGCACTGCACCATGAATTTCACAGGATTTGAGATTTGCCCCCTGAGTTTTATACTGGTTTTTTTTTTTTTTTAAGGCAATAAAATATCATTATGTGCAACATATGCTGCATCTTTACCATTTGTTTTCTTGCAGTGATTGATATTTTCAGAAACACCACTAAACAAGAACTTAAATGTGGAGCTGATGCTGTCACTATGTTCCGGTAAGCGACTATGGCAGCTTTTAGACCTGGAGAAGAAAGCAAACCTTGAGAAAATCCAGGATCAAGCGATATTTTCAGATGCAATGAGAACAAGAGAAGGATGCAGACTTTGGTCCAAAACTTAAAGAAACTGGAAAGATCCTTCTCTGCTTTGCTGACCTTTGAACCTGTTTCTCAGGATACTGTCACAGAGCTAAGATGGCGAATTAATGCAGGCAGAGAAAGTGTGGGTCAAATCCTTCCTCACTACCAGGAATACACCAGCTTCAGTGAGCCTGAAGCGTAATTATCCATGGGCAGAAGTTAGCCCTGATTATTGAAAGATTGTTATTCAGTTGTGCTATCATCTACCAGTGGTAATTAGGACAAGCCTTTGCATTTCACACCTAATAAAAATTAACGAGAATGAGCCAGCAGTAACAAAACGCATGGGAGGCACACGCACGCCGAGGTGACACGTGAAACCTGCTGGTGCGATCACACTTGGAGTAACCCCACCACTGGAAAGCCCCCATTTCACGCCAAATTAGAGCAAGCTGGAGAAATCACACACACTGTCTCTCCCTCGCTTACACCCGGCAGCTCTAACACAGAAACTCGTTGGAGTCTGGCACTGACTCATGTTTCAAACTCAGGAGCACCCCCCCAACACACGCACCCACCCACCCACACCTCCCCTGCACACTCCCCTTCTGGTGCTGCTGCCACAGGGTACCAACGCCATCCAAGTGATTTCTCTCCATGTTTTTAGTCGACTTTGCTGGCAATGCAAAACCTTCATCAGCACTAGCATGAAATGTGCAGGAACCAGCACCCTGGGCATGCTACTCCCCCAGTGAAAAATCAGCCAGGTACCTATTCCAGTAGGATCTGTTTCCAAAAGCTATCATTTAAGGACCATTCAGGGCACACCTGGAGGCACTTCCGCTCTCTCACCCTCCTACAAGACAAATTTTCATGCCATTAACCTTTATTTGCCTTTTACACAGTAAAATTTGAATCTATTAAAATATAGAGTTTCAATTTGATATTTTGATCACCTCCATCTGCTTCATGGGAAATGTACAGTAGTAACAGAGAAAAAAAAAATACATAGGACTGAATAAGTTAGCCCCATTCTCCTTTTTTGTCCATTGCCTGCTGCTGGTCACTTGCCTAGCTCACTGCCAGTGAATGCTCAGCTGGGCACGTCACCAACGTTTAACCCTCAATAAAATTAAATCACAATAATACTTAGCACTCATTTAGGGTTTTACATATTACAAGCACTGTAAAGAAAATTAAAAATTAACTGCACACTCCATAACGCTGCTGCAAGGTAACTTGAGTATTATTATTCATACCTTATGCTAAGGGAAACTTCACTGGAGAAGGGATAACTGATCTGCCCAAAGCTATACAACACACGTGCTCCTGTTTCCTGGTACTCTCCTTAGTACAACTGACCGGTTTCACCCTTTCCTGAAATTTAGTGAGAGTCCTACTTTCATTTCTGCCCCATTCTGCTGTTGAAGGAAAGGAGGGAGCAGGTCTCTGTACCCGGGGTTACTGGTTGCATGTGGGTGGTGAGAGCGGTCTCTGGTTGCACTGGCTTGGGGTGGGATCAGAATGGACTGGGACCACAGCACTTCTCCCTGCAGCAAGCAGGGATTAGCTGCAGAGAAGAAATTGGTCTGCCAGAACATTACAAGCCCTTTTCACAAAAGGCAACCAAGTTTTAATCTCTGAGGACGCCTTTCTAGTACTGCCGGGAGGACAGCAGAGGAGTCAGCAGTGGACGTATAACACACACCTCTCTTCATACTTTGCCCCCCTTCCCCTCAACCACTAAAAAGGATAAAACTGAACAAATAAAGGTTTTATCCAGGATAAATGGCAGCAGGGCAGCAGCAGTGGCCACTGCCTGCCAACTGTTGCATGGCAGAAAAGGCCACACTGGGCTTGCCTGCAGCCACCACTGCTGCTGGCTTGTCAGCTGTGCATGAATTCAACCTCTTTGGAGGTAAAAACCCTCATGTCACAGGCTGGACAGCAGAGTAATGTGGTCAGAGATCCTGTTACACCACCAGCTGTTCATCCTGCACCACCGCCAATAGCCACAGCTGGGACTCAACTTCACTTACTACATCAGAAATCACAGCTTTTCTACCTGTAAAAGATCTGTACCCTCATACGCAGTGACACAATTAAAGCAGAAACCCTACCTGCTAGCAGCGTGGATGTAATTATCATAGTTTAAAAAAAGAGTTTGTACTGGCAAAGCTCATCCCAGTTCAGAAATGAAGGAAGCCCTACCTTTGATCAAAGCAGTTAGACTGGAAAAGCACCTGAATGCGTTGATCAGCTCCCGAAGTAAGACAAGGCTTAAGTAGAGGGATTTATCTCACCTAACCTCTCACTTTTAACCACGTTTGGTTGGGTCAGGGCCAACTAAGTGTAACCAGATCCTCAGTCCTCGCCACAGGTTTTTGATTGCCCTGAAGCTCTAGCTCAAGCCAAAGCCTCTTTAGCTATCCCACCTAAGAGTGCTGTCACTCCTGCAGATCAGCAGATGAGCTCCATAGTTTAAGTGGATTAGCTGTGCTGAACAACTCTGCCACATCCAGTTCTCGTGTCAGCAGCACTGGAGCTTCAATCAGCAATGATCTTATATTCAGCTGCTCTGGGAGGTCTTGCTGCAGACAACAGAGCTGGGCTAAGGACAAACCTGAGCAGTCCCCAGGCCCTGGGAGTAGGACTGCTTGCAGCTTGGGCTTGGTGGGCAATCCAAGGGGCTCAGTGGGCCAGAAGTATCCAAGAAGTATCCCCTCCTGCACCCTCTCTGGCACCAGGGTTTAGGGTTGCCTTTCCACTACAGCTTGCGACTAGGATGAAAAATATCAGCCTCTCATGCCACATACCACCTTGTCATGACCCCTTAAAGTAAAATCACCAGCACACAGCAAATCCGTGCTTAAACTGACGCAGTAACAGGATGCCCTCCTGATCCCACCTACCCCAGCCACCTGCCTTAGCCTGGGAGGAACAGCCTCTACCATCTCTTAGCAGCTACAAACTCCGTTCCAGCAAACTTGTCTCTGAAAGCAATGAATTGCAATTTCCCAGGTACACCACATCCCTCTCTCAGCCACTCCTCCCAAACGCAGCAGGCAGAAGTGCCACATAACATAACATAATCAGTGTGAAGTTGTAACAGTGTGGGAGAATGTGGCAATTCATGGAAAATGTCATCGACCGAAAGGCAATTAGCAGTGAGTCTAAATGCAGAAGCAGAAGGGAGTGGTTTCCTAACAAAACAAGCCTTGTTTAAAAAAAAATAATTAAAAAACCCCCCAAAACCTAAAACTTGCTTTCTTCAAAAAAAGCGCAGCATTCTCAGGAGACTGAAAGCATGTGGAAAAAAAATACCTCTGTGAAGCTTTCCGTAAAGATTATTCTTTACAGACAGATTTGGCAGCCCTTTCTGCTCTGTCTCCTAATGCTATTGAGTATAACTATGTTAAGTCAATAAGCAAAGCCACTCAAAGTTGTTGGTTGGGTGTTTTTTTTGAGGTTTTCTAGGCCAAGAGAGGAAGCAGTGCGATAGGAAAGTTTTCAGAAGTGGGAGTTGTGCCTGCCTTGTTTCTAATTGTAGTGAAACTGTCAACCTCTGCGTTGTGTTTCAAGACTTTACACTTCAAAATCATTCCCTCTGTGCTTTGAATTGCTATACTTTTAAGCTAACTACTTCTAAAAGTGCCGTTTAAAAAATGACATCTTCAACCACATTTAACGTTGAGAATAAATCTAAATTTGCAAAGTCTCATTGGGTCCCTGCAAAAGTATAGATTTTTTTTATCGTACTTGACAGCCAATCTCTTGAAAATGATTTGTGCAGAAATTTAGTTTAAATTACTTCATATCAAGACATTTAAGAGAAAATGTGGTTTTCTTTGTTAAAAGCTAAAAATAATGACGTTCTTTTTACCTTAGATTAAAAATCCCGCAACAGTCAAGCAGCAAACAACACTGAAACCAATTAGTAATCTTACAACCTAAAATCCTATCTACGTGCAGGCATGTATTAATCGTATTCCAGAATGAGCTCCAGACGCACGTGGCTAAAAAAACTGAACTAGGCTGACTTGCTTTCTCCCCTGTACACCGCTAAAAGAGAAAGTGGTCCACATCCTACAGAGAGAATTACCCACACTCACTACCCTTGGAAAGAAGTTCTCTGCCTCTGAGCCCTAAACTCAGGGAATCACCCCATCAGTGTCTGAATGGTGAACTCACAGATAAGCCAATGTGCTAAATTTCTCTCCAGTGCCCAGACACAATCTAGTAAGGAGACAGATATACCTGCCAAACTGCAGGGAGCTAAGGGAGCCCAGCACCTTCCAAGCACCCAGGCATACATTTGAATTTCAGGGCAATTAGGCGGTTATGCTCTTTTCATGCTGTCACGAATGAAAGAGTAGTTCAAGTTGCTTTGGCTTTAATGATTTTAAAATACAGAGGATCATTTCAGGAAAGTAAAGACAGTTAGGCTCGGGTATATTTACACTTTGTTGCTCAATGTGGTAAAACCAATTCAGGGTAAACATTTACTGCTAAATATTTGGGGAGATGGAGAACAGGCATGTAAGCAGCTCAGAGAGCACAGGCTCAGGGTCAGCTCAGTCAGGAGCTAACTTCTAGCCAGCATGACAGTACCCAGTACAAGGGAGACCCAAGACTGACTTCAGTTCCCAAGTAATACTTTCACCAAACAGAAAATTACACTGCACCTTGCGGGACTGTACAACTTTGAAGCATTATCTCGAGGTCTGCCAAAGTTCGAGGTGTTCCAGATGCCAGGTTTCAATTTAAGCTAATCTATTTTTCATATCCTTCTCCCAGACTCTCATCTCTCTGGTTTAAAGGAGTACTTAAACCTGAACAAAAAGCTCCTACCAGTGCTCCCCCTCAAGCATTTGGAGATTGCATCAATCACTTTGCAAGGAAGTCCCACCCAACTCTTTGCTAATCTCAGGATGGATGCTTGGTTGGGTCAAGCTGAGGTGCTACAAACAACTTCCCACATTGGCAGTAGTCATTTCTGTGCTTGGGAAGCAGGGAGATGTTGCCTTCCCTTTGCATCATCATCATTTCGCCATGCATGGTTGTGATTCCTCCCAACCTCTCCCCAGTCTAACAAAAAAAAGAAAGCCTTAACTGGACAGGAACACCCTGGCAAAGTGCCTTCTACTCCAAACTCCAGCACCAGCTTGGAAAAGAAGTGAGGAAACGTAGCCATGTCACATGGGAAACAGCTGAGCTATCGCAAAAAACAGCCAGCAACCCTTTTTGACTAATCAGAAAGTGTCCAACCCAATTCTAGTTTCCAAGTGGAAAGGCTGCCCTCTACTCCTCCAGCAGAGCTGGATCACCTTCTCAAATATCCCTTGTCTGCCACAGCAGTCCAGCAAACATCACTGTATAATCGTTCCCACAGTATACAAATCTTTTCCTGGCTTGGTGCAAGACAAGTACAAATTTTTTGCTAATACTGCATTCATTTTCATTCCCTTTCCCTTCCCCCTCCCCTCCTTCCATTTTGTGCAAATCATTCCTGTTTCCCAGCACCAAAGAGTTAATGGAAGAAAGAACCACCCCAACATGTGCTTCACACAGGGGAAAGTGGACTGGACTGGCCAGCTACCAAAGCAGATTGTTAAAGACTGCACTGAGCTCCAGTGCAATAAACATGAGAATTGAATGTGGACATAAACGTAAACCTAGACCACATCTGCTGATAAAGCAAAGTCTTTCTACTTACACAACTGCAGTTAAGTGCACACAAGATACTTAAATTTCATGAATTCTGCTACATTCAAAAGCTGACCTGCAGTCCATCCAAGGCAGCCAATGTGAACTGCACGCTCAGCAGAATTGCACATTAAAGACAGAGGGGAAACAGATTATGCTATAATACAAAATCAGACTGCTAGGAAAGCGAATCATTTGTGCAACTGTTAAATGCTCAGAGTATTCTGGGCACACTTCACCACACCAGATTAAAACACAAAATTTGTGGTTCCCATCCAAAAGGCAGTGCCAGGGAATAGCTTCGTGCTATTTGCCCCTTTCATCACAGACACAAGCAAAACCGGTGCTTTCAGGACTCTGTCATACTCTCAACTGTTAAACTTTTCCTTTGAATTAATTGAGGCTACTCTGCTATTTGAAGATTTTTACATGCCCATAATTGCATTAATAGCTTGGAGGAAAGGGTATGCACATCGTTTCTTCCCAAAATCTCTCGGGAACCTTCAGCTGTAGATCTTGGCCATCAGCCTTTATGCTGCTTCTCAGAAGATAACTGAATTCTGATATAGTATTCTAATTTTAACTTATTTCTTGGCAAGATACCCCCTCCTTACATGCATACATGTCAGACATGGATTGTGTTTTAGCAGAGTTCCTTCGTTTAATTATTACCAAACTGTTTGAAAGTTTCTCCATCACAAATCAGGTATAAGCAGCTAGAACCTACCTAACAGGACTCCATTTCCAGACAGTTTCATTTTGAATGGCATAAATGACCTTGGGCCAGCTTATCTGCATATTGGTTCATGCTCTGCTGTGACCTCCCCTGAGAAAGACAACTCAGAAACCCACTTGTCCCAAACCCACCCGTCTCCAATTTTACATTCCTTCCTATTTCAAGTCTACCATAACTGACCTATAGGCATGAAATCCATTCTGGGATCTGACCAGTGAACCTTTCTGTAGTCTGTATTATCATTATCACTTACATGACCTTTATTAATATTGTTAACAACACCAAAATATTTTAATTTACACTTCTGGCAAATAAAATTTTCACATCTATGATCAACAGAATTATGCATACAAATAGGCATTTGTTCTCACATTTTGGGCTTAGAGACACAAAAAGAGGAAGTGTATTTCATAGTTGGCCCCATGGCATCTATGCCTAAATACTGCAACCTCAAGCTAAGTAGAAGTCTGTGTCTATTTTCAGTTATCCAATACTCTCCTAGTTCATGACTAGTATAATTTAAAATAAAAAGAGAAAAAAGTTTATGATAAAAATTCATACCCAGATTTCAGAGACCTGTGTCACAAGGTGCACAGCACATCATGCTCAAAGTATATAACGCATAAGTATCAATTAAGAATTTTGCATGCTTCTGCTCAGGGGTGGTTACATTTCTGATTCACACAGAGGGCCATCTCTAGCAGCAAAAACAAGACTCTGCAACAAAAATTTAAAAATTGAAGTTAAATCTTTGGGTTTAGAAGTGCAGTGATTTTGCACAGAAATTGCACACACCCCATCTACTGGCTTTTCAGAAGACTGAGAATTTAACAGTGGGATATGAGCTTACTTTCTATTGGAGTTATTTACTGAACAATGACTGCGAGCTTAGTGCTTGATGAAGATACAGGAGACAATCGCCTACCCGAGGTGAGCCACAAAGCAACGCAGAACTAACAAAACTGTTCACAGCCTACAATGGCACAAACACAGGCCATAGACAAAAAAAAAAAAGGTCACCCAAATCACCACAGCATCTTGCATTCTACAACAGAAATGTTACAGAGGAGTCAGAGGCAAAAATATTCTGGCTGATACAGGCCTCGGTTGTGCTGCATGCCTGCTGTGGGACCTACCTTGCTATCCTTAGAGCAGATGTAGGGATGATGTCCAGCAGACCAGCTGAAGGCAGCAGACATGCACCCAGAGCAGAGACTTTGGTCAGTGTTGCTGTTGTGCCACCACTACAGCACTCGGGGAGCAGCACTACTGTCATTTTTAATTCAAGAAGGTTACATTCCACTTCGTTGGAAGGATTCACAACAGAATTCAGTCACCCAGTCAGAAAGGGAACTTGAATCGTGCTGTGGCAATCACAGTGTTTGATCATGGCAAATCAAAGAACCTGCTCAGCTCTTCTGAAAGCTACCCAAAGCCAGTGCAATCTCCCACTCCCCTAGTAGTCTGCAATGCTTTAATAGCAGATGGCAAAAGTACTGAGATTAAACCCAGGGCAAACAGCAGCTGGGAACACTGATAGTTTTGCCACTGGAGTGCCAAATTGTGGCACTTCTCTCCCTGACTAATTAGTAAAGTTAATATACCCACAGTGCAATGCCAAAGATATCAACCAGAGTTTGCCTGTTCATTTCTAACTCCATATTTGCAGACAGTGGGTCACAGAAGTGGCCAACAACAACCATGATGTTGACCTGTAGTCTTAGGAGACAAAATGCATTGAAATCTGTCAATATGCTCTTTGTCTTACTGTGAAACTTTCAGTTGGTTTTAGCAGGTTACTGACATTTGTACTGGAATACATGGTGGTCCACGATGTGGATTACGGGCAGTCTCAACCCCTTTTAACTTGTGACCTACCCTAGATTTCAAGTGAGTTTCTTTAGAAAGCACTTGGTATTAATATGCCAGTACTTTGTCACACAGATGCATAATAGATAGAATTTCTAGCAAAAGCTGAAATCACAGAAATTTTATTTGCATATAGGGTCAGAGCTGTTTTGAAAACAGGCTTTTCAGTTATCTATGATGTTTGGAAGAACTTACTGTTGCAGAAAGAAAATAGTATTTTTCCTTCATTTGCTACTGTCCTCATCATGGACCACAGTCTGCTCCTGCATCCAGCGCAACTTCAGCAGAGTGGCTGGGCCGAGATTGATGTAATGCATTAAATGTCCAGTTTTCAAATAAGAGATCAGATTTCTTTTTAAAATTGTGTCTTTACTCAAAGCACTTAAAACCAACCGTTTGATAAGATGCTACTGTTGCTGTTGACCCCTCGTCTCCATCTTCTGTGCCGGTACGTATAGCGTGGTTTTAAGCCGTACAGCAACCAAGGAGAGCACAGTGATGTGAAGCTGGTATTTGTGTTTTGTCAGTACCAGCAAAGGTGTGTCTGCACAAAGCTGCGATAACTGTCAGCACCTCAAAGCAATTTAGATCCTCGCTTCTCTGTGCACCAGGCAATCATGAGAGCTGCAGATCTCTTGCTTCTAAGTGCTAATATCTCAGTAACTTCAGCTATATAAGCTCCTCAAATTAAAATAGCATATTCATCAATTTCTAGGAATACACCACAGTTCAGATGACACATTATTCCAGTGCTCACTTTCTTCTGGACACAAAAGTATTTTAGAGGTCTTAAAACTCAGCCCTTCTTCAGCTCCAACTGGAGCTGGACCAAGTGTCCAGCGCTGACACCAGACCCACTGCAGTGCCAGAGCATTTCAGAAACTAATCCAATAGCTGGGGACGTGCTTTTAGGAACCCTTTGCAGTAGGCATCTCTGCCAACAAGGTTCAACAAGGTTTCTGCTGGTGACTTGAGACGACATATTGAGTATCAACTGGTATGTCTATCTTCTTTAAACACTGAACTTCCTTTCAAACAACATCTAATAGGGCAGATTACTGGTTTAATACTAATGGAAACTGATCAAAAGACCTTAGATTATTTGGCTGGCTTACCTTAAAAACTTTTCCTTCTTTAGCCTCCGTGCAAAATATAGCAAAAGAGTATTCCTATCAATGAAGAGCCTGCGAACTAAGCCAGGGAAAACTACATTTAAAACTGGGTTGTGGATAAAAACGCCAGAAAGACCCCAGACCAACTTAAGGATCAGCTCCACATATTTTCACAAGAGCTACTCTGGAAAATAAAACGTAGGGAACCAGGCTATATAAGGACATTTGAAAATGTTATTCCTTATCTACAAGAGGCAGTTTCTTCTCAGTTGCCATCACTGTTCTTTTGGCTAGGAACAAAAATGGGTGGCAAACTAGCATTAAAAAGGAACAAGTAAATATTGGCATTTTGAGCACTGTCTCTAAGTGAAGTTAAACAGCAATGGTCAAACGACAAGTCAGTTCCCTTTTCATGCCTTTTTGAAGGGACAATGTCTGGGAATCACCTGGATCAAGTCTGTTAACCCATTTAAATGCAGAAATGCTTTCATGATTTCAAGGCAGAACAAATATTTCTTTTTGTCTCCACACTTTTTAGAAAATATGAACAGTCACTACAGAGCAGAACATAGATGCCTATTAAGAAAGCCAACAACAATTACTGCTATGTCTAAGAATCAACAAAAAATCCCCACATACCGATGTGTTCCAAAGGCATTCGCTCATAAAGCAAACTCACTCCACGCAAGCCCAAGCACAGAAACCTGATAGTATCTCATGATTTATGTTCTCTCAGCAGGTTGTACTGGGTCCTCCAGATTCCGGGCTTGCCTTTGAAAGCAATTAAGTTTCTAACACTTCTGGGAGTGACAAAAGCTCTCACTATAAAAACCTGCATTCTGCACTCACGCTGAGTCTGCAGCCTGGCAGACTGAAAACAACAGCACCCAGAGAGGTGTGAACTTCCCCCACTTAACTCATCTGGGAGCTTTAGTACATGATGGGCCACCTCTAAACTTTGAAGCTATTTCCAAATTACAGCTTTGTCCGGCGCCCAAACAGCCAGCTGCCACTGTGACTTGGAGAGCATTTGCAAAGCCCCCTCAGCCTGGAAAGAAAAATCCCTCTCCTCACCAGCCCGCGCGCACAGAACTCTGCGAGTTCAGCTAGTGTGAACTATTCTAATTACTCAGCAAGATGGAGTACCCTTACTTATATTACAGCATGTCCAGAAACTGTGATGAAACCTGGGTCCTGCTGTGCTACGCACTGTACAAACACACATTAGGAGAGGGCTCCGTGGAGTTTACAACTTGCACGGAGTAAGCTGTACCTAAGGGAAACACATGTATAGAAGCGAGCAACAGGCGTTTCACACAACTTGTGTGTGAATGCTGCCTCTGAATTATTACAGTACAGGAATGCTGTCTGTTCAAAAAATAGATCTATGATATGCCCCTGGCTGAATAAAACAAACAGAATAGCAGCAAAGTCAAACCACTAAACACCCCGGTCCAAACAACAAAAACCTGAGTGCTGTTCAAACATCAGACTGCCCAGACAAGGCACAACATCTTTACCTTCTCAAGAAAAGAAAAAAAAAAAAAAAGGCAAAGCCATTTCCCATCTCTGTGCTTATTCTAGCTACACTACAGACAGAAACGACCTTGTGAAGCCAGAGCAAGAGCGGCGAGATGGGCTGACAAACAAGGCAGCCAGGTGCACAGAAGGGTGTATGCCAGCGGTACACCAGCGGGCACTGCAGGAGCTGCCCAGACACCAGATCTCAGCCCCGAGCAAGCGCAGAAGGGCAACTCCTTCCAGGCAGGGTGGTGAGCCACCTCTTGTTTACCACAAGGCACCCTGGCCTAAGAGCGAACACCAGGGCAGTTACTGAGGGGTGGCTCTTACCCCAGGAGTTCGCACGTTGTTTACTCCGTGGCAAACAGACCTACTAAGACCAACATTTTCTCACGTGTCAACTTACTTCTGGGCCTGTGTGTTTGGTTTTCAAAGATGCCGAATCCTCGCAACTCCAAATGAAATCAGCTGAAGTCATGCAAACTCAGCACCCCAGGACGCCGCCAACATGTGTTCTGATAATTTTATTTTTTATTTATCAGTGTACCTGATTCCTCTATTATACAGTAAGGCACCCAACTCCTTGAACACTGTACAAGAGACATAAATATTTTCAAATACTGTCATTTTCAAAATGATTTAAGCCTAGTTATGAGAGTTAACCCAGCTCTATTTCCTTGCTGACAACATCTGTGGTTTCATAATCATATTTTTTTTGTATCTCTCGCTCACCTGTTGCTATGCAAGGACTTACAAATATAGGGAAATTATTTATCAGGGAGACCTGCAAAAAAATGACCAGACATGATTTTCTGTCAAATTTAGAAAACAGTAAGTTAGAAAAAGCATTTCCCCTCTTATCTCCTTCAGTTAAAGTTGCAGACATCTTTAACAACTAAGATAAGCACTTTTGGAGACAGAAATGTGCTTTAAGAAGCATACTGGCAGAAGTGTAAGATGCTTTAATGTCCTTTAAGCCCTCATTAAAGTGCTTTATGTTCTTGGACAGAAAGTACTGAGCAACTGCAGACTTGGTCACAAACAGTTTGTTATACATACAAACATATACAGACATGTGAAAAACATTAAGAACTAAAAGACTAAAGGCCAGAAATAGGGCCAATTGTGCAACATTTCATCTTCTTTCTTAATTGTATCATCACTTAGGGCTTTTTTTTTTCCCCACAGGAAATGGTGCCATTCATGGTATAGTAGAGTTGGTGTTTACTGAGTAAGCAACACTCAGTAGTTTGCTTCATTCTCACTATTAAAAATGGTCCTAAAACCCATGCTTTAAAGACAGAACAAGCTACTTCCTTATAGGTTATTTTCTGGCTGTCACCACATTACCTAACTGCCTGAGATACTAAAATTAGTGCATATTCGCAACAGCCCTCTGAGAAGGTTTTTTCCCCGTCACACAGACAGAACTGAGACTCTGAGAGACTGAGGTTGTGGACAAAGGTCCCTTCCAAACCCAGCTACACTGCTTGATGAGGTTTTCCTCCCACACACGTGCTCAGCACCAGCTGCCCTTCTTCCTGTGATGACTGTCTCCCTTTTGAAGTGCCAGCAGCCTGTTGTAAAAGCGTTTTGTAATCCATTATGGTGAAAATAAACTGGAGCAGCTACAAACTACTCTTTACGCTCCTTTATGCTAACCCAGTCTTGCCTCCAACCAGCTGGAGAGCACTCCCTCCACCCCAGAGCAGACCCAAGAGGATCATTTCCAAGGGGAGGTGCAGTGAACATGTGGAAGCTTGTGCAGACACCGGCAGACCCGAAAGAAGACACCTGCACATAGCTACAGGTCAGAACCATTACCAGGACTGAAACTTTTAAATGCAAATAAACAGACCCCTTCCATTTGGAGGCACTGAGATAACTGCAAGTGGCAACAAAAGACTGGACCTCACATGAACTAAAAATGCAGGGTTAAGACACGCAATTTGCATTCACAGATTCGTGCTGACAGCACAGGGACAGCAAGTCTAAGGAGTACGAACAGATGGAAAGAGGTGCATTCACACAAGGTACTACTGCCAGCAAGACACTTGTTGCATCCTCTTGTTAGAGATTGCTTCTCCACCACTGAGCTGCTTGAACAAACTGCATGAATGCTCTTCATCCACTTCAGTGTGAAGCTAGACACTTTGAACAGACTTAGCAGCAGTTTAAGCTGAACTGTGTGGTTTCACACCAGGGTTTTTGCACCGATGCAGAGGGACAGCACTTGCGTAATTCAGTCTGCTGTATCAGTAGGACTCCAAGGCTATATCAAGCACTTAAACTACTACAATCAACCAGAGGTGGAATGTTTTTATACCTTCACATCAGACAGACAAGCAGCAGCCAACTGCAGCCAAGAATCACAAACTCCATCCCAATGTACAGAACAGAGATTTTCCTCTGACCTTCTCTTCTGTATTTTCAGTCCTCAGACTCTTTACCCCTGTTTCCTCCTGGGTCCTCATCTTAATCCCAATCCCATCACACAATCCACCCCTGACAGGCTCATCAGCTCCAAAATGCTGTCCTCACACTTGGTGCTTGCAGCCATAACCACCTCTGCATCTCCTTGTTCAGACAAACCCATGTTCCCCAACACTTCTGAACACAACTCCCATAGCTCGTGTTCTCTTTCCAACTCTTCCTTCTGCTCTACCCTGCCTGGGCAACCAACAGCTTTGCTGAAAACATGGGAAGACAATCTCCTTCCTCTTGCTTCCTGTTCCTAGGACCACAGTACTCCTCAGGAGACAGATGTGGCAATATCAAAGCAAATCCTTCAGCTTTAAAATACAGGATGCTCAGAGCAGCGCTGCCTAACAAGCTCCTGCTGTGTAGGTACAAAATTAGACATTTCAGAGTTTATAAACTGACTGATTATGGGCAAATTTTCCTAAAAATGAGAAGGTAGATCCCTAATACTGGGCCAACTCTACAGCCAAATTTCCAATATCCACTCCCAAATGTGAAGGTGCTACACAGCTACTCAATGAAACAGCTGGCCTATTTTTAAAAGAGGTACAAAAATACAAACGGTTTATATCTTGTTCTCAAGGCAACCTGAATCATTCATGTTGAAATGTAAAAAGGAAGAAAAATCAAAATGGAACTGCCACTGAGTTTGGAAAAATGTCACTTTAAAAGGTTATCCTGGAAAAATACTAGATGTTGTGCAATGCTGATTGTAGGCAATTCAACCAGCTTTTCTTATGCTAGTTGCTATTTCCTACAGTTATTACTGAGAAAGTTCCTTGAAAAAATCCATGATGTAGAATAAAAATGAAAGAAGACTATAGGCTCCAGCGATGTCTGGACATATCTAAATAGCAGAAATACAGACTGTAATAAAGATGATACCTATTAAGGAGGCAATAGATGGTAAATGTGAAAAACAAGACATCGTTGTGTGCAGAGATTTTTTGATTCAGATATGCAAGAAACAGGAAATCCAAGTATCACAGTCATGGCCCATTTAAGAAAATTAGATGGAACTGTTGATTGGTTTCTATAGACACAAACACTGATATTCACACTAGAATCAAACAACTGTTCTTATGACTGGAAGCAAGGTCAAACCCTGATCATCATAGTTCACCAGACATGGAAAGACAGCAATGAAGTCCTGTTGATACATAACCTTCACCATCTAAGAGTCAGATGGTTCAGCTGCAAGAAAGCATTAAAACAAACATTTAGTTCTTTCTTCATAAAAATATCTAGCTTTTCAGCAGATGACTCAAATGTGAAAGTTTGTGGTCTTTGCTCTGGCAGCCAGGCGCACTGGATTCTGATCCACTATGCAAATGGCTCAAGTGCTTTTCATTTTTTAGGGTGCCAGTTGCACTCCTGAACCCTCTACAGAGGGGAACACCACTACTGCTGAGCCTCAGAACAAAAGAGCAATGAAGTATGAAACATTTTTTTCCCCAAAGGTGACTACCAGCCAGTTTTATGGCATGACAGAGAGGAGACATAAAGTCACTTTCTCCTTGCATAATACTTCTAAAATAGAGTCAAATTTCTAATAGAGGTCTAATTTTCTAATTTTATTGAAAGAGAGGTAGGCAGGCAGATTCTCCCACTGAACATTCCATATTTGTGCTTTGCAGTGCATCCTTTCAAGACTGATGTTAGACCTCTCAGATGATAAAAAAGATGCACAAGCAGAAGAAGGAAGAAAAATGCCAAACAGATCCCACTTACATGGGATCTTTCTCTTTGTTGGATGGGACCTTCCTATGAGGCCAAACTTCACTGGTGAGCTTTGGTGCTTACTACTTACTCTCCTCGCAACAAGAGGCAAAGCCTGTGTTGGCAGGAATGATTTAAAAACCAGAAGAGTCTTAAAGAGCAGCAGGCAGGCAGCTTCCAAATCATAGAATGGTTTGGGTTGGAAGGGACCTGAAAGATCATCTAGTTCAAATCCCCCTGCCATGGGCAGGGACACCTCTCACTAGACCAGGTTGCTCAAAGCCCCATCCAGCCTGGCCTTGAACACCTC